>CM037075.1:12654647-13259293 GCA_020882685.1 Aphelinus atriplicis
GCCTCATATAGAAATGAAATGGTATCGAATTAAAGTTCATTTATAGTAATTTCGAGGGCCACACGACACAGTATCTTTGTATTTTCTATAGCAATTGTTGTTTATGTCCCTAGCAACCGTTGCTAAGTAGTTTGAAAAATCAGTTCTATGACCATTTATCGGTGGCAACAATTACAAAATCTTTATTTCTACATAGCAACCGTTACTTACTTCCCTAGCAATCGTGGCTAAAGAAATAAATATTGAGTTGAAGTTCATTTTCAGTACTTTTGAGAACAAAGGACACGGAATCTTTATTTTCCAATAGGAACAGTTGTTTATATCTCTCATTGGCATTATTTGTTTCCACAGAAAGCGTCATTGACAAAGTATACTGTTAATGCAGTCAGCAGCGGTTTTCATGAATAGTGTGGCTTTGATTAACTTCATTATGATTTGGGAAGTCATGCTAAAATTAGCATTCCTTCCACTCACTTATTATATACTCTGTTTTAGCTCAAGTAAAGTAATTTGTGAATAACTTTGAACAAGCTATTGTAGTATGTATAAGATGTATGATTCATTATAATTTATTTATTTCATATTTGCATATACCTATTAGTTAATGTTTTTCAATTCATCTTTCGTCTCTTCAGTCCTGAGTTTATTCATCAGGTGAGGGACCTTGACCTACGCTTGTCTTCTAGCTCATATCTCGAAACTGGAAAATATTAAAAAAAAAATAAGGTATAATAAAGAACAAAGACTGCGTGTACACAAATTGAGGAAAAATCACGCAATGACTTAAATATTTATCCTTATGCTTTTTGAAAGAAGAATTTAGGTGTTTCTAAAGAGTACATTTGCAATAAAGTAAGGATTTTGAACACATAGAAAATTATTGTGTGGTCATATTGCGTGATATAAAAGAATTACGAATTAAGGAATTGAATCTTTTGTCCTTACACAAACTGGATATTCCACTGCGTACAAGTGACTGTGATGTTTGAAACTGAGACGAATTTTGCGTTGCAACTAGAGTGCTGGGTGAAGATTTATCATAGCTGATAAAGAAATTGCTGAACTGACGAAGCTTGATAGCAAAAAGTACACCATACGGAAATTTTGTGTGATATTTCTTCTGAGAGCCCAGAAACTGATGAGTTTCACGGATGAAACAGAAAAGGAACCGAATAAAACGGATGAAGCCATATAGAAAAAGTGGCGAAAATCGGAATCGCAAGTTGTGGGGATTCTGCTAGAATCCGTGGAAAAGACCCTTCACCCGAATCTGATAAATTGTAATACTCCGAAGGAAATTTGGAAGAAGCTGGCCAAGAAAGCAATGTGCTTGGGAACAGTTTCACAAGTTTCGAATGAAATCTTCGCTCTGCTAATCGAAAATCTGCAGAATATCATTAGAAACTGAAAAATGATAATGAAAAGCCCCCCAATGCAGCTGTGATCTCTAAAATATTCATCAGTTTAACACCTAAAATCTCAACATTCAAAATAGCTTCGGAATTCACACCAAATGGTGCAATGAAAAATGACAGCTTGATTGCAAGGTTGTTTTGTGAGGACAAACGATTATCCGCAGAAGAAATGGGCTAAAACAACAAACTGACAGAGACGTCAAAACTAAGGGAGAATAGAGAGCGGAATAAGTATAAGAACAAATGAAAAGACGAGATGAGAATATTGCAAGGTGGTTGGCCATTGGCATCGAGAATGTTCGAAAGGGATCGAAAATGAACAAAGCGAAAAGCGGCACATTTCAGGTATAGTAACAACACTATCACCTCAGCGAGTACAATTATCTGTGTAGTCGAGAAGACCGAAGAGAGGGACAGCATAATCTACATAATTATAGCCATCCAAGTGCCTGTCGAGCAGGAGAACATCGATGGTACTACTACAGAGGTATTAATCTGTGATATCGTTACGCTCTTCTCAACACCACTGAAGAGGACATAGATACTTGGATTGCAAACACGGGGGCGAGTATGCTTATGATGTTTTGGAATGATTATTTTTTCGAAAATCGAGTAAATAAGTAAGAATAACATACCCATTAGAGTTGCTAATAACAATAAGTATGTTACATGTTACCAGGATCGGCATTATTTAGAATTCGAAAAATGGTCGATGGTCAAATAATGATTAAAGAATTGACCAATATTTTATTCGTACGTGGATTAAAGTACAATTTATTTTTTATACAAGCCATCAATGATAAAGATTTTTCATTTCATACATGCCGCGATAAATGTGAAATCTATGATTGCGACGGAATAATTGTGGGTCTTGGTTCTAGGTATAGCACACTATTGAAATTTTCGTCCTGAATAATCAGACCAATAGAAGCGTGTAATTTGATAAGCTTTAGTATGGATAAATTTAATATTTCAATTAGATTTTAAAGGCTGGACTCATAACCTATCAATTCATCTGCAAATAAATAAAAACAAAATTATGGATAATATATTATTTAATAAGAAGTTGTGATATAGATAAGTGATATACAAGTTATTGCTACGAAAAATGTCAGCTAACTTACGTGCATTAGTCCAGATGGGAAGAGGATAGACGCTTGCTCAGTAAGGTAGGTAAAAGGAAATGCTGGTCTGAGTTTTGGGCGCCAAGTATAAGAATATGTTGGGAATGGAAAATCTTACCATCACAATTGTCAGAATGAGATATACTCAGAACAAAAATAAATTTTGTAGTTTCGGATCACCTGTTTCAAAATCGTTTTCGTATAAAGCTATAGGAACAACTAAACTTTTTTCTGACATGTCCCCATTTTGAACTTTCTACTTCTAGTATCTTTAATACCAAACATTAAGCCAGATTTTTCAATTTGTATTGTAAAAATCTGGCAAAACCAAAGTTCAAACTTTACACCAGACTTTATATATCAAAGGTATAGCTGGAATAGGCCATATAGACATTTGAAATCTGTTATGCATATATATACAACTGTGTACAGTGTTCAAAGCCGTAATGACACATCAGAGAAGTCATGGGCAGGATCACACCTTTGAGGTACTCTCGATACACCCGCGCGCTCGTGGTCAGAAATGAATGCATACGTTTCAAAGTGTCGACTCCGAGGCAATAGATGTTTGACGTTTTTGCAGCACTTATGTTCACGTAAGTATCTTGGACACACATAGACAAGCTCGACATGTGCAAGTATTTAATTAACTTTATAGTTTAGTCTAGTTACATTTATTTTAAGAAAAATATGTATGCATATTCAAAACCTACAGATTTGTTTTTATACGATCATCCAAAATAAACATTGCAATTCTCGTATTCATAAGCTGTTGCAATATTATTGAGACAATTAGATGAACCTTTATCCTCGAGTCACAGCCAGAGACACTTAGGTGAATTTTATTTGTTGAAAACTTTTCACAAAATGTCCAAATCGATAGCATGTTGTTATTGAGTAAGTATTTTTAAGAACCATGTGGAATTGTCATTTTACGTTAAAATAATGATCTGCCAGATACATGAACTCGATTTTACTAACGATTTCGTAGAAGCCAGTTTGCTCATCAAAAAGTTTAGCGACGACGTGACGAGTCGATGCAGCCGTGTTTCGTCAGCCTGCAATCCGACGATTCCGTCTCTGAAATTTGAAAAGCGAGCTTCGCACCAGTGGAGCGATTTTTCTTGCTCCCCGTGTGCACTTGCATTTATTTACCCCATTCCTTTCTGGCAGTTGCGCAGGGCCCTCGAGCACGCGACCGGCTGGGTTTGTATTATCTGCCGCGACTGCGGCGGCGGATCACGCGCGAACCTCGTTAGCGGCAAAAATAATTAAAGCTCAAGCCTCCTCGAGGGCTGCATCGAGGCGTTCAGCGTCGACGCACTCTCGAGAGCGCGAACGAATTTCCAGTGGCGTGAAAAAAAAAGAGGGAGCGCAGCAGTGCATCCCTCCCAATCCGAAATTTCCTCGGTGCCTTTGTGAGCGCGCGCGCGCGCGCGCAAATTAAATTTCGAGAGCACGGGGCTTCCTTTGCGCTCCTTTTTTTGCAGCTCACCTCGTCCGTGCCAATTGGATTCGTTGCGTCGCCATACGCAAGCGTTGTTAAGAGCTCGACCGAGTTGATTAATACTTTGGCGAAAGCTTTTTGTCATGGGTCCACGCTACAATGGTTTTTGCTCTGCCAGCTGATGATTACTGAATCATGCAGATTCCCGAAATGTAAAAAGTTTTGCGGCTTCAGACTATGGAAAAATAATTCTTCACGGGAGATCTAATTCATACCTGCAAGGTTCTTTGTGTTACTGTTAGTTGATATAATCAATTAACATGAGAAATCCTAATCTAACGTCAAGTATAGAATTCATGTAACATTAATGGACCATTGCTTAGTTCTCGTTTACACGAATTAAATTTCTCATTTGAGAAATGATATTCACATGATTAGAACTGATCCAGACGCAATATGGATTCTTAATATGTACTGAATATGCGAGTCAATACTTTCATAAATTATGTTCATTTTTTCCAACTACTTATGCCCTTACATTATTAATTAGAATTTCGACAAGCTCATCTTAAGCACCGAGGACAGAATATTTCAAGAGCTCAAAACACTGTTGGAAGCTTTTATATGATTTTCTGTTATGTAAAAGTGCTTGGAGGTGATGTTGCCAGGTAATTAAAATTACCATTCATATTTTATATCGAGTATAACGTGTGGAGTAGAATCTGGGATAGTCGACTATTGCAGTAAAAATTGAGACTTGATGAAGATTATTCTACCATTGACATCGATGGAAGTTTTAGTATAATAAACAATCTGGTTTACATTCTGATTTACCGTTTTTATTTTAGAGGGTAAGAACTAAAAGTTTTTTCCATATTTCGTATTATATTTACACTCCAGCGAAAAGCACGAAATTCACCCGATATAATGAAGAGACCATAATAACGAGCGACAGGCATAACTAGCACCCAAACAGAGGAGTTGCAGCCCATCAATCGTTACACTCATGGCGTCTCGCATCACGCGCACATACATATATATACATGTACGTATCATAATCGAAGAGTCGAGGAGGGCTGGGTATGAGGGATGGCAAATGAATTTTTTCCGAGTTGACGAATCGTCGAGTGGATGCTCGACGGGTTGGGGAGGTACTATACCCGTTCGCACACAATATGCGAAGAGCTCTTCCGTTCTCTTTCGCGGGGACAGGGTCCTATACGCGACAATGGCCACCCGCGAGCCCTGCGCTATAACGTCTACAAGCACATTACCGAAGGGTTCCTTTCTTTCTTTGCCCTCTGCCCTGCCCCCTCCCCTCCCCCCTCCCCGCCCCCCCTCTCTCTCTCTCCTTTTCTTTTTTCACATTCCTTTTTGCTTTTGTTTTTATGCCTTTTTATGCCCAATACATGCATAATTACCTAATCAGTTTTTGCAGAGCTGTCGGATTATATCAATATACATTTGGCCAGCTTGATCTCACTATAACTCCATTTAGCCGCGCAGCTTCAGTGTTCTTTCCTCGGGTTCACAATAGACATTGATTCGGTTCGGATTGCGCACTGCCCTGTATATATACTGCACAGATCTCCTCTTGCCGCGGAACGATTTATTATCTGGCGCACACGCCGCAGACTTGGCCTGCTTAGCCGCCGTTTTTCCCCCTCGTGAAGGAAAGAAACGCCAGTCGGTACGGAGCGACGGAGAAAGATAGCCGCGTGGTTCAGACGTAAAAAAAATAGACGACGTCGAACGCCACGACAAAAAAGAGCTGCACAGCGGCTTATCTCGTCGTGGCTATCCACCTGAGAGTGGTGCGGGCCGCATATACGGCCGATCGTAAAACTTTTTCCGCCGCGATACACGCGCTCGCTTTTCTTTATTTCGGATGAGAGCCGATAAGGCGCCTGCGAGGCTTTTACCACTCGCAAAACTCTACCTTTCTCTCTCTCTCTTTCTTTCTCTCTCTCTCCCTCAATATTCGCCGCTGCGACGGATGAGTTATCGCGATAAGAAAATGCTCGATTTGCACTTGCTCGCTTCGACTCGAACGTGAACTGCATTCACAGCTTCCTTGGGGTATTTATTGTTGTTTTTCATCCACGGATTGGCAGTTTTAATACTCATATGTATGAAAGTTTGACTGCTCTGTACTTAATAGAAGTAGCAGATGCAGAAGTGTTGTATGACTTGTATCTCACGCTGAAAGATGAGTAGTTTTTCCAGGATCTACTCAGTGATAAGCGGATAAATATGATATTATAAGGACTGGGTAACGTGAATGAATAGTTTTCGTTATATTGCCAAAAAATATTAACAATTGACATAACAAATGTGAATTATATTTTATTCATTCGTGGCGCAGTAAGCGAACGTTGTTGAGTTGAAAAATCGGGAAGAGGAAGCTTACACTGTACAGTATAAAATGCGAAGCGTTGTGAAACGAGCTCAATCAAGGACCGCAGCCGAGTGAATCAGCGTAGCACCGCGGGTGCGGAGAATGCGGGGGACAAGAGCTGATCGGTTGATCGAGCAGAGCCGCTAGATGGCTTTCCCGTGGCTATACGTCACATTTACACCCCCTGACGATGCAACAGCTCATATATGCGGGAGGGGGTGGGATACCCCGCGGCGTGCATGGAAATCGAGTCCCTGCGGTGACCCGCACCGCGAGAAATAACGTTATATGCAAATCCGTCCGGGCGTTCGACTTGCCGCATTTCACGCAATACATACCAAAACTATCACATGATTTTCGCAGACAGAACAGGTTTTGGATCATCATACCCCAATGGAGGAGCCTCACCAGCGTATATTGGTCGATTTCAAATGGTCCAAACGTAACAATATTTCTGCAAAATGATCAACTCTGCTATATATCCTTGCATCCTTTATCATTCTCCAAAATAGACATGGTGAACATATTACGTGTGGTGTGAGAATGTATTTTTCATTTCATAGAACATGTTAGCTATGATAGCATAATCATTCTAGGGAATCATGAGTATTATTTTATTTTTCGTAAAATATGGATCGTTGAAAAACGGCGATTGGTATGTTACAGACATGAATCATATAAAGACTTGACCTTAGTTTTCTTTTATAGAAAAAGCAAATATGATATATAAAAATGTATAAAAATCGCTGTGATCAATAATTAACTCTGCCCTTGATGTTGTAACATCTCATAATTCACCGACGATCACGAAGATTTTGATTTCTATAATAGAATGACATGGATAAGCCTGTAATGATAAATTCCTACCCATCTTATTATCTTATTCAGCCAGGAGACCGATTCTCATGGATACACATATAAAATTGTTGTTTTTTTCAGTCAATTTTTGTGAGATAAGGACTGCAAAAATATATATTCACTAGAAGTAGGTCAAAATTGGATGACCAAGTTCCAATCTTCCCGATGCTGATAGACTGCAGTCACTGAAAGAGACAGACGGAAAGACAGACTGTTAAAGCTAGATACAAGCGTATAAAAAAATGAAAATATCTTGGAGAAATCTAAACGTTAAGATCTGCATATATTATCTATCTGGGTAAGCATATACAACCTTCAATCGTTTCAGCGAGATCTAAGGCCCAAATCCTGGTAAGCGAAATCAATAAATTAAAAAAAAATCATTGGAACAATGAATTGCAACTGCGTGTACTGTCATCATGAAATCAATGCGAAGCCTTTACCATACATCGAGTAAAAATAATATTGGGAAAAATGTCGGACGATTAATTAGCAGCGTTGACCGAACTGGCGTCGGTGGCTCTCGTTGGCTTGCAGCACATGAAACACGACCGCAAGCTCACGCTGCAAGGCTCCTAAACACTCTCGACTGCGCAACAGCAGCGTCATTAAACAGGAGAGCCACTTGTCGGTATACGTACTACGTAGCCGCACCTGCACGCGCAGCCAGGAGCGCCAGCCTAATATAAGTGCTCTCTCCCTTCAAACAATCGGCTTAATTGTCCCCGCCACCTTCCCAAGCTCTCTCGCATGTCAATAGGGCTCGTTCGTGATTCGGATTTTCGAAATTCCCGTCACTTGCCTGCTGCCATACGTGGAAACCCATAGCTTCCATTGCAGTAAAAGCACGGGCAAACCTCATTACCTGATACAGTATACGAGGAATCCTATATCGAATGGATTCGATAGTAAATCTTTCATTTCTCGATGATCACTTTTTTGGAAGTTCATACCTGCCCTCAAGGAAGTATGATGCTAATCCAATCGCTAGCAGATTTCCTTCCCTGGAAATTCGAAGTTTACAAAGTAATGAAGCATGTACCATTGTTCAACCTCATTTTAATTTAAATCGAACACTTCTACGAGAGCAGTTCGAGCCAAACAGAAGCGCTTATTGCGCTCTACGGAAGTCGATCGAAACTTTCGAAAAATTCGTCTCTTTCAGATCCATTATTTTTTCTAGGGGGAACTATCCTGACATATTTTTAAATTCAAATTATAAACTCTTTATAATTGACGTAGGATTTCATAAGGAGTGATTCATAAAAGTATTGCTTTGAGGAATACCGAAGAACACCGTAGAATACCACGGTACCACGGTACATGTATCTTTATATGTTTGTATATGCAAACAATACCAAACAATACCCAACGTTTTCAAAACAATACTTGTTTATGTTTCGTTTCAGATGAAGTTTTTTGTCCCAAATTTAAGAGATGGAATAATTTGTATGCAATTTCCTCCTCAAATCATTATTTATCTACCAAAAAATTCATTATTATTGAAAATATCTTTTAATATAAGATTAGAAATTTCTAAAGCTTATTTGTGAATCATGGAAGCTTCGTCCCAAACTATCACATCACAATTTTTGATTGTCATTTTATCAGAATTATTTTTGAAAAATATCGTTTGACAAGAATTTAGATCTCAAGATATTTTGAAAATCTTATGACTTGTCATACCTTTTTCCAATAAAATAGAAGCTATGCTATTAGTCTATGCCATTGATACAATTTGTTTTCTGATACTTAGAAAGTAATAAATCATACAAGGCAGAAGAAATGTTCTTCTTGTTCCAGCTGATGCGTCAACAAAAATTAATTTATTATTCCTAGATTTTACATAAACGAATTAAATTATTCTGATCTTCATTTAATTCATCATGATATGAATTGATGAATATTTTGTAATTCTTCAATGATTTTTTGAGATATAACAGGATCTGGTACTGAAGTTTGACCATTTTGATTTTCAGAATTTATATTTTTATGTATTTTGTTCAACGTTTCATTCAGTCTTTTTATTCCATTCAGTCTTCTGAAAAATCTTCACTAGATGAATCTTTATATTTATTCTAAAGTTGTACGGGAAAAATAGGTTTATCTAGATTTAAATAATATGCCAAACATTCTTTTGATTGTTTTGAACCATATTATACATTAATTCACCGCATCCCATGAGTCCCATAACTATAGTACATTCTGTAAAATTAAAATGAAAAAGTAGGAAATATGGGTTTGGTCGAACTATTTTTTTGTTCACGACTTACCAAATGTAGTTCGAAAATGAACTAAAAATTTGTGCGTTCTTGGGCGTTCATTGGTCAAGAAAGAAAGTTTTGTTAATATAGTTATAGTTAGGTTAATTAAAATTCACCATATTGACGAGGTCGAAGACCGAATAGAGATCATTGCCAACTGAGGAACCAATAATCTTTATGAATCACATCACTTCTGAACTATTGCAACGTACAACACTGTTAAATTATAACGGCACAAAATTTCACAGAAACGATTGGAAAATCATCAAAGCGTGATCAGCACTGTCCAAGTGTTGTTAACTAGAAACGCGTTACTCTGGAAAGGCTGATAGAATCAGTTATATGAATTATAGTAACTCTCGTGACCACCAATTGCGTAACTCACCATTCCTAGAGAAATTGATTTCCACGTCCGACTTTTATTTTTCATACCCCCTATTTCATCCCGGAATCTCCTTGTTTTATTATTACTCCCTACGTTCCCATATACTCGTTTTGCCTGTATAGGTGAATATAAAAGCTCACTATATCACTCGCGAATAACTGCAGTACATTGCAAAGTTATTTCTCATTCTTTCCTTTGCTACTTTCCCTTCAAATATGTTTTTCCATTATTCACGTATAAGTAAAGAATTACTCTTTTAGAAATTTCAAAAGTGGATTTAACTTGTTATGGAACTGAACAGCCCGTATGCATATACGAAGTATAAATATATATATATATATATATATATATATATATATATATATATATAAATTATTTATATACGTGATCATAAACGCTCATTTCACGCACGGAAATCGATGCATGAAATATTTCACACACGGCGATGGTAAAAATATTTCACGCACTATTGCGTGAATTGCATTTTCACGCACGCAAATCTCGATGATGAAATTCGCGTTTGATCACTTATAACATAAAATATCGTATGCAACTCGTGAAACTCGCTCACGACTTTAATTACTATTTCAGTTGATTCAAAACTCATAATCTACATTGCAAAATCACGGAACGCGGTAGTGTTCCATGCGTCAAGCAGAAAAACGATCGCACGCTCGATTTTTACATTGGCATTAATTTAGCCAAAACGACTGTTTTTGGATGCGAAACATGATTTCATGATCATCTAGCATCCCATTTGAGCGATTGACAAAAAAGAAATACTCAAAAACTCGTTCGCAATAATGAGTTTGGAGTGCCGTGTCAAGCGATCTACTAGTTTTTTCTCCCGACGAGATTTTGTTCAGATCAATTTTTCTTAGGACCATGAAGTAAGCCGCGGTAGCCTGATAAAGCAGCTATGTTCACGCATAGTACGTAACACGTTTACATGCTCTTGCTTCCCGCGTAGATTTGAAACCATGGGATTGAAAGTAAATTGTTAATGTATTATAGTTAGAAAGAATATGGCAAAACTATTGACCGTGTCCCATAGATTCAACGAAAAGAAATGCAGATTTTTTCAAACTTACAGAAGATAAGACAAGACATATCAAAGTTCATTCCATGTTTTTTTTTATAATTGATTTTACACGGGCAAATGGTAGTTTAGGATGCCGATGTCGGCGTGTCGACTTAAGTTTTATTTGAATAAGCATATATCCTAATACCCGATAATATCCAAGTAGCTAGTGTCGCAGAAGGCAGCGTCCCGAGGGTGCGCTCCTCGTATTTTGGCTTGGAAAAACTGACCCTGGACCCGAACGATGTCCAGGTAGCCAGGGTACCCGATGACGGTGTTCCAAGGGTGCGCTCCTGGAATTTTCGCTTGAAGCAGCTGACCCTGGACCCGAACGATGTCCAGGTAGCCAGGGTACCCGATGACGGTGTTCCAAGGGTGCGCTCCTGGTATTTTTAGTTGGAGTACCTGACCCTGGACCCGAACGATGTCCAGGTAGTCAGGGTACCCGATGACGGTGTTCCAAGGGTGCGCTCCTGGAATTTTCGCTTGAAGCAGCTGACCCTGGACCCGAACGATGTCCAGGTAGCCAGGGTACCCGATGACGGTGTTCCAAGGGTGCGCTCCTGGAATTTTCGCTTGAAGCAGCTGACCCTGGACCCGAACGATGTCCAGGTAGCCAGGGTACCCGATGACGGTGTTCCAAGGGTGCGCTCCTGGTATTTTTGGTTGGAGTACCTGACCCTGGACCCGAACGATGTCCAGGTAGTCAGGGTACCCGATGACGGTGTTCCAAGGGTGCGCTCCTGGAATTTTCGCTTGAAGCAGCTGACCCTGGACCCGAACGATGTCCAGGTAGCCAGGGTACCCGATGACGGTGTTCCAAGGGTGCGCTCCTGGTATTTTTGGTTGGAGTACCTGACCCTGGACCCGAACGATGTCCAGGTAGCCAGGGTACCCGATGACGGTGTTCCAAGGGTGCGCTCCTCGTATTTTGACTTGGAAAAGCTGACCCTGGACCCGAACGATGTCCAGGTAGTCAGGGTACCCGATGACGGTGTTCCAAGGGTGCGCTCCTGGAATTTTCGCTTGAAGCAGCTGACCCTGGACCCGAACGATGTCCAGGTAGCCAGGATACCCGATGACGGTGTTCCAAGGGTGCGCTCCTGATATTTTTGGTTGGAGTACCTGACCCTGGACCCGAACGATGTCCAGGTAGCCAGGGTACCGGGATGACGGTGTTCCAAGGGTGCGCTCCTGGAATTTTCGCTTGAAGTAGCTGACCCTGGACCCGAACGATGTCCAGGTGCCAGGGTACCCGATGACGGTGTTGTTCCAAGCGTTCGCTCCTGGTATTTTTGGTTGGAGTACCTGACCCTGGACCCGAACGATGTCCAGGTAGCCAGGGTACCCGATGACGGTGTTCCAAGGGTGCGCTCCTGGAATTTTCGCTTGAAGCAGCTGACCCTGGACCCGAACGATGTCCAGGTAGCCAGGGTACCGATGACGGTGTTCCAAGGGTGCGCTCCTGGTATTTTTGGTTGGAGTACCTGACCCTGGACCCGAACGATGTCCAGGTAGCCAGGGTACCGATGACGGTGTTCCAAGGGTGCGCTCCTCGTATTTTGACTTGGAAAAGCTGACCCTGGACCCGAACGATGTCCAGGTAGTCAGGGTACCCGATGACGGTGTTCCAAGGGTGCGCTCCTGGAATTTTCGCTTGAAGCAGCTGACCCTGGACCCGAACGATGTCCAGGTAGCCAGGATACCCGATGACGGTGTTCCAAGGGTGCGCTCCTGATATTTTTGGTTGGAGTACCTGACCCTGGACCCGAACGATGTCCAGGTAGCCAGGGTACCCGATGACGGTGTTCCAAGGGTGCGCTCCTGGAATTTTCGCTTGAAGTAGCTGACCCTGGACCCGAACGATGTCCAGGTGCCAGGGTACCCGATGACGGTGTTCCAAGCGTGCGCTCCTGGTATTTTTGGTTGGAGTACCTGACCCTGGATCCGAACGATGTCCAGGTAGCCAGGGTACCCGATGACGGTGTTCCAAGGGTGCGCTCCTCGTATTTTGACTTGGAAAAGCTGACCCTGGACCCGAACGATGTCCAGGTAGTCAGGGTACCCGATGACGGTGTTCCAAGTAGCTGACTCTGGACCTTAATGATGTCCAGGTAGTCAAAGTAGTCAGCTTCCTCAAACAAAAATACCAGAAGCGCATCCTCAGGACACTGTCATCAGCGACCCTAGCCACCTGGACATTATTCGGGTATCAGGTTATATCCTTATTCAAATATTCAGTCGACACGCCGACATCGTCATCCTAAACCACCATTTGCCTATGTAAAAATAGTTAGAAGAAAACATGGGATAAATTTTGATGTCTTGTCTTAAATTCAGATAATAGATTAATTATTTTCTACTGATTACATATATTTATTTTGTGTATCGCTCATCCATATAAATATTTGCATTTTGGAAAAATATCTATTTAATTTTATTACTGACACTAATGCATATACATTTTATTGATTATTATTTTCATAATATATTATACTCCGCAAAAAGGATTGAAATCCTCAAAAAAACCTTTTTTAGAAAAAGTAAAAATGTTGCGTCAGCATGTGGCAGAACTAGTTGGTCTCTATTGATCAATGTCTCAGTAAAATTATAAATATTTCTAGCGAAATGATAATCCATCAGATTTATGAAATATTATATTTAAAGACGTTAAAATGCTACATGCGTAATTGTTCGTCAAGTTCTTCAATATTGAGAGGTACCTGAGCATTCTGTATTTTCGTAATGTAGTTAAGTTGACAAGTTATAGTATAAACGGTAAGAAGAATACGTAATCTCAACTATTGGGTTAATCGAAGAATATGATGAAATAAAATTGACTATGTGTCTATTAGGATTCATTTTTTTAAGATTAAGATAAACTAGTTCTGCACAGTTGACGCAATACTCAAAAGTTTTTTGAGATATGACTATTATCTGAGACGTTCATATACTGTTTTCCCATACGATTGAATAATCCGTAACCCAAATTTAATGTATATACAAGCAGGCCCCACAGCTTTAATCGCCACAGTAGAAGGTGCTAGCACACCCCTGAATATACATCAATAAATATTCAATTTTTTTAAAATTCGACATTCAGCATTTCGTCATAACATTTCTCTATGTAAAATAGTAATTAAAAAGTTCCCGAAAAAAATTTCAATCAAATCCAATTTTATTTGTTGATTGTAGACATGTGGTATCATACATTTTCACCTACCAGGCTTATTCAGGAAAAATTTCAAGTCTGGCAATAATTATAATTCTGGCACAGTGGCTAACGCAGGACTCCCAGCCAGACTTCGACCAGACTTTAGCTAGGCTTAGGCCGTATACATCTCCAGACTTGAACCAGGCTTGGGTCAGATTGAAATATTCATTCAGGATGAGATTTATTTTATCATAATCCATTCATATTCTTACAAACAATTTGATTTAAAAAAAAAGATAAACTTTTTTTTTCTAATATTTGTGGAGTATGTGAACAATTCAACATTATTTCTTATTTGGCCTTAATCATTTTTCACGAGATTCTCGAACCATTCGTCAATAAATTGGTCATTCACGTACTTAGTGAGTAGCCCTTGAATCTGTTTGCGATCAGAGCTATTGGCCACATGAATCAAGCGCTGAGCAAATTCTGAGATGATTTTCTTTGTCACTAATTTCACAATTCTCGGCAGGCTGGATTTTAATTTTTCCTCGTCATCATCACTGAATTCATGATTTTCCAAATTCGCATTAATTTTGTATAATGCTACGATAAGCTTCTCCAGCTCTTTAGTGAAATTGTCTTCTCTCAAATCGGTCATCTTTGAGTTGTTGATGTAACCTCCATGAGCTGGGTAAACATCATTGATTTCTATCTCGTTTGCCATTTCCGAAGGAGAACGGTGATTTCGCCCAAATATTCTAAGTGGATAGAATTTTTCCCCGCTGGAATCATATGGCGCTGCCGATATATTCAGCACGAAAACAACCAAAAAAACACTAAAAGGTAAAACATAATTGTAATTAAGAAACTGTTCTTTTTTATTCACTATTTATGAATCATTAAAAAAAAGTTATAACTAAAAGATATAACTAAAATTTCGACACCTCTTAGTCCCCCCGCAGTCAGTGTATGTGTGTACATTGTAAGGCTGTGCAAAATCGAGAATTCCTGCACAAACTGCACATACTATTTTGTCAAATCAATTATAAGATAATACAACACGCCACAACTTTGCAAAATAGATAATTCTCACATGAGTGTAGTTTGTCGTCCACGCGAAGCGAGGTTAACAAAAATCATGAACGCAAAAGCATCACGCTCGCCTGCACGTTGCACATACGCAAATTCTGGGAAAAATTCACTCGGGGACCTCGAAACTCGTGCATGTAATTATTAACTTATTTTTGTGTTATTAATTGTCTTGTGAAAATTACCGAATAATTACCGAATAGTTGTACGATGTAATGTTATATACGTTTTTTCGATGTAATTTCTTTAAAACTAGGATCATTCAATTGCTCCACTGAACTGAGTTTTCCCCATTTGGATTCAAAAGGTACGGTAAAATGTCTAATGAAAAAAGATAATATTTAATAAAAAGTTACTTGACTAAGTAAAACTTACAATACAAATATCCGCATGATCACAGCTTTGACACCACACACGGTCAGAAATTTAGTACAAACTGTGAGAACATGTAACTGAGATGTAATTTATACAACTCGTTATCAATTGCTTCCGAGCATATCCCGGATTTTGACAGTAGAGAGGAAGACACTTTTATCTATTCAATTATCAAACTTTTAATCGGTACGTTTTTAATTGGTGCTATTAAATAAACACCAGAAATAATTCTAATCATTCTCTAAATGGAACTGTTTTTTTCTCATTTGTTTTTCAATACCAACAATTGAAATGCATTTTTTCCAGAATCAGGTTTAACACGATTTTTAATTATCCATTTCTGCTACTAAATTGGCTCAATTCATTTGGTTGTCTTACGGAAATAGTATATAGTGTTCTTTCCATCCGTTATCAAGTTATTTTTCACATGAATCAAAATATAGATGTTACGTAATTTTTCAAATTGATTAATAATTGGAGAAAATATTAAAATATCATATTATACAGACTGAAGTGTCCAATGAATTGCTTAATTTTGGAAAGAAAAACCATTTTGTGTTGAAATTCCACTCTAATTATAATGTATTTGATGAATCATCAAGTCGGTTGAAATTGAATCCAAGTTTTGTCAAAGTTTTGTCAGGCAAGAACTCCGGTGAGACATAATACCAAAACACATGAATAGATTTTTATATTTTTCTACTTGTAATGCACATTTTTAATGTTTATATTCTTATACTTAGGTTATTCTAAATAATTGGAAGTAATAGTCAATATTAAATCCTCCAAATATTTCCAACCCATGGAACGCACAAAGATCACTGTACATCAATCGATATCAGATGGAGTGACACCCTGCAGTACCGTCCAGCGAATGATTTATTGGATATCTTTATTTTCTCTCTCTCTCTCTCTCCCCCCCTCCCTCTCTCTCGCCCTCTCTCTCTCTCTCTCTCTCTGTCTCTCTTTCTACGTGAGTAGGAAAAGACAATTTCATGAAAGTCTCGAGGGAAAGTTTGCTGCTCTCGCGAGGAGACGTGCCCAGAAAATCTTTCACCCTTCGCTCGTGCGGGGTCGGTTATTCCCACACCTTCGTGTACGCTTAATAGGACACGTGTCCTTTAACGATGCCTCAAATTTTGATATTCTTTTGACTTCTTCCGTCAGCTTTTGTCTCGACGAATGTAAAGTTAAGACTGCCAATGAGCCCTCGTTAGATTTTCTAATATCTGACCCTAGTATTTGATACCCGAAGAAAAGTAACTGAATTTTGTACAGATAACGTGATTTCTAGCCTCCCCCTCCGTCGTAACTATCATCACTTTCTAATTTTTGTCTCTGTTTCATTACAGATGAATTCTGGGGGAAAAATAGAAGTACATACACAAGAATGTAATTAGAATTCTGAAAAAATCTTTTCTCAGATTATTATGTATGTGGTGATTATAATATAGGATACACAATTTTCAACAGAAAGTATACTACAAGATCATAACAATTTAATTAATTTAACTTTTTCGAGTGAAAGCTTTGCGACGCGAACAAAATTCAATTTTGAAATTTAAAATTTTTGTAAACGTGTCTAAACTCTTCATATCAAAAACAGCAATTCCCAGCAATACCGGTATTTTGCTGGCATGTTGCGAGTCCAATTTGCGTCTATTTGTCAGGAGCGCAATTATTCTCATGAACAGATGATCTAATTTTGATTGAATTTTGTGGGCATTCGTTTATGATCAGTTAGAAGTTCTAATAATTTTGATATCGATCGTATTCGTAGTGCATTGTTAGTCACGAGACCTATTGATTTTGCCATCAATCGGATTCAATTTGAACTTTCCAGGGCTGAATTCATATTATACTTCGCCATTTCTCTCAAATGCGCGATAAGTCAGTTATGAGACATGCTCTGATTTCAGTGAGTTACAAAACACAACGCACACGAAAGGAGTACATTGCATTGTTATGAACAATAGGAAGAAAAAGTTCGGACTCTATTTATGAATCCTCGAAAATATATAAATAATTCATAAAGTCTCTTCGAGAGAGCATACTGCCGGATTTAGTTAGCGGCAGTTTTTTATATGTTATACTTTAGCATTAGCGCATCTAAAAAAAATGATCTTTGAAATCGTAAACGTAACATTTATGTCTATTCTGTACTCTAATTTTCTCATAATTTTTCGCTGCAATGGAACGGAGAACTTCTCAGAGAAATCAAGTTTGCTGAGACCGACCAATAATGTGTAGCGAGTTAAATCGTTGTTATTGTCGCTATTAATTTAGGGCAGTCGATAAATCACCGGCTGTCTATGATCCGAAGCAACTGTTTGAACGCTCGAGCAGTCGGTGTAAAAACTCGGCATAGAGTCGACTCAAGTCGCCCGTATCGAACGCCGCCCGTCATACACGCCGGCTCACGCTCGGCGCGCTCGCAGCGGCATAATAAATCATTTCGCGGAAGCGCTCGATCGGAAACGTATTTCGCGCATATACTTACGAGCTCGGGGATACTTAAACCAGCCGCGCGCCGACGCGTGTACGCACGTATATACCTATAATGTATATATATTGGCGCGAGTACGTGTGTCCCGCGACTCGAGACGCCCCTTCCGATCCGACTATATCGTATACACGTATGCGTGCGAGCGCGTTATCTATATAGTTGCGCGGGGCGAATTTGCCGAGTTGTTACAGATTGACTGGCCAAGTCGGAGCAAACTGCTTCTCTTTGATCGATGATTTATGCCCGCGCGCACGAGGTATAATATAACACTTGTACTTATCGCAGTGACCTGGATCAAAACGCCCATCCTCTTCCCAACTCTGTACGCGTAGTTTCCGAAATTGACTGTTTATACAGCCCGTGAAGAGGAGCAACCACAAAGTTGGTTTACGGGAAAACTGCATCTTCTTCGACTCCATTTCAGTTTGTTGAATTTCAGTTTTCGTGTCGATATATAAATCATTTCAAAATTCGCATAAAGGATTCAGAGAGTACACACAAACAGGGAAAAACTTATAGCTAATAATTCTAACCATATTGCTAATATGTAAAGCGGTTTTTCAAAATAAATAGTTACGAATCTGCGGTTGCGATTGAAACTCTTAAACACGATGAGTTTAAATCACGATCGCAATCATGCGTCGCCGCTTATACATTACGAATCGACACACGAGGCGAGGAGCTTTGATTCGAGGATCCGTCATATCTAATTCCTGCCCATGCCGTCCCTCGCGCCGTCCGACGCTCATTGTTTTCTAATCAACTCATACCGGACGTTAACGAAACAATCGTGCGACGTGCGCTCGGGGGGAGAGGGAGTGAGCACCGAGCACTAGTGGGGCCGGGGTTTTTCGAGCCGGCTCGAGAACGAGCCTTTAATGGCATAGTCTCGGGCAGCTCGGCTCTTGTTCGGCGAGGGAAGATTTCAATATCGATGAGAATCGGAAAGTTCGCCGACTAATGCAACTTCCGTGTGCCCGGGGAAAGAGTGAGAGAGAGAGAGAGAGAGAGAAAGAGCCAGGCAATGGATATTCTCCACTTCAGCCATGGGGAAAAAAGAGAAAAAGATCGAAGCGTATCACGAAAGCAATCCGTTATTCTATTACTGCAAATAACACAGCCTCGGCCACAATTGGCTCGGTTTTCTCCGACCTATCGACAGTTGCACGCAGCCGCACCGTACCGATATATTCATATGTGTGTGTGTGTGTATAGTGCGCGCGCGCTAACGTGTGCCCATCGCATGAGTTATGAGCTTGAGCCATGGCCTCGCGCGACTGGCCAGAAAAATATTCAATTAAACTTGAAATTTCCATCCTCGTTTCGTTTCTTATCCTCCTCGTATACTATTTTATCCACAGCAGTAGGTAATGCAAGTGAAGATTGCGCGTCCATGCTTTATCTATATATACGCTTGAAATGTATCGGAAGACAAAGGAAAATTTATTTCCAAGCAAAAAGAGCTTTAGCGAGCTATTTCAACACCAACATTTTGTTTCTGGTGGATTGTACGGTCTGCAATGAAGAAAATTATATCAGCATCCGACACGCTCGGACTTTGATGTTATTTTTATGCTCCGATGAGGAATTGCGGCTAACGCAACAGATATTTTCATGGATATTCGTGATAATCTCTCCCGGGAAATCATTCAAAATCGAGCGGTACAGGAGCCCATTGGAATCCCAAGGCTAAAGACTCGGGTCTCTCTACGCCTTCAATAAAGGTACTTTATTGCCGGCCTAAAAGACCGAGCAAAAAATATATCCTTTTATATATTGTTTCACGTTCATTTTCTCGCGAAAAGATCGTAAATATGGCCGTAAAAGACGCTGTAAGAAATAGCCGTACGCCAGATTTCTGAAGGAACAATCGTACACAGCCATTTGACTATTATATAAGTCGATAGAGGAAAAAGTAATCTGGACTTTTATGATCGAGGGAGAGAAAAAAATTCCCCCTACGCAGAACGTATAGACCAGAGGAAAAAATTATCATTTCCTCAGACTGCCAACCTTATACAGTATAGATCAGAGGGAAAACTATTAGGTATACCTATTACTATTACCTATTACCTATTACTATTAACTATTAGGTATAGTAGAACCCCTGAACGCATTTTTTCTCATAAAAACTTGTCACAAAGTTGTCATCCGAGTTTCACGGACAAAATCACGATTTTGAAAATTCAAATGCCCGCTTGTAGCAATCAATGAAACTAAATTCTAAAGTACATTTCGGAAGGTCAGTCAAACGGCAAACCGGAGTTGCGAATAAACCTATATAATGTTATGACTGCGACCCGGATAGAATGTAAACATACTTATAAAGTTACGGGTCGTTGGCAAAGAAAAATCTTCGTTAATTCTTGGTAGCCGTCGGTAAGCTGTGCTTGTCACAGCTTGTCGTAGGCGGCTGGTGGATTGTGAATATCGTGATTCGTGGTGTGCAGTTGACGATTGTGGGCATTGTGGCCCGGAGCGTCCGATAAGAACATTCTTCGCACCGAGTCATTTATTAAAAGTGATTAAAATTAATGAGAAGCAAGTCCGGTACGAGTACCAGTCGTACGAAAGTAGTTCTTTGTTGATAAGTACAGGTAAAGTTTGAATTTCAATGACAAATCAAGTTTTCGATTGCTAGGTTATGTTTGCCACAGGTAATTTTAATCCGATGATTCAACTACTTTCTTCGAGTATTTCGAATTCGTACTTGATTACTTTACGAAAGTCCTTTTCATTTTCTTAATTTCATTTAAACTTCTCAACTTTTACGTTTCATTTGCGAGATTCAAATGAAGTCATTACCTATCACAAGAAAATTAAAACATGATTTCAAATAGGGAAAATTATTTATCTTTGTATACATGGGAGGATATCATTCATAAATTTTATGTTCTTCAAGTTAATGAACAAGGTCTTTCTATTTTCCAGAACGTATGGTAAATAACATCATTTTCCTGCTGAAATCACATTAATTGGTAAATATAAAAAAGTTAAACAAATATGTTGTATATTCTAATAGAAATGCTAGTGTCTGCATGAAGATAAATCCGATTCAAAACTCACTGTTTTCTACAAAATATTTTCCAAAGACACAGTGGATGGAAAAGTCCTCTGTTCGCATGCTATTATAGTACTTGTAAAAATCTTGGTGAAAAACAGATAATCATTTGCAGGTATGCTTATTGTCCATACTCATTAATCATTGTTCGGAAATTGAAAAACAATTTTTCAAAATGCAAATATCTTTTTATTATGTAGTAGTTGCGCTTCAACTGAAATGTTGAAGCATAGCATACAGAACATGTACATCAATAATATTCTGATTATATGATAGTTTAATTTTGTTCAGGGGAAGATGGATTGGGGATACATGAATCCTGATCTACCGCAAGGTCGCCAAATCCAACAAATCCAACAAATCCAACAAATGAAGCCTTCAACTCAGGCCTCATCACCTGATCAACGGAGATCGCATAACAATAGTTATGCAATGGTGAGTACAGTTCATTAGTAACACTACTCTATTTCACTTTATAATCCTCATACAGATATCTATTCACATTCATAAGTACATTGATGTAAATAATATCAATCAGTACTCGCATTCAATAAGTGCTATAAGTAATGATGCCTAGTGAATAATAGCAGTAATCGCTGTGCACTTGTAGATCGTACTTCAAGGTGGCCGTTAGGTTAACAAATGAGGTAAATAATCAAAATTAAATATGAAAACAGAATAGAAAAGTTGAAATTGCAACACTGTGTAACTATCAATGAGAACCAAGAGTTATCAAATCTCTGACATTTGATGAATTATATGATGGGTACTCTCAATCGCTAATACTACCATAATGAAACAAATGAGAGCGTGTACAAATACAAAACACATCTGACAAGCGTATGCATAATGAAATGATTCGACATTGATTGGATAATCTCAAATGATGAGTATCACACTGACCACAAGCAGTCGCAATGAATTACAGCTCAGAGCAAAAAGAGCATTGAGCGCAATATAAATTCACTTGGGGCGCGCGAGTATACATATATGGGAGCCGGGCGAAAGGGGCATCATGGCGAAAAGAGGGTTGGAGAGTGCCAAGTATTAAATTCGAGTCGGGCTTGAATTACCCAGGCCGCGGATCCGCTATACAATCGGCTCGGTTTACCGTCGTTAAAACGCCGCCGCACAGAGCTGGCGACGTTACGGAATCGCCTCTTACCGGTGTTAACGGCGCGCGCGCGCCCGCGCCCGGCTCGTCGTGCTTTACCGCCGCGCCGCGCGGCCGCCGCTACTTCGATTCCACCGCGGCGTGCTGCTACGAGCGCGCCAAAGTGCCCAAGTGTTCGAGGCGACTTCCGCGTACACTCTGCTCTACTTGGCCTGTGTGAGCTTCTTTCACCAGTTTCGCATTGGTTCTGCCGGTTTTTTTCCTACTTTTAAACTTCAGTTGCTACTGCGTTTTTCTTTATTCTTCTCTGCAATCAGTATTAGTAATTACGATTCTGCAATTCCTCCTTAGGTAATAAACTTGGTTGGAACGTTTTTTTCTTGCCTCTCCAAACTCGTAGCTGTCACTCGATATAGCCAAATATTGATATTGTTGTTGATCTAGATATATTATATTTCATTTTGAAATTCGAGACTAGAGAGATTTGGGCTTCGCAAGGAAGGCAGTAAATACGCAAGTCAATCGAATGAAGCAATTGATGATTCGATTATATAAATTGTTTTCTCCCCACCGGGGAAAGAGATCCTCCGGTTGAATATACACTCGCGTCTCGGCTCATAATTTCCATCGCCGGGCTTTGGCACACGCGGTAGCGCGGAACACATGCAAGTCACACCTGACGCGCGCGGCCGCAGTTTCAAGAAGTGTATCCACGTAAGTTTTGATTGGATCGTCGAACACGGAACCCCCCGCGTATACCCACACCCGTTCGCGGGGCTTTTTTTGTTCCTTTCCATTCGCGAGAGCCGTACCTGCGCGGCGGCTCCTCGCTCGTTATTCTTTTTCTTCCGGCGGCGCGGCGGCGGCCGAGCGTTTTGGTTTTATTGGCCGTATTTGTAGGCCTCGCCACGCATGTTACACACGCTTGCGAGAGAAAGAGAGCCAAGACTCGCCCGATTAAGAATACACGCTGCTGCGCGGGACGGATTAAAAAAGTGTCGTGTTTCTCAATGCTCTTTTTCCTCCGCGTAGTCTCTTCTCCCGCCTCACTTTTTTGTCCCCTCGCACGTGTATTCTTCCTTTTCCAAACGCGGAATTTCGCGTGTTACTTTCTTATTTTCATCTCGGCGTGCGCCTTGTGTTTTATTGCGCGAGACGCGGTTCAGCGCTGATGCAGTTTTACGGCGTTCTTAAATTTATAACGTGGAGCCGAGAGAGGCAGAGAGAGAGAGAAAGAGCACGTGTGAATTGTTGATTCCGGACATTAAAAAAATTGTTAATACCACGTATTAGAAGGATGTTTTTATTGCCGCCGGCACGACCGGCTTGATTCGTTTGGGCTTAGAGTGTTTTCGAGCTGATATAAATTCAAGATAGCCTGCCGACACTAATTTATTGGATATAAAATTTCGATTCCCTCGTGAAATGGGCAATTTTAGGCAATCAAGTTTTACGATATTAATAGTTTGAGAATTTCGCCAAATTTTTTTTTCTACGGTCCGAACAAATCATTATTTACGCAAAAGTCGGATGTTTTTTCTGCTTCATTTCTGAAACAATGAATTAATCTCATTGACTACGAGATACATTTGTATTCGTGAATTGGTGGGAGAGACAGGAACTGTTGGGAGGGACGTTCTCTCTTGCCCGCAACGAGAAGTGAAATTGTAAGTGATTGCTGATCGCATGGAAGCCTCGATCCGCGAGATGGAACACTTGGATTGAGAAGAGAGAGAAAAAAAGATAACATAATCACGAAATGCATCGAGGGCTTTCTCGCTAGTGGCAGGCGGCGGCGGCGGCAGCAGGCGATATTCCATTAATTATAATTTCACGGTAGTGTCGCTGAGTGCACTCGACTAAGAGGGTTCTTCGCTAATGCCACTCTCAAAAACAAACGCTAAAACTTGGCGGAGCATTTTTTAAGAAAGTCTCGCGCCGGAGTCACGGAATAACGCGCAAAGCCGCTTACGCTCGGTCGTTAATTAAGAGCGACGCGCACGCGCGTTTCGGTCTCGAAATTGCGCCCCGTAATCGCTCATTTTTTCCCCCCGCTTTCCCTTGCCCCCGCGCGCGGTTTACGTTCATTTATCTCTACGCTAGATACCCGCTGGCCGAGAGAGTCGATTGCACGGCCGGATAAGTGCGCGCGGCAAAATAAATTTCGATTAAATTGCACGCGATTGCGCGATACACTCTTTCATTGGGCTCGTTTCGACGCGCTCGTTAATTGATGAGTGCTAATGGAGTTTTGAAATTCGGAAATTTCTTTGCACCCGAGCGCGAGCTCATTTTTCCTGCGCCCTCGCGAGCGAGCGACCGAGCGAGCGCCGAACAAAATTGCACCTTATCGCGGCAGAAATATTGGCTCTCGCGCCCGGTATAATTATGTACGTAAACACACGCTACCAATTACTTACTCGATTGTGCCTTTTTTCGCGACCGAATGATTTCCAAGCTCAGCTCTTGATTGGACGGCCGGCCGGGTAATTGCTACGAAATCACGTAAACACTTCATACTCGGCAGTGGGCAAACAGCGCGCGCGCGCGCGAATGGGAAAACTGCTAATACGCTTGTGCGTCCGCTTCCTCTGCCCCGGCACGCACGCTCGCGCGCGCACCGCGTAATCCTCGAATCAATTTAATAACACGATATGTGACGAGCGTCGATTACCATATTCATATCCGGCCGCGCGTCATCTTCGCACCTGCAAGAAGCGCAGCTCGCCCCGGCATGCGTACAACACGGCTCGCGGCTCGTTCGTCTCGACGTGACCAGCGAGTCCGCGGCCTGATCGATCACTCGGTAAAGTTCGCCAACAGACTTTTTTCCCCGGCGACAGTTTCCTCCGCGCCTAATGCCTTTAAATAGGCATGTGCCTCGGGGCGGCTGCGCAAAAACTCGTCGGGATCGTCAAGTGCCGCGCGCGGACCCACGCGCGTGTGTGTTTGTGAACACGTACAGAGTATGCCGCTGCACGTGCGCCAGTGTATGTGTGTGCACGCGGAGAATCGAGAAATTGGACCTGTCGACGAGAAACGCGGCCGTAACCGCGAGAACGAGCCGGAAAAAAGACGAGCGACAGCTGGGCGCACGTGCGCGTTAAGGATTTTCCCCCGAGCGCGCGAGCGAGATCGAGTGAGTGCCGCGGCGTGTCGCTCTGGAATGGCTATGGGTTTTCTCCACTGCAGCCTTTCATGGCTTACTATTTTCTTTGCTTCGTTTCCGAGGCCGATTGAATTCTATCGCGGTATGTAAATGTGTCGTCCGACTCGTACGGCGAATTCCAAATTTAATCAAGTTTTAATTTAAATCGAGCCCGAGTCATTTGTGTTATTTTTCAATTCAACCCTTCAGCCGTTCCTTGGCTTTTGCATGATTCGCTTGGCAACGATGGGCAGCATGTAATGATCGTAAAAAGTTGCTTCGTAAAAAGTACGATAGAGGGCGCCTCCGATCAGGGAATCACCTCTCCGTCAGTCCGGCTCGTGTATATCCGTTGGAGCATGTGCGGATCTGCAAAGATGAATTAATGAATGAAGCGCGACCGCAAAGTTTATGTCATGTTGGATATTGACAAAGTGCAAAAGAATAATTATTCTTCCAACGACATAAATACGTGGCAATGCTGCACGTGACGTGCGATCAGAGTATTCGACCAAAAGTTCGGTATGAAAAACAATCTTCTCGTACACATTAATTTTTAATTTCGCAATTAAACTTGCTCGTGAAGATGTTGGTGAAACGCACAACACGAGCTGGATATTCCGCGAACCGAGTGATTGCGCACCGACTGGCAGTCGTATACGTGTAAACTTTTGAATGAACGTGATATTCGAAGGTTCAATTGAGTTTTCGAAATGCGGCTATACACGTGGCAAACAAGGACCCGCATGCGCGCAGGAGCCTCCACACGCTCGCCACACCAGCGCATCGTCCCGGGACTCTCGCACGCTCGATTCCCACCGCATCTCGCCGTGTTACAGGCTAATCAGAGCCTCGGTAGAATTTCGCGCTTGCGAAATCCCGCGAGCCACACACACAGACACACACAGGTGCGCGCGCGCGCGTATCCCGCGGAGAGCACAATCCTTTGGGCCCCAGTCAAATTCCAAGTATCGAGAATCGGCTCGGGGGGCCGAGTGGGGCAGCCGCGCCTCAAGGGTTAATTAAAAGCTCTCTAATTATTTACAAAGATTCATTTTGGCGGTGGCGGCGGCGGCGGCGGCGAGCGCGACAATAAACGCGTAATGGCCGGTGGCGAGGATTGGCCGAGGCGCTCGAGGCCTCGGCGCCCATTGGAGAAAGGAGTCCGCGCGGACTCTCGGCTCGAGATGAGCCCCTTCCCTCGTTTCTTCCTCACTACCGCCGCCGCCGCCGCCGCCGCCGCGGCCACCGCTCCCCCATGTGCGCGTAATCTGTAAATCCTTGTCCGGGAGAGAGAAAGAGGCGGACGCGCCCGGGGGATGCGCGCGCGCGCGTAAAAGTTCAGTAAGTTGGTCGAATCCTCGAGACACTGCTCCTTGGCACAAAAGTGTATCCCCTTATACACGTCCCCTCCTTCTACCCCCTCCTCAAGTCTCTCTTTTTCTGCTTAAGAAATCTTGGTGGTATATATATGTGCGTGTGTGTGCGCGCGCGTATGTGTGTGTGTGTGTGTGTACAGCTACGGCCGGGGGCCTCGTTCCTTTTCCTTAGACCCTCGCCCACTTGCTCACGTGTGTGTGTGTGTGTGTGTGTGTGTGTGTGTGCGCGCGCGCGTGCGTGTGTTGGTTTTCGTGTGTCCCCGAGCACGTGTGTTTTCATGTGTGTTCGTTCTTTCTTTCCCCCGACGCGACAACACACAGCCCCGTGGATAAGTCTCTGAGACGCATACGTGCAGACACACACACACACACACAACTGTATACATATATCTCTTTTGGTTCCGCTTACCACTCGGCGTTGGCCCATATCGTCGTATAGCCGTCTCCTCTCAGCCTCGTTTCCGTTTCTCTCTCTCTCTCTCTCTCTCTCTCCCTCTCTGTCTTCCCATTGCGCGCGCGACACACGGCCAACGCTTTACATCTCCTCTGTCTCTCGCTCCGTTGGCGCTTGGGGTTGGGCATTTTTTGCTCACTCTATATACCTCTGTCTTTATTTCACGGCGAGCACTACTCGAAGGGTTCTCGATATTCTATATACACACACATACACACATACACACGCGCCCACATGCAGGCAAACACGTGAGTATATATATTTCTCTGGCGTTAAAAGCGATCGAGCGGCCAACCGACCACAAACGAAGTAGAGCAAAGTTCAACAAACATTGAAAAAATGTTCGTCCTAGCGGGAACAAAGTGCCAATTTCACTCCCTAGCTTTGGCTACAAAAATGGTCCTAGCCTATAACGCTGGTAACAAAAACTAGCACATGCATGAGCAAACTTACGACGTTTTTCGTACTGAAATCACCTAACCTCGCACAAGTGACATACCATACCATCATCATGTATAACGAAAAATAAAATGAAAATAAAATGATTTGCTTCATCGTACTACGGTGATCAAAAGATTCGGTGAGAGAATAATTGTGCGAAGAACATTATTTGCCTGTTTTGTTTTTGAATATTTGTCTTTTTTTTTTCGTACATTCTGAACATTTTTGTCAGTTGCAACGTTCCTAACATTATTTCCCATTTGATTTGCAATTGTCTAACGTGTTCTTAGAAGGTTCAAGAGAATTTAAAGCGAAATACGTGGTAAAAAATAAACCGGTAATAGATACAGTGATTGAGCGAAAAACCAATCGGTACAGTGATTACACGCGTCACCGGTATAACGACTCTCTCCACCTATGGAGATGCGTGCGTCGGGTTTGAAGAGAATTTCACGGTATAGAATCGAGCGTGATGTGAGAGAACAGAGAACAAGTGTTCGCATAAACACGGTTTCAACATGCCAAGAGGCATAAATACAGAATGTTAAACAAGACAACAAAAGCGTCGAGCGGGCGAGCGAAAAATGAGGCGACCAAAGAGAAAACAAAAATTCACGGGCAAGCTAAATAAGACCACGAGAGAGAGAGAGAGAGAAAGAAAAAGTGGTGGAGGCAGCAGCGGAGAGACGTGGTAAGAGACGGGAGCTGAAAAGAGTAAAAAAGTAAGAGAGTTAAGGAGAAGTAAGAGGATAAATCAGTGAGACAAAGCGAAAGAGCGGAGGGAGTGGGAGCTGGCGAGCGGGAGGGAGGATGAAGCGTAGCAGAAGAAGCAAGAAGCGGACGAACGGGGGGATATCTTTTCACGAGCTGCGAGAGAGCGAGAAAGAGAGAGAGAGAGAGAGAGAGAGGGAAGAAGCTTCCACCCGCCGATAAAAGCTCCTCGCCTCACTGCCCAATATTGATTCGAGCTCTAATCTGCGGAAAGAGCGAGGGGGATAATACGGGGGGAGCGAGCAGCAATCCGGGATTTCTCGTCATCGGTTACTCCGAACCAGCCGAGTAATCATTTGATAAGGCGACGGGCACGGCGCCAACGCTGTACCCTCGCCCTCCCTCCCACCCTTCTCCCTATCACATATTTTGCGGAAAATACACGGATTTCCGAATATTCCGCGGACGAAACTTCGACTACAGTTCGTGTTGATATTTGATGGGAGAATAAGCCGGATTCGAGTTAGTATGATACGTTTGGTCAGAAGTTGTTTTGGGTCACGCAATATACACGAGTCAAACATTTGCCTAAACTCATCTAGCTCAGTTCTAATGCTCTCATTACCCGAACGATTTATCCTGGGCAGCTTTGATCATTATTTCATTTAGCGTGTAATTGTTAAATTCGTAGTTTGTGAGTGCTCGAGTGAGCAGCTATGTTACCGACTGAGATTGCAATATTATCGAAAATTCGTTAGTCACTGAATTGTTTTCATTCTGTCCAAATTACAAGTACAGCCCAAGGTTTATTTGTCAATATTCGTTGGAGGGAGAATACGAACTTGTTAAAAATTCCAATGATGAATTTCATCGGGTAGGAACAGTGCAAATGTACATGAATACGAAACGACGATATAAATCATTTCATTGGACTAGCTCTAGGTAAAGTTGGAATCCACGCGCAGAATACGAAAGACTTATTCATACTCTGGCTGTCGTGACGTCAGGTGAAATGTATATAAAGAAAGGTATTGCAGTCCTCGTATTCTTGAGCACTCTCGTCTCTCGGTTCTCTCTCTCTCTCTCTCTCTTTCTCTCTGTTATTTTACTTTCTTCGGCACACAAGCGCCGTCTGCTCGGCTTCTCGACGCTGTAAAAATAAAGCAAGAAAGTGTAGCAAAAGAGAGGTGAGGACGGAAAAATGAAAAAGGAAGGGTGAAAAAGAAAGAAAGAAAGGAGGAAGCGTCGGCTTGCACCGCGTGCGAACCGAGCGGATAAGTAGATACGTTCCTACGGGCGAAAGACGTCTACTCTTTCTCCTCCTCCTCCTCCTCCTCCCTTTTCTTTTCTCTTTTTTCCCCAGCAGCTCTTTCTCTTTTTCCATTTTTTCGCTCTCTTTCTTGCTGCCGCGCGGGCGCGCGCCCCGGTGGGATTGCGTAATTTGCCAAGCTCCTTCGTTAATCTTCTCGAGGAGCAAGAGGAGGAGTTGGAGGAAGAGAAAAAAGCTCCTTGGACGATAGAGACTTCCGTTCCAGAATTAAGGGAAAAAAATAAACCAGACAAAGCGCTTCCACAGTCGTTTTCTTGGTAGGGAAAAAGCAGAGTGGGGCGCTCGCGGACTTATTATAAAGTTGACGAAAGAAACTTTTCTTACTCGCGAGCGAAGGATATCGCGCGCTGAATGAGAAAATATCGTCGGACCAAAGAGTTGAGGATGGAAACGAGCACCCGGCGAAGAATTATGTAATTGGGTAAAAGATTTTGATATTTTTCACGAGTGTAACTTCACCCTCCGACCTCACAGATTTTTGTGAGAAAAATTTCCCTCGTTCTTAATGCAGTTCTCTCGGCGTCCGACCAAAAGACTGCGTTACGCGTGCTTTTAACATATTGAGCTGGATTGTGCGAACTTTCATTGGCGCAAGAACGTGCTGAAACATTATGAGTCTACTTCGGACTAAGTTTATGGCCTTCAAGTTCGCTATTATTCTTGATTTAACTGATATCTTTCGTAATAGTATACCGATTTATTGGTCACACTCGAGATGAAATTGTATTTCTTGGGAGATAATTTCATGTTATCTCGTGTGAGAAACAATTGAAATAGACATCAAATCATGGAGTATCAATTGTGTACCATTAACAAGACGTTAGCTAGCTTGTAAGGTAGTTAGCAATTAAAGAATCACTGTCGTCAACTTGCTCATTAATTGACACTTTTTAACGTTCCTGGATCAAATTTAATATTCGGTATTAAGTGAAGCAGGATTGAACTTCGATGTGAATTTGGGTAATGGAAGGTTAATAAACAAAAAAATATTGTTTTTCAAAGAAAAAAGCATTGTAATAAGGGGAACATTGAACTTTCGAAGCAGACCACTAGGACTTTTTCGTGACCAGTTTGAATGATGTTGAATCCCATGTGCGTTCCTAACGTATGTAACGCTATTTTTTAAACACGATATCTTTTGCAGAAGGTTTCCAAACTTTGTAAAATTTCACTCGTAACTCAGTCGTGGCAGGTTGCAAATTGAGTTGTCAACTTTATTTTATTTCTCAAGATGCCATGGCTGCGGGAAAATGAAATAAACATAGAGACCATTTTCGATACTTCTGTCAAATGTATCAGAATCTTCAAGTTCTCTCCATATCATCTACAGCAACTGCTAATGACACTATTTATTTTTCTAACAACCGCTATTAGGAAAGAGGTAAAATCAATCAAAAGGCTCATCTTATTTAGATATGAAGATTTCCATTTATTTTCCCCAGCAACCGTTTCTAAGACGAAGGAAAAATTAGTACGAGGTTCGTTTGCAAGAATTACTATTTCGCAAAACCTTCTTGAAAACGCATACTGATAATTCACTTAGCAACTGTTTTTCCTTATTAGTATCTCTATTCTGAACATTTTAATTTCGACGCGAAGTACCACCCCTGTTTGTTCCATATAAATTGAATTTGATCCGATGAACAAATTTAATTTCGAGTTGGACCACCGTTCTTGCCGCCGCGTGCCATTGAAATTAAAAATTCACAGGGGCATATGCAAATATACGAAAGCGTGAAAATGAAAATATATCCATCCATCTACAGCGCGAAGCGCAGACGGCATCGCCAAAAAACATGGCTCGGCCAGCGCGACATATTAAAGTCAAAACATCCCACGAGAAGAAGAATAGGGCTTGCGGGGCGTATACCTGGCAGGCTGGCGCGCGTACCGACAATACGTCAACGCACTCGTAATATGCATACGCCGCGGCTGCGGAATACCCGCGAAAAGTGTTATGCGCTCGTAAATTCCCGCGGCCCATTGTCGTTTAATTTGCGAGGAATGCCAGGGAGAGACATAACGAGAGCAGCCGCGGAGGAGTGGCAAAAAGAGAAGCCGCGGCGGAAGCGAAATGTAAAAGGATTTCTCGCGACCAAATGAGAAATAATAGCCGCGCGCTCACTCCCGGCCGCGTTATGGACAAGGAAAATTCTATCTCGCCGAGAGCTCACTCTTTAATCTCCCCCTCTTCCCTCTTCGAATGCCCGTGGCAAAAGCAGACGCGAATTTTTATCGGGGGAAGCGAGAGAGAGAGAGAGAGAGAACGGGAAATTCATTTTTTCGAGCTTTTATGCGGGACTCCCTTTTTTCTCCGCTCCTTCTTTTTCCGCGCGCGGCTCTGAATTATACCGAGGATGAGATGATGCCGAGTGGGAGAAAGAGACGGAGACACGCACGTGTCTTGAGCTGCAGGAATTCCATTTCGAAATACCTCCAAGCTCGCAGCCTCTTTTGTATATTATTCGCGCTCTCTTGGCGTCGGCATTTCACAGACTTATGCCTTCTTGAAGGGAGCCGGCTGAACGATTCACTATTATCATGTTAATTCAAGAACGATCCGCGATGATATTCGAATTCTAGATCGGCTGCTTCTCGACTTATTTCATTTGTATCTCTTTTTTCGAGTACCGTTCCCCGTCACGATATACACATTCAGACTCCGCGTGAAACATTCTTAGGGTTTAATTCGACTCAATTTACACAAGTGCAACTATTTACAAATAGGAGTGGGAGAGGTTTAAGACTTGATATTTATCTATTTGGTTATCAAACATAGTCATACAGTATGCCCGGAAGTAATTTTTTTTTGTCATGACGATCACTCCGATAATCATAAATTGATTGCATCGTAATCAGAAGCATCTGATCGTCCATATAAACGTGAGAGGCGTGAAACTCTTTACAGCCGGAAATTGCTAGAAGAAAAAACGTAATCGCTTTGATGAGTATTACTACAAGTGCTCGCTGCATGTTACTTTCCACGCATCATAAGTGTAACACTATAATTATTCTTTGAGTAGTATACGCAAGAATTGAAAGGGAACGTTCCGTAATCTCATACTGGAATATCGTACATTCGATTTATTAACGTAATCAGATTAACGAGATATAAAAGAATAATTTTCAACATCTAATATAACATTATTTTCAATATATATCGAGTGAGATAATCAATCAGTCGAATTACTTGCGCTTCGTACTTATACTCACACGTGTCAGTCGAATTTGAGATTAAACTCTTCCAATCCGTGTATTCTATTCATGTATGGATAATAAGATAACAAATGTTCAAATCAAATCCATGCAAATGATAATATTTGAGGAAACAAACCGTATCACCAAAGGAAACGAAAAATGGACAAAGTTCATGTATCATCACAATAACATTATAAATGACCTCAAAACATTTGCATAGTTTCAAAATATGTGATACAGTCTCAATAGACTTGAGATAGAAACTTAGGCTTTTGTAAAATTTGAAAAAACCGCTGAACAGTTATACAGCAGTCTGCTTTCTCTAAAAGGCTTCGCGATATTAAGTATTCTTGAAAATGGACCTTTCATTGGATTCCTCTCCCTCTTTTCAACGGTCGCTAAGGAAATTAACATACGTTACTAGGGACGTAAACAGAGGTCGTTATGAATTATGGAATATTATGAAGATTTTCAAACATTTGACGTTAGAATTATCTAAAGTGAACCTTCCATTGATTTCCCCCTCCCCGTAGTAAAGGTTGCTAAAGAAGTAAACAACGGTCGCTATGAAAAATTGGACTCGGTTAACATCTTGCCACCGCTGACGTGCGCCATTCTTTGCATTTTGTTCCATTTCATCGCAAAATATCGTGCATCAAAAATAGCGTCACATGTACACATACACAGACATTTATAGAATTCGACATTATTCGACCCGTAAATTACGGAAAAAGTCTGTTGGTCCAATTCAAGTCCAATTTTTACTCCATTATACAATGTTCCTCTTCGAGAGAGAAAGAATCTCAAAATTCCTTTTTTGTGCGTTTCAAAATGATGTTCCAATTATTCACACGATGATCGTTTCCATTTACTTATTAATTCATTCCAATATTCGCATTTTCATTTAATTTTTCAATCTGTATTTCATTATGCGCAATTTTGAAATCTATATTCAAATTTTATTCACCATCTGGCAAAAGGGATTTGGTCATTACAACCTCAATACTTGTTTTTTCTTCCTAAGACTGTAGTACATGCCTAAACCTCAAAATTTATCGTTTTTTTGTTTTGTGCTCGCCTGCACTCACTATCTATATCTGTATCTCACTCGACTCGTCATATGGTAAGTTTTGCGCCAATCAAATCACAAGTTAACTGGCTTCACTTTAAACCCTATTACTTTTTATATAAAGATAAGGATTATATTGAGTAAAAGTGTATATAGAAACAAATTGGTCACATAAGTTACCATAAAATAAATCAATAAGTTACTCTATATAAACATTATAAAGCTTATGCTAATATGCAACGTTTTATTCATCGCAAGATTCAATTTCATGCTCAACATTCATCTGCAAATGAGAGCTCTTTCTCTTGCACGTATGAACTAAACGATGATAACATTGAAAAATGTATAATCTTGAGTTGTTCTATAGCCGTATCTCGGATCAAAACGACGATCCATCCGTTGAACAAACCTCCCTCATCCCCGAGGAGAAAAAGCCCTCGGCAACAGCCCTTCCAGCGCATCTAGTCGGCAAATTGCAAGCTATCAGAACCGGCGATCAGCGATAAGCCAGCGAATTAAGAAAACAACCGGGTCTGGCGCGCCGGAGAAAAGGAGCCCGCCTCCCCCGTAATTGAAGAATCGCACTCTCGCGGGCCCACCTGCCCTCCCTCGACTCGTAATGAGCGCCGAGCGCAAACGGCGGCTATGCGGCCGCGTGCTCCAGCCTCCCGTGTATACAACGTAAGCCCCAGGAATGGTCGGAATGCGTCCGAGTCTTTTTTATCGATCCGACAGGAGGAAACAGCTGGGAGTGATGGGCGGGTCTGCGGTCGGATTGATTGCGCGAGCACGCTTGATTAGGGCTTTTGTAGAAATTAGAATTGAGACATGCCAGATGAGATATCTCAGAGAGGTACACTCGAATCATTTCCAGATCATCCAGGCTAATTATTAGTGATCTGTTGTGTCAGTTTACATGCACGCATTAGTTTATCTCATTTTTTAAGGTAATCATTTATATTGACGATTAGCAGGATATTTAGGATGAATCAGATGGTTTTATAACTAACCGTGGAATCTATGTTTCGGATCTCAATGAAACTTTCGGACGTGGCTTAGAGTTCTCCCAATAGATAATATCCGCAGATATTCATTCTAACGTTACATTTCTCGGATAAATTGTCATGTTTTATACAAACATGACAATACATACATTATATGCATGAGAGCAGCAATGATTTATTACTATATCAGACAAATCGAAGTGTTAGGACGGGCGACTGGAAATTGGGATCTCACATAGCGTCACGTGGTTTCAATATGGTGGCTCAGCTTGCCAAGGATAAGCATTGGGTATATCGGAGTCTGACAGTTATTCTCCAAAATTGTCATGGATAGAAGGTATTTGGCAGTATACTGATCAAAATATGAAGCTTCCATATACCCAATGCTTATCCTTGGCAAGCTGAGCCACCATATTGAAACCACGTGACGCTATGTGAGATCCCAATATCATCTACTCCTGGGTGTCAAAAAACTACCGTTAAAAGTTTTAGAGGAACTGGTGACCCAATTTTAAGGTGGTTCCTTGGTGAGTTCACCAGTTATTTCTTCGATTTGAAAAAGCTACATGTAAGTCATCCCTGGCAATTGCATCAAATTCAGTTGGAAGTTAACGCACAAGAAATGAATTTCCCACGAATAAATTCCCTTTTAGACGCTCATAACCAATCAGAGAATTTAATTTTTCCGAATTAGGAATAAGTGTTTATATAAAAATACCAAGAACAAAATATCATATTCGCAACAGAGCACTGCACGAGGTGCAAGAAAATATGGCAAAAAACGTAGGGAAATTAGCAAGATGTTTCGTGTAATTTTTGAGAAAATCACTGTTGTACGTAGGAGAAGCAAGAGAATGCCCAAACAAGAATAGAAGCGTATCGCCGTCCGCAAATCGCTAATGCAATCCCGAGTGTAATTCTCAAACGCTGCCGCGCGCGCGCACGCACACACAGAACGAATTCAGTGTATGAGGGTGTGGTAGCCAATAATCCCGCGGGCGCATTCGGTTTCCGTGGCGCGTTCTCGTTTAGCCCTGGCTTCCGTGCTTACCTGAGCGCGGCCTTTTTCCAGCTCCTTTTCATTTGGAGCGAGTGCGGGGCACGCGAGCCGAGTCTCCGCCTCCCTCTCTCTCTCTCTCTCGCTCTCTCTCAGGGCAGGTCGCCAAGAGTCGATCGAGCAGAGTCGAAAGAACTGCAGGGCAGGAGGCGGCGGCACTGTAAGTAGCGGAAAATTGAATTGTAATGCCAGCCGCGTGTGCGGCCCGCTGCAGATGTGTCCGTACCTGCCCGTTATTATGCAATTTGTATTCGTGCTCGCTGCTTTTCCTCTGCCCTTTTCCCCTGATTAATCTGGCGCCGGAAAAGCCGTTCGATTCTCCGAGCTGCCTTTTTTTTCGTTTCCCCTCGCCAGCTTGCACTTTTTTTCGCTCCCGGTAATTGACTGTTCTGAAATGGATATACAGCTCCCAGCGCGCGCCCGCGCGTCTTTATTTTGCGTTCCTTATAGCTCGTTGCGTGTAAGCCTAATTGAAGTGGACTCGCGCCCGCCTTCTTTTGTGTTTACACAAGCTGGCTGGAATGAGAGGTCAATTATAACTAGTTGAATGCACAGTTCGCCCATTCGGAAATCTAAATAGCACTATGGATAGAGGGAGTATTGATTCGGAATTTCTTTCTCGGCAATCTATTAGCGGCACAATCATTTTTCATTCATAAATGCAGCGTTACTTGATGAGATAGACATGTCACTTATTCTACGTTTGAATGACAGTCCTTAAGCTGCTATAATAATAATCATCTAAATTCGAATCTATTTCTATTCCAAGAAAACTATAGATACACGTTTTTCCACTAAAATTTGATAGTTGAGTGCTTGGAACAGTGTAATTTATTGTTCATAAACTGCACTTCTAGAGTTTTGACCAAACGAATCGTATGCCCAACTTCGACTCAAAAAATCACGTACAAAATCGGCTGTTGCGTGTCAATATTGATCGTTACAATTAGTTGGTAATGCACTTGCATGTAAAACTGAAGCTGTAGGATAGTATACAATTTACAACTCAATTCAAACTTGTACCAATGAGAAATATTGAAGTGGAACGGATAGGCGAACACTTTGATTGTCTTTTCGTTTTTTCCCTTTCCTACTATCCATCTACCTCCAGGTGTATATACTTCATTCCTTTCTTATCTTGATAATGTCCGGTTCTTTCGTTCTCAAAGCCTTAGGACCTTTCAGAACTTTATTCAGGCACATACTAAATAAGAATAATTTAAATTTACGACTCATTATAGCTTTATTACCAGTTCACGTGATGCTGCGTTCTGTATCCATCCTATAAAAAACTATCTCAGTTTTCATTCAGAAATATAGTTTTTTACGTGGGGGGACATAACAACAGTTCGATTGGGTTTATGTCTGAAGAGTACGTTGGAATTTATGACTTTGTATAATAGAGCGTCACGAATATGAAGGAAATCAGAGCGTTTTATGGAATACTTGTGCAAAACTGCTTTTGATCAGGAAAGATCTAGACTACGTCGTGGCCTCTTGTTAATTTTACAACTCGAAGCATTTCATCCAAGGTTCACGAAATATGATCGTATGATTGATTCTCACCACGAAAATAAATATATATATTTCAAATGCATTGTCTTGCTGCAATGATATGATCCGATAAACACGTGCATTTCCTGCTAAAAAGAAAGCGACTTTTTCAATCCGCGAATAAACAATGCCATTGACATTTGCGTTTGATTCATTCGAGTATACGATTTCGTTATTTACCCGAGCCAATGCAGCCGATAAACCGAGAGCCGGTGCTCGGCACCGGCAACTCGGTTGAATTCGGATAAACAAAGTCGGCGCTGAAAAATCGGAGGAAAACATCGATCGGCTCGCGCGCAGTCTCTTTCTTCTTTTTCCCTACTGAGCGGAGGTCTGTATATGCTATACGAAAAGAGAATTGCGGCTGCGGCTGGGTTTTTACCTCGGTTGCGCGGGGGGGTCTGGTCTGGTTTTTTGTGCCCGCGCTGGCGGCATCAAAGGAGCTTTTACAAATATTTTTTATGCGCGCGCCGGGTTCCTTTGCCAACTTTCCAGCTCGCGCATGTTTTAGTGGTGCATTGAAAATACCTGTGTACGCGCCGCGGTCGCGTATCGCGCGCTAATGCAAATTTCATGGAAAGTACATTTTTGCCTTTGCCGCCTCGTACCCGCCCCCTCGCCCCGACCCCTGCTCCCCAACTCACTTCTTTTTTTCTCCGCGGTATAATGTTTTCGCCGCGCAAACGGCTTCTGGCTGCCGAGTGTCGAGCGTGCACGCGAAAAATAGTTCGTCTCAATTGTCGACGCTCGTACAGCTGGCCGCGATCGTGGCCATGCGCGCGTAATTACGTGGCCACGATTGAGAACGGGACAGAACGTTATAACCGATAGCGGGCGTCCCAAGAAGCTCTCATACGATCTGGCGATGAGCTCAAAGTTCACTCGAACTATACAAGCGCACTTGTTCGTGCGGTCGTCTCGCGAAAGCCGATGCGTAAAATATGATTGGCTCGGTGGCGCGTCACCGAGCTATCTGGCTTTGCGAGAGCGCATCAATTATATACGGGATCACGAGCGGGCGATAGAGCGGGATCGCGTGTGCCGGCGATACGAGGCGCCGCCGCCGCGGACTTCTTTCGCCTCGATTCGCTTGCTCCGCCATGTGAGCGGCTTATCGGGCTATCATCGCGGGGAACGGAGCGACTGTTCGGAAATTGCGAAAGCCGCTGAATTATACGGCTGCTGATACAAAAGTTGGCCGAGCCGCGCGAGCTGGAGGGAGCTGTCGGTCGACGATAAACCAGTGCGTACGGCTCGATTCATCGCGGCGAAATGCTTCGCGTGCGCCGGCTACCCAACCCCTGCATTCCTCGATTTTGCTTCGCGTGAAACCAAGCAAAACACCGCACTTCATTATGTTACGCCGCGGCGAGCGCCCCCGACGAGTTTTACGATTGTTATCGGCCCTGCGAGCGCACGCGCATCTCTGCCGCTCCGGACATCGTCGCGCGCTAAACACCCAAATCCATTTCACCCTCAAATTTGCATCGCGTGCTCGCGCGATAACATTGTGCGGCTCGCGCTCCAACGCGATCCGATTTTTCAAAAGCTTCGCCACCTTCCGCTCGATCTCATCGCTGCACTCGAAATTGTTCGAATGCAAATTGCGCTTGTAATTATGTGTTTCCACTGGGGCGGGTGGGGGGGGGGCTATATCCTTGTTGCGCTTTTGACTGGCGCCTTTTCGACACTTGAACTACAACACACAACGACGACGATGTTGAGCTGAAATATTGAATCGACACATGCTTTCCTATTCAATTGGATTTTTCTCAATAAATAATGAGGTTTGATCGAACGTGCTTCGAAATTCCTTTCTGACGTATGCGTACTCTTACCGACAATTGATGAATTGATGCTTCGTTAAAACGTGATCGTAGTAGCAAATGCAGGAATAAATGAAAATCATTTGAATGAATAACATTTTTCACAGATTATTGAAAATCCCCAATTTATACAGGAACACATGTATAATAAAAGAATTCTGAATTTCGTTTATCGACGTTGGAAATGGATAAAATTCACAAATTTTTGCCATATATATTCGTAATTTCGGGAAATTGAATACTCTCACGCGCCAATTTGAAAATTTCCATTCAAATATAGAATCGATTAATCAACAAGCTATGTCATATTATTTTCCCATAAATAGTGAATGCAGGTTGATCAATTTTCACTGCCAAGATTTGCAATTATTGATACATGATGATACAGCTCGACTACCTGTATCACTTATTCAATCATGTTTGTTCAATATTTGATTGTATCACTGGATAATAATGAAATAAGTGGAGTATCCATCGGTTTCGTCACTCGAACGGTATTAAGCCCCGGCGACCCCATCAAGCCATGAACGTCTAAACACCCATAGAAAATTGTATACCCGCACATATCGTCGCTCTCCGATCCGAAACAGCTAGGCCGCCATACGCCGGGGGGAATTTTTTGTGGAACCAACCACGAGTCATCGCGCGCGGCTCGTAATTATTGCAATTGGTGCGCGCGCGCGTGTGTGTGTGAGAGAGCACGCGCGCACGCGGTTCTTCCGCCGGCCGACGAGAAAAACGAAGAGTCGACAGGAAATAGCGCGTGCGTGCCATGTGCTCCGCACAATTTGGACAGGCCGCCCGCTATATTGTTCTCTCCCTTCTTGAAACTCTCTCTCTCTCTCTCTCTCTCCCTCTCGAGCGCGCAGGGCCAATGCTCTTTTTCTTATTCCAGCGGCCTTTTTCTCGGGAGCCTCTCTCGAGGAAGCGAGCTCACGAATTCGGATGAATTTCGGTGCTCGGTCCGTTTCGAACGGTACGTCAAATCCACCCGGGGATTAACTTAGTCAACGCACCGCACGGCAGCCGTACACGGAGGCGGAGTTTCGTACACTGCGCGATTCAATTTCCATGTCCGTATCAACGTGAGTGTACATACTTGGCGTCGGTGCTCTCGATATATCCTATAGCCACCCCCATGAAGGATCATCGGCTCGAGTTGGTCGATGCACACGCCCTCGCGCGCCTACAGCGTGAAAAATCCCTTCACCCTCGCTCCGTTCTTTATCTCGCCCCAAATTTGGTTGCTCGTGAAAGCGGGACACGTTATTGCTCGCTGCGATCCTCGCGCACGCTCCTCCGCGCCACCGCAAATCGTTATTCTATGAGACGTGACGCTCTGTCCTAGCCACTCTTCTCCACGCGCGTACCACCAAATACATGCTCGTATATTCATGCCTGCGTGTTAACGCTCGTTGATACGCAATGGTAGTTTGATTATCCATTAGAGGTACGTTACTTTTACTTTGCGTTGTTATCTCAATTAGCAATTGTACGGTGAGAAAATATACGGGTTTAACATTGATAATATTGATTTAATAGTGACATAAATTACCAGACATATCGAAATCGCAGGTGCGAGTCAGAGTAGTGTACTGCAGGAGGCGCCCCCAAACATTACCCATTCCTGCTCAATATTGTTACCAGGTGTCTTGTAAAAATTTAGCTATTTCGACATATTTTCCATAGCATATGTTTATGAATTCAGTGTGTATATACTTTTCGCTCCACGCGGTAGATAAGTCAGTGGAGCTATTGCTGCATATGTGATGCGGAAATCACCACCTGCATGGAGAGAGGCGTTGAGTGCGCCACAGTAAGGAGGTGGATGAGTTATGAACTGGAACTGCAGTAAATTTTTTATGTAACTAGAGTGAATTTTTACTTTAGTTATAAAAGTTTTGACAGCAACAATTTTTACATGAAATTCGCCGTAAATGTTGGGTATCAAAACTCATGGGACTAAAGTAAAAATTCACTTTAGTTACATAAAAAATTCTCTGCAGTTCCTGTGAATAATAAAATTTCATACAGTGATTGTTCTCTTTAATGCAGTGGTTTTTCATCATAATCTTTTAAGAGAATGTACATAGTTGTGTGAACTGCCACCAGATGGCTGTCCACTCTCCAATAGACGTCCCGAATCCCCGCAAGTGATTGAGCAGAGCCTGGAACAGAGCTCCGGTTTATTCGCACGAGGTCCACCTCTCTCACTCCCTAACGTCTAAGGCAGGGTCTTATCTGCATACCTGCCTTACTGATGAGTTCGGAGGCAGACCCAGGACAGAAGGCACAATGTGTCCTCCACATAGTACCTCGAGTCCACAATTACTACAATATACCTTAAATTACTTTTGAACAAGTTTCTTTCTCCGTGTGATATTTTCAATGCGATTAAAACATTCGACAGCAGCTGGTACCCAAATCAAAAACAACTTGAGTCGACCGCAAAACCGTTCATACACACTGGCATCACCTTATGGGTATAAAAGTCACGTGCACACGTAAGCGTACGTACCGGTAAAGCGTGATCCAACCCTACATCACGCACGATAAAATCACGCTGACGCGCACGTGAGGTTGACTTTCTTTGACACTCCCCTGTATACTAACGTTCTCAAATAAAATCTTAATCCGCGCGCATCTTGCGTATGTGCTGGTCGCTCGACTCGCTGCACGCGCGCTATACGTGCGTTAGACGAGGGGCGAGCGGCAAAAGAGCCGGCATACAAAGGGCAGATCGATGCGCGCGAGGAAAAAAAAGAACACTCGTCCGTATATACAGAAAGGCGATCCATTGAAAACAATTACTTAAGATACTTTGTCGCAGATAGCTGCTGGTGATTTACGGCGCCGACAATTATTCGCAGGCGCACACGCACCGAGACAAAGATAAAGAACGCTCGGGGCGCTCGTGCAGCCTCCCCTATGTGCGCGCATGCTGCTCGGGGAGGCGCATTCTTATATTTATTTGGCCATCAGCGTGTGCCTTTTCAGCCAAGCCCCGCGGGGCGAGGTGACGAGAATCGAGGGGAACTGTCTCCCACCCCAAATACTCGGCGGTTTGGATTTTTCTCCCGCTGCTGCTGGCTTATTTTTCGGGCGCCGATGTATATACGATTCTCATGCAAATTGCCGCTGACAGGTGTATCGAACGATTCCCGACGCTGCCGCGTCTCGAATGTTATTCCGATTTGAACGTCGAGCTCCTGAGCGTATATAGTGAGACATTAATGCTCCCCTGCTCTTTTTTTTCCTTTTTCATCTGTCCAACTGTGCTAGTCTATGATGCGAAGCCAATTTTGAGCGAGGCAGTTTGCTCGGGTGAGTTGTTACGCGTATCTATGTTGGATATCGTGCATATCGATTATTTCGGGTCTTTTTTCATCTACCCAGGAAATTGCGAGTTTTAACATTGACATTCCGGCAATACTATTTTCGTAAACGTTTCGCTCGAGCGTACAATAAACAACTAGAACATGTTCAATCAGATGGGTCTGTTAATGGGAATTGTATAGTTATATAAAAATGTATTTGCATACCCGTTTTTGCTTTCTCAAAGAGAGAAAGTTTTATTACGGGGTAAAAATCGCACTTCTTAATCGAACTTTGGCAACATCAGCATCAGGAAACTCGCGTTCAGCGCAATGTGGTCTCTGTTCAAATTAGATGGGCCTTATTGGATACACTCGAATTGTTTCCCCCCGCAAAAGATAACTTTTTGAGATGGGAAGATCTTATTATCCTCAGCGTAAGAAGAAAAGGTGCATATCCGATACGGCTTAACTCATTTTGAAAGTGAATAGACCTTCCATTTGACTCCAGACTCGTTAAAAAATTGCAGATTTAACGCAATGTAGTGTCAGTTCGTATTTGTTGGTTCTTATTGATTTTATCCATGAAGGCCTACTTTAATTGATAAACTTGATAAAAGCAGAAGTATCACGTAATTGTGAATTTGTCATTCGAAATTCTTCCTCGCTTTTGAAGAATAACCGCATGAACTCAAACAAGTTTCATCCATAACAAAGTCATTAAATAACTGAATTGTCGCCCAACCTGCTGATACGCGTTTGTCACACTCTGGAAAACGATCAAAACTCTCGAAAGATTTTTCACTCCGAGGATGATAATTTTTCTCGCAGAAGGAAATAACTGTCGGTTGATAATGACTCGAAGTCGAGTCACACGCATCATCTGATTCGCGCGATTAATACAATCGCAGTTTGGGTGTGTCGAAAAACGTCAAATTGAATCGCGCAAGCGTGGATAAGCCACTTGCCTCACTGCTCACTTCATCAAACAAGCCTCGGCGCAGGAGTTTTTGCCAGCCAATATATCATGCGGGACGCTTTCTTGGGCACGAACAATGCAATTACGCGTTGCGCGCGGCCGCGCGGGCGTAGCCGCGAATGATTATCGTAATCGCACAGCTGCGCGTGTACACAGCCCGAGCGAGCGCCGACTTAATGATACTCCGTCCGCGTTAGCTTAATGGAGGAGCTGCCTACTAATTTTACCCGGCGCGAGAAAAACGCTCGCGTGAGAGATGGGGTTCCAGCGTGGAAATTGAACGGGATTTGTGCCAGCTCATGAATGATATTGGTTGGCTTCCCGATATATGCCTATATACACACACACACACACACATGTATACATACATACATACATACATACGGAGATGACGGCTTCTCGACGCTCATGGGCTCATGGGATTTTGATGGAGCATCTGAATGGGAGACGTGCTAATGAGGATCTCGACGGAGACGGCAAGCAGATTTTCCGTGTGCACAATACGCGGAGAAAGTTTATCGCACGTAACGCATCGATAAATAGCGAAAAATATGAACTGCTTTGAAACGACCGATTCAATCGGCATTCGTTTCCATTGGCTTTAATCTCGTTGAGCAAATCAGTTTCACGATAAAACCCGCTGAGCCGTGCGTGCCATACAAACATTCGGATATTTCAAAATATTTTAGTGTGATTGACTCGATACGCGGAACGGGTCTCTGACGGTTCGTAAAATTCAAAATCTCCCTTTTTAATTCATTTTACGCTCCGACCGACTGAGGTTATCGCAAGTTGTTTCTCCGAGCCACACGAAGCGTAATGCATAAATAACGTAATGGGAATCAGTAGCGCGCTCGGTAATTAACCGATCGCGCGCACTGGGGAAAAAGAGCGAATTGAAGAAGACTCTTTGGCATTTTTCACAAAATTAGCTGGTCGATCGAATTAGCATGTGACGTCGAACGCTGCCCGTGGAATCATCATTTCTACAAGTATTAAAGCGCCTCATTACTTATCTCGTGAAATAATCAAGCCTAATAGAAATCAAAGCCGCGCGCGAGCGTGTAGCCGCGATCGAGCGCGTGCATAATTAATGAAGCGTCTGGAGAGCTCGAGCTCGGAAACTAGTCCCACGACCAAGACCGTTAATAAAGCAATAAATAATAGCCGAGAGCCAAGAGCCAAGAGGAGCGCGCGGAGGCATGCGAGAGACGCGAAACTCAATTAATCGACCCTTCAATCCGGCTCTCGCTCGCTTGCAGCGCGAAATTTGTGCTGGATTCGCGGGCGACGATTGCGTTTTCCCGGGCAAACGCTCCTCCTGCCCGGCGTGAACTTCCCTCGCAACGGGCAAAAAGATGGCGAATACGAAATTCCCAATTAAGCGCACTACTGACCCGGGACTGAGCAGGGACGACGCGAGTCACGACGTGGCAATCGTTCCAACTAATGGCGCGGCGCACGGGGCGAAGATCATTACGCGGGCAAAAAGTGCGTGGTGATCATTTTTCGCGGTGATTTTTCGAGCGCCTCCGTTGATGAGATCGTACTTGGCCGAGTGGCGAGAGATGGGTTTTATGAGCTGCTCTTTGCCCGCCGACGCTGCTCCACCGAGCTGCGCCTCGTGCTGCAATTAATTACGCGTATTACCAAGTTTTATTTATTCTTCTTCGTGTCTTTCTCCCTCTCGCTTGCTCGGCTGCTCGCTTGCTCGCGAGCGCGCCCGCCAGTTGGCAGTTTATTGCAGGCGCGTTGATGTTTCATTACGTCGATGGCTTTGAAATGCGTACGCGCCCGTCGTGAGTTGACCGTAATGGAGAATTAATGAACGAAATTTATAAGAGTATTTTTTGCGACGCACCGCTCAAGACTTTGAGTGTAATCACGACGGCGCTGTGGCATGACAAGTGCTGCAGCGATATACCGTCGGGATGAATTCATGCGCGGCCGCTCGAACATCCGAAACAAGCCGGATCAGGTAGTGAGAAAGATGGAAGAATCGAATGGAAGCTCGCTCGAGAAATAATATCGGCTCTGGTGCATATATATGCATACGTACACGATCGAAACAATCGATGCCGCGCGCGCGCGCGAGCGGCACAATCGCCGGAGCAGCGGCCGGTCTCGGCGAGCTCGAGCGCACCAGCGGCCCGGAAAAAAGCGAGCCACGCATCATTAGTAATTGCAGGAACTGGGCGCAAAAAGAAGCAGAAGGCTGCAGGCACACGAGAGCGAGGCGGAGGAATTGTTGGATCGAAGCTCGTCCCGCCGCGGCGCGCCGCTCGAGCCGCGGGACGAAACAATCGCGGAACGGGCGCGTAGGCGAGCTTGGGCGCTCGCGCGCGCGCGCGCGTCCGCAAAAGAAGAGCTTATCATCGTTCAGAGAAAATGAAAGGCTGCAGCGCGCTGCGGCCGTTCCCCACCCACTGAAAATTGCCGGTCAGTCCTCCCTCTGTCTCGCCCATATGGCATTATACGTACGCGAAGCCACACGTAGCTTGTGTTTACCCGCACGAATGGGCGAATTACAACGATTGAAATTCAATTCCGTACGCGAGCGAGCGGCTGCCCGGCTAATTAGATGTATACGCGCAAAGGATGTGCGTCCGACTGTGCGTGGATGTTTGCGTGCGCGTTAATTGCGATGTCGGTGCGGCTCTCCGCTGTTGGTTATAGCACTGCACCTATACTATATACGGCGACTGCAACTAGCTGTAGGCTGCAGTGACGATGCCATATATATGTATATATGTAATATGGCGCGCTCGCGCGGGCTTACAAGTTTTGTTTCGAAGCGCGAGCGGAGCGATGACGCTGTTACGGGAAATGACTCCGTTGCGGCGGTCACACGGGCTTGTTTGTATCTGCGGTTTCAATGCGCATATTTCATTTGTACATATTGTGCTGCATGATTTTTCATGAACATGATTCGACGCTACGCTGAATATATTTAAGGGTCTGCAACAAGTATGATTTGTGATGGAATATCGCGACCTCCGGTTGTCTATCACTTTCCAATAATCTCACGAGGATGAATATGGACTTGAGAAAAAAAAAATCACATCTCATTTAAAGTTATTGTAATCACGTCTCGGTGTTGTATGTGTTGTAAAAATTCGCAGCATAAAGGCTCAGCACAGATGCGCCTGCAAAGCCTCACCTTGATAAGATGGAGTCCTCGAAAACTCACGCAAAGAAATAAATGCGACTACCAACAATAACTGTTAAGAATTTAAGCTGGGTTCATATTTCTTTCTCTTGATGAATTTACTTACATTAGTTAACTCGTCGAATTATTATTGACGTAATATCTATAAGGCGAGATTCATCCGACTTAAGATCATAGCTTAGAAATAATCGCTTCTGAAATAGTTGAATATTGAAATATTGGAGTTTTGGTTAACAAACATCAAACTTTAACTTTCTTCGACAATCAGTGATTCTTCATTCCAAATCTCTTTCTCACATGCATAGTTACAACCGATAAAATAATATTCTTCAGCCTAGTCGGAATGAGGATCCCGCGTCCAAATGAGGAGCAATCGAATCAACCCCGAAATAGTATTCAGATTGAAGAAAAAACATGCAGCCCTACTTTATGGAGATATTTCGAGAACACGCAATTGGCTACAGAAAAAAATTGAGGGTCCCGATCGAATAACTCGCACTACGCTCGGATCCAGATGTGGCAGTACGAAGAAGAGAAATTTTTTAACTAAAAATTGAAAGTTCGAAAATTAACATTTTATAGTTACCATCGTATGTGTCTCATTCAGGCGCACATGTTTTACATTTACAGTTTTCATTTTTGGATTGTTTTTCTCGAAATAAATAACAGTTTCTGACATTTTCATCACGCTCGAAAATAATTATTTTTTTGACTTCAACTCGTCAGTACTCAGCCGGAAAAGCATGGAATGAGTTCAAACTTTTCATGTACTATGAGACAACATTCGTGATTCTAATGCACCAAGTCAGTTATTGAAAAAGTCTATTTGTTAAATATTATTGACCACTTGATAGAGAAAAATTAGCTCCACAATTCCCAAACTTTGCGAAGAAAAAGTGTGTGAGGAAAGTCGAGAAAGCTCTTGTAAAATTGAGAAACCAATGAAAATAGAAAATGTTCAATCGGGAAAGTGGTAAAATATTCGGTTGAATATTTACTATTTTCATCAGTTATGCAATTTCTACTATTTCAATCTCAAAAGGTAGTTCATTATTGTACAGCGATCAAGAGTCGTCACACCGAATAATTGATCGTTGATCAAACCTCATTCCCAGGCCTGTTGAAGTGCTCATCTCACCCGTGCGGGCGTCCTCTCCGAAGTCGCCCTCGCAACAAATCGGCGTAAGCACCCCGTACGCCCGGCGAACATCAAGATCGGTTGGGCTGGGCAGGCGCGCTAATCAAAGTAAATTCATTAGTTACCGCGATCGAGCGTGTCCGATTTCCGAGAGCCACACTCCTCTGGTGCGGCCAATCTGCCTCGGCCGATCTCCGAAAACGGACGCCCGCGTAGCTATACACGTATTCGTGTTCCTCTTTTTTTCTCTCCCTCTCTCTCCCTCTCTCTGGCCGGCCCGCTCGTCTTACATCCGCGAACCGACCATAACGAATTTTTGCGCGCTTTCACGCTCGACGAGAGGAGAAAAAGGAGCTGCTGCTGCTGCTGCCGACGGAGCTTTGCTGCTTTTTTTCGGTCGAGAGAGTGCGGTAGCTCGTATTGGGGACGAGTGAGAGAGAGAGAGAGAGACCCGTACGTGAGCTGACGATGAAGTTTTAGCTTTGGCAGCGGCCCCCGGATTTGTGGGCACGAGTGCAGTTTGAGGATTTTTAGGAGGCTTGAGCCGCCTTCTTTTTGCCCTGACTTGCTTTGAGCACGCGCCTGCTAGCTTGTGTGTGTTTGTTGAAACTCAAAGATTGGATATCGCGGCGGACGAGCTGGATCGAGCAGGTACTGGCTTCGGGGGTGACTAAAAAATTTTAACGAGTTGCTTGATGCTGTCGCTGTCTTTTTTGGAACCGATGTATCATAGACGCCTCTCACAATTTAATTTTGCCAATTCTAGCTGTACATACTCTTTTTAATATACTTTTCGGTAAGTAAACATCCATTGTGGGTCATGACTTGTTGTCTGTTGCGTTATAATACTCTGTTACTGCATACTTTCTCAATTATGTTTGTCATTTTTTATTTAGGATGCATCTGTCTGAACAATTCTGATACTAATTACTCATCCGCTGAGCATTTCGGTTAATATGACCACTATATTATGATTTTTCCAAATTTTGAATCTTAAAATCACAATATACACGTACAGATTCCCTCGGATTCATATTGCAATTGACGAATATTCCAACTAAGCTGAAAACAAATCATTTCCCTCAATTGAAATTCGTACTTTCAATTTCGTCATCTGCAATGAGTCAATATAGATACGATCGGCGAGTAATCCTCAATATCATGACAGATAATTCACAATATAACCTCTCGACTTGACAAATATTTGTAAACAATAATAACAATCGACGTGAAGGACGCTAATGCTGAAGTTCGCCTGCTCGACTTGTGGAGACGCGTGAAGCGAGGCCTATTCTCGACAGGTGCCTCGACAGGTGCACTGAATTTTTATAATGCATCCTCGCGCCACATCTCCGATGGGACACGACTTGCTCGTCGCACACGCGCTCTGAAATTTTGATAGCCGAAAAAGTCCGAGCACACGGGTCATCGAGAAACATGGCTGTATATGCAAGCCGATCGGCTTATCTGGGCATTTCAATCTAATCTGCGCTTTTATTCATTAACTTGTTCATTGCCGGCGATAGAGATGGAACGCGATACGGGCCGAGTTTTCCACTTGACGATCGCAACCCACACAGCGGCTTTGTCGAAAAATCAACTTGTCACTACGTCCATTTGCACCTGTTCATTCGCGGCAACACGCGCGCGCGCGCGCACACACACACGACCGGTCGTGTGCTTTGTTACAGCCGATCGATCCGCGGCAGCTCGCTGTGCATATTGGGTATATGGCGTGCGCTCGTTTCCCAGAAGCTCGCGTTTCCTTTCCTTTCGTCACAAGCGGTCGCGCGTAATGAATAAGTCGGCGCTGCGGTATCGCGTTATTTATTCATCAAGACCTTCGAACTATTTGCGTGCCGCTCGTTTGCAGAAGTTATCCGTGTATATCGAGCAGCTGGGGGCTACAGGCGTGCCACACTATCAATTTACGCGAAAGCGCGTGTCCCCGCAATCTCTTCAATTAAACATAGATTTCATTAATTTCCCAACGACGAGTCGGTGGCGCGGTCGCGGCCGTTCTGCCGCGCGGTGCAAGAGAGCGTATCGAGCGCGCGAGCGCGCCACAAAAAAACGAGAGCGATGGATAAGAATTTCGCAAGTAACACAGGGCGCCTTATCGGGACTATTAATTAGTACACGAGCCGTGCGCGCTGCACAAAACGACAATCGACGCCGGCCGGCGCGTTACACAAATCTTCGTCATCGCCGACTCACACAAACACGTACATGCACGTATACGCACACGAGCGCGCGCGAGCTCGCGCAAACACACACACACTGAAGCGAAGAAAAAAGGCGTGTTTGAAGATCGTCGTCGTATATATCGTTATTAATCAAGCGAAGCCTATCGGCTACACGGATCTCTCGCGCCAGATCCGATCTGGCCCGCACGAGAAACAAGTCGCGCGGCTTACACGCACCGGGACAAAAAAGCTGCCGCGCCGTGTATATCGAGACGTGCTCGGATTACCGCTCGACATCAGCTGCGCCCAACCGCTCCGGCCGCTCATTAGGATTTGCCGATCAGCATCACTCGGGCTTTTTTACGCAAACTCTTGTCGGCTGAATTTATGGAAGGACGCAAATTATGCTGCGATCAGCTCGAGCGCTCGATTGCTCCGCACGTCGCCCAACACTCGAGTGGATTTGTCAAGGTCATCGAGATACACAACCGTCGCGCTTGTATGCGCCACTCGAGATTATCTCGATTTTGAGCTTTCGATATGTTTTGATATGTATAGTAGCGATTATCCAGCAAACTCATACTTGCTATCAGGATTTTTCCATTCCTCCGACTTACATAAATACCCAGAGCGGTGGCATTTATTTCAAAGCCTCCCGTGCTCGGTGCACTTCAAATCGATCCCAATAAAATTACCAACTAATTTATGCCCCTCGATTAACTTCCAGCTGCAACTCGCATCGGCAATAAAATACCATCTGTTGCTAACATTCGCGAGAGACTCTCGAGGAATTTCGAGCTGTGCGGATTCAACTTCATCGATCCAGCTGCATCGATTTCTGATACGGATCAAACGCTTCTTTCTTCATTCTTTTTTCTTCGCGCTGAGCAAGTGAAACTGGCACGACCGACTATATTTCAGTGGGATCGGGTGAGCGGGATCAGACTACAGACTCTCCAATCGAGCGGTGATGGCGCGGCGGTTCTTGGGTAACTTGCGTAAACGTCTTCACAAGCCGATAATGAAATAAACATAGTGCGGGTCGCTTCCGCCGCACGTAATCCTCGTAGCGCAAACAACGGGTGGTGGTGGCGGCGGCGGCGGCGGCGGAGACGTGCGGCGGCGGCGTAATTACAAACATCATTAAAAGTGAAGCTAGTTTATGTTTGCCTTATACACGCCCCCGAGAGTTAGAAGTCCCTCCTGGTTCACGACCCTTTTCATGCGCGAAGAAAGCCGCACAATAGTTCGGGGGTCGCAAGTACTCGAGGGAGTCTTTCGCACACACGACCTTTCGCGCTGCGGTGGGCTGTATACGCATTTATTGCTTGGTAGGTAGCTCGAGCCGTACAGGTACCTGCGCCTCCTCTAAATGCAGCCCGCGTCATTTGCATGAAAAACAGATGACGAAAGTTCGGCGTGGCTTTTACGAGTTGACGATTAAATTCAACTGTTCGGCAACGAGAGCCGAGCCAGTGGCTATGGTTAATCGGCTCAGCCTCCAACTGCGGGCACTATTTGAATTCGTTCTAATGCTTCGGCGGGAATCGCGCAGAGAATTGCTTTATTCGCGTTAAAAAGGAAAACAAGTATGGCTACTCCATTGGCGCGCACACGACCTCCAGGCGGATGTGACGGGTTTTTAGAAACGAGTCAAATAGAATGACACACGATTGAGCCGGAGTCACGGGTATATATGCGAAGAATACGGCAATAGACAGAGCGAGTTATTTGGAGGGGGATGACATTATTTGGATGGCAGAGAGCGAGCCCCTAACGCAACAGCCTACGACACACGAGGCATATTGAGTAACAGGACCGGGCTCGGGTGTAGAGATTTATTCAAGGGCGTGTGTTGAGCGGGCAGTAAGCGAGTGAGGGAGAGAGAGAGAGAGAGGGAGAGATGCGCACCGAAGCCGCCCCGTGGCGCGTAATACGGAGCTGAAGGTGCGTGCGTGCGCTAGCGAGGGGTTCGCTCGGCGCTGCTTTTACAGGCGACATCTGCGGCGAGTTCTGACCCCCCTCCGCGCTCCACCGGCCAAATAAGTTCGGGGGCAGCAAATCGACCGTTAAAAACTTCTGGGGGGCTGGTCAGCCGAGCCGAGCGGGCCGAGTAATTCTATTAGCGCCGAGGCCTCGAGCGTGACATGCTCGCCCTGTCCCCTTCTTCCTTTTTCCTCTCTCTCTCTCTGTCTCTCTCTCTCTCTTTCTCTCTCTCTGTCTCTCTCTCGCTCGCTCGCGTCGCCGCGTTTACTAGTTACACTTACTTGTGGGGCTGTACCCAATGTGCCGACACGGTGCGAACATCGCGTGAACTCGCGGCGCAAAGAGTTAATCACGTGATACGTCGCGACCCTTACGTATGAAATACTTTTTCAATTAGCTCCGTGAGAGAGTAACTTGGACTCAACGGAAATGCACTGGGCGGCCGTGCGATTGAGGAGCTTTCCAAACTGCACCTTGTCGCTCTCCCGTTCGCTTAATTGTCCTTCACTTTTCAGCTTGCTGAACAGATAATTGCTCGATCGGTAACAGGGATTTACGATCGGATTAACACTCAACTCATCTCGGATGCTCGTTCAATTTGTATTCATAATTTTGTCAGACAGTCATCGCTCGCAATTTTTGCGCAACTCGTTTCTGCACTCCCATTGCTAAACTCGTCTAGTATAAGGGAATAAAGATGCCGCCACCTTTGGGGAAAGGAAAAAATCGTCCTATCCCAAAACTAGATTCCAACACCGAAACAAGATCTGTCTCATAATAAAGGACGCGTCGAGCTCTTCTCCACGCCAACCCCACGACTTTTCCCTTCGAACAACAAAAAAGCCCCTTCTCCGGGCGAACTTTGCTCGCTTATACCCTACATAGATATATAGGTATATATACGTGATACCCACCGCCGTTCCCCCCCATCAATACATCCTCGAAAAAGTGTCTCTTTCGTCTATAGCACGCGCGTTGTGGGGACAGGGGGCAGAGGGTAGGAGGGGGGGGGGGAAACCCCGTACACAATCTCCGGGCACTCGACTCCGGCTGGCCTTTTTAGCCGGGCGTTTGGAAGCGCACGCGATCGGGGGGATCGGCGCGCCGAGCTCTCCCCTCGCGTGTAATTTGTTACGTCGGCCTGGGGCTTATCGCCCGATGGAATATCACGATTTCGTGGGTGGCGTTGCGGCCTCGACAACTTTCACGCGATACCCCGCGCTCACGGGGGCGCTGATAAGTGCGTCATTACGCCCGGACCAGATGAGTGTTTGACCGTTCCTGACCCGATCCTCTCCACGTTAACTCACGACTCACTCGCTGGTATGAATGTGAGTGTGTTGTGTGTACTGGCACCGCGCATCTGTTGCCTCCTGTCTTGCCATTGAATTCTTTATGTCGAACCCCGCTCGGCTCTTGTCAATTCAGAGGAATCGTTCATTATTGATCGACGTCCGTCCGCGAGGATTACTTTTTATCGATAGAAAATCTCAAACATCATGACAGTTGACTTGCAGGTGGAAGGAATACTCATCAACAATGAAACTGCAGGCTGACCCACTGATGAATAAGGCCTACTGTTTATCTCGAGTAGGTACGAAGGCAATATAGGTACTCATGATATTGGGAAAACATTGTGCACACTTCAAGAAACACGTATGCACATACCCGCGCCAAGTATTTTTTTTTTCAAGTAATATTTATCGCTCGGTTTAGGTGTCCACGGTTGAGCACACTTTGCTTGAAAATCCTCACGTTTTGATTGCCTATTTATTGTGCTTGATCGAGTATCTCTGACGAGAGAAGTGCGATTTTCACGAGGCAAACGCATGCATACATTTGCGCGCAATCCCCCTTTCTCTTGTCTAAAACTCGTATAGTTATTGGGAAGTGACATGGTGTATTGGTGGGAGTAAAGAGAATTATGGTGCCGCTACAGCCTAGCATATAATTGATGTTGAAGATGGATGCTTTAATTGAAAAATCAAATCCTCACACATTTTCACCGTAGAAACACTAATTCAAGTGAAGAGGGTCGTATTTTTCCAGGTTAGTGAGAGTTACGATGATTACATTCAGATAAATTCTCTAGATGTCCGTAGTGCCAATTTATACTACCATGTGGATGTCTATCTCAACAAGTCTTTCTCCTTCCATAAATTTCCTTCTCCTTTATATGATGCCAAATACTTTTATCTAGTAGGTCATATGTAGTTGAAAATAATTGTCACAATCCTATTTGCTCTAAGCATGCACGAACTATAGTGGTGCCATATTGTTACCTCGTAAATTCACGTTATTCCCAGTTAGGATGTATCGAAATATTGGCCGGTAGGCGTCTCTACTGTCAACAACCGAATGGCAAATTATAGCTACATATAGGTACTGACGTATACTCACGCACACTTGCTTCTGTCCAACGAATACATACGCACATGCACGTGTATATATATAGTTATAATCCGCTTGTTAAATTCATTTGTTGACAGTGTCGACGCCTACCGGCCAATATTTCGATACATCGTGATACGATACATTCGAGCCTGGATGTAGAACCCCTTGAAAATCCGATCACCCGCATGATGCGCGTCACCCTGACGATTCAATCTCTTCCCCCCCCCCCTCACTCGTCACTCTCGCTGTTTATATGCATGCACACATGCGTAAGCATATTCCGAGAAGCGCTCGCGCGCGCTCTCGACACCTTCCCCTTGCGACGCCGAGCATTATACATATATACCATGTATACATATACATGCACCTACAGCCCGGGGCTCTCTGTCTGTCTGCCTGCCTGCCTGTCTCTCTCTCTCTCTCTCTCTCTCTCTCTCTCTCTCTCTCTCTCTCTCTGTCTCTCTCTCACTCTTTTTCTCTGCGCCTCTCGTACACGTGTATACACGCCGCTCGTTACCGCCTCCTCCCCGACAACACACGCGCGCGCGAGCAACACGTATATATACAGCCGGCTCTCCTCGAGCAGCTCATTAATTAATCGGACCCCTTGCGGATGCGCTTGCGAGCCGGGAAAAAAGCCCCTCTCTCGCGCTCGTACGTATACGTATACCTGTTCGTAAACTGCCGGGGGAAGCGGCAGCGTGTTAATTCCGCGAGCGAGCATCGGCAAAATCCACTACCGGTATTGAGCTTCTTGGCCGGATCGCCATCGCCAGATAACGCCCGGCTTTTTCTCCTTTTTCCTCGCATGCGATCCCACGCGGGTTTTCGGCTTTTTAGACCAAGGCAGATTAGCTTCTTGCTCGGCCGGTTATTTGTGCTGGGGAATTCATCGATGAGCTCCTCCACTGGGGGATCTCCCAGATTACAGTATACCAGGGACTCATTTTGCGTGTTATCCGATATTACGCTGCACTTTTTTTCAACTTTCGTGTATGTATATTAGGCGAGGTTCAAAATTTTTATCCAGCGCGATCGTTTGAAGCCTTGCGGTTTGGAGCATAAACTCTGCAGTATTGATTTATACGTATGCTAAGAATTTTAATTGACGATGCAAAGATTCCTTGAATGAAAACATTACGTATTCAACCCGAAAAAACGCAGATGCTTGAAGCAATCGATATCCGATTGTTTCAATCGAAAATCCATTGTTTTGCTGCCTATCGGATTTCCTCTTGTTGGTAGTAGTGGAAAATCCACTTCCGGGGAATCCGCTGGATACAATCGGATATCCACTGGCAGCCAGTTTGTTTTTATTGCATCAAAAATTCAACTTCGGAAAAATGGCAAGAAATATTGGTTGAATAAAAATATACTATAGATAACTTCTAAAAAAACATTTCTGACAATTTATGTACGTTGGAAACTAAAATTAGCCATTGATTTTATTTTAATGACTGTACGAAGCTTATGTAATATGTCATAACTGAAATTAGTGCTAATTATAAAATACAAACATTTTTATTGATTAATCATGTTAATCTTATTTACCATTTTTGGGCTCTTCGGATGTGAATCGGAATTCCACTTGGAGCAAGTACAATTCGCATCAGTTGAAATTGATTTTCCTTTGAAAGCGATCTTATCGATATGATAATTGCGAGACGTAGAAACTCACCAACTGTAATTGGATTTGCTTCAATCAGATGATTCTGATTGCTTCAAACATTAACGGTTTTTAGTATACTCATGATAATTCTTAATCTTTCTGACGTAAATTATTCACAAAATAGATTAACTAAGGTAACTGCAGGCAATTTGGCACGTTTGTCAGATTTCGTATTTCCGGTGCTCTCTGAGCATCAGTCGCCCTTGGGTCATGTTGGGGGTATTGAAAGAAAATTTTCGGTACTTTCCCCGTCCATTTAGCCATTAAAACCACTCTCCTACAACACTTTGAAGTTTTACTTACTGATTTTTTCGTCCTTTTCTTATTTCACTATTGACACGTTCAAAAAATCACGTGTAAATAATTTTTATCTCTCAAAGTGTCATTACTCTTTTTTAGGTAAAAACATCCCATCTTTCGATTGGTCGCATCAGTTTTCCAAAAACTTTTTTTTATCCTACTCAAATTGCTCTTCTTCGCATCAAAAATAAGTGAAGCCAATGTGGCCCTTTATGCGATTATAAATCGAAAGACTGAGTGAAATTGTTGAATATTATATAGTGATATTACGATGATTTAGATATATATTTTTGAGTTGAATGTCAAAAATTTTGTAAAAATATCAATGGAAACATGATTGAGAATTTATTTCAATGCCAATTTGATCGTCCCTGTAGGCCTATATAGGCTGTAACAAATGATTAAGAAATCGTGCCAAATTTACTTCACGCGTAGTCAATTTGGCTCTTTTGCGTTTTTTTTTTAAATTGTGATTTCTAATAGGTTAAAGTGGTCGAATGATAACTTTAGAAATGGTTCCTGATAGGTATTGAGCTAAGCTTTGAGATTCTGTTCGCAGAATTTCAAAATTCTGAGTCTTATTATAGTCAAATTTGCGTATAACCCTTAGGAGTGACGCATTGGCTGCAGTTACCTTAATTCATTTTGCTTTCTCAGTAATGGGGGTGAAAATCAACCCTCCGAACCCGACCCACGGACCTTGACTTTTATGATCTACGGGTCGAAAAAACTCGCGTTCCAAAAATTTCTGTATGTGTGATCGTTCGTCTGTAGTCCATTTTTGGGACTCGTTAACTCTCGAAAAAATAATCTGATGTTCCTGAAAATTTTTCACGCGAGTTAGTCGTGTCAATGTGTGAACTGAGCTTGATTTTCAGCCATTGCTAAGCGTGTTTTTGGAAAGTCACTCATAAATCCTCACGAGTGCTCGCTGAGGTTCAAATACTTGTGAAGATCAATGAGAATCAAAGAGATACTTTCCCTGGCAATCGTTGTCAGGTAGTTTGGAAAATCAGTTTAAAGTCCATCTGCCGATGGTAAAAGATGCATAACCTTCATTTCTACATAGCATCCGTTGTTTACTTCCCTAGCAACCATTGCTTGGAGCCATGGAATGAAAATTGAATTGAAGTTCATTTCAAGTACTTTTAAAGAGCATGGTACAGAATCTTTGTATTTCGAGTAACTGTTGTTGATATTTATAACAACCGTTGTTCATATTCCTATCCTATCAACTATTGCTACGGAGCTATGGTAATTAGTTTGAGGCCCATTTATCCAGAATCTTTATTTATCCATAGCAACATCGGAATCATTGTTTATGTCCCTGTCAACCGTTGCTACAGAGCTACGGGCAATTAGTTTGAGGTGCATCTGTCGATAGCAAAAGACATATCTCATTGATCATATTTTTTTCACGCATGCCTCTTTGAGAAAGCAAATTGTTCATGCGATTGGCAGCGGTTTTTCTAATTTTAAAACTGAAGTGAAACTCTTCAATTTACATTGATCGACCAAGCTCTCATAAAAAATCACCTCTGCAACTCATATTTGGTTTACTCATTTTTAAAACATAAACGAATTTGCGACGTGATGGGTGGTCGGCTAATATAATACGTCTCATTTTTCGGTTTGAATAGTTTGATTAATAACGAAATAAAACTTGGCATTACCATTACCTATAAATATTTAGAGAGTCATAATTTCCCCGACGAGCGTGGCAATCAGTCAAGATTAATTATAAGCTCGTAATCCGAGAGTCAAACACAACTTTGCGCTTCCATCTTCCTCCGAGTGCGGTATTCTCAACACAGCGGACAGATTACGCGACTCAATTTACGTTCGCACGTTATTCGTGTATACTTCAATTTTGTGCATCGAAGAAGTGTCACTCGTAGTTTGTAGCATTGTGCAATGAGTGATTTGGTGAATTGGTGACTCGATATTCCACTGATAGCGTGTTGATGAATCTCTCATCGTTATTGATGTGCGTGTGTGCGCGTGTGTGCACTCACAAAAATATCTTCTTGTTCCCAGAGGAATTATGCCTCATGAAGAATTTCTGCTACTTCTTGAGAATCTTGAATCTTGAATCTTCTTGAGAGAAGACTTTTCTTCTCCAATCAACAATATATTACGATTGAAAATAGCGGAATTCTGTATGAGGCTCAATTCCTCTGGGAACAAGAAGATATTTTTGTGAGTGTGTGCATTTACTTTCAATGACCGTTCCCAAAGTTCTGAATGCACGTCTATGTTGGATTTATCACAAGCTTCAAATCGATTGATTGATTCTATACTACGCGAGTCTCCCGTTGCACCCAATAGATACTGATAGACTGGTGGGATTGTCGAAATCTTCCGTGCAGCGAGCCTCAATCAGAAAAATGTCGCAGTGGAAACGTTGGAATAATATTCGAATCAAGAGAGTTGACTAAATACGCAACTGCGCTGTTCGTTTGCTCGACTGCCAGCCGCGTCGCGTCTGTCGAGTATCAAAATTCATCGCGCCAATTGAGACTGTGCAAGCGTGGCGCGGGCGCACACAAAACAAACGCACGCGAGCTGCGCCAAAGAGGCGCATTAAAGCAATCAACGGCTGGCTGGCTGGCTGGCTTACTGGCTGGCTGGCTGGCTTTCCTCCGAGCTCTTACATAGATTACGCACGAGAGATGTCATCGTCGCGCGATCACTGAAAGGGGGAAGCGCGAGAGCTTAACGATCGCGACAGATAGCAGCAACAGCTAAGGATCCTTGGCAGCAATTACCAGCATAACTCGAGAGCCGCGGCTGCTCCCTTCCCCGCGGTATATTTATAGGCCGCTCGGGCTCATTTGCGATTTCGCCGGGCCGCGCTAATTCAACCCTCGCCGAGATGCTTTTTCATTGTACGTAGCAGCGCGATAAAGAGTTTATATGCCGTGCCGAATGCGCGCATGTGTAATGGAGCGACTTTTATAAGAGACGCACAAGCCGTGTTTATTGCAGTCGAGCGTGAATTCTTGCGCCGGACAAGGTTGACACGATATCCTTCGGTGAGTCTCGTCGGTTTGTGACTTTTTCTTGTTGCATTCTCGTATGCTGATAGCCACACCACGTTTTTATTGGCTTTCTTTTTGTGCAAAAAATTTTAACACTTGATTGAATTATCGGTAGACGAGATAAGGCATGAAGCAGCTATTTGGATTATCAATACTAATTTGTCGCAGTTTTCGTTTTATTGTTGCTATGAATTATCATGTTTTTCTTCTTCTATAGGTGTGATCTCTGACGGTTCAACACTGCTTTGAGAACTAAGAGATTTTCATTTTACATGTGTATATAAAAATAATATTATGGTGGGATTATATTGTACGACGATCGATTTTTCGTCCAAGATCGATAAGTCTAAAGAACAATTTATTCTAAAAAAAAATCATGCTTACAAATAGTTCTGAATGCATATAATCAGTATCTCACTAATTAGCATTCAAAAAGATGAAAAGAAAAAGTTTTCCAATCAAATGAATTCAGTTCTTTATGGAGTAAGTGACTTGAAAAAACAGATACGACAGAAGGAATCGCAAAACTGTTGCTTTGAAATGTAGACTAAAAAAACCTTGGCAAGTACAAGCTCACGTCGGTGTGAGCATATACCGGCCGCGCAAGATTAAACTCTCTCATTTTTAGTCGAAACATTCAATTTTAAAATTAACATGATAATTTTTCGCTGACGTTGAAGTACCCCCTGATATACCGTATACACACTCTTAAAGCCCCAAAAAGAGCGAAGGAAAATTGCGTGGAGTAGGTACACTGCGTCGTCTTTTTCCCTCTTTTCTCGTTGCCGCCGACAACGACCGCGCGTTATTAAATGGCTCGAAGTGGCTCCTCTCACGTTTCTCTCTCTCTCTCTCTCTTTCTCTCTCTCTCTCTCTCTCCGGTGCACGTTTATAATGCATACATAACGGCCGCGTCGGGTATAAATACAAATCACGAAGCGTATCGTCATTATCGCAGCGCATTAAAAATTACGCCGATGCTATCGCGTCGTAATGAGAATCGATCGACCGACACGCTGAGGAAATTACGGGGAGGGTCGGGACTCTCTCTCTCTCTCTCTCTCTCTCTCTCTCTCTCTCTCTCTCTCTCTCTCTCTCTTTCTCTCTCTGCGGTGACAGACTGATGCTCTTTTTCCTGTGGGCACGGATGAAATTATACCAGTTTGTGGGCTCGCAGGCACAAAATCACCTCATCCTTTTGCTAAGGAGCTCGGTAATGATTATTGGGACCGATCGCTGATTTTGATGGGATTTATACGTGGGCTTGAGCGGAGCCAGTTATTAATTGTGTATGATCGATTCGAACGATAATTAGATTTGAATTGATTAATAATTCAAATTGTTATGTTTGCAGTTGCATCGCTGTGATTGTTATTGCAGAGAGTATTTGTGAGGCTTACTCCTTACAGCTTTTTGAAAGAGACGAAACTGTCCATCGCTCACAACGAGAGGAAAGATGCATCAATTTCAAAAATGAAATAATAAAATTTTTTCACCTGGCGGAAAACTTAGCTTGATTGAAAGTTTGAAGTGAACTATTAAAGAAGTTTCCGTGCTAAAACGTTTATTTATTTGAAAAATGTGAATTTGGCCTGATATGACGAAATTCATACGGAAGTTATTTCGCGATATATCGAATGATTCTTTACTATCTTTTCATTCAGAATGCTTCCAACAACGTTTTCTTTCCGTAGTAATATTTGTGAAATACTACTTCAGAAAGAAAATGTTGTTGGAAGCAAGCGGAAAAGTACTCTGCCACGCAGATGGATTAATACTGTACGTGTCCTATTGAGTCATAAGACCAAGATCGATTCACCCTCTGATTTGCAGTCAATAAATTGTTGAATGCACTTTTCTAATCAAATGAAAATTTTCAAAGAAAGATCCTTAAAGTAAGAGGATCATATTCTCCATTAAAAATCTATACATATTCGTCAAATTAAATATATAGTCTGGGAATGTAATTATGATGCAGAAAAGGTTCCGAGAGTCTCAGAAAAATAATTTCTCAAAATCGCCTTATTGGGTTTCGCCTTAAATGCGAGCATACTATCGCGATAGAATAAGTCGTGCCTCGCTTCGAACTTCTCCAAGGTATAACAATGACAAGTTTGGGAACAAGACAGTGTGAAATAATCAATGATTCGAAGGGGAATTTGGGCTTTGCGCTCGGTCGAACTACCGTTGGTCCAATGGCAATCAACAGAGTCGAGAATAAGGAGTCGCGGGGCGGAAGTGCTCGCTCGGGCGATAAAGCCGCGGTGGTGGTGTGCGGGAGAAAGCGAGCGAGCGAGCGAGCGAGCGAAGGACGGGGTGGTTAGCCGTTTCGACCGCAGCCGCTCTTGCTCGCGGCGAAGGGCCCGGGCGCGACCGCACCGGCCGACCGACACTTTCCGCCCCGCACACACGCCACGAGCTGCTACTCCTCGCGCTGCACACCACGTGAATTTGATATGGGCGAAGAGGGTTTTGAGGCGGCGCTCCACTGGCTCGGCTCCACCAACGACGGAAAGCACTAGCGCGTCATTTTTAATTCGCTTCATGTGCGGATATTCGCCGAGTTCTTCACTGCGATTGGATTGGTTTGAACTTTTGTTTGGCTTGCGGTTCAGAATTAAAATGGATCAAAAATAATGTTTGAATCCCCTTATACTTTCATTCCTTTATCTATCGTGCAATTTCAACACATTAGCTACATTCAGACTCATTGCGCACGATCTATGCTCACACATTTCAAAATTATATTTTAGTTATTGTCGTTACATTTAATTGATAATTATCTTTTTTCCATACTTGTCAAATCATTATTCAGTATGTGCATTTTTAAAAACCTACATTCCTATTTTATTCGGTCCCTAAAGAAGAAATTTGGAATTAGATCTTTGCAAAGATTTATCTTTAGTTTTCCCTATTGTTGATTAAATGGAAGCTGAAACCGACTACTCTAACGGAAAAAAATCTCTGATTCTGTACCCTAACCTATTCTTTCTCAACTGGTTGCCTTGCTCGGTGTTCTTCCGTGTCACTTGGTTAGGTCTAAACTAATTAAATCACTAGTTAACTGGTTTTTCTTTACATGCCATAATTTTCCATGTGCGGATGAAAACTACCAACCCTGAATAATATGTCGATCCCTCCTTTGAAGAACATCGCTTTCAATCTCAAGGTGAATAGTATCCCATTTCAATTTCGGGGCGGAAAACATTACCTAATTTTTACAAAAACCATGGAAATTGCTGAAAATACACGGAAATTACTTGATTGCCATAAAAATTATAAACTCACCGAAACTTTGTAATATATTATTTGACTAGCCGAAACTTCCCGCTCGCTTTGACATGAGGTTTATGGATTTGAATTGTCAACAAGGAGAAACCAGTGTATTATTTGTAATCAATTCAAACTGAAATAAGTAACAGGAATCATGATTGTCCAAGTCAGAAATATGGGATTTACTTGATTCCATTACATCGTGTACAAAATTATTCGATTTAAATATAGAGTCTAAAAAAAGTTATGTTTGTTCAGTCCCCGCACGCCCCTGAATGAATTTGAAACAATGAAACCAGTCCGAAACGTAGCTCTTCATCTTTTTTTTTAACCTGTCGCACCAAATTTTCCTCGGAACATTTTTTGTGTTTTAAACTTTAAAATTTTGAATTCATTCCAATGGGTAACGCATTGTTTTAGACGACATAAAATACGCCTACACATCAGTTTTTTTTTAAATTTCCAACTCCGGAATAGAAAAGCGACCAGTCTTCTCTTTTGATCTACCGAAACAGATTTCGAGTGAATCCACACCCTGATTATTTTTTCAATTTCACCACGCAAATATTTTTTTAAATTTTTTACGACGAAATACAAAATCTTTTTCAAAATTCTGTCGATTAATCCGAACAGAATTTGCTGTTGTCTGATTAATCTTACATATCGATTTTTTTATTCATTCATGATGAAATATAAAAGCTTCATTGAACCTCTATATCGATGGTCAGACCAGGATTTTCATTATAATATCAATTCTTGGATTTTTTCAATAATTTACACGGAACATGGAATTATACTTGATTTTTTTCACATTTCCCACCCCTTCAATTTTTTTTAAATCTTTACCGTTGAATATGAGAGTTCTTTCAATGATCTGTCGATTGGTCGGATCCAAATTGACACCATACCATCATTTCATGTTTTTCTTTTCAATGATTTCCCCAATACCAATGAAAAAGTAAATTTTCTTTTGCCATTTTTAACGCCCGCGCATTAATTTTTCTAACTTTTTCACAATGGGATATTGAAGCACCAGCAATTTTCTTTGGATCCATCTTATGTTTCCATAAGAAGGGATTCTTTCATATAGGACCTCAAAACCACAATTAAGGGGGTGTTTAACCCAGGCGGGCTGAAAAACAAAGCATTTTTGGGAATTATTTTATCGATCACTAATCGATAAATTAAAATAAAGTTTCGACAACTTATTCTATATGTATTAAGATGTACAATAATATTTTTATTCACATTGAAGGTATAAAATGGCATCGTATCACTAGGTGACTTGAACATGTGTTGTTTCCGAGAAGTAAAATAGGCTTTCAACGTAGCTCGTTCAATTTTCATGCAATGGATTTGAATTTTCAATATTCAGAGAGGTTAATGCCGATGATTACATTTTGCATTTGAGGGAGATAAGAGATAATCTCAGCATATTTTCATAACTGACGAAATATTTTGAATTAATCGATTTGTTTGTATATCATCAGTATTGTTCCTTCCTGACATAATCGATGTCCAATATATTAGTACTTATCTCAATATCCACAATTTTCTTTGTTTCCGTTATCTTTCATCAGGTGCTTTGATTGGTCACTGATTTTTATTCAAAGGGCCTGAAAATTCGGAATTGTATCTTATAAGTTTTCTTTTATTTTCTCTTTATTGAGAGAAAAATAGTTGTAACCAAAATTGGCAAGGTAGCACTGACGGTATCAAGAGAAAGTAGTTTCCAATCAATTCTCCCCGAAATCGTACACTACTGTACCATTTAAGTGGGTTTTTGATGCTTTCGCTTGCTGGGTCGTAATTGAGAAAAAAGTATTTCATTGGCAAATATGAAAATACTCTTTTACCGAAAGAATTCCTGTCATAATTTTTAATTGCATCAAATAAAAATAAAAGAAGCCGAGCTGCAGTAATAGACCATCATTTTTCACCTCTGTGTCAAGGAAGACGGTGATGCTCATTGAACACACGCATAATTGACGGAATCACTCGGGCCCATCGGCTCGACCGATAAAAAGCTTAAAATAATCAGTGGCGCGGCACGACTTTCAAAATTTCCAATGATCGGCGCGCACACACGAGTGTAGTATATATTTATAAACGGCGTGCCGAGTGAAAAGGCGAGGGGTTCAGTGAACGCATTAACGAAACGCACTCGCAAACGAAAGTCTTTTCCAGTTCGGCATGTAAATGTATCAGTGTGTATATATGTGAGAGGACGGCCGCGTTTAATCCGTTGAATCGAAGCTCAAAGCGAGCGTGACCGCAAAGAGCAACCGCTTTATTTTGCTAATGCTCGCGGCCGCTTGCGAGGCTTCGCCGATGCGGTCGATATCCTCCTCTCTCTCTCTCTCTCTCTCTCTCTCTCTCTCTCTCTCTCTCTCTCTCTCTCTCTCTCTTTCTGTACACAGCGTCTTTTTACGCAAGTTCCTCGCGTTGATACCAAACAAGAAAAATATTTTGTTTGTCAGATGAATATTAACATTCATACAAATAAGAATAACAGAATCAATTTAAGTACAATCTACCAAATCGATAATGTCATCCAGCATTTATATATGAACAAAATATCCAAAAGTGATTGATTCTATCCTCCGGTATGAATATCATTCATATAACTGATTCTATCAGCCTTTCCAGAGTAAGCTTTTCCAAAGCAATATTGGTATGGTCGGTCACGAGAGTTATGGGCCAATTCTATTACAGATTCTTTTTGCTTTCTCAAAGAGAAAGCTTTGTAATGGGGTAAAAATCGACCCATCGAATCGGACTTCGGGACCACGGTTTTCGTGATCTACGGGTCGAAAAACATGGAAACCCGAAAATGTCTGTATCTATGTACGTACGTACGTGTGTGACCACTTTTTGTTTTGGCATGTGATAAATCTCGAGGGAATAGTCCGATCGTCCTGGAATTTTGCACACAGGTCGGTCTCCGGAAGATGTAAACCGAGTTTGGTGTTCAGCAACATTCGTTGTTTATTTCCATGACAACCGTTGCTAGCGTGTTTTTGATAAGTTCCCATATAATTCATGATAAGTGCTCATTTGGGCTCGTATATTTATGGGATTCTATAATAATCAGAAAGATATTTCCCGTAGAAACCATTGTTGATGTCTCTAGCAACTGTTGTTTATATCCCTTGCAACCGTAACTATAAGGAGTGGGAAAAGTCAGTTGGAGGTCCATTTTCGGAACTGTTGAATTTACCATAGCAACCATTGTTTACGTCCTTAGCAACCGTTACTATGGAGTGGAGAAAATGAGTTAGAGGTTCACTTTGCTTTCTCAAAGATGGATGATTCGATATTAACCTGGCTCGGGTGCATAATATACTATTTCATACAAAGTTTTATAAAGAGAGGAAATTGTTAATGCAGTTAGTAGTCGTTTTTCAGTTAATCATCCACATTTTAATCATTTATGAAAATAAATCGTAATTAAAAAAAACGCAAAAGGGCCAAATGCACTACACGTGCAGTCAATATGGCACGATTTCTTAATCATTTGTTACAGCCTATATAAGCCCACAAGAACGATCCAATCGGCGTTGGAATAAACTCTTATCTTCCCAGTGATATTTATACAAAACTTTTCAACTCAAAAATACGTATCTGAATCATCGTAATATGTCTATAAAAATATTTTTTGGAAAACCGATGTGACCAATCGAAAGATGAGATGTTTTTACATAAAAAAGAGTATTGACACTTTGAGAGATAAAAATTATTTACACGGGATTTTTTAGGTTGAGTGTGAATAGTGAAATAAGAAAAGAGAGAAAAAAAATCAGTAAGTGAAATTTCAAAGTATTGTAGGAGAGTTGTTACAAGAGTTAAAGGGACGGGAAGGTACCGAAAATTTTCTTTGAATACCCCTAACATGACCCAAGAGCGACTGATGCTCAGAGAGCACCGGAAATACGAAACCTGACAAACGTGCCAAATTGACTGCAGTGCCAAATTGCCTGCAGTTACTTTAATTACAATATTAAATTTAGAGTATTTTTTTTAGAAAACGATTTCAAGAAATCTTTATTATTTGTTTTGGCCCCAATCAATTCATTTTTTTTATCCAATATAAAAGGATGAATGAAAAGATAATCATGTCAGTTTATGAAGCTGCCGTGTAAGTCTTCCTCGGGCTTCCGGAGACTCAGCATTAGGTGAGAAATCGTGTTAAAAGCTGTGTGCACCTTTAATGAGATTTGGTCGATGTACTTACTCGGATTCAGGCCAAACTCATGAGATTCGATCGCATGTGAATGTGATAAAACAATACTAGGACAAGAGTACATAATGTTCATAGTTTTTCAAAAAGCTCCATCCTGTTTCTGAATTTTATTTTCTCTCGTTCACTCAAGAGAAGAGGAAAAACAAAAAATACTTAATTCTGCAGAGTTATTCTGATATAAGAACCCACAGATATTTTAATCAAGGATTGTCCATCGCCTAAATCCATAGCTTTCACAACTCTGAAACGTTTGGAAAAGTCACTTGGTATGATTTTCAATCTTGAAATCATGAATTTTTTGATAGAATTCTATATGGTTTCCAAAATCTTGAAAAGTTAGCCAACACTATTTTTCTACGTCTTTGAAATTTAGATGGCAAATAGGATCCAAACATTTTTATGACATATAGTGGCGTCAGTCTCGGCACCTTGACACTTCGATTGTTTTAATATGAGTTATGAAATCGTTCGATAAATAAATTAGATCGGTACTAACCGGCTATGTTTTTTTGTAATTGGAAAATCTTGTAATTTTAGTCATTTCATTGTCTGTTCTGAAATTCTGAAAAAATCCTGAAATCTTGAAATCTATCTAGAAGCTCTAGTTTAGGGCAAAGACAATAGACCCCTTCACTAACACTTGAGCACTGATGTAAATTATTCTCATATCGTGTGGCCACATTAGAAGACAAATCGATAGCAACAGACCATTCAAATTCATATAAATAAAACATGTGATTGCATCAATGCTGATTCGAATAAATGCATAAATTTATATTCTCCCTTCTCTCCCCTCCCCAGTTAGTGTGCACGTCATGAAAATCAGCGCAGGAGAAAAATATTGCTGAAAATCATGAGCGAGTGAAGCGGAGTATAGTCGATTAATGCGAAAATTCCCATATACTGGCGGGCGCGCGATAAAGCAAACATTTACAAAATTGGGGAGGAGCTGATTTATCGCGGTGTGTCCGCGTCCCCCGTTGCCCTGCCTCATCGTCAGGGTTGTTCGATCGAAATTATACATTCGCTGGTGCTGGGGGCCGTGAGGAGAGTGGGGGGCACAGTCTGTCGCTGTTTGCACGTCAACAATGAGCCCGATAATCCAAAATACAATGTTGACTCGTGATTTCGCGCTGAAAATTTTCGGAGCCCTCAGTTTTATCTGATGTGTCTGTGCGCTTGCGCGCCCACTTATGACAGAAATGAACGGCATATCTATAGATATGGGGAGAGAGAAAAAATTTAATTTGCACTCGTGCGCCCTGTGCCTTGATTGCCTGAGCTTTTACATTTATGTGAATTTCGCGTGTGCGCCATATCACGAGTGCCGTGCGTGAATATTAAGCGCGGTTGAACGGAGGTAGGGAGGGTAATTAAAATTAAGCGTTCAAACGAGTATATTACGCAGAAATTGTCGGGTCGAGTTATCAATTATTGTAGATTCGAAGTGTATGTGTGTTTTAACGAGTTATTATTATAAACGCTGAAATTTATTTCATGACTTTAATTGAGGACCTTCGCCGGCAGTTCAATCCTCTTTATCGGTGATAATAATTGGGTAGAAAATTTTCCCAAGTAATTACTCATATTATACTGATTTTTGATTAGAAGAATAAAAGTCAATGAAACTCTCATCGATTTCAAATAGAACCACCATCTATCGATATTTAATACACTTTTTCGAACAGTCTATTTTTAACTCTTTCTAGTATCATCATTTCATTATATAGAAATTTGTTGTAATCACGGATTAGCCAAATTTTTCAATTCACTCTCATTAATAAACCAACTAGTTTCACAGACTGTTTTTCATTGTAATAATTATATTCATCATCATTTGGAATTTACTCATTGAACTTATAATCACGATGAAACAACATAGTAACACGATTGTCTAATGATATAATTTGATAACATTCTTAGAGTATTTATTCGATACAGTTAAATAACAATAATTAAAGATTCCAAATGGCATTATTGTAGAACTGGAATACCGATTTATGGATATTCTGTATTTTTAAGTAAATATATATATAACACGAATTTCGTATGCAAGAGAATAATTTGAGAAAGCGATTGAAATCTTGCTAGTTCAATAAATGACTCTAAAAACAGCAAGAACATCAAGGGTACAATGGATATAACTTACGTTCAAACTTTTTTATTCTTAACTTGATAACTTTTGTCACAAAAATTCGAGTCTCCTTAGCGAAGATAAGGCTGCTGACACGAAAATATTATCATTGTCAAGCTGTAATGCAACAACTGACTTGATAGATATAAGCTGTTGCCGAAGGGGTAAAACCAGCGCTAGAGCAGCAACGCCTGATGGCTATAAAGACGCCAAAATGCAACGGCGTCTATGGACTATATGGACTTTCCCGTGGGGCGTTCGACGTATTAATTTTAATGACGACGTTAAATTATGACAGCGGAAAATGCCGCATAACCACGGCAATTCATTCTCGACCGGCTTTCTCGCGTATAGTAATTTCCAGCAGGCCTCGCTTCGGGATATCGAGAAAAATGCATACTTCGCGCTGTTCTTATTCTTTTCCATTCATATAATATTCCCGGCTGTTTCTCCGCCACCTCGGGATCCACTGCTACAATATACCGTTGATTGGGCAATTTCTTCGAGATAGTGTTATTTGCGCAGTTGCGAATAGTAATGGTCTATTATGATAGACAGTATACTTGTTTACAATATTTTTTTCTTCAGAATTTTCTTCTATCGTGACAAAATATTATTGATTATCTTGAAGGATAAATGTTTCTCACCAATGCACTATTATTTGAGGGCGTTCTCACTTAAACAGTCAACTAGCTTTTCCATCGTAATTCTTTTCAAGAATAAAATAAATTGAACAAGAACAATGTGTAAACACATTTTTTTCGAAAACGTTGTTAATGAGTCAGTATAATAAAACATTATGTATAATGATTACACTTTTTGCAAATAAAAACAACATTTTTTTTCCACAAATTTGTGAATTTTTGTAAAAATGAAAGTGAGATAATAGAAATTCTGAGAAGTCAAAAAATCATTCCATATTCCTCCATTAAATGCTGATTAACGATTTTTCATAGTTTCAGTTGGATGAAATATAATATTTTGATATTCTGATTTTGTTAATTTTAGTTTAAAAAAGTGTTGATATTATACTTCGAACCCGGACATTCTCAGAATGATTTTTGATGGTTTTCTTAACCACAAATAGGATGCGAAAAAAAATAATGAATATTGATAGATTAGACTAACATACAATGAAACACATGAAAAAAAATGCTCGCCATTTGATACTCTGTACTTACTCACGAGATCTAGCTTATCGTGGTATCATCATTTTTGTGCTATATCAAGTGAATATTTCAAATAGATTTTTCGCTTGGAAAATTTTGGAATTGTTGAAGCCCGAGATGATAAATATTATAACGAACGTATCACTAAAAAATACTTTTCAAAAAAGCGTGAAATATGTATGCATATGATTCCATGTTCATGGAAAATGACGTGGAGCATTTAAACGCAAAAATAAGCGCGATTTAATTAGTTGCCGGAGATTTAACTGTTGTGAGAAGCTAAATAAGCGTGATTCAACTATTTGAAATACTAATTGTACTTCTGTCTTGGATGTTAATTAATATGCATGAACTGCTATGCAAAATCTTTTCAATTATGACTATATAGTAGGTAATATTAGTATTACCAACAGCATAATAGATTGCAAGACATTTTTAAACTTCTAATAGAAAACGAATTATTATGTAAACTATAACGATTTGCTCAATCTCATATGTCTCTGTTTGGGAAACCATCATTTGGAAATATAATTCATTTTCGAATTAATATATCTAGGGAATAAATCGTATAGAGCGCGATTGAATGTAACTTGTCTAATCTATATATCTGGATACACCTTGGACCTGCAGAGTAATTATTTTGCATTTTTTCAGTGCGCTTTTATTCGAAGCAAGTTCTTGAAAAAGATTTTCATCCAATTTTTCTCAATTTTATTTAAATTAGTCGACGCGAACATTTCTACGAGCCTTTACTTCATAAGTACATTTGAAATATCCTCAATATTTATTTCTCCGAAGTGTGGTGAACTGATACGAGAGTTGACATTTTTTTAATTTAATCCGTAATTTTTTCCGATGAAATTTCATTGAAATTCTGGCGATATTGGATATTGATGAATCCTACACGATCGGTGACTCACTTCGTAATTCACACGGAGTTGAATAGAAGTTTAGTACGGCGTAAAAGTAAATCGATACTCGGTTTTGAAAGTTGCTGTAAAAACTGTGGAAACACGTAAACGACTGGGTACGTTCCATGCGAATGATTGAAGGAGTTACGGCCGCTCATTAAATACTTTTGCTCCGACCCTATTGATGTTGAGCTTGAGTATATATATATATACGGGAGTGCAGCTCTCGGTCATCCGAAAAAACACTAGAAATTCATGTGTTTGTATAGAGGCGATTGGATGATGCGCGCATCTGTACGTAGTCGTACGTGTCGATGAAACAGGCGATATGTATACATAGGTAGACAGCCAACCTGCATAGCGAAGTATGACAATGGGCTTTTCTAATTCGTGAATTAAGGAAGCGAGTAGTCGGGTCAGTCCATGCACACTTTGCCGCGTGATGTACGAGGTGGCACGAGGGTGTTAGGCATATGTGTGCCCAGCTCATGGTGTCCACACAGGTAGGGACAGGTAGAAGCAGACGGAGAGCCGGGCAGAAGGCAGATATCTGGGCTTTGGGCGTATACAGAGTGGAGAGAGAGAGAGAGAGAGAGAGAGAGAGAGAGAGAGAAAGAGAGAGAGAGAGCGAAGTGAACGTGTTCGGGGAAGACGGAGAAAGAAAGAGAGGCGAGGCGTGGAAGGACGAGGTCGAGCCGAGGCAGGTAATGGGATCGACGTTTCGTTATGTTACTTTTCCATTCTCATCCCTCGGTGCGCCCGCGGCCCTCCCTCCCCGCCCCAACTGCTTTCTAGGATTCACACAGATATACATTTCACAGCATCCTCTCTCTCTCTCTCACTCTCTCTCTCTCTCTCTCTCTCTCGTTTGCTCTCTCGTTTCGTTTCCTAGGACTCGTGCGCAGGCCAGAGGAAGACTGAGCGAGATACGTTGTACAGCGACAGAATAGCTCATTCTTGCTCTTCGTCCTCGTCGTCGTCGTCGTCGGCGTCGGCGTCGGCGTCAGCGTCGGCATCGTCGTCTTCTTCTTCTTCTGCTTCTGCTTCTTCGTGGTCGTGGTCGGTTCTCTCTTTTCAGCCGCGTTCGTGTATAAAGCTGTATGCATACGTGTGTGCGCGCACCGGCTCTCTTCAGCCGCGTCCTTATTCGTCGAGTCGGCTGGCTGGCATATAGTAGTACTGCTCGTTCGACTCTCTTCTTCCTCTTCCTGCACGCGGAGCTGCTCTCTCTCTTTCTCTTTCTCTCTCTCCCCCCTCGGCTCTCGTCTGTTCCTTCACTGGCGGCCGCCTCCGTGTTTTTCCCCGTGTAGCCCCCTATTTTTCATGTTTCGCTGCGGCTTCGCATAGCACCTTCATTCCATGGGGGCACTCGCGCTCTCTCACTCTCGCTCCGTCTCTCTCTCTCTCTCTCTCGTTCTCTCCCCGTGCCTCCCTCCCTCCCTCCCCTCCCTTCCCCTCCTCTCCCACTCTCGCGCGCGCGCTCGCGACTCGAGCTGCATCAGAGCCAGCGAGGCCGCAGCGTACAGAGCGTCGAGTCCGCGCGGACTCGACGTGCGGCTGTCGCGCGCCACTATTGGTCGGTGGCGCGTCCCCATTCGGCGGCGGCTGCTGGCTTGGCGGCCGAGTGGGGGTCGGGCCGCGTGGTTCGTTGAGGCCGCCGAGCCCAGGGATTTCATTGGCCGGCGGCCGAGTCCGCGCGGACTCTACGTTCTCTCTCTTTGTCGCTCTTTCTCTCGTGCATGCTTCTCTGCGCCGCTGAGAGATCGCACCAGTGAGAGAGACGGACAGAGCTAGAGAGAGAGAGAGAGAGACCGAGAGAGAGAGAGAGAGAGAGGAGCGAGAACGAAGCACAGGCACACACAGGACGATAGCGGCAATCAAGTAGGAAACTGCTTGGGACTGTGTGCTGCGCGATATTCACATAGGGGCTGCCCTTACTACACACCAATACAGCTACCTCGCTCTTGCTCCATCTCTCTCTCGCTCTCTCTGTTGCTTTCTCTCGCATTCGCTCGCGCGCGAGCTGTATGGCGAGGGCACTGCCGCGCCGCCTGGTATATCTACCACCCGCTTTGCTTCGCGCACACATTAAACTTGTCTTTTGTGTGTCGGCGTGTGTGCGAGAGAGCGCGAGCCAGTCGCACTCTCGGGGGGCTTTTACGCGTGTTGGTTCGCCCTCTCCTCACCTCCTCCCTTCCTCTCTTCCTCTCTCTCTCTCTCTCTCTCTCTCTCTTCCTCCTTTTCATCCGTTGCGCCAACACGAGCAGCCGTTCAGATCTTCTCTCTCTCTCTCGCCTTCACTTTTGCTCGCTCGTCCTCTATATACTACTCGTCGTAGTCGTCGTAGTCGTCGTCGTCGCTATGAAGGGGTTGCGCACGAGAGGGTAGCAAATAGGAGGCGCCATATTTGTGGCATTTCGCTCTCTCTCTCTCTCTCTCTCTCTCTCTCTCTTCCCCTCGCCCCTTTCGCCCCTTCTGCCCCTTCGCCCCCTTTGCCCTTGCTCTCTCTCGCTCGCTCACTCTGTGGGCCAACTACTCGGCTCTCCAAGAAATCACAAATGATATAGAGTGCAGCTGAAAGAGCGAGAGGGGAATCGCGTCAGACGTACACGCGTACATGGGGAGGGATAGAGACGGAGAAAGGGAGTCTATGCGGACATCCGCGTGTGACAACGACGGCCATTTTGCGAAAAACTTTTGACTGCTGCCACTACTACTGCTGCTGCTTGTGTACATATACGCACCCACACTCACACACACGCGTATGTATGTATATATATATATATATGTGTGTGTGTGTGTGTGTGCGTGTGTGTGTGTGTGTGTGTGTGTGTGTGTGTGTGTGTGTGGGTGTGTGTGTGTGTGTGTGTGTGTAGACGTTTGCTCGCCAGCAGAGCAGACGTCCCCGAGGAGTAGCTGCGCCGAGAGGTAGTGTGTAGGCAACCGAGCGGGGCTAATACCCGTGTATGCTCGTCACGTCGTTTCGCTCCCCGCGCTCGCTCGCGTTTAAAAGACTGATGCGCGCACAGGGGAACGGCGGCGGCGGCGGCGACGACGACGACAACGGACTCTGTCTATACTCGAGTACGCGTATGTGCGTGTGTGTGCGCGCAACCGGCTCGTGTAAATGCAATTGCCCCCTCCGATATATCCTGAATATTTCACTGCGTGCCCCCCCCCCCCAAAAAAAAAACTTGCCCCGAGCGGATTTTCACGCCCGCACGTTGATGCGGCAGTTTTCTCGGGTGTGCTATACAGCCCGAGCCCAAGTTACGTCGCGCGATTAGTCGGCGGAATGCTCTCGATTTCCCGCCCGCCAGTATATACAAAGTGCGCGCGGGGGCGCGCGTTATACTCACGGCTGCAGGATAAACAGCTCTCGTGGCGGCCGGCGCGGCGTTGGTGTGCACGCGCGAGCGCAGATGGAACAAAGAAAAGCAATTCCGTGCTCTCGTCTATATACACTCGTGTGCCTGTACGTGATGACGTAGCCCCCCCGTGTATATGTATGTGTCGCTATACATAGCCGAACCAATACGTGCCGCAGCGTTTTTCCCAATACATACATCCGTCTCTATTTACGAGCAGCATTAACGGGTTTGTAGTAATATTCGGTTGGACATGAATTCAAACCGGAACCGCTTAATTGAATCAAAATCCACGCGCTCGCTTTCCCTCGCTTCTCCCTCTCTCTCTCTCCCGACTTTTATTACACTCCCACGCGAGCGCCAAATCCCCACCTCCTCCCCTGATTTTCCGGGTGACAAAAAAAAAAGAATAATACACATGTATCATGCACGGATTCCCGCATTTGTTCTCGGGTTAGAATTGACCCATAATTGACATGGGGAAGTATAGGGAGTGTAGGAATTAATGTTCCGATTTCTTGGAATGGAGATAGTGATTTGTGGAATGTGGCTGACTACGTTTAGCTGTTTCCACCCCATTGATAATTGAAACGCATTACGGGGAAAAATATGACAAGGACGGCTCACTCCGTGAGTGTAATCACACTCACGGATAGTCGGGTGAATATTTAACTGAAATTGAAGTTGGACAATTTTGGGAGCGAAAATTTAAGGGAAAGCAAAAGGGAATTGGTAAACGAGTTGAAACGAATGGGCGAGCGGGAGAGGGTAACAAATAGAGAAAAGTGAAATGGGGAGCAGCAATGATAATTATGGATATACATGTGTATGAGGGCGAGGAAGAGAACGACGGGGATAGAGAGACAGAGAGATATACATCAGAGACGAGCTCAACTCGGTGAGCCTGCGTGTCGAGGCGTTCGTGCGTTTAATAACCACGTCGGGCGTTTCTGTGTGCATGCGTCACGCGACATTGTGGAGATCGCTCGTCGACTAGTCAATGACATACAGCAGGCGAGCATGAGTTATATATCGTGCGCGTATACGCAACGCATGCACGTCTCTCTCTCTCTCTCTCTCTCTCTCTCTCTCTCTCTCTCCGTCTCTTGGCAAGACTGGCGTAGTTCCATTTTTGAAAATTCAAAATTGCCGCGTCGACTAATGCGCGTGCGCGGTAGATCATCGGAGAACGGCGCGCACACGTGCTCCATAATGCATCCGGCCGAGCTGGCGGTGCGGGGAGTTAATAGTTGACGCATTAATTACGCTCATAACGAGATTAGCCGGAGCGGGAACAGAAGATAAACTTCTCTTGGGGCGCGGATCGATCGTCGAGCTGCGGCGGCAGCAGCAGCAGCAGCAGCAGCAGCAGCACTCTTGCGTTTTCTTCGCAACTCCTCTCGCTGTCGAGTCTTTCTCGAGCTCGTTTTAATAAGCAGCCAGCAGAGGAAGAGCGCAGAAGACGTGCGAGAAAGAGAGATCGCGAGGAGGATAGAGCGAGATGGAGAGGAGGAAGGGAGTCGGAGGGAGGGAGAGAGAGGAGGAGAGGAGGCCGTGATTTCGGTGGCCGCGTTTCGCGCCGCTAAGCGCGAGAGGGACAGCGCTAGACGCTTTTACGTAACGGAGCGACTAATTGTAAAGGAGCTATCGCGCTCGCGCCGGTTAATACCGCTGGCTGGTGCGCGGGGTTGTATGCGCGCGTGCTCGCGCCCGAGAGAGAGTGAGAGAGAGAGAGAGAGAGAGATGGCAGGCGAGCAGGCAGGCGGGAAGGGAGAGAGTGGGAGGGAGGGGAGGCAGGCGCAGTTAGGGGTGTAACGGGGGCACGGCTCGCGAGTGTGCGGGCTCGTCGGTGAGCGCGTCGCTTAGAGCTCGGTGCGCGCCGGCGGCGCGGGGCGGAGGGGATAGCGCGCCCCCTCTACCGCGCGGGCGTCAGTCGTTCCGTGGCTGCCGCCGAGCGAGGTCGGGACTCTGGTGTCGCTCTCGTGCGCGGTACGCATCATACGTCTACAGCGAGCAAGCAGCGAGCCGCGTGTGTGTGCTCTCTCTCCCTCTCTCTGTCTGTCTGCCTGTCTGTCCTCGTCGGTTGTCGTCTGTTGTCGGCAGTTTTCGTCGGCGGCAAGCCCAAGTGCCCCCAGTTCGGTCCGGCTGTGTGTCGCCAAACAAACATACGCGTGCAGCTGAGTACGTCGATGGCGTACCGACGCGCCAAGGAAAAAGTGCCGAGTGCCGAGTGAGGTTTATTACACTATGAGCTGTGAGCGTGGCCGCCAGTGCGGACACTGACACACTGTAGTGCTCTGCGCGCGCGCGACCACCAGCCCGACACGAGCGTGTGCGTGCACCAGCGGCCGCAGCAGCGCTTCAGCAGCGCTTCAGCAGCGTTGTTCAGCAGTTGGCCCCATCGGCCCGAGCAGCTCGTTGGCAAGCGGCAGCGGCGTGCCGAGCAAACGGAGAGAGGCGCAACGGGCCAGCAGCAAGCTCGACGCTGGCAAAATGTACCCGAGCGCCGGAATCAATGCGGCCGCCGTCGCGGCGGCCGCAGCTGCCAGGCATCCGGTAAGTGGATACCCGCGGAGAGGGGGCGCTGCCGCCTCCTGATTAATGGGCCGCTCGCTCGCTCTCTCGCTCTCTCTCTCTCTTTCGCTCTCCCACTCTCAGGCTCTCGCTACCTCTCTCTCTCTCGCTCCCACTACGAGTTGCAGCTCGACCCACAAGCTTTCCGTGCCGGCCGCGCGCCGCAGCCTGCGCGCACTGCAGCTCCCATCTGATCCCCCGATGCACTTCTTCACGCTCGAGAGCCGCAATACGCCCGATTAGCTCCCGCGCCCCGACACCGCATCGCGCGCCACCTAATCACGTGATTCGCGCTAGATCGTCCGCGCGATATCGAGTGCTCGCCACCGCCACCGCCACCACCAACGCTCCATTCGTTTCGAATATGATAATCCACCCGCGGGGATACGTTGTATAACAGCCGGGTTTGTTTTCGAGTGCTGATTGTTGTAGCGATACGAGCGCGCTCGCGCGCATTTGTCGGCCAATCGAGCCATAGGAAACTCGGCGGTGTGACTCTGCATGTTGATCGATTATTTACCCGAGATTATTCATTCCACTGTGTGTATGCAAAATTGTCGTGGAACGACGTTACCGGATAATGCCCAACTATTTTCCCGGACGAAATGTGTGTTCGCAGAAAAATCGCTTGTCGCTTATGCAAAACCAATGTACCAATAAAACATCGTTGAACGTTTGAAGAGGGGAAAAAAATTGATTGCAGCTTTAGTGAAAAAATTGATTGCGCATACATACATACGTACGTTCCATGATTCTTCAGTTTAACCTCGTTTGCTCGAATTATCAATTCCGAATTGGAGAAAAAAAACGTTATCCTCTTATAGACCGTAAAATGAGCGTGGAATAACTAAAACCAGGTTAACAGCTCCATTATCTCGAACCGCTCTTTTAATGTCTAATAACCAACTAGTACTTTTCGTTGTAACTTACACTTGCTTATTATGACAGAGAACTTGCACTGTCGTCATGTGCATTTTTTCTTCAGTTTATATTTCGTTGGAATTCTACTTTTTTTCTTTTAATCAATGTTTGAAAATGTTGACTGTCTATACATAGAGCTTTTAAATCTTTACACAAATTAAAACGTCTGATAAAAGTCGAACACAAACAAATACCAAATCTCGAATGGAATAGAAAGTGACGAAAAATTGTGTTGCATTATCGAAGCACTCGAACAATACGCGCAGCTCGATATCTCAATCCTTTCAATTAACTCGCTCGCGATCAATCAACAATTCAACGCTCCAGAGCCATCCCTCCAGTTCAACCTCAACAGCCAACTGCTGCACGCCCGAGCGCGAACCCCTAGAGGGCCAATCTGTCTCGGCCACCCCACGGTGGAGGATCGCATCTTCGGCGCGTAAACACACATTAACTCTCTCTCTCGCGCGTGTTCGCGTGTTTACATTCGTATACATCGGTTTACGTATGCATACATATACACAGCATCAGGGGGGAAATTTCAGAGCGAGAGAGAGAGAGAGAGAGTGAGAAGAGGGATATTTAACGGCGTGCGATATTATGGTCGCGCCGAGGTAAACCGATACAGCCGGCTACTTGGATACGCGCGCACATGCACGTACCTATAGCCTGACCGGCGTGACAATTACCCGCCGCCGCGGCCGCTGTTAGCCCATTCGCCGTAAGTGGCTCTCGAGTTCACGCGCGCGCGCGCCTGCAGCCAGACAGGGACAGAGCCACATAACGCACACCCGGATTTTCCTTCGGATTATCGAGTATGAGTCTGTGGTTTTTCGCGTTGGTCTTTTTCACTCGCTCAGCCAATTGCTTATTTGATTATACAGTACTGGAAAGCGATACTTTCATTTGATATCATATACAAATGATTCGTTCTATTGAATGATTATTATTTGATCTAGATGAAACCGAGTCTCGCGCTTTCTTCTTGTTTTTCAGTATCAATATTTGTGAAATATCTTTTGCTATCGATTTGCTTCTTTGCGTGGCGAAATAATTTCTGAATTACTCGAGTACGATACAAATATACATGTTTACACGCTATTAATATTTCGCAATCGTCCTGCCGATATCGGCACGTATATGTATGAAAATATTTCTTTCGCAATTGCGAATGAATAAGAAATTCGAATGATAAAAATGAAAATAAAAAATACAATGAATATTTAACGACAACTAGTTGGAGATATTTCAAAACGAGTGTCGCAGATAATGTCGTATAATAGATAATAAACGCAGAGACAGCATTTGTGTAAACATTTTCAGATTATCAGCGATGGCAAATTATGTAAACATTAATCATTCGTATTATTATTACTAGTTCTTCGTATTCAGGAATGAACTTTTCCGCTTGCTAAGGAAAATTTTGTGATAATTTGAGAAGTCCAAAGGCTAATTCAATAAAAGCTCACTAATGTGCTCAAAGATTGACTGAGTAAATAGCTATATAATCAAACTCCAATATCCGAGCCACTATTCAAACTAGTTCAAAAGTAAAGTTAATCGATTTATCATTGAGAATTACTGGACGCACGTTCTCGGTTTTCGAGGCTGTATTTCAAAAGCTTCAACTCGAATTGAAATATTCATTGCTTGATGGCCACGTGAAATAACCGATAGCGCTCGATTTTTGCTCGCTCAAATGAGAATTGCGCAAACGAATATCCGCAATGAAGAGCTAAATTGCAAAGCAATGCGTTCTTTCAGAGCACGTCCCTATCAATCATACTGTGGAGACGAAGCGAAACTGAATGCGAACGTTCTACTTCTACCCTCATGGAATAGTTTGGAAAAACGTAAGGGTAGCTCGACAAAATAACCGATGCCAACACAAGCATCAAGCGGAAATCGTTTCATTCTCCCCTATACAATATATTTGTATCCTATACACTAATGCCATTGAAAGTTTTGTCCACCCTATGTACACAAGCGATAATAATCACATCGAGTTTCATTTGATTACGAGAGGTTTGACCCAGCTGTAGAAAACATCTGTGATTATACCGCAGCACTTCACTGTTGTTGGTGCTTTATCGACGTGAACAAATTGGATTGCAAAAATTATTAAAAAATTTACCCTGATTACGGTACAAAACCAATAGGAAAGACTGTATCAGATAGAATGTTATCACATCCTAAAGTAATCAATTCAATTTATTTGAGTGTAAAACACTTGGGCAAACATTCACCTTCGACTCCAAACGATTTATTTATATTAATGTTTTGTGTGTTTTACGATACTTACGCAATGGCTATTGTTCATCAATCAAATATCCTTTCATCAGAAAAAATATTTGAAAAACGATACGATGATTGATGATTGAATTACACGAATTCCTTCTTGCTCGACTCGACAATCGACCAAATTTTTAATCTCATAAATGTTCCTACATACTCTCGAAGAATCGTTATTGAATCGTGTTGAACAACTGGCTGAAGCAACACGAGTGGAACTAACCTCAAAAGTAGCTCCAGCGTCATACAATTCACACGAGGTTTAGTTGAGCTGGCTCGTGTAATACATATCCGATCGGGCTGGTGTAATTCAAGCTGTGTATCGAGAAGCGGAGTGCGCGGCTTTGTAGTACAGGGCTGCCCCCGTAATGCTGGCTTGCAGGGGCCACGTGACTGGGCGCTCGCGTAATATACGTCTAAGTAAGTGCATGCGCGCGCACATGCGCACACACACCCACAGCCGAGTAGCCGACAGGCCAAAGTGGCCGAGACACGCGTCCTCCGGCGCGAGAACGCACGTGTCCCTCGAGTGGCCGAGCCTCGAGAGCTCCTATATATGTATATATTTATAGATACACATATATATATACTGCCGGCCGGCCGTTCGACAAGATCATCATCGATGAAGTAATATAAGCAATGGCAGAAAAGGGCGCCAATACTATTCAAAGATGCTTGCTGGATTGTTGCCTATTTGAATCGAATGCCATACTCACCCTTATCATCTACTTTCACTTTTCCAATATGTTTTCTATTATTTCACCCAAAGATACGATTTCATGCCAATAATTACAAGGGAGCGAATAATTTTCACGCTGGCCGTTCTTTCGTAGAAGTTTGAGTTTCGTTATTCATTACTTATAATCAAGTGATTCAATCTTTTAGACAGAGAACATTCATTCGCGTAACGAAAATTATTCTTATTTTAATGGTTGATAACCGAAATAGCTATAAATCACAAAAGAATATCTCTAGCGTTTGAGGGTATTTTGGAAAAGGGAAGAAAGCTATTGAGAGTACATAAGACTATTTTAGGAGCTTGATAAAACGGTCGAATTGAATTTCGATCATGTACACTTTGTGCTATCAGGTGAGAATCAAATCATCGAAAGTTTTTCAAACTCTTTTTCGGTTGTCTGCTTGTTTTCCAATTGCCAACTTTACAATTTTGAAAAGCAGATCATATGATCCGCCCTATGATCTCGAATTTTATAATAAAACCCGACTCTTCAATTATCTGGCTGAGCTTTCAATATGTTGCGGTAAAAAAGTTGAGATTGACCAGCCACAGGAGAGGGAGTGAAGAGAGAGAGAGAGAGAGAGAGAGAGAGAGAGAGAGAGAGAGAGAGAGAGAGAGAGAGAGAGAGAAAGAGCAAACGCTTGGGGCAAACACGAAAATAAGCAGTTGACGAGATGGGTTGGTTGAGATAGGTGCGTACAGGGGAAAGATCGAGGGAACGACCTACACACGCATACACACGTCGTATAATCGGCCAGATAAAGAGTCCAGATACACGGATGGTCGCACGCGCGCGCGCGCGCGCATGCCTATCGCCCGTCGGATGAATGGCGTGGATTGTACTTGGGGCGATCGACCCCTCGCTTCTTTTCGCAGCCGGTACATAATGAACGTGCGCGCCAATGCTAATGGACTGGATTTTCTCTTCTGTGTGTTAGTGTCTGCTTGCGTCGCTTCGAATCTCCAAAGGGGCTATGAATTTTTAAGCGGCCAAGGTCGAGTCGAGCTCCGCTTGATTCCAATCTTCGTTCCGTCACTGCGAGATTACTTTCTCCGTGTTCTCTGATCCATTTCGTATTTTCCTCGCAAACGCGGCTGATTCGCGATTCCTCGCCAGTGGAAATTCATCGATCGATTTCAAAAAACATTGCCTCGCGTAACACATCGAAGCTGCAGTAGCGGCAGCGGCAGCAGCTCGGCAATCATAATCAATCTCGCTCCATACAGAACACCGGCTCGCCAAATATTTACGGTTGTTCACAGGCCCGGCAGCCTGTAATCCGCTTCGGCTCTGAAAAATACACGCTCGGAAAATTGAACGTTGAACCTCAAGAGCGCGGGCGCGTGCGCGCACACACACGGGCGCCCCCTGTAGAAAAAAATACAGAGAGAGTGAGAGAAAAAATGCCGCACAATCGAATATCGCAGACAGTCACTTTCACGCCAACCACTGCGGGCTCGCATTGTGTGAAAGTAAACACGGGCTCGCGTGGCCCGGCCGATACCCCACCGGTACATTGGTTCTCGCCCTCTTCTTCGCTCGCGGCCCCTCGTTGTCGTACGGGCGAGAAATCAAGCGAGGCGCGGAGAGAAAATTAAACGGCATCCGCGAGTACAAATAATGATTATGGTAATAAGAGCGGCCGTCGGGTGGGCTTTTTCCCATAGCGACCCATAGCGACCCCCGGACGGCGCGCAGTGTCTGAGCACGTGGTGGAGGGCTGTTGCGCTGAAGGGGTCGCGGCTCTCTCTCTCTCTCTCCCGGCGATTAGCACGCGGGGTGTCGCGCTCCGCACAGCGTTTCCCTTGCTCCTATCTCGTTCTCGTTCTCTCTCTCTCTCTCTCTCTCTTTCCTTTTTTCCTCCAGCGCGCTACACCGGTGTACACCTTTTTGTTCCTGTTTACGCTATGGCTTACGCTGCTTGAGCCTCTGATTTTTCAAGGGGTCCCCCCTCGTCAAGGGGTCAAACACTAGTGTTTTGTTTGTTAAGTGCCGCGCTCTGCACCTTTCGCCCTTTCTCCCCACCCTTTATTGCGCTCCCCACTATAATGAGACGGAAATATTCCTCGGAATGACTCTTTTTTTTATACCCACTCGCGCAAGGTTCGCGATAGAAATCCCTCGGAACTGGTCGATGTGCGGCTCTGTATGAGGTCTGGCCAGAATGTCTGAACCCAAAAAAGGTAATATAGAGGTAGGAACAAAATGCCCCAATGAACGTGTGCCAAGGCCACATCGAACAAAGAACGAGTCTCGAAAGAGGTGGCACTTGCGAAACTTCGTCATATACCGTATAAACAAGAGAATATACATAGAGGTGTGTGCTGTTGGTTGTGTAGGGCGAGAGCGCGAGAGTAAGAAAGAAAGCGCTTCGGAAGGAAGGAGGGAAGGAGAGAGCGAGAGAGAGAGAGAGAGAAAGAGAGACGGAGCGAGATGGAGGTTTGAGTTTGCACAGGTTACCCCTCGATTCGGCAAATATTGATACTTTTAATCGGCCTGTTTAGACCGCCTCAGCGAAGTAGGCCCCCCTCTCCTCGCCGCTTCACGAGCCGAGCGATGTTTAACGCCTGAAACAAATATGCACAGCTGAAAAAACCCTCGAAAGAGAAAGAGCGAGAGAGAGAGAGAGAGAGAGAGCGAGCGAGAGAAGCACGGATAAGAGGGAGAAGAACATGGCCGATAATTTTTTTTCGCCGAGACAAAATAAACGCGGCGAACGATCCGCCGTGTCATTGGATCGTTCTCTATCGATTTCTCGCGCTCGCTGTTTTTTCTCGGCCGCGAGTTTGCTTAGAGACTTGGCCCATACATTGTCGCCGTATTGAATAACCGATTGGGATCGCGAGTGTAATCGAAAGACAGCCGCTGGCTGAGTAAACTGTTGCCTCGCGGCGTGACTAAAGAGCCGACACTACGCCAATTGGCATTTATAGAGTGAGAGAGTAAGAGAGAGAATGAAACTGGTGTATCGAAGGAGCCGAGACGAGCGAGCGTCTGGGGCGTCCGTAATACAGCGAGAGACGTCCAAACTCAACAAATCCCCACTAAAGGATGAAACGAGCCGAGACAATCCGACGATAAACAACGTGACTCGGGCGCTGTTCTCGGGATAGATCCGAGGCGAGAAAAGGAGCCGCAGGGGCGCAAAAAAATTTAAGCCCGCTCAATGGCAGGTGCTGAGCCAATAAGCTGAGGCGGAGGGGCGAAATCCCTTTTCCCGCCAAAATAATCCCCCCGGCGGACGGCGCACACAACACAATGGCCGGAAACGACCCCTCGGGTACGTAGCCCAGCACCACCACACTGCATTACCTCCGCCCCGAGCCTAAGAGCCCCGTAAATTGGTCCACTAGGGTCTGGATGCTTGCGTGACTCTCTTTCTCGCGCCCTGCGCGCACGACTCGAGAGCAACCGAGACCGAGAGAACGTCCCTCGCGGTTACCCGTCACTCGTACCCCCTCGACCCCCCGATCCCCCCCACCCCCCACCCCTTCGTTTCTACACAGTCTGGCTACTTGTTTTATCTGACTTTCCTGGCTTCATCCCCGATGTCCCCCCTTCTCTCTCTCTCTCTCTACAATTTTGTATTTTCATACAATAAAACATATCTATATCTATCTATCTCGCCCTCGAGCCCACTAATTTCACATTGTTTTTCTCCATCGACTTTAATTATTTATCGACGCGCGACACGCGACAATTTGATTTCGCGAGAATTCAAGCCGCGCGTCAAAGTGTCGATTCGAGGGCCGAATCCATTCGGAAGAGATCGAAATTGATTGTTTGCGAATTTTGAATAGAATCAAACGCTCACATCGGAGGAATATAATTCAACCTCTCGACGTATATTTACACTCGCGTGGGAGTGGAAAGTGTTTGTACCAGCTCGTATCTCGCTTTGGGATCTTCTTTCAGAGACAGAATAAATTCACACAATCGTCGTTGCATACATCGAGTGGTTTTCCTAAAAATCCCGGCTCTCGTTCGAGCGTTAGATGCCCCTGAGAGATTTAGATATTGTCACTTATGGCAACGGGCGTTGAAAGGTACTGGTCTGCTTCTGGCCATTTTATACCTAGTCTCTATTCACTGGCTTTTTACCCATACACACACGCGCTCGCGCGCGCTCATAGGGGTGTACGATTCCAGTCAAGAGGCTTTCCGCTAAGCGTTCGGGACGCGTTGGCCATTGTGCTTTGGGGCGCAATTGTATTTGCGTCCGTGCGCACACGCCGCAGAGGCTGCTGCGGCTGTTTCTCTATTTCTCACTTAAATAACTCTCGAATTACGTAGCAGTGCGCGCGTGCGCTTTCTTCCATTCACGCAACGCACCGCTGCCTTTTATTGCTTCTCGGTAGAGGAAGTGAAACGCAAACTCCAGATTTCGACGGAAAAATATTAACTCAGGCTGCGTGTGCCTCCGCCGCCGCCGCCGCCGCGAGCACATATTTATCCTGCGATATCGCTCGCTCTAACTGTTTCCAGATTTACGCTGTTTTGTAAATAGCCATGTAGGATGCATGACTACCATCGAGGAAGTTTGTTCGTTCGCGTTTTTTTTTCTTCTTCTTCTTCTTCTTTTTGTCTGTTTTATAGTCATGGACATTCAGCCGACACCCGTTTAGTTTGTCAAATCTTTCCAATTGCTATGAGATTCGAAAATCATCCGCAACTCAGGATATATGCATACTGCTCGGAATGAATCGTTCGTGTGCGCGCGTAACAATACACCCACGCGCAGCTCGCGCATCCGTATTATCCGGTGCGCGTGGTCTATTTTGTTACTATCCGAATGAAATAGATGCGTCGTTAACGATCCGAAACCACAGCTATTTCCTTGCGCGCATATATTGTTTCGCTCGCTTTATAAGCCCGAAAGATCCTGTGCACAGCCGAGAGTGAGACTTGGTTAAAGTTGCACGAAAACACGAGGGGGAGGAGGGAAATGCGCGCAGCGGCTGCCGTGTGTTATACGAAGATTTTACGGAGCTAGGGGTTGTGCTCGTGAAATTGTTATCGCATACTTCCAACTCGACAGCTGGATTTTCGTGGATAATGGAGAAGGGTAGATAGGGCTTGGCGCATCGGCTACAGAATTTATTAGTTCTCGCTTGAACAGACTTTCGAAGAGTTGGGCACGCCTGAGATGTTGCTAAAGTTGCCTTTGATTCGGGAAAAACCCGAGCAATACCATTGAAATTTTATCATTCCACGCCAATTCGAATAGCCGTGCGTGATTTTGTTGGTTCTACATATTTATCGTTGGTTGAATTGAAAAATAATAAATAACCGTCGGGGAATCGTAACCACAATACTATCTTCAGAGTATTGTATCAGTTGTACATTGAAAATGACGTCATCCGAAATATAATATCAATCTAGTCCGTGTAATATTTTAGTTTTCTATTGACAAGCCGAAAAGTCTTGGAGCGCTTCCCCTCATTTGTGGCAAGATATCGTGTATCGAAGCGGCATCGACGACGCCCACATCAGTTCCGGAAAACGATCCGCTATCGATTTGGCCGGGACACAAAGTGAAGCCGAGGAGACAGCACACAATGTTCGCGCATTTCTCTCTTCTCTATCGCCTCGGGCGAGATGACTTTTTTTCCTCTCCAAGAGAGCCGCTGCCGCCGCCGCCGCCAAAATTACATTCGCTATTGATACGGCGCGTCTGTGTACGAGAGAGGCGCTCCGAGCGATCGCGAAAAACGGCCCCGCTATCCGCCAGAAAGGGACAGAAAGGGGCAGAAAGAACGAGTAAGAGAGAGATAACCGAAGGCGCGACTAACGATCCGTGAAAATCGAGGACCCGCCGCTCTCTTGCCGGTAAATTCTTTCCTCTTTCCGCTCCCTACATTCTATACACCCGCCACCCGGGACTCGATGCAACTTTTCTCCCTGCTCTTATTTTCCTTCGTCTCGCTCTGATCACGAGGCTCTAACAACACGACAACTTCAGACGTTTGATTATTATCTTTATTCTGTCGAGAACACAAGCTTTCATCGATACTATTCCGGCGTTAGAATCACAATTTTCGTTTCAATCGATCGAGTCACTTTACGTATACACGTTTCCATCTTGCCTACGTGAGTCCGAACAGCGGCTGCGCGGAGGTGGTCGAATTAGGAAAGCGGCTAATGTATTGCGTAATTAGGCTGGGAGACGAGTCGAATATAAAAGAACCATCCGTTTCGGAGGGTATCGGACTCGTTCGGAGTCGACCTGCCAGCGAGCCAGCCAGGGAGAGTTGAGTAAGAGATAAAAAGAGCTGGAAGCCCTTTGGAGAATTGTGCGTTAGTGGCGCGGAGCTAGCGGTGGAATGGCACTAATTGGCATTAGGAGTGGCAGTTTGTCGTGGCTCGAACCCTAAGCGTTTTTCTGTCTTTTATCTCCCTTTCTCTGGCCGTCGACTGTTTCCGCTCGCCTCTCTCAATTTAATCAGTAGGCGCCGCGCGTTCCGCGGCTCCTTCCCTCCCGAGCTTCTCTCTCTCTCTCTCTCTCTCTCTCACTCGCTCCCTCGCTCGAGGAGGAGATGTGACTAACGCGGGCAAACAACGAAAATTCCATCGGAAGGCGAGGCGCTCGCTCGTCGTACACACTTTATTCCCTCTTAACGAGCGGCTCGAGCCCCCCCGAGCACAATGGATCCTCGCTTTATCATCCGTTACATGCTCTTTCATTCATCGAGCGAAGCCCGAGTCACACGACGAGCCGAATACGAGAGTAACGAAAACACGGGACGTGCGCTCACGCGAAAACTTACGCGATAATTGCGCGCGACACCGGCTAACGCCGACGTTCTCCTCCCCCCGGCTCGATTGGGATAATCAAATCCGAATCGATTGTCCGGCGCGATGATATACGTATGTGCAGTGGCCGCGTAAATCAGCGCTACAGAATATCAATGGGTTCGCGGCTCCGCGCGACAGCGGACTGTTCATTGGCCGCGCCACACCGTTGGGCGCATTAACAATAATTACAAGCGCTGCGGACAAAAATAAACAAGCTTAATCCGACGCGATCGGCGAGAAGCAAGAGAAACGCCCACGCGAAAAAAAAGCCGCACACACCGCGCGGCCAAGGAAATTAATTTAGCTGCGGCAGCGATCGGTATCTCTCGCGTATGCGTGTCTATATATATGAATATAGTAGTATGAGCGAGCGATAATTGCGCGGTGAAAAATGCTGTGGCGCACGCGCTGTATACGCAGCTCACGGGCGCACTTTCGCCTGTCGCTCGCGAGCCGCTGATTTACGGGCCGGCGTGGGCGCGACGATTACATCGGTGCGCGGGGCCGAGCCGAGGGAGTGTTTGCAATGGGTCTCGCGTGCGGCGCGAGTTTCGTTTGTTTCCGCGGCTGTGTGTGCGTGCGTGCGTGTGTGTGTGTGTTTCTTCGGGCCGTGTAACGGCAATAGGCCGCGATAAGTTTGCGCTCCGAGGGCTACCGCCGCCGCGAGGTAATTGAGCGCGCTTAATTGCACCGATCGATCGGAAAGCGCCGATAGCTTCCGATTTGGAGTGCGGCTCTCGAGGCACGTCCACAGGGCATTGAGTAGCGCGAGGGAGCACCGATCCCTACTGCTTTCTCTCTCACTCTCTGTTTCTCTTCATATATATGTGTGTCCATTGTTCTTAATTTTTTGCGCGCTATTCAAAACTAAGCCTGCTGCCACACTGATCACGAAGCCGATGGTGATGATGATGATGATGATGATGATGATGATGCTGACGCTATGCCGTACGTGTACATGAAAAAATCCGCGCGAGGTCACGCTTTGGCTTCTATCGAGGCTGCTCTTACTCCCTCTTGTGTGTATATACGCGGGAGTGTCTTTCGAAGAATTTGTTTCTTTGATGTTAGGCCTTCGTGGACGGGACAAATTAATACCCGACTCGCTGAATCGATTTATATCCCTGGCATACCCACTTGGGATTTGGCTGTTTGCTCAGATAATATTTTCGCCTCTTCGAGATAATGTCTCGCGTCATTTGACTTCTTCGCGTTGGAGCAAAAAAAGTGCAACCTTTTGATTGGCTCATCCTCTGACCAATATAATACTCCAGAGCTATTTTTGCCACGTGACTCGCGCGTTACCCCTCCGATCATTCCGTCGACGAAGGATCGAGGGAAATTTTCGCAATGAACACGCGAGATGAATTCGATATTGCCGACAGCCCCCTTGGAACGGGAAAAACGCTCATTACCGTCGATTAGATTGAACCCGATGATACTTGGATCAGCCGTGCCTACTCCCTCAGCGAGAGATCCGATCGCCAGAGCTCCGATTGCGATTACCCCGGGCTGGCTGGTGCGCGCATCGATCCGACACGGCGCGACTCGATCGGTTAATCCGCGAGCGGCGGCATCTGCGCGGCGATAAGGCAGCGACACAATCGATGGCGCTCGCGCGTCCTCAGAGGAAACGTTCCGGCGCGCACGAAAGGCTTGGCCCGCGATAACGCAGCGGTTCCGGGGAGGGGTACGGCCGCCGTAATAATCCGACGCGGGGCCCGCCGCACCATTGACCGAGCGGCCAATGGAAAATTGCCACGTAAACGCCGCGCCAGAGTATTATTCACCGCTAATGGGAAGATGAACGCCGCAGATAAATTCGCCGCCACGGCAGGTAGTACCCGCTGGTATTATATAGGCGCCCGCACAACTAACTCGGCCGGCTGCCGTCGGCTCCCCACACACACACACACACACACTATCTCCTCGCTCGCTCCCTCCCTCCTCTTTCGGCATCGGGAATAATCCGAGTTTACGACGTTGCCCCGCCGCTAAACTGCGCGATTCCAAACGCACGCACTCCCTCCACCCCTGCCGACGATCGATTTGATGAGCCCTAATAGAAAAAGTTTATCCGCGCCCGGTATACGCGCCGAGCCGATCGAGGGGCCGTGGTGGGTTCAGTGATTCCGAGTGTAGGTTGCGCGCGCGCCCGTCAGCCTGGGGAGAGATTCATTCCGTCAACGAGGGCCGGCTTCGGCGGCTTTTTTCTCTCACCCCACCGATTCGGAATGCATTACGAAGGCCCACCGGCCGGGGATATAGCATAGTGCTGCTGGAGCACGAGGCTCGACCCGACGCAGCTGTATGCAATTCAAGCCGTAATATTTTTTCGGCTATAAGCAGACGCGCGAGTCGACGCCGCGTATCTGTTTCTGTCGCGATGTTGTTGCTGCTGCTGCTGCTGCTGCTGCGCGGATGGTACCCAGCCGAGAATAATGGCGTGGAAAGAAACAATCGCGCGAGCCAACGCAATTATCGGGAGTAGCGGCGGTGGCGGCGGCCGGGCCTGGGGACGTGCAGGAAATACCTCCTCTTTCTCTCTCTGCCTCTTTCTCCCATTCAAAGTGTATATAGCGAGGAGCGGCGGTAGGCTGTGACTGGAACGCCTCGCGGAATCGAGAATTGAGAACGAAGCGGAATTGGTTAGCGCGAGCGAACGGCTGGGCACATAGAGAGAGAGAGAGAGGGAGGAGGCGAGGGAGAGGGAAACGCCGCGCGCTGCTTCTCGCTGCAAATATTTGAACGTTTTTCGACGGTATCCATGACGACGTCGAGCCTTACGCGGCCCCGGAACGAACGAATGAACGAATGAGCGCGAGCGAGCGCCAACGAACATCCGGCAAATATTTGCTCGGGCGTTGGGTTTGCGGAAAGCCCGCCAGACGAGACGAGCCTCTCGAAATCCCGAAGACCGTGGATCGAGCGGAACGGGCAAGAGAGAGAGAGATAGATAGGCACGGCAGCTGTGCGGTATATGCGTATTCCGGCTCGGTCCTTCCGCCCGAAAAAGCAGCAGCCGAGAAAGAGAGCCGGGGTGGCCGGATAGATAACGCACGAACGCCGGATTACGTATTTTTCGATCGCTCCGCCATTCAGCTCTTCCAGATTAACCCCCTCGGCCCCTCGGCAGCTCGGCTTTGCTCGGCTTTGCTCGGGGCCGAGCAAGATATTTGCCCGATTGTTTCGGGGTCCGAGAGTTCGATCGAAATTCCGCTCGGCATCTCGGACGATTGACTCGCGCAACTAATTTTCGAGAGGGCCGGTATAATCCATTCTCGAAACGTCGGTATATTTGGGAGGGAAAGCATTCGGCTTCCGTTCGCGCGCAGTTGTTGGTCCACAAGTAGCCTTTACAATATCGAACCACCGAATGTATGTCCAGTGCAAACGCAAGGAGTCGGATGAAAATTGAATGGCCGAGCGAGGGTACAACACAGAGTGGATACACCTTGACCCCGTGACAAAGGCCGGCTCATTGCTCTCGATCGTTCCCATTCTGCCCGATAATAGCCCGGGCATTGTTGCGCGTCCGCATATGGCCCTTTATTTTTTGACTCGAGCCTGCATGGGTGTGCGGGGCACGTGGTCCGGCCCCGACCCGGGCCACATTCACTCCGGTACTTGCCATTCATCCGTGCGCGCGCGCGCGCGGCAACTCGATTGGCCCGTCCCGGGCGCTCCCCATCAGGTCAATGACGAATCAAATTTAATCTTATTTTTATTCGCCGGCTGAAAGAACACCCTTACATTTGAAAGCGCGCGAGCGAGCGAGAGAGAAAGAGAGAGCTCGATTCTCCCCCTCCCCTTGGCCTTTGTCGCACGCGCCCAACGACTATCGACTCGCTCCGAACGCTTCGTCGCTTTTTGTTCCGCCCTCGAGTTGCTTCTCCTTTGATACAGTTAATAACCACTTGGAAAATCGTACAAAATAATAAGAGCGCGACGAAAGAAACACCTCTCGCCAATCGATTTCTCCCGCCCCCTCGCTCCTTCTCCTCTTTTATATTCATTGTTTGCCGGGCAAACAAGGGCCGCGCGAAAAAGTGCGATTCACGTTGTATTTGTGTGTTCGTTACACGCGTCGAGCCCCAACGCAGCTTGGCGCACAGCGTCGACAGTGTACAACGGCATATCACGTCGTATTGGCCCTGCCAGCTCGTAGCAGACGATGGCTCCGTCGAGTGCTCATTAAGAGCTCGATCACAAAGAGCCGTGGAAGAATCGCGGCGGGCCGGCCGTCGAGCTGCAGCCGGGGCTGATCCCCCGAGAGCCGGGCATATGCACCTCGATCTCTCTCTCCCTCTGTCTCACTCGAAGAATCAAGCGCGCAATATCGCATCATCCGCGTTGATAATTGCTCGACCCATCGACCGAGCATAATCTCCGAAGCTTGGATGCGCAGAGGCGCTTCGCTGCGCTCGCGTGCGATCATTGTTTGGCTCGTCCGGCCAGACTAGGAGACGCAGAGTAAAAATAATAAGAGCGTGGAGGGAGAAAGATTGCCCACCGCGAGTATCGGAGCTTTGAATTGACACAGGAGCGGTAGCGGCAGCAGCCGAGCTCGAGCGAGCGAGAGATGTATCCCCCTGCAGGTCGAGGGTCGGCTCGTCGGGCGTTAAGCTAAATTAACATAAGAGCGTGTGTGCAAACAGCAGCCGAGCGGAGCGAGAGAACGTAAGCTCCGCAGCCGAGTGCCAGATAGAGATCACGGCTGTTACCGAGCGAAGGGCGGGAACACGTGTCCCTCACTCAGATAGTTAATTACTCGTTTGTGCCCCGCCGCTCGAGGGAGAGATGCTGCTGCCGCTGTTGTTGCCGCCGCCGCCGTCGCCGCCGCTGGCTGCGTAGCTGACTGTGCTACGGAATAAGGGAGAGCCGCAACCAGAGATTATACAGGCCAAAGAGAATTAAAGCCCCACCGGAGGAATGGGGCTGTGCATGCATGCGAGCTCATCGAACCATCGGCCACGACGCGATCTTCTCGCTTTCGCTGGATTCCAACGGTCCGCCGGCTCTCGCTCTCCGCTCGATTTGTTTTCCAACTCGACAAATACTCGCGCAATCGCAAGCTACGCGTACATTCGCGCGCGCGCGCGCGTGTATGTGTGTAAAAGGAGCAATAACGGGGCGACGGGCAATGGATCCACTGTGTGTGTATACTATATACAACTGATATATACACGCGATTCTTCCCGGATAAACAGAGTCAGCTGATCAAACAGCCAACGAAATCGACGATTCGCTCGATGGACTCGGTGTATATAGCCACGCGATCGCGCCGTGTATACCTACGTACATATACACGCGAGTTGGCGCGTTATAACCGACGGGGGGAGATTGGACGGCAATACATCCGCCCACCACGGGAGAGATACGTTCGATAGCCGCGGGGAGAGCCGTGTCGAGGAAGAGGAGGAGAAAAAAAAGCGCCAAGTCCGAAGGCGGCGGCGGCGATGGTGCGCAGAAGCAAAGGGAAAAGAGGGAGAGGCGAAAAACGAGGATGAGGTTAATGATATACACGGGGGCTACCGTACGCGAGTGGCGATCCCATCTGCTGCTCGCCGCACACCAGACAGATATGCCTTCCTTATAATCTAGCCCTGGCCGCGACGTCCCCTTCTACACACGTGCGAGAGCTGCGCTTTGTGTGTTTAAGCCGTCACGCGCGCGCCTCGCCGGCTGTGTGACTGATTGCCGAGTTGGCGCGCCAGAGATTTATCATTACGCCCGTGAACAACCTCTATATATGTATATACGTATGCCGAGCCGCCGCAAAAACGCTCTCGGCCCTTTGTTCGGCGGCCGAATTCCTCAGTTGGACGCGGACGCGCGCTAATAGCCCGCCCCGCTAACCAATGGCTCGTGATTAAATTTTTAATGCCGAGTAATTCAGCTCATACCCACCGCAGACTATTTTTTCTTGTTTTCCATGCGCTACCCACGCTTGATTCTTCACCCGTACTCCTACTCCCGCCACCATTGTACAACGTACTCGAGTCTCCGAAACAGTTTGTTATCCGTTCGAGTTTGAATATTTGTAACGCGAGTGATTAAACTTGTAATGCCGTTGTACAACGAGAGCTGCAGCCGCTACTGTTGCGCGTGTATTGTGTACTGTGCAGAGACGACGCTCAACTAATGCTTTTTACGAGTCCGTGACTCGACGTCAACTTCCTCGTCGTCGCGGTAATAATGCGCCCATTCAGAAAAGACTCGCGCGCATTCGAGAGACATTTCGCAGGTAGAGTTTCAGCGAGGGAGAGAGTTGAAGTGCAAGTGTTTCACCTCAAATGCTCGTTCTCTCGCGAGCGACATGCACGTGTAGGTGTATGCGTGTTCGTGTAGCGACTCTGTTGGGCGCGGAGAACGCGCGGAAGAGAGAGAGAACAAAGTCCGGCTGCCGTTGTTGGGCCGCACAATTGCGTCTCGCTCACCAACACCCACGCAGAAACTGCGCTGAATAATAAGGCCGGGAGTCGGGATTCATGCGCGCACACGAGACGCCGTGCAACTCCTTTCACGCCCCGAGCCAACCCTCGCTCGATCCGAATGGAAAGATGCTTCCTCCGCCGGTGTCGCCTACATTCAGCTCACGCTCCCGCCCTTCCGTATCGCCCCAGCCTCCACAAATGCAACGTGCAGTTTGCCCACTGCGTATTTATTACCCCCAGCCCCCCCCCCTACCTCCTCCCCGCTACATGCGCGACCAGCGCCACTTTCAATTTACATTATGTTCAGCGTGTGTGCTGCAACGAAAATACCCCGCTTGGTCCTGCAAAGGGCTGTTCGGCTCTCGGCTCGTGCGAAACGAATTTATCCGATAAACTCGCGCTCATCCCTCCTTCCCAGAGAGGAGAGATGCTGCTCATCGCTCGAGTCATGTGAGAAATTGATTACACGTCCGATCGCAAATGGCTCGTCCCAAACACTCGGAAAGCTCGCGGCCCTCGTTTTTGCAACGCTCCCGAGGGCAGTGCAGAACAAAAGGAAGCGTCATTCACTCGAGCGAGCAATAAACCCTTATCGGGGCGGGTCCTTGTAATAATGAAATGCCAAAGTGCCGTCGTTTCGTTTCCTTCCCTTTTTCACTCGTTCTCTCTCTCTCTCTCCCTCTCTCCTCCTCTGGGCGAGTGGATCCGAGTCGAAACTGCTCTCTTGCGCCCGAGCGATGTTGCACAGGTACGCGAACTGATGCAAAGAAGAAAAAAAAATGTTGGACGACGAGGGGGAGAACCTTGGCCCGGTAACGAAGTGTATGAGGGAAAAAAAAGGGGAGAGAAGAGAGTAAGAGGGCCGGTCGACGCGAGGTCGGATACCTACATTAGCCGCGGCTTGTTCACAGATAAGACGGAGCAGGCCCCTTGAAAACGCCTCGTTCTCTGGCGGACCGTCGCCTCCTCCTCCCCGTCGTCATCTCGAGATAGTGTCGATAGTCTCGTGACATCGTCTCGTTGTCCGGGCTCTTGCCCTTTTTTTCCCTCGTCTTGCTTCATTTTTTCTCCGCTTCTCAATCTGCCGCGCGTTGAAAATCTTCCCCGTTTTTCACTTTTTCCCCCGTATTTTTCCACCTGCGTGATTGTCCGAAGAGTTGTAGCCCCGTGCATAATTTCGAAACTGCAAAATCCATCCGCGTCTCGTGGGATCTAACCATTGAAAAGTGAGCATTGTAATTTCACGTCATTATTGTCTGCTCATCGCTGGTATCGCGAAACCAATAATCTAGGTGATTATAACAGCGGAGGTAAAAACAGCGAGAGACACAACATTCTTGCGATGGCGCAGTAATTCGGAGATGTCGAAGTACGATACAGTTCTTCTCGGCTGTTTCGTCGATTGCGGCCTGTTCGATAAGCGTCTCTCCGTGAAGGAATGCCAAACGGGGGGAAAAGATTTTTCGAAGCCAAGCGCGCTCGCGCAGTAATCTCTGGCCGTCGCGTGCTCGCACACGCGCGCATGAGCGGCGGAGAAAAGAGAGTCGAAAGTTGGGGAATGCGAGGAACGCTACGCCGAGAGCTGTGCGTGCGCGAGCGAGCGGTAGAAAAAAATTAATTGACTGCAATTGGCCAAAGTGAATCGTCAGACGAGCTGTAACGAGCTCATAGGCCAACCCGCTGATGGCGCGTCCCTGCGTCGCGTCGCGCCATACCCGTTCCTAGCTCGAGTCAGCAGACGCGCGTCTATCTTTGTATATCAGTGTATAAGAGATCCCGGTGGACAACCTTGATGCGCAGGAATTTTCTAAATTGTCGGGGGCCGCCCCGGCTGTTGAAAATTATCCCCCGCGGCAGAAACGAATTAGTCCAGTTTGCGCGAGTCTTATCGAATTGATAAAATATGATGGGAGAAATTTATTAGACTCGGGTTGGCACTCGACAGTGAATTATTACCATGAGAAAATTAAGTTCATCAAGGCTGAATTGAATGCGAATCATAAACTCGGCTGAGCGAACATCAGCCAGACGTCCCACTGAATAATCAATTGAGGGAAAAAAAAAAAAATTGCACACGAGAAAACTCGACATGGCCGTAATCGTTTTTCCTCTTCTCCACTCGGAATAGCGGGGGTGCGTGGCTATATACTAGATATAAATATACAGCAGCTCTCTGCGGTTTCCTATACACCCCCACGGCTTGGTAATTTGTAGCGAGCCGTAGAAGCTTCCCTCTCCGTCGGGGTGGGCAAACTTTTATTATCCGAGCCCTTCACTATACTCGTCCTCGCTCACGCTTCGCATGAAGCTCCAAAAGGATTCACCCTTCGTGGCTTAATAAGGATGATAACGAGATTTCCCGGGTCGCGGAGTTCACGCATTGTGTCGACGACGGGGGGGGGGGGATTGGGGGGTGGACGATGAGATGTACAATGCGAGCCAGGGAAGAGAAAGACCATATAACGTCGCTCGCGAGGGAGTGGTTAAGCGCTGTTGTATATATAGATAGGAGAGAGAGAGAGAAAAAAAAATTGCCCCGTCTCTCTGACACACGTAACCGAGTGTCAGTCATCGAGCAATTACGTCGGGGCTTCTGTCGTTATTTTTTTCTCCCCTGTGGGTCTCGACTTTATTTTCTCTCTGTTTGACATCTCGCTGTGTAATGTAGTCACGCAATATTTTTGGAGTCTGTTCAACGAGCCCGAACGTGTGAAATTTCAAAAACCCAATAGTAGCTGCGCTGAGAAAAATGGCCCAGTTCGAAGTGAGAAAATATACCCTCCGAAGTTGTGCGTAACCATTATTCAAGCGCCTCGTAAAATCAGCGTATCGAACTCCCCAAGGTAGCAAATTTTCACGAGCATACAACGTACATAATAATCGAAAGCCCATCTAACGACCAGGGAGATACAGAGGATAGAAGGAGGGGAGAATTTATGTGCACACCCTTTTGCTTTCTCTCTCTCTCTCTCTCTCTCTCTCTCTCTCTCTCTGTCTCGCGCGCGCAAAATGCCTCAGCTGCTGGTGACTTTATCAGTACATGCGGAAATTTCATTTTCATCTCTCTCGCTCTCTCTCTCTCTTTCTGTCTATTTCTCTTTCGCTCTCCCCCTTCGTGTATTTATATCTACTTTGCCGGCGGCGCGCCGCGGGACGTCGTAAAAAGGTACTCTCGTCCCGGGGGACTTGTATGGGCACGAGGGGAGGCATTGTCGTAAGTGTCGAGGCCGCCGCGCGAGAGCCATATTATAAGCCGGCGCCGCTTTCCATCTCTCTCTCTCTCTCTCTTTCGCTGTCTCCCGTTCTCTCTCTCCCTCCCTCTCTCGGCTTTCGGTTTAGCGATAATTGTAACATATTCAACCCCTGCTCCGCGGGCCAGCCCATTCAAGTGCACGCCAACCCCGAAAGGGCGGATGGCTGATCGAGAGGGTGATGGCGTTAAAGCTTTATACCCCCGGATAGATTACCCAGTTGCGCCGGGGTTGCGCGTGCAACGTTTTTCCGCTTATACATTTTGAATATTGATATGTTGTGATTTCTCTGGCGTCGCGATGATTTTTTTTTTTTTCCAAACGCGTACGCGCCACCGCAGATATACCCAAGGTTATATACAGCTATCCGATAGTTCAACTCGTGCACCCGCTCGAATTTTTCAAATATTGAAACTGAATTAAACCGAACACGAGCCCTCTGTAATCGGTGTCTCCTCTATCTCTCTCCGCCACCCCAGTGGCACTTTCATTTTCGGAACCAGCGAATTTTTCTGCTTCGATTAATCCCCCCCCCCCAATCCCATCCGGATATCGAATACTATAGACTTGTTCGGTTCGATTCGCACGGATATTTTTCCAGCCAGTGCAATTTTGCTTCCGGCGGAGTGAGATCTTATTATACCGTTAGAATAATAAGCCGATTTTTCCTCGTACAAATTAATTTTTTTCCCTTCGCAGAGACAGAGGAATAATGATGACGTAGGGGCTGGTTACCCGAGGGTTGCTCGGTGGCGCGCGCGCAGGGCTGTGTCCGCAATTGCACACAGTCGGTCTGGCAAAGTCTGGATGTTTAGTGGCCGGGGGAAAGGGGTGAGAGAGCCGCAGCTCGAGCTCGAGTCTCACAAAGGCCGTACAAATATCGGCCAACTGTCTCCCTTTCGTGCGCGACTGGCTCCTCGCTCGCGGCGCGTATAAACGAAAGGAGGCGCGCTCGCTCGCGTAGCCCGACAAAAGCCGGGCAGGAAGAGCTACAAAAGCTCGGTCGCGGCGATAATGGCACACCGAGGCTGGCGCTGAAGAAGTGCGCAAGGGTGTGTGTAACCGGGCGCTGCCTAATCTGTTACAGACATAAAACAGCCTGTTTTGCCGCGCTTTATCTCGCCCGCGGCCCCTGTGTATACCGAGCGCGCCGTACACATGCGTCAGCCAGGCGCGCACGCGAGCGCCCATATATTTCGCACCCCGATCCCGCTCCGTTTTGTGATTGTAGACGTGAATTCGCCCTCCCTTCTCGATGTGTCTTTTTTATCTCGCGCATTTCACGAGCTGCGAAGCGAACGCCGCGGCATCCCTCGTGATACCCCGGGCTCAGCCGTTGACAATGCCCCCTATTGACGAGTCCCTCTTTTATTCCCGGCGCTCCGAGCGGCGTCATCGCATACAGACACGTACCCGATACACACATATCGATCCGTGTATTTTTCAAACGTAATCCCGCGGAATGCGAACGAGGACGAATCGCAGGGTATATATCGGGACGAACGAAAAAGCGATGAGCCCGAAACAATAATCCGCGAGGGTAGAGATGACGCGTGGCGTGTGCGCGCGGCCTAATAGCGCCCGGCCACTCGCCCAATTGCCGCTGGGAAAATCATGCGCGCGTCCGGCCGTGGCTCGGATGACTCGCGCCCGCAAATAGGGTAGAACGATGCGCGTCATCAAAACGGCAGGTCCCCCGCCCCGCCCCCGTGTGTATACGTATGCGTGTACACGTGTAGCTACACACCTCCGAATGTGGGGTGCGGAACAGAGACAGAGAGAGAGAGACGTCCACATCCCGCGAAATCCCATTGCCGATCATTATGTCATGCATTATTTATGTCATTCCCGAGTGCTCGTGCTCGCGTACAATGTGGGGCCACGAATCAAAATGCATTGCTTATGCAAATATCGCGAGCTCGTGCTCCGCGAGCGCCAACAGCGAACGACAGAGGCAGCAGGAGGAGGAGGAGGCGGAGGTGGTGGAGGAGGAGGAGAGAGAGAAAGCTGCTGCGAGGGTAATCACACCGCGCCGCGCGTTGCGCTATATATGTACCACTGTTGTTACTCGTTTTTCCACGTCCCCTTCGCGCGCAATATATTTTTTTCATCTTCTCGTTTCTATTGGAGACAGGGCTTCAGTTCGTGTGACTTTCTGCCAAGCTCTCGTTTCGTTGATTCGGCATCACACAGAGAAATTCGTTGTCCACTAGCTCTATCGATAATTAATCATTCAGCAATCATTTCAACAAATTTTGCTAACAATCACAGCGTTGATTTGGGTGGGTACATTTTGCGCTTCGTGATGGACATCGAGCGAGGTCTAAGAATTAGTTTGTAATTTTTATTATATTTATGTCAAATTCTTTGTAATAGACAATATAAAATCATGCACTTGTAATAGGAAGCGCTATCTCTCCGTCTATTACATTGCAGCTTTCCCAACTTTCTATCTCTGGAAATGCAATTTTGTAAATATTGCAGTTCCAACAGTTTCGAGATGATAAAAAGTATAGCCCCACAATGCATTGTATGTATAGAGTTACCGCGGTATTTTTTTGCAAAATGTTACGCCTCGACTGGGATTCTCCGAGCTGAAATTCCCCGTTGCGCGGAGAAATCACGGCTGCAATAGCCCCGCAACAATAAACGGAATATCGTATCGCATTCGGATAACGGAATCGGAAATGCGGTGCTCGCATAAAGAGGTACGCGAAGGACCAGTATCCTCGAGAGGTACACACACGTACAGAGTCGGCGAGGGTGGCTGTTCGGTGGGGGAGGGGGGGGGGGGGTGGGAGGGGAGGTCGAGGTTTGGGCTGTGTGACCAGAGCTGGTCATTCCGCGGTCGGCTATCCCAGCGCCGCGATTCTGCGGCTTTTGCGGTCGGGCGGAAACTACCTCTGGCCAGGAATCTCCTGACCATTTGTACAGCCGCGCCGGGGCGAGCGGCTGCCATTGAGTGCCAGCTGCGCAGCCGCCGATCGTTCAATAATCTCTGTCCGCGCGTACACGGCGAATTCAGCCCGTATACCCCCGATTCTATTGGTCTGCCGTCCCTACCAGATTCTGGTAAACGGCCCGCCGAGTAATCAAACGTGCGCCCTCTCAACAATTCTCTCTCTCTCTCGCTCCCTCTCGCTCCCTCCCGCTCAGTCGCTCAGCCGAGCTCGCGCGCCTGTTTGCTCATCTCTCGCGTATCGAGCTATGCATTTGCCTATGAGTATTCGCGTGGCCACAGCTTTGTTTTGTCGCTGGTGTAACGTTCCTCCAATGACACTGCATTTTTCTTCTTCGCCAATTCATTAGAAATGAAAAAAAAATGTCTCTCAAAATTAAACTTATTGTTAGCTGGACGAACATATTCAAGTGATCGATAAATCGAGTTACAGGACATAAGTCACACAATAACCAATATATCAATTTCTCACCATCAACTTAACTTTATGTCGAGCAATAGCCAACATCTAGATCTTTCAAACGAGTCCATGTGAAAAAACGAGTCACGAGTAAAGGCAAATCAAACGAAAGTTTCGATGAATCGACTAACCACCTATAGCAGAGCTATTTCCGTTCAGCCTTTTCAAACAGTGCATCCGTTTATTGAACGCGCATCATTGATTCCTCGATGATTGGTTGTGTGTGTGTGTGTGGGGGTGGGGGAGGGGGGTATCGACAGTGACGTCCGAAATCTCTCCATCCTCTTCGGTGAGCCGAGCGCGACATGAAAATGGCTGTAAAATTAAATGGAAACATTGATTTTATCGGACTGACGCTTGCGGGGGGCAAGCACCGATGAATGAGTAACGACCCTGACTATTGCACGCAAACACCCATTCGATACCGTGCAGCCCATTCTCTTTTCTGGAAATTTGCCGCTCGTTCAGAGCTTCGAGTGCATGCCACTTTTCCACGATGACCTTTTCCATCTTTCGAGAGTTGAATTTTTTTGATTGGGTACTTGAATATTCTCGCTGTACAAAAATTCTCCAATTTTCATTGCTTTTTGTTTCATTGGAAATGCGAGAATCGTAAGTTGATAAAATCGTTTCACTCCAAATATCCTTCAGAATATGCAAAAACTTCGCTCACGTTATCGTGAAATTCTACGAGTTGGAATATTTTGTCTACGGTACTGTGAGAAAAACTTCAAGTAATGTAATTCTTTTCCTGAGCCGTTGAAAAACAATCATAAAGTCAATGGCATATTTGATCATTCAATTGAAGGTTCTTCAGTTCGATTAGTATAATAATTTATGATGAAAATCAATGAAAATTCAAATTGAAATTCTTTCATTTTATATCCAACAACTAATTGTGAAATGTTGCCTATTCGAATGTTCAAATGCAATGCGAGAGGGCTCTGTAAGCTATACCAACTGTATGAACGATAATGAAAGCAATAGAGAAAGCATCATCGTATTTTCTCATTTTGTACTCGCGTATTGGCAATCATAACCATAAGCCACATTGCACGGACATGTGAATTGTAAACATGAATGTAACTTTCTAGCGAATACGTGGTTCAATAATCGAGACATAAATTTGATTGTAAGATGTACGGAGTCACTTTGCGTTGCTATCATTAAAAATAGTACACCAAGAGTTTCCGGTTGAATACAAGGATGAAAAAAATGTAAAAATTACTGTTCAAAAGGTGATCGCGGGACATGCAGTAATGCCTTCCACGGTCATTTTCATACGAAAGTCATTATAACATAATATGTTGATGCTGATCCAATTCAGAGTATAGCCAATCTCCAACAGAGCCACTCTTCATCGGTCCTATACGTGCCACTCGAAAAACCTTCAGATTTTATAATTTCACATCGACACTGTTGGAAGCTTTTTCCAGTGAGCCCAACACAGTTCGGATAAAACAATTTAAATTTTGAAGAGGTCGTTCTACCTCACCTGTGCATAACCGAGAACGAGTGAAATATCTCTCGATTTGGGCACTTTTGCGCTATCGCAAAAAGCAAACAGAGAAAAATCGCGTGACAGAGGCTGGCTGGCTGGCTGGCTGTCGGGGGGTGGCGAGAGAATAAAACCGAATGGGAGCGCTCGTTTATCGAATTATCGAGCTTGCGCTTGGGATCGAGCGCGGAGGGAAAATTGACGCTGATTGAAGGGAGGCGCGACGTTTCACTCATTAAACGTCATTCGTTAGTTCGTTCGCGTTTTGTTTGCTCGCCGCGCAAAAATTGCCACGATGCACAAAACGCGCGCGCGCGTATGCGGATCCACCGCTCACCTGTCGTTGGGCGAGCCTTTGCTGATACGGATAGCCGCTTTTTTTTTTCATTATTCATCGCGAGCGCAGTTGTATAATGTTCGAATAAATGGAATAAAGTTACGGGGCCGCGTTAACATTTGAGCAATTAACGCGAAACAATGGAGCGAGGCATCGCGGGCAAACCGAATGGGAAATAACGCGCTCCGTGTTCCCGAATAAACATCGGCAAATATTACATGGGTTTTGTGTGACATGGTTCCGAACAGCCTGCCGAGCGGAATAATCCTTTGAGTCACGCTACAACAACTATTGTCGTAACAAGCTTTACAGTTTAGGATTCGATTTTCTCGCTGGACTGGCTCGTGTTTAGACATACGAAATTAACTATTCTTTACACGCTCGCTCCGAGTTACGTAAACGCGTGTCAACCAGTATTTCGTTGATGAAGTTATAACAAGCGAGTCGCGAAGCTCCGCGTATCCAATTGACTATCGGAGCGGGGCACGCGCGGCTGCGCTGCGCCTCGGTGTCTGTTTCGCCCGTCAGCCTAAATAGCCCCGGGGCGATTGCGAGTCCCGGTGCATTATTCGCGAAAGCTCGGCCGCTCCAAGACGGCATTAACTTGCAAACGAGCATGGAAGCACGAGCAGTGGCGCGAGGCAGAGTATCGAAAGCTCGAAATCGGCGCTACGTGTAGTTGGAGGGGCTAACGGCGCAGCGAAAGCCAATAAATAAATTGGATTGGCCGCGGACAAATGGGATCAGCGATTCTGTCGATCAGCAGAGAGCACCGCTGCTGCTGCTGCTGCTGCTGCGGCTGCTCAGCTCGCTCGCTTTTACACGTGTTTGGCTTTCGATTCCACGCACAGCCGCCCCAAGAAGGGCAGTGAGCAGATAAAAATAGCGAAGACCCGAGACGGAGCGCGTGGGTGGCTCGCTCGCTCCCTCCCTCTCTCCACATCGGCTTTAATGGTCTTTTGCGCTAATCCTTTTACCCGACCAGCCACCACCAGCCGCCGCAGCCAACGACAATAGACGCTTGCGTCAGAAATCGCTGCAGCGGATTCCCCCGCTTTATCGTGCAAATTATTGTGGAGAATCGCGTGGTTCGATCTGCGCCACACTGACTCATCGCAGACTTACAAGTGCCCCGAGCGATTATACGTATTCGACTCTTCCGCATAAAAATTTAACCGGATGTGCTGTAATAGCATGCGTGTCGCGCGCACTATTGTTATATCCATGTGAAACTCCCCAAGCCCTTGTTCAACGGTACATATACGCGCTGCAGTTGCATCGATGCCGATACGCGCGAGTCAACCAGTCGCGTGACCCGATAGCGGCCCAATTATCCACCTTGATGACCATCCCGATTACGAAATTACGATCACACGTATTATCCAATGGGTTATTGAATTTGTGTCTCGCTGGCCGGCCCATCGATTACACGCGAGCTCACGGTGGCTTCGATCTACTTCGCAGTGCTGGACGGTCCTCCAGTGTGGGCCATGAAATTTCAGGTAACGGCTCTCTCCCCATTACCGCTCAACACTTCAGCCGTGCTTTTGCCCCGGGCGTAACGAGAGAGCTGAAGTCGAAAGAAGTTCTCGCTCGCTCTGTCTTGTTCTGTGTCGGTCGGTCGGATCGAACATCCGGTTTCGCACTCGAAAAGAGCTGGCTCGCGCGCGCCCGCTCGATCGATCACACGCTGTTGCGGCGCATCTGGGCGTTTTGCTCGCTTCCGTCGGGGCGTCAAAGTCACGCGAGCGCCAAATGGCCCGAGCGATGCTTATCGGCGCGCCGAGATGCGCTACAAATTATGTAGCTCCTTTTGTTTGGACGCCGGGCTGCACGCGCACACGCAGCCCAAAGATACCGTCTCCCCGACCGAGCAGCTCCTTACGGCCTCCTTAATTAGCGATTGAAAAATACTGCCGTGGCTCGTTGCTCGCTTATCGCGCATCGGGCCGTATACGCCTGGCGCATGGCTCGCGTCGTTTTACTTGATCTTGCGGATTATTTATTGTTCCTAAAGTGAATCACGATCCGTTTGGCTTGTGCGTTCTCATTTACAATCGGTGAATCAGTGTTCGCCACAAATATTCACTCTTCCGAAATTAATTTCCCTTTGGAATTGATTACCTTTGCAAATGTTGTGTTGTTGTATTACAATTTAACAAAAATCGATTCCATCAGTGACATACAGCGAGTAGCTCATGTCAGTAAATAAACCGACGTATATAGTTAGAGACTGTAATCGATGTTTGAAGTCGAGTTACTTTGCGTGATACCGTTAGAGCGAGCTTTCGAAAACGGGCTGTTGATCGTGTAAAAAAGTGATTATTGTTGTTGAGAAAAAGTGGCACAAGCATATACTGCTGAATACCGAGACGAAAGTTCACGGAATGCACATTAGAATTATGTTCGTATCGGCAAAGGTCGATAATAGAACATCGACAATTCATTATTCCGTGCTCAGCCAAGTACGCGAGTACATGAAGCCGTATCGTTGGAATCAGCACGAAGAACAATAGAAAATACGGTCTTATTCGAGCGTCGGTATACGTGCACGTAAGCGGCAATCAATAACATCAAGCTAGTCAACATGTAATAATTAGGTTAATACCACGGCATTATGGTAACGGTCGCGAAATTGCCAGCTTAAACTCGACGCTTTTCGCATTAAACACCACGAGCAGTCTACACGTATATATGTATATATACATATACCTGCTCGAGCTCTATAAAATGCCATATTCGCGCTCGCGCGCCGCGTTTATCTCTTCTTTTATCCGCAGTCCAGTAAACACCTTCCCAGCGCTCCTACAATTTACCACAATTACGCAAACTCAATAAAACGCACGACAAAAACAAGGGAGCAGCGCGAGAGAAACCGACTATTCCACTAGCGGTGCTCGCGCGCGCTCGGGTGTGTATGTGTGTGTATGCTATGTACCGCGCACGTGAATAAAACAGCCCGTAAAGCAGAAAAAAGTGTTTATACACGGGGAAACACGTTACACACCTCCGGTGGAGAGAAACACATCCGCGAGTAAAAAAGCCGATCACGCGATGTGCGTGTGTGTGTGTGTGTGTTTCGGGCGGAGCGTGGTAAAAGGAGAAAAAAAAAGAGAAATCCAGCCGAGGAAGGGTGTATATAAGGACGCGAGTAACGACCGATCACTTGGCCCACGGGAGATTTACGAGCGAGCAGCTTTTATGGCGTTTCTCCTCGTTTCCTCGCCGCGCGAGCGAGCCCGCGCGCGCGCGAGTTTGTTGTCGCGTGCGCGCCCGGAAAAAAGGGGAGCGCGAGTTTAAGCCCCGATGATAAATATTAATGCACTCGTGCGCGAGAGAGCGAGCGACACAAGAGGTACCCTCTTTTTCTCTCCGCCCGGATAAGTTGATATTTTTATTGGTATTATGCTAATGAGGAGTGGCGTGTCGCCCGAGCTTGTATTCGCGGTTTTACACGTTTCTCGTGTTAATGCGTCGAAAATTATTATGCGCCCAGTGCCGAGGGGGGCCGCGCGACTGGGGCTTTATTTACTGTGCGATCGCACTGCTCAAATCAAACGTGGCCGTTGCCCGCTCGAAAGAGAAAAAACAGATTCTTCGAATAATTCGCGGCTGATGAAAAATTGTCTCGGAGCCAAGGAAACATGTCTTCCGAAGAACATTCAATTTTTCACGGCGCGTTAGTGAATTATTCTCTTGGAAAAATACTCAGCGATGAAAAATATTACCATACGCATCTGGAGTGGATTGTAATTGATTTTATTATCAATTCTTGAGCAATTCTTGAACATTCGAACCACGTTTTTGAGCGATTGTTTCTGATAGGCAACCATTTTATCCAGTATTTACATTGAATTTCACGTTATCAATGTAGGCAATCGTCAGATTGATTCAAATTATAACCCACTTTTTCACTTCGATGAATAGAAATTCCTAAGCTCAGAATAGGGTATAAGTTGCAGATTTTACTCGCTCGCAACTGAGAGCAAGACGAGAGAATCGAAATCGCATTCGATCGGGTTTAGACTATCGCTATGTGTGTGTGTGTGTGTGTATACGGTTGCACGAATCCGTTGCGCGTGTTGATTTTGAGCTCTGGACGTTGTTTAATGATTGCGCTTTGTTTGTGTTTCAGGGTCCAGCACAACCCGGGCAGCAGTTCAAATTCACAATACCCGAGTCCTGCGAACGAATCAAAGAGGAATTCAATTTCCTCCAGGCACAGTACCACAGGTGAGTTTCCTTCCTACTGTGTTTGTTTATTTCCCCCCCTCCCCCCCCCCACCTTTCTAGCCCTCTCTTTTCTCTTCGCCGTGAATTCTCTGCGACGTGAACGAGTTACCAAGCGTCGCTTAAATTTTAATTTAAAATAAAGCGCCTAACGGTTCTCCGCTATCGCCGCTGCCACCGTCGCCGCCGTCGCCTCCCCCCTCCCCCTCCCCGCCCCCTTTCTCCCTGTGCACCGCGGTATATTCCTCTATGCACTGAAAAAATATTGACTTCCATTTATTGCGAGGAAATGGTTTGAAATTTTTTCGCATGCGGCCGAGTTGACTTTGGATGGAAAAAATGGAAAATGCTCGCTGTGTTTACTATCGTCGGCTCTCTAACGGGGAGAAGTAATTCTGTGCAATTGTCTTTCATAGATTTTCCGCTCGATATTATATTAAAGTAAAGACTTTCCGATTGATTTCTTTTGAAAAATACTTCGACCGAGTTTGCAAATAATTTACAAACGGATTTTTAAACGGCGCCGTGAGAAACTATAGCTGGTTTGAATAATTAATTGAGTAGAAATTCATAATTCAAAAAATGTGTTGGAGTCGGGCTGATTATTACAAAGCGAAAGTTCGGAGTGCAGCATTAGTAAATTATCATTTCTCGGGAATATCACCATGCTATACATTTTTTATCGAGGTCATTCTAAATAGAAAAAGCTAACTGATGCGCAGTAAAAATCTAAATTAATCAGTTATTAGTTTTTATCCATTCCAAAGTATCCGTTGCCAAAAGTTCTAGCGGAGAAAAAAAATAGTCGACTGGCGCAACACTCGTATCGATGTTCACGTCGCCAGCAGACGGCGAAGAGAGAAGGTACTATACACAGGAGGGAGCTGCTCTTGTTTGCTCCCTCCCTCTCTTTCTCTCCGGCATTAATTTAGTCATCCAGCCCTTGCCCCTCCGGCGAGATAAGATCTCTCTCTCTCTCCCTCTCTCTCACCCTATTTCTGTCTCTCTGTCTCTGTCTCTGTCTCGTTGCTCCCTCTGCTCGTCCGCTCGAGTGACAAACACCTGTCCCCCCGTGCGCAAATACGCTCGAGCGTGTACTGAAGCGCGAGCAGAACCGGCTGCCTTCAGCAAATATTAATTTATTATTTGCTCGACCGGGAGCTATGCTAACGCTGCGCGTGCACTACACGTGCACCGCATTATAATCCGACGTGCGCAGTTAGATGTTTATGCGTGAATTTCGATACCAATCCCCGATTTCTCACTCGGCCTTTTTATCCTCGACTTTGATGCGGCTTTGAGTTGCCGTTTCGGTTCGCGTCAGCAGTTTCGGGGGTGTCCGCTCAAATCCGTATTCCGATACAGCTGGTTGTTTGCGTCGCGAACGCATGGAGGTACGCGTCAAGGAAAACGTCCCGCCGATTATCGTTTGAACACGTTAATTCTCAGCTTATTAGCCAGTATTATTAGATTGAGAAAATATCGCGTGGCGGCTTGATGAATTTCAATAATAACACAGGGGTTTGGGTTCGTAGAGGTTCAATTGCATCGAGCGGTATTCTTATCCTAAAAATACCGCGGCTCCGAATTTATTGATGCAAATGCACGAAGATAAACTCGGCGATTCTCGTATTTTCGAACGTGACGCTTCGGTCTAGAATACGCGCTAAAAAAAGGATATCGATCCACGTATAGCGAAATAGCCGCGGCAGGCAGTTAACAAGTTGTTGTACAGGTCACCGCGAAATCCATCTCTTGTTCCAATTGAGCAATTTGGACGCGTTCTACCTTTTATTTTTTGTCGACGGCCGCCACCGTATTTTTGACTTTACGATACAGTGGCGCGCGGAGTATTTCGTTTTATTTTTTTCCCCGACGGCCGATTCGCGGCTTATCTCAATCGTTGTGTTCATCCGAACGCTCGGGTATTTATTTTTTCAGCTTTTTTCCACGGCCCCGTGTTGGAATCGTTTCAATTAATTTTGTAACGATTTTGCTAAATCATTTTTTTTTTCTCGTGTCTCTCGTACGATGCAGCCATATTGATTTTGCAGCGGTTGTGTGCTCTTTGAAATCGGATCCGTTGAAAACACACGAAATACACTCCTGATCAGCAAAAGTATAAAGCTCGAAATATTCATCTGCGGATTCTGTCATGTTCCTCTACGCACGTCTGGTGTCGTACGCATTCGATAAATAAATCAGGTTTTCCAGAGAAACGGAACCATCCAGTCGCGTAAATATTCATCGAGTGGAATCACGCTAAATAGGTCTAAATCGGGTAGCGAAATGCTCGTGATTCGGCTAACGCGTTTCGGCAGGTGGTTCATTAGCTGTGCTCGGCTCCGGCTGATTTACACCGCTGGCGCGCGTTAATTTATGTCGCGACACGAGAAAACGCGAACGAGCTCGGCCGAGAGAGAAAGCGGCCGTACGTTTATATACGCGCAGTTGAAAATAATTTGTGCGCCGATTGCTTTTTATTTGCGGCGCTGTCGATGCGGATACGCATGGACCACGCATTAATTAGTCGTCGGCCACCGCTTGTTCGTCTCTGCATAATCACGTCCTGTGAACTCATTTATGAAGACGTGTGCGATGCGAAATTGATATAGGACGATCTCTGGCTCATTTGGCCTTCAGCTGATAGAGGATCTCCGGAAGTAGTTATTGATTTGTACTTTCAACCGTGTGTAACATTTTAAAAGTGAAGGAATTATCGCTTGACGGTAGTCTGTATCGGTATGATTGTGTCTCGCTTGCTAATTGGCGTTAGCTTATCCGGGATTAAAAAATAATCTGTGATTTTAATTTAAAAGTATTGCACATCGATAAAAAAACACATACATATTTCAAGTAAATCTGCCGGATATGATCAAGCCGAGGAATTCTAAATTGGAAATATTCATCCGTGTTCATTTTCGTTGATTAAAATCATCAAATATTTGGTTATCGAGAACGAGTTCTAGATAAATCATATTCATAGTTGAGCATTTCGTTTTTGTGCTCGATAAATGCATTCACGTGCCGATGAATCGTAAATAACCTCGGATAAGTTGAATAATTCATTCAAAATTAATCAAATTCACAAATTCATTACAGTTGTGTAAATATCGATACCGATGCATAACGCTTATATAGAGTGCGTTAAAATTAATATTCCACCGGTGACGTATGCAGCGCATGTTATATTGATATTTTGTTGTGCATAATTTATTCTCTACGAGGGTATTAAATATGAATAGAAAGTCGTCCATCATATCGGAATAACTTGATAAAAATACGATAGAACTAAGCGAGCGACAGTCGAGAAGTTTTTTCATATTTCGCGTCATTACAAGCGAACGCGTTTCAATAATAACGGGACTTTACTTCTGTTTTGGTATTATGTCGAGTACAAAAAACTAAAAACCTGTAGGACTTTCGGTATGGCAAACAAGCGTAAGACAGAAAAACGTACAAATGTATTCGATGAACTTGCTAATTAACACGGAGAGCGTGTTGGGAAAGCACGATGTAAAAATGACCATTTCTTGTGGTACAGCAGCGAGAGATGGCGACAGTATGTTTTATGCACGTGCGCGCGAATGAGAATTGACTTTTTCTTACGAATCAAACGAATTCCCTCGTCTCGACCGCGGAAATATTGCCCCTCGACAATCAGCCACGGCCCGGCGCGTCACAAAACATCCGTCCTACGCACATTTCGAGTGCGTGCTTAAATTAAAAACAGCCGCTGGGCGAACGGCGCGAAAGAATCGGCGAAGGCAACAAAAGCCGAAGGAGCACACGCGGGGTTTCGCGCGCTCGTCCGAGAAAACGCACCGCGCGGCGAACGTGTTAATTCGCTAAGTCACGTGCTGCGACAAAACACACACACACGAGCGCGCGCCGTGGCGGTGGTGGTGGTGCGGCGGCGGCGGCGGCTCAGCGGAAACTTAAATTACGGTTTCGTGTCGGTGGCCTCGGGGGGGAGCTGGCGGCGCTACATGTGTTAGAGCTGCGCCCAGTCAAGTTTTAATGGATCGTGCTCGGGTATAACTTATTTACATGAGCCGCGGGATCTGCGTACAATGCGCCGCCGCCGCCGCCGCGTCGCTTTGGCTTTTTATACCCCCCGCGCATATCGGCGCTCGCTCGTTAAATTTGCATTCCGACCGGTGTAGCTCCTTTCGTTTTACAGCCCGAGAGCTTTCTGCGTTACCTTCGTTTTGTACGACGCCCCCGTTGCTGCTTCTCTCTCTCTCTCCTTCTCTCTTTTCCTCTGCCTCTCTCCATCTCTCTCCCCACTGCTGAATCTACTCTGCGTTTCTCTTTGCGGACGCGCTGAAATATTTACACACCGAGAGAGCTGATGATTTTCTTGCCAAGTGGCATGATTTTGAGGGCGCGATATACTGCATACTCTTCTCCCAAAGATCTTGTCTCCTTTTTCTTCCACTTCCCTTTAAAGACGTGGAAGTGACCCCAGTCCTTGATTATTAATTTCGGACTTAGAGTGCTCTTTAGAAATTAGTTTTACCCGGAAAAAATGAAACTATCGGTTGAAAATTTTGTGATTTCATTTCGAAAACTGCTACTGATTTTAAAATATGAATTTAATATACATTTTACAATCCCGACCTTGGAAACGCTTCGAAATGCTTGTGAAACATGCACACACAACAAATGCACATTTTCTCCGTGAAATCCTTTCGATAAAGTTATTTGACGAATTCAAATTACCCCTACTACCCGTATTATATCTATTTGTACATGATTATTATTTAATAAATATTCGAACTGGGTGGAAAGATGTTTGAACAACAAACGAAAAGCATAAGCTTCGTGGAGTTCGAGGACTGGTGAAATTGATTAATGTTTTGATTATTCCCGAGCAGCTTCAAATTGGAGTTCGAGAAACTAGTCAGTGAAAAAATAGAGATTCAAAGGAATTGCGTTATGGTAAGCCGCTCGAATCATATGAATTACAACCAGACACTACACTGTTTTTCAATCTAATTAATTTTTTACCAATTGCACTATTTCAAAGTAATGTGTCTATTTGAATGGATACCTTGGAAAATTTTAATTTAATGCTTGAATTTTGATAGCACGTTTCTCGATGTTTTAGTTTTATTACTAATTGAAAAAGTATATTCATAATCGTATAAAATTATAAGAGTTTAATGCTCTGTTATCGTTCCATCATTCAATTTCATCCACTTAAAGAGTTGTTATAGATCACTCTTAGATGAGGATTCCATGTTTGCTTAATTAGACCACTTATCATAATTATTGTTCATAGAAAATCATATATAGTTAGAAATTATCTCACATGTTGAACGTTATGAATAACTATTTGAAAATTAGGTAAATTAAGTATTACATTGTACATTTCATATAAGTAAACTAAAGTAGAATTTTCATATTCATACGAGCGCTTACAACATCGATCATTTTCATCCATTCAATCTCATCATAATCAATGTTGATTGCGGCTGCACTAATTATGTGTTTTATTGAACAGCTTGATTGTGAATTTAGCACTATTTCATCGCCATGTCCTCGAGGCTCTTGAACCATCAACCTGATCATCATACATTACGTATCGACTGAATGAAACTGTTAAAATTCCCCAGCGTTCCAGTCACAAAACTTTAATTTTAGAACCACAAAGAACAAAAAAACTAAATCGCCCGTGATTTGTTAGTTTGATTTAATTCTAATTACGTTCCATACTGATCCAGTTGTACGATATGATTTTTATAACATTGTCATTAGTTGATAAACTATCTTCAATTTGCCCGTGATTTATCTTCCAAGAAATTTTACATGTTTCAGAAAGCCCGGAAAAATAAAGTACAGTTTTTCGTTGAAACTTGTAGAATTCGATATAATCACGTGATGCATTAATCCGATGAAATATTTTACGCAACGTCCGCCTAGTAGTGAAAAATCCGACTTTCACATAGTTGTAACGCCCATAAAAACGAGCTCGTCAGGCCTAGCTTAACATCAGCGGCGACGGCGGTGGCGGCGGTGGTTGCAAATTTAATGTGCCAGGTTGCCGGTGAGTCTAAGTGCGTTCGTCACGGAGCCTCAGCTAAGTACACACGGCATAATACTCCCAGTTTTTCTTCTTTTACCACGTATTCCCTCTTTCTCGTCGTCGTCGGTGTGTGTGTGTGTGTGCATTTGCGCTTGTAACGAAAAAAGGTCACTTCTCACGAGACGCATTTCCAAGCGATTAACAAACAATAGCTGTCGGTGTTTGCCGATGCGATTGGCGTGCGAGCCGGCAAAGGAAGTCCGAGTAATATTCAGCTCCCCCCCCCCTTCTTTTCTTCTCTCTTTCTCTCCATCACCTGGAACACCCATACCGAAGAAAATGTTATTACAGCCTACTTTTTCTTCCACTCTGCCTTACAGTTTGCATAAATTTTCACGTGGTTAGGCATGGAATTTTATGTAATTAATTAACTAATTAAACAGCAATTTTCTCTGTATCGTGCGAATTGACGCGAATAAAGCCGCCGTTGATGAGCGATTTCAAAACTGATGAATTGTCTAAAGGATTGTCGGGAAATTATCCGGTTGTGAAATACGAATGACAATTGTCTCCTACCCATGGGCCTTTTCACTGTCGCCTGCACATAATGACATTAGCTTACACGTGCCTTTTTCCTTGCTTGTTTTGTACAGTATTAAATTGGAGCTGGAAAAGCTTGCCCAAGAGAAGTCGGAAATGCAGCGCCACTACGTCATGGTAAGTACTAAAAGCAAATTTACTCGCCTCTCATATTTCTCATCATAGCTGTATATAGAGAGTAAGTCATTGTCACACTCACACTATAGGCTCATTCATTGAATCCTCTGTTAGGCTATAGCGTACATTCCCGTAGTTCGAAAAATAATATGTTGAGTCATGAAGTTATGCCACACAATGAACGATATCATTCGCACAGTGTACAACCAGTCGAATAAATGAATCGGATATTTTTTTTGCTGACGCGTCGAGCGATAATAGTCTCTTTCATCGAGCTGCTAATTAGGAGAAAGTGGAGAGTTTTCTCAGTGTGATGAGCAGCGTACAAATGATTCACGCGATCATCATCAAACAATGTTAACAATCTATTTTTCTTTCTCAAGAACAGGTGGATGACACGCCTCACTTCCTTCAATAATCTCGCGATTATGTTTCTAGACCCGTGAATGATACACACAAGACGCCAATCAGTGTATTTATTCGCGCGGTGGTGCAATAGTTTGTAGAGGAAGTCGTTGATCAAACTGGGCAGATAAGCGTTGCCAAATCTACGAAACATAAATATAGTTCTCGAGTGATTCGATGGCGTCGCCGATAAGGCCGACGTTCCGGCACCTCGTTTATACATATGTCCCGAGACATTGTTATTATAGAAATAATGGCGATACGGCGCAACACAGTCTTACAGGCTTAATTAATTATTGCCGAGGGAAAAATCTACTCCATTGTTTTGGTTACACGTATATTTTCAATCTGTAAGACGAATTAAGGATGTAATTGCAAGCGGAATCAAACGCGCGCGTTATGTAAACGTGAGACCAAAGTGAACAACGAGAATATAAGTGCTTTTATGTAAGTGTTAATTGTGTTGAGCAGTAATGAGCTTATTGCGTGTCAATCCCGCTAATGAACATATAAGCTAATTAAAGCCTCCGCGGAGTGATGGTTCATTTAGAGGATTATTCGCTCGCATTCGGTATTGTGGACGTGAAAAATTACGCCCTACGGGTGGTTGCGCCAACGCGGCGAGATTCAATCCGTAACGGAAAAATTCCCGTGAAAAAAGGCAGAGCAAAAATATTCCCGAGCGGATGAGGTTTCAAATAAAATCAATTCAATATTCTTATAGACTGCAACCAATTCGAAAGGCATATATGTATTTTCAGCCAAGCGGAATAGCCTATCAAACAATGACGCATTGCCTTTCTAAATTAGATTCACGTGTCACCCACTAATCCACTCCCCCGCACGTTTTTCGCGGCTCGTTCGCGGGAGAAGCAGCCGGTCGCGCGATCTCCATAAAACACATTCACCCAGCCGCCCGGCTCCTCGGCGTGAGTTCGCGCGCGCGCGAGCGAATTTTCATTATACAATACAGCTCTTGAGTGCGTGTCTTCATTAGCGATGCGAGACTCGCGGGATTCGGGTAGTCGGGGGCCTCGAGTAACGCGTGTTATGCAGCGTCGTCGTGTGCGTCTATTCAATTTCCGCTCTTCCCGGGAGCTCAACTTGATCTTCGCTTATTAATTTCTCGCGCGCTCGACGACGGCGGCGATTATCTTATCTCGTCGCTTAGCATTTGTATAGTACTCGCGCGTATATAGCGTTACTCTTCCGACGAGCTGCGACGCGTCTGTTTTGTCACTTGGAGTGGGAGTCTCAGCTTGATTGCCCGATTGTTTGATGTTTGCGGAGGATGTGAGTTATTGAGTTTCGCGCGATTACGACTTTGTTCCGAGGAATTTTTTCTGGTTACTCACTGCGCCCGATCCAACTGCCAACGCGCGGGGGTTCGCTTTCGCGCTAATCGCAAAACCAGTCATCAGAGAATGTTTTGCGCAGATAACTCGTTTCACTCTCAATCCGAACACGAGATTTCTTTTCTTTTTTATTCGTGTTTCGATTTGGTATGACTTATCATTTTCGTCAACGTGAGTTGTTGATCGTTGTAATCCTGAAGATATGTAGATTTGCCGCGTGAATAATACATTCGCTAAATCATTAGTGGGCTTGATGGACGTCGGAAATTTGATCCGATAGTCATCGTTGGATCGACCAAGTAACTCGGAGCTCGGCTCAGTCGGTAACAGCGCCAGCCAACCTTTCCAAAATTTTCATTTTCCTCTCGCAACATCTGTCTTGTATACACTCGGGATCGCGAGTCTCGGTAGGAAGCGAGTGAGCAGACAGTGTCTCGGCATCGCCTCCCCTTATAATCCAGCTCGTAACTCAAAGTCTTCGCAACGACAATAGGTTTATGCGCTCGTAATATTCCTCAGCCGCTGCAACAACGTGTCCGTGCCCTTCTCCAGCCGCAGTTTAGCCTGCTTCTTCTCCTTCTCGGTATCGCCCTTCTCTCGCGAATTTACTCCGGCCGGATTTGTTTTCGCTTCGCGGGAAAAAGGATGGCTTTTATACCGCTCGCTCGCTCGCGCGCGCTTTTACGACTCGCTCGTGTAATTGTCGGGCTCGTCGAGTTTTACGAGGCTGCACTTGCCGCGATCGCCTACGAAATCCCCAGCCCCTTGCCCCCCGCCACCCGCGATCGCCCGCTCGCCCGCTGTAAAAGCTACCGTGGCAAGATTGTACAGCGGCCTGATCTGTTTTTCAAAGGCGAGCCCGTAAAAAGCGGCCATACCCCGCTATACTCCTTAGCGCATTTACCGGGCCGAACCAACGTGGGCTCTCAGCTACTTCCTCAAAGGCAGCTCGTGCAAACAGTATACTGCTCCAGTCGTGCCGATACTTTTGATAAGTCTCGAGCGTATACGTGGATGCACGTGTACGTGCAGCAATGCTTTGCAAAATTTTCAAAAACTTGGGAAAAGAATTTGCAGTGAGACACAATCAATCACGTGTAAAGTAGTCGATTTAGAACAGCTTAGGCAAATCTCTAGTCATCTTTCGTGAATCCCCAATCCATTATCGAAAAGCTATCAAGCCGCCGTATATAACTCTGCTGTTTTTCCCCGATTAAATCGAGAAGCTGGTGGATAGAGTATCGGCGAAATCCGGGGTGAAATTCGCAAGTTGCCCGTGTAGAGCGAGGGAGAGAGAGAAGCGTCGCGGAGAAGCGGCGAGCCGCAACAAGTCGCTCCCGGGTGGATTCGCTAACGCATGCATGCATGCATGCTCGCCTGCGTCTAGCCCATCAGGTGCAGCAGCTCCTAATCAAACGACCAGCCGCTGATCCGCTCTGTTGTCGCGAGATTTGACGCGAGACTCTAGCGCGCTCGCTCGTACACGTCGATATCAATAGGCGCGCGTCATCGTTTTACGATGGTTCCGTTCCGATCGATAAAACCGAGTATGAAATCGCTCGTCGTATCAATTTACCAGAGAAGCAATATGGTCGATTCGTGATCGGAGCACTCAATCCCGACCATCTCTTGTCGTTTCATTCGCGTTATCAGTGTCCACTCGATTATTTTCACGAACAAATGAAAATATACGTAGCCCATATATCGCTCGTGAATAATACCGAGCGTCGAGCGAAATTTCCAGCAAGCTCGCATTACCCCGTGAACTTACATCAACTCCGCCTGTAGTGTTGTTCGAATTTTCCACAAGAGGAGGAGCGCGCGCGCGCACACACACAGTGGGGGAGAAAACTTCTCGAGCTCGTCAGAGCGTTGTAGGCTGAATGCGCGCCGCGGAATCCGCTTAGTTGCACAGCCGAGCCCGGAGAAAATTCCCCGGCTCGTGTACGCTACAGCCGACGGCGGCGCGCGGCTTGTATATATACGGGGCGCGGGGCAAACTTTTAAAACAATAGTTGCGCGCCAAGTTGCGGCGGCTCCTTCCTCGGGGAATAAGTAATTTGACACACGTACACGAGCACACGAGCTTGGCCGCGCGAGCCGATAAGCATCTGCCACGAGCTGAGTAGGAGGAGAACCCGCTCCGATCCATTAGTCCCGGGGCTCTGATTACTCGCGCGAGATATCGATCGGGCAGATTCGTATCGCGGCCGGCGATCTATTTATTGGCGCGCCGGGCGAAAGCCGATATTATTCTTCCCTGGGGGCAACGCGACAAGGCGCGAATCAATGCTCTCGAGAAGGCGCCGCCTCCCCACCCCACCCCCTTACCTTTCCGCTCAAAAGCTATTCCCCCCGCGAGACAGACAGCCGTACACCGATGGGTTTCCGCTTTCGCGCTCGTCGCTCTGCCAACGTCGCGATCATATGCTCGTTCGCTGATTCGTCTTGTGTGGCCCCCCATTCGGGGAGTGCTTGTTCGATTTATGCGGGAGAAACAGTACCTCCTAGCTGAGCGGTCGAACTCTCAGTCGCGCGAGTAATTGAAGCGGATCCGCGTTGAGATAGATTAGATTTGGGAAAACCACTAGCTCTTTATCCGCGAGTGCACACATATCCGAGTCGCGGCTCGAATCGTTAGGACAGCTGGTGTATTCGCGTCGTTTCGGGCGGGACAGTCAACATCAAAGTTGGACTCGGCGCAAATAAAGAATTTGAAACTGGCAGTAGCGGCTGCGTAAAAGTTGCCCGCTATCGCTATACGAGCGTGTAATGAAGTCGAGCTGTTCCTCGAAGGGCCGCAGGTGGGAGTCCATTAATTAAGAGTCAATTAACACGAGCCAGCGGGCGCGCCGTGGGGCACAACTCGAGCTTGGATTTTGCGCATTCCCTCACTTCCTCCGCTTCTCCTCCAAATAGTTTTCGCGATTCTCCCACCCCTCTCCACTTCCCCACCCCCTCCATCTCTCTCTCTCCGCCGCTGTTACTTCGCTTCCTACTTCGCGGCGCACTTGATTCGAGATCTGCGGGTTTCGTTTGTTTCTTCCCCCAAAGTTTTACCCGTGCACAGAATTCTGCTCCGTGTAATGCGATCGTTACTTGGCACGAGAGTCTGCGGCTCATTCAATTAGGAATTCGAAACTCAAACGTAAAATCGTTCCGCGCTAATTATGAGAACACTTCGTTTGAATTTCAGACGATGCGATATTAGCTCCATTGTATCCAAGGTAACGAGCCAGTTTTTTTTTCTCGAGGCGTCTCGAGAGAGAAAAAAAATACTGATATATACACAAATCGATTTATCCTGTTTGTGCGAAGAAGCTGTTTGTTTCCGTTCGCTCCGATTCGTTTTGACGCCTCGACGTTTAACGATCGAGATTTAAATAGCCCTCGGCGGATGGTCGCACTCGTTTGCTCGCGGTAAACGACGGGCCCTGATAAAATTAGAAAATTGCATTTAGTGCGCTCTGACGCGATATCGATTTGGTTGCTGCGAAGACGGATTTAGAGACTCGCAACTTTGTCGGTTATAGCCGCGCGCGAGTTATATATCCATCGAGTTTGCATTTGACTCGGTCTATTTTTCCGGCGCCTCGGCGCTTGGAGGATGTTCACCGTACTCGCCGTCGATTTCATCACTCGGACAAATCCGTCCCACAGCCGAGCGGCAGCACTAAACAAGTAATAACACGTGTCCGACCCTCGTCGGATGCATCTCATCCGAATGCGCGCTATACGGCTGGCAAAAAATTGAGTCGCCGTTGCGTAATACGCGCAGGCTCGCCAGAATCCAATCGGCTAGATTGCGCAGCGATCCGAACCAAGTCGGGCTGCCATTAATTTTCATTAGGAGCCCGGCCGCTCGGTTTTTGCGGTCCCTCCTCGAGGCTCGCTCGCTCGCGCGCGCACGTACGTATGCGCGGGAGGAGAGTTTTACGATCCGCCGGGACAGTAAACGGCCGCTCTTCTCTCGCTTTATATCCAATGACCAGCGTTCAGCGCGTCGGCCGTTAAAATCGCGCAACGAATTATACCCCGCTGTTGCACCCGCTCACCGAGTTTTACACTCCACTCTCGCAAACACTTGTTGTGTTTTTTGCTTGGCCGATAACTCATGGCTCTTTTTGTTGCGCGGTCGTATACTCTTATTGCGAATTCTTCATGATTTCAATGTGACTTTTCAAATTCATATTCTCCGATGAATTTCCCAGGTTGCTTTTTGATTTTTATGCTCTCCAGTGCTGCGTTCTGAAACGACCAGCACAATATTACAGACACTTTGCAAATTCTGCAAAGTGTCCTTTCATACTTTATTTCAAGAGCTGCTGTGGTTGATATGGTTCTTGGATGTCGTAATCTACAGATATCCCATGTCAACAGTCAATCTTGGCTTTTTTTCTCGAGGAAATTTGAGTGTCAATCGTGTTTGTGAGAAGCGATGATATGGTATTTGTTGTTTTTTTCCCAATTGGGAAGAATACGCTATTTTTTTTTTCGTAGAAATCGAAAGAACGTGCACAATTAATTAGGTCGTATTTTTTTGTTTTTCGATCAAATCAAAATTCGAGCTAGTATGAGGAGATGAAATTCGTGTCGTTAGTAACGATATGACGTCATTTGCATTTGAAGTATATCTATATCTACCGAAAACGCCGAAACTTTCAGCGGTCATATCTTTTAGAAAAATAACATTAAACAAAAATAAAAAAATACGACCTAATTATTTTCCGATTCTTTATACATTTCACATGGAAAAACTAGGTGTTGTGAAAAATTCGTCAACCCTATTACGATACGACTCGCACTCGAGCACACGTTGAATAATATCCTTGGTGACTTGGATCGGGAATTGGAAAAAACTCCCCCAGATTCACCTTTCTTCGCGCAGTTAACCGAAAGCTTGCCCATAAACGTTCATCCGTCACGCGATCCAGCCATATTATCTGAAAAGAGTCGAAGTAGCAAAAAGACTAGTATTGATGGGAGGAGTCACCGGCTCGATTAAAATCGAGTATCCCATCCCTTTAGCATGCTATCTTTTGTGAAAGCCTTTGGCGTGATATCCGGCGTGCGCGTAGATATTGAATTTCGATTATCTCGCATCCACCGGTGAGCCGCGCCGTCATCCGATGGCTACACGCAAAATGTGCGCGCGATACTATGCGAGCCGATCGGACCTCGCCCCTCGGCACGTATATACGTATACACGTGCGTTGCACTCTGATCGGCCGTGAGCGTTTAGCCTCTCCAACGCGAGTTTGATGAGCTACGAACAATAAAGGTATGTTGCACAAAATGCCTGGCTGTAAGAACGAACGAAAATCAATTATCGAAGGAATGGCCGATTATCCTTCGAATCATTTTACATTCGATGTTAAGTACACTGCAGGTGACGGCCTCTCTATGTCGGATTACAGCTAATAAGATTTCCATCGATTATTTCAATGTGTGGCATAACTTCATCATACAACCCAACAAATCACCAATCACTCACAGCTTTGAATTGAGTCGAATGATGTAATGAAAAGAAAATATGTCGAAAAAACTTTATAACTCGAATGCAAATAGATAGAAGCGCATGACGCAGTTTTTAAAAGCTTCGCATGTTGATCATACAAGCATGTTCTTCACTTTTGTTACTCACCACGTACACAACTTTTATGTCTTCTTAGCACTTTGCGTAACATATTCAACTGTGTCTGTTTCATTTCAGTATTACGAGATGTCGTACGGCCTCAACGTTGAGATGCACAAACAGGTGAGGAAAAATTAAATTTTATAATTTTGAAATTAACACATATATATGCCGCCGAAGCGATTATTATCACATACAATCGAGAAAAAAGAATATCTTCCTACTTTTTGTCGAACCACTTGAAAAGCTTCATGAATGCATAAAAAGCTATGCCTGTCGCAAAACGTATTCCAAACCATAGCTCGACGAGTCGAGCAAAAGTCATTTGGAAAACAGGATATATTAACTGTGCACAGTAGAAATCTCGGGGAGCACACAACATACCCGTGGCATGTGCATATATATATTCCGGTCTGACAGTTCTTAGCGTAAACGAAGAGAGCAGCCCTCCTCCCTGGGTCGCACACGAGCGCGCGCGCTGATGCTCGTCGAGGTGTAACTTTCCTTTCACGCTGTATACATAGCGGAGCAGGCCTAATCTAATATTAAAGGCCGGCGAGGAGTCCCGGGAGGAAGTTTGCCGCGGATCAGGGGATGATTTTGGCCTGGGTGTGCTCGTGACGAAATAAGCGTCGCGTCGCGTCGCCTCGTCGTCTCTCTCTTGTCTGGCTCGGACTCCTCGAATAAATATGTAAACAAGGTAATAACATGCAAATGGCGCGACGAGCTTTTAATTCGAGCGAATTTAGCGCGCCAAGCCGAGGGGGACTCACTCGGCTCGATTGACGCGCGGCGGCTCGGAGGGGGAGCGCCGCGCCAGTTGGCCAAGTTTGCTGCCGGGGAGAAAAAAAAATTGAATTGACAAGCGGTAAAATATGGGCGTGGATTGCCCCTTTTCTCTTGTCAGTTTTCCTCTCGGCCAAAGTTTTTAAACAAGACTCGAGTTGGGGCTGCGTACATTGATTTTATCGAGCGCACTGTTGAGTAATTTATGGAGGAAGAAAAGCCAAGGGAATGGAACGATTCTTCCAAGACATATGCAATCATCAGTTTCGAGGATTAAAAAAGATTATTGACAAGTTTAGATTACTCAAAAAATATGTACGTAGCCTAAAATAACTCTGGAGCAAGTCTGTCTCGTATATATTTAACCATCTATAATCCGTATACTCAGAGTCTGAATTGACCAGCCCAACGAAACGAAAGCGTTCTTCCAGAGGATCTGCTCTTCTCCGATCATCGACACCCGTCACTACTACATCAGCGCGACTCATCTGTTTTTTTATGGCGGCTCGTCACGGTGGGGTGGAATCGATTAGGGTGCCCATCGCTCCAGGGATCCCTCAAATTAGCGGCCCGGTCGGATTTGCGATTTAGCTCTCGGATCGAGCGGTCCTTTACACACACACGCGCGCGCACACGCACACGCAAGCAGCGTCTTTCTGGGAGTTGAACACACAATCGGTCGCGGCGCCACGAGTGGAGCTCGTCGGTTTGCTGAACAAACACCGAGGGAATCGTTAAGGTTTTCGCGCCCCTTCCAAGCACACAAGCCGTACGACACGAGTTCGAAGGTGTAACGAGAAAAATAAGCGGACGGCTTTGCGCGAGCGCGGCCACGTCATACATATTTATGGGCGGACCGTTTGAATTTCCCGCGGCGTCAGCTCGGCCCCGCCGCCCCGCCGACCGATTGCCCGGTGTTATATGGGGCTGATCGGTATTCGGGACGTATGGAGAGCGCGTCGCCGCGGAAAATATGCGACTGGCAACGAGGGCAAACGGCCGGATCCTACGCGATGGAGAAGCAAAGCTCGGTCGGCATGTTGCAAACCGCAATTCATGCCTAGCTCGACGTATGATTTTCACGTTTGCCCGCGAATATATCTGTTCCATCGGGGAACGTCGTAGAGCGCGAGCGATTTGGCCCGTGGAAACTTGCCAATCCAACGGATGACGATAATTGACAGGATTTTTCGCGTGGCTCGCGCCCGTATCGCTCGTTCCGCGAGCGTAAACGTGGCCGGGCGACGATATCAATTAAGCGCGCTCAGCATCAGTTTAGCGGGCCCGGGGGAAAGTTAAAATCTCGGAGAATAAACGAGCGAGAACAAAGGGATGAGCGGGAGGAAAAAGAAAAAGAGTGGCTGTACTGGGATGCCTCCTTAATTCTCTCACCGCGCCTTACTAGCTCGTGATCTTGTCTGTGCAGCCCGGCAGCAGCAGCAGCAGCAGGTCGGGTGCAAAAGGCGCGCGCGCGCACAAGAGAGCGAGAGAGTTCGCGTCCGGAGAGAATTTAACGGAATAATTCAAGGAGGCAGTGAAGAAGGAACTCGCGCGAGCGCGTGGGCGAATAAAAGAAAGCCGGGGGAGTTGGCGCAGACACGTATACAGCGAACCGCCGAGCGAGTGGAGATAAATAAAAGACGAGAGAGCGTACAAGAGCCGGCGAGCGTGGCCCACGACGAGAATGCGCCGCTGAAAAAGGATCCTCCTTCCTCGAGAAAGAGAGAGAGAGAGAGAGGGAGAAAGAGAAAGAAAGAGAAAAAGACTAGTCTCGTCTGCAGCCCCTTCTCTCTTCTCGAGCAGCGAGTAAATTACAGAATATGGATGCAGAGTCGAGACTTGTAATCCTCGGGGATAAACAGCCCGGCTGCTGCTGCCGCTGCTGCTGCTGCTGCTGCTGCTGCTGCTTTCTTTCTCGCTTTCGGCTTTTTTCCCCTTATTTTCGCTTGCCTGTATACTCTCAACCCCTGCTTCGCTGCTGTATAATACAGATACGCCGAGAGCGAAGTAAGAAATGGATAGGGCCGAGAGCGGACCAAGCTTTTACTTTGAATTTTAGATCCGCTCTTTATACGTTTTGAGGTTTTGGATACTTTTACCATTAAATCACCTCGCAACATTTACATCCAACCATGAAAAGCAAACCAAACGATAATTCAAAAAGCGTATTGTCGTTGAGGAACTATGCTTGTCTCATAATTTGAAATGGATATCATGTCTAATTTGGCCAGCGAATCTAGCCAAGTATCCCAATATAACAGCTCCGAGCAATCAATAGGACAAACAGAATCGGAAACATACGAATTGGTGAAGAAGAAAGAAAAGTTGTCGAAGCAGCAGCAGTAGCAACAGCAGTACCTCGGACATCGTTCATCTCCCTCTCGAAGCTTCTCCCTCCGTTGCCCCATCCCCTAGTCGTTGGGACGAGCGAACGAGCGACGTGATGAGAATAATGGGCAAGTTTATTGAATATTTAGCAGGCCAAGATTCACCCTTGGCTCCCTATTTTTCTGACCGGACGCGCTCGGCCTCTCGAATCGTAAATCGGATCTCGCCAGTTGCGCCAAGGGATGGAGAGAAAAACAAGCAGAGACAAAAGAGAGCCAAACCCGTCGACAAACACACGCGCGCGAGCACGGCACACACACACACACACACATACACACACACGCCCTGTGCACTTGTCTCTCCCGGAGATAAAGCCTCGCTTTACTTATCCGTTTGAAGGTACACGAGTGCATGAGAATAAGCGCGCGTTGTGGGTTTAGGTGGATTTCTCATCAAGGACTGAAGTGTGCAAGGTCCAGAGGTGTGGGCTCGTCGATTGTTGACCGCTTGATTGGTTTTATCAGTTGGCCGTGTGCGACATGGTTTTCCGAGTATTCGTATCACGTTTTAATTTAGAAGATATACCTTGGGAAAATATTTGGCTCAGCGAAAAACTCCTCCAAAATAGAAATCCAAAATCCAATTGGTCGATAATAGTAACTGAAACACAAAAAAGTAACAAAAATCTCTGGCTATGTATGAAGGCAAGAGTATGAAGGGGAAGAAAAAGAAACGCAGACGTTGCAGTTTTTACGCTATTTATGCTTTCCATATCGCGCTTACGCCATCCATAACGTACCCACACACCGACACACCGACACGCGCGCGTGGCACAACGAAACAATAACGCGAAGGGACCGAAGGAAGAGAGCGGGCGAATTGGCTCGGAAAATCTGATCGGACCGGTCTCTCTCGGCCGAAAACGTATACAAATAGAAATTTTAAAATGTCCACAAAGCAGTACGTGACGCTCATGAAAAAGTGCGATTGTTGCAGCCTCTAGTCCCGCCCCCCCCCCCCCCCCTTCATATTTCCCAGTCTTTTTTTCGTCTTCGCAAAGATACGCGCGCGCGCAACGACTCTGTGCACGTGTATTTTTGTTGTTGTTATTGCTGGGCGGCTCTCCGTGTGCCACTCTGCTCTATAAATCGCCGGGAGATTTGTGCGATGCGCTGCCGTATTTCAGAATTCAGCCGTCGCGAGCAATATTGACAGGGAGGCTATATACGCGCCAGAAGTTATGTGCGTGCGCGCGGAAGATACGGACGCAAACGTGCAACGCAATATTATTTGAACTGTTTTTTCCCCCTCTTTTTTTTTTGTTCGTTTCGGCTCTATCCACCGCCCGTCCCGCACCATCTCTTTGTTTTTTGTGCAACCAAAGCCGCTTTGCTACTCTTTTTTTGCCGCGCCGGCCGCGCGCGCCCGCGCGTTGGAATATTACGCGAGCTCCGAGAGATCTATATGATTCCCGCGCGCGCAGAACTGTTTTGTGCTTTCGAGGGAGAACTGCAGATAACGCTCGCTCATTGATTTCGGATGAAATTTATTTGATGGAACGAAAGAGTTTGCTTCCTTTTTTTCATCAATACATATCGAATGCAGTGGCCAGCCGCGAGAGGGTTTACGAGAAATTTATACGGATATATCAGAAACTTAATATCCAGTAAATACGATTCGAAATAGTGGTTCACATCAAGTCGAGTAATTTCCCGAATTGATATGGGTATGAAATGTCGAATGAATCCACTAATTAAAAACGTGATATTTCCCCGAGATATTTCAACGGTAATTATTTCCCGCGTAGTGCTTTTTTTACAGCCCTCTTCAATCGTCAAACCGTTGCGTAGCCATTCATGCATATATATGTACGCGCGAGTTCTCAACCGACATTGCAATTCTCCTCGAATACATGCAAACGCGGCCCTGTCCCACCCCAATTTTACGGTACTCAACAAAGCGCAAGTATACCCGCAGGACAATTTGTATTCGTCTCTCATGGCGTTTATCCTCGTTAATGCTGCGTACAACTCTTTCTCTGCTCGTGTCAGCAGCCGAAAACCGACGGCGAGTATAGGGCAGAAAAGCCAGAGCACAATGCGCCAGTGTGTCACGCTCGGACGGACAATCGATTGTTGTTTTGCGGAGCACGCCACTCGACACCTACGCGCCCGATCAACCGCGCGTAATCATATTCGGTAATAAATACCAAACGGGCGTATATTTATATCGAGCGGCTTTACAATACCAGACCCGCTCGTGTATACATGAAGAGAAAGACATGTTAAAAATTGAGGTTGTATAGTCAGGGAATGACAGAAATTACCAAGCATATTGCAATTATCGTGGACCCAAGTCACAAAAAGAAAGTCTGTTCTTACATATTACACTCTGAAAAAGGCTGAATTTTTTTGCAAGTTATCTGTTGAAAAATTATGAGGAATGGTTAATATTTGGTGGGGTCTTTATATACATGACTCTTGTCCTATGATTACAGTGTGCCTGATAATTTTTGTTATACCCTTCCCTCAATTTTCAACATGAATTTATCTCGGTGTACGTGCGCAGCTCGCTCGCATTTATCTGGTGTCTTTTTTCGCGCGTGCGTGACGATTTTTGGGGCGGCTTTTGATACGCCTGTCGGAGCTGCTGTTACGCTGCAGTGCTTGATACGCTTGGGGGGACATGCTTTTTCACGTGATGCGCGACCTTTTCAATTTCAGAGTCGGTTATCCGAAGTTTGTTATATTCATTTTGGGTATATTTTCACAACCTCTTGATTTTTTTTATTCGAATCGGTGTTGAATTGCACGGTTGACGTCCGTATGAATTTGCCGCAAAGCGAAATTCGGCTTTTTACGCGTTTGCACGATAATGGAGACGTTTTCGCAAAAATGATTTGCAAACGCGAACTCGGCAAAGTTGCGATTTCGAACGACACGAAGAATTGCGAGGGCAATTATAGCAGAAATAACAGTGGCTGTCGCTCGGAGCGCTCGTCGATAATTGCAAAAGCAAACATGGTAAACAAGGGGTTATTATTCATTGGAAACATTGTGCGTATGCTGTCGTCGGGGCGGAACAGCGGGAAGCGGAAAACGCGTAAAAGCTGCAGTGTGTTTGGCTATTTTATGAAACAGACTAGAAAAGCATTGGTACATTACGACTGGATGCTTTCACAAATTACGAAACAATATGGCCTTTGGTGGAATAGCGAGCGACCGAGCGTGCCCCGACATATATCGAATGAACGCCTGGGCAAAACAAAATATGATATTCCAGGAAAAAGGGACGAGCACCGGTCAGCGAGCACGGGCGGGAAAACGCCGCTGAAAGAGCCCGTGCTCGCCATGCATCCTGATGATTCGCGTATATATACGCGCGTGTACATGCACCGCCACGCGGTGGCCAATGAATATCAGTTTTGCGCGCGCGCTTATCACGCGATGCGTGTAAATTTGCCAAGGTGAAAGGGGGCCATTGTGCGATATGGACAAATCGCGAGCGGCAACTCGCGCGCGTGCGACGCGGCTGGCCGGAAAATTCACGCATGAAAAATACCACCGCGATTGATTCGATTTTGCTATTTTGGTCTCGGCGCTGCGGCCTCTGGGCGTACGCCGATTATTCGGGTGTCGGTTCGCGAGTGTCGGATGGCTTGTCGATTTCGTTCGCCGCGCGTCCCTGTGTCGAAATATTTTTGAACTCGCGACCAATGCAAAAGTTGATTATATCCAATTGCCGGTAGGAGCAAGTTTATCTCTTTCGTTGCTCCAATTGGATTATAATCCCTGGTTAATTACGCACGAGTCATTCTTTTCAAATATTTATATCCGATAAATGGTTCAAAAGCGGTACATCGGATTATCGTAGAGTACACACACGGTGAAAGCTTTTAGTACATTAGCTTTGTGTCAAATTGGCATTTAGATGCATTCGAACCGTTCCAGCGGATATTTTATCGACGAGCCATATGGCCTGGTTGGATTAACTTCTTCTCCCCTCGCCAATGTGATACGATATGAATTCATCATAATAATTAATTCCCCGCCGTTCGACGCGTTTGATTATTCCCGCGGCCAGTTCCCTCGGGTGGATAAAATGGATATTCGCCGCATATCTCGCGCGCACGCCTCTCAAAAAAATAACGAGAATCAAATGGTGATAAAGCTCAGGTCGGAAGATGGAACGAGCATCCCGCCAGACCGCCGCCAAAATGAACGAGACACCAAGAGAGCCGCTCGCGTGAGCGAGAAATTCGACGCAAAAACTTGTAGAGCAAAAAACCACGCGCACCGAAAGCCCGTCGCGGTAATTCGCACTGAATTTTTAACTCGCGCAAAAATCCTCCATACACAGCGCGCGGCAGTACGGGGTTTACGCGGGACAAAAAGTCAGCGACCGCCGGCAAAAAAGTTAGCGAAGCGCGCGCGACAAAAGAAGAGTGTACGAGGGGCAGAGAGAGAGAAAGAGAGAGAGTGGGTGGGAGAGGGATAGAGAGAGACACAAGAAAATGAAAAAAACACCCGACTAGCGTCACACGGTCGTTCATTTCCCGCTCGGCATTTTAGAGATGAGAGGAATGAAGGGGAAGAGTGAGAGGGAGAGATAGAGAGAGAGAGAGAGAAAATAAGAGAAAATAAGAGAAAAGGGGAGCGGGGTGATATGGTAGACCTTCGATTTTTCCGATAGCAAATTTTGCTCTTGGCTCTTTTGCACTGGCATCGCCATTCACCACTGGCTGGCAAGCCCTGTCTGCCTCTCTCTCCCTCCTACCGTTTTTCGTCGGCCGGGCTTCCCTTTACTCTCCGATTATTCCGGCAGCTCTGGCTGGCGCATGCAGGCAGCTCGGAAAAATAGCCCCCAGTCGAATTAGACAGAGCTTGATACCGGAAAATCCCTCTCTCCTGCTCCCCGGGTTCTCCGCCATGAAAACGAGTCGAATCGATCGGTCGAGCCGTGCTTCGATCGTATAGCCGCTGTCCGCTTGGCGTCGGTGTAGCGCTGATTAAGCGTCATTGGGTTAATGATCAATTTCCTGGGGCCCGACGTCGCGTCGCGTTGCCCGGGAAGCGGCGAATTATAGCCGCACGCTCGCGCATTTATCCCCCATCTCATTTTTGCGTTATACATTCGATTAATAGCGCGCGCTTTTCGAAAGTTATTACCTCTCAACGGAGATCCGATTTCCGCGCCTGTATAGCCGTGTATATTTAGGAAACACCAAAGTAATCTGTACAGTAATACGAAGCCCCTCAAAGCTTTCGCCCCCTCTTTCAATGGTCAGAAATGATAATAATGATAGAGCTAATGAAAAAGGCTCGGCTCTCGTTAATTCCCGATGAATACGCGATAAGAGAAAAAGGAGCTGAAAAAATCCGGCTACGCAGCGGGCAGCGCGCGCGCGCCCGCGCGGTAAAGTGGAGGGAGCAAAAAGGATGTCAAAGCGGGGAACGAATCGCTATCGACCAAGGTGCGTCGTTTTTTTACGTTACGGGCTCGTTAAACCGGTAAATGAATAATGAACGAGAGAGAAAAGGGACGCCCGGTAAAACGGAGGATTCGGAAAATGCTCGAGAGCTCGAGGAGAGGACAAAAAGATGAGTGAATTAAACAGAGAGAGGGAGGTGGGGAGTGGCTGCGAGAGAGAAGGGACGCGAGGTAGATTGTTTGATTTCATAAGCGTGAAAGAACTGTGCGATAACTATTTGCATAATGAATCGATACGAGAGCCGGCGAGTTTTTGTTTCACTCGGCCGCTGTGGTCTATCGGCGAGCTGATTGTGATTCATGCGGTTCGGCGGATTGAATGATTCCGATGAAATATCGCGCAAACCGATGATTCGATTGGCAAAGTCCCTTTTGCCTGACTGATAATTCTATCTGAATATCACTCGAGTAATCCGATTATTTGCTGTCGAAATTTTTAATTGTTCGTTTTTAATTGATTCGTGTCGCGTCCGTTGGGTCGGAAAATTTCCCGCTACAAAAATGGAATATAATCGAAAACGTCCCCGTGTGTACGCCTGGAGTAACACGGATATAAAATGCAAACACGTAAAAACTCGCCAAAGCGGCCGTATCTTTCCAGATGAGTGTGAGAGAGACGGGGCAACGAGAAAAAATGTCGAGGTCCCGGCACACGCGTAAATAACTCATTCGCGCTGCAACGGTAAAATTTTCATTGAGAAAAAAGTCATCCGCTGTGCGGAGCGAGCGGTTTCCTCGTTGACGCTCTGCGGATAGATTTTATTTACGAGAGACATTAGCGTTAAACAGGGAGCGCTTAATGGCAGCCGGCTGAATTGGATTTTTCGAGTAGGCTCGCGCGCTGCACGCAGGTGGAACGTGTAAAAACCGGCGGCGAATGGCTCTTAAAATTCTCGCCGATATCGCCGGCGCTCGCGCGCACGATAAGGAGCAGCCGTAAAACTCCGCGCCGATCAGACTCTCATCTTTTTCATCAAGCGCAAATCTCATTTGCCGCGCGGTCTTTCGCTCCGCGCACTCAATCTTCTTCTACACGTATTCATCGCGCTTCGTCCCGAGAGGGCGAGCATAAACGCTCGAGTCGATCCGATCTCCCTGTCCGCTACTGGCTATAAACTACCTCATGAATTTGTGAAACTAGAGCTACGCTGTATCGGGTGGATTATAGATTTCATCCTTCTGGATTCAAGACTCCGTGAACAACATTCAAGACACGTTGATCGATCGATCGGTGGGCTGACCAAACACACCCTGTTACTACTGGTGCCAATGTCGATAACCAACGCCGAACTCTCGCGTTGACAAAGATTTAATTGCACTTTTTTGCGTACACGAGCACCCGAAGTGCAAACGCAATTTCCCGATCGTATAACTTGGGCTTATTACGTCGCGGCACATGCGGACAAAAAGCGAAACAGAATACAAGATGCAAAGTTTGAAACATACACTGTGCCGCATATACACAGAGCTCGACTTGAGAAAGGCATGGCGTGCTCCTAACGAAATTTAAACATTCGAAGTTGGGCCGAGCAAATGTTACATCGCTAATTACAACGTCGGTGCTAGCCATTAACGAAAACTTTACTCGCGCTCGCTCCCTCTCTCTCTCTCTCTCTCTCTCCCGGGGCTTTTGATATTTATTTATGGGCTGCTGGCTGCATGCGCACGCACACCGACAGCGTCGCGTAATTATCGTGGGGCCCGCGAACAAAGGAGCTGAGGGCTGCGGCTCTTTAAAAGTCCGTACGGGCCGCTATCTCCGCGCGAGCCGAGCAACAAGAGTCTTTTAGCGCTTTTACGACTTTCATGAGTCGCGCGCGCGCGTGAACGGCTTTACGATCCGCCTCTTGAAGGCTGTGGCTGTGCGTTGTACGCGGGATATACACACGCGCGCGCGTACACGCTGGCGCATCAAAAAGATGCGCGCATTTGTCTTGGTTCGGCCTCCATTAGAGTCTTGCTTTATGGCACATTTTACGAATGCAACACCCTTCCGAGTATTGCGCGCGGGCAAAGGGCAAGAGGAGAGATTCGCGCTCACTCGTTAACGGATCGTTAAACGGGGGGAGGGGGTTAAATCATTTGGTTGGCAGTACGCGACAAGCCGGCATATTTCACCGCAGCGACTCTTTTGTTTCGGTGCAACGAATGCCTGGGCTTCGAGAACACTTTGGCCTCCGTCGTCCATGGGGCCTTCGCTCCGCGACTGTAAACAAGCGAGTTCGCAGTTTGACTGAATCGCCTCATCCTCCTTTTGAAATTTACGTTCGAAGCAAGTCGTCAGTAGTAGTCGGACTTGGGGATCGTGAGGAACATCAAAAGGCAACAAAAAAGGCAACATCAAAGTTGGCTTTGATTTGGCACCTCCTGCCGGAAAGCAAGCTTTTTCTAAATTTAGAGCTTGACTCGTGTCAGTGTTCACATGCTTGCGATCAGCAGGCCGATTGATCATGTCCGAAAAAGCTTTTCGAAATATAAATTGCGATTGATCATTTTGACGTCAGAAGAGAAATGACGCATCAGTCTTATCCCAACTGGATGAAACTTATTCGAACAAAATTTGATCTCTCCTGCGGTTCCACTCGAAGTGCAATTAATGAGCTCTTTTGAACTTTGAACAATTGAAGTATGAGGATGGCGCCGATTGAACTTGGCTGATTACACCACGCACATACTTGACAGCCAACGTATTTGATCCGATAGCTAGTCGTGCGAATCGCTTCAAAAAGTAAATATTGGATTTGAATTTGTTCAAAACGCTTCTCCCAGCAACATCTAAAATCGTTCCAAACAATTTGACCTCGGTGCAAAGAAAAAAAGTCCTCCCCTCAAGCAGAGGGGACCATGGAGCGGCATCGAAAAATAAAAATCCCCGAGCAGAGCAGCCCCGCGACCGGACTGTGCGCTTTTACGCTCATCGCTCCGGCACTTTTATCGATGCGGGCGCTCCCCGCGTTAGCGCGGTTATGCCCGGCCATCAGCCGGAACTCACCTCGTCCTCCGGGGCGCCGTTAAGAGCTCGCTTACGAGCCCCTGGAAAAACCTCGTCCCCCGCTTCATCTGCCCCGTGTCGAGAGGGTGATTCAAGTTTACAATTTCAGTCCGCGCCACTGGAATCTTTCGTGAGCCCCGGTGCGAACTGACTCTCACTCTCTCTCTCTCTCTTTCTTTTTTCTCTCTCTTTCGGGTGGTTGATCCCGTGATGCATCCTCGATTGCAACATTTTTAATCCTCGATCACTACTACCATTTCACTTTCTCAATTGGAATAGTCGAATGTTGCGAGAAATCTGTATAATCGTTCGTTGAATTCGTAAAATAATTTGAGATTTGTTATTGCGGATCATTGAAAGTACTTAACAAGTTATTGGACTTTAATTAGTCTTTTTTGTAGCACAGTAGCTCCCCATGCCATTTGCAATTTTAGTATCTTATTTATTGTATCCTGGATACAATTGAAAAGGAAAAAAATATGATACTAGCTTAGTTAAGACAAAAACATGATAAGATTGTTTCGCAGTGAAACAAGGGAAGGTTTTTGCCTAGTTTGAAGCTGAAAAATAATGAACCCGGCAGCGTCGTCGAACAAATATCCGCGCCCTTTTATCTGCTCGGCCCACCCTCCTGTTTGGTGCCACCTCCACCGCTTTATTCGCGTTCATTTCTATGCGAGCAAGCAAGAGAGGGCGAGGCGTTAAAAAGACATGTCATTCTCTAGGCAGACAAAGACGGAGCGCGAGGGAAACAGTCCGCCAACTCGGTCGTTAAGGGCGATTTTCATAGCGCCGGGGAATTACCTCGACTCGACGATGATCCTCCTCCCAGTCGAGCCATTCGAGAGCAGTCGCCCCCTCTATCCCCCATGGAATATCCCTCGGAAAATCGCGGGATTATTCCATTTGCCGGAGGCGCTTAAGAAAAAAAGAGAAAGAAAGAAGAAGGGAGTGGAACTTCGCAGCTCGCACTAATTCTGTCGTTTCGAGCGGATTTTTCTTGGGCGCGCGGGGAGGCGCGCAATAAAAAGGACGCGGATTTCGAGGTAACGGCCGTGCGATATTAAACGTCCGAGCTCCATTGCCGCCGCAGTATTTTACATCCTGACGCTGCTACCGCTGGCGGGGACGCTTTTTTTTCCCTTCTTTTTTTTTCCTTACACAGCCTGCGCCACCGCCGCGTTTTGTTCTGCTTTGCTTTCTCTAACTGTTCTTTTTTATTAGCGCATTTCCAGCGGTCGCGAAACCCGTGGTTATTAACGTCCAAATGCTTTTGTTCTCTCCCGGGCTCTCGGGCTTTATAAAAGCTCTGTTTCTAAAGAAGCGGCTCGCGTGACAAAACTATTTGCGAGTGGAACTTTTAAGTAGATACCCGGCGGATCGAGTCAGACGCGTGTCCTGCTTACCAAGTTGTTTCATAACTGACGTACAGTTTCGAAACTGCATTTGCTTGGCGTTCATAAATCTCCAAAGTCGTACCTTCGATTTCCCTCGGTTGTAACTTGATTGTTATCGATACGAAGCCGAGGACGACCCGAGAAAAGCGAAGCTCCACGGCTAATTGGCATTCAAATTTACGTCTCGTTTTCCGGGCCAGAATCAAACGCATTCATCGCTGATTAATCCAATCCAGAGGCCGCGGGCGCTCATAACGATCTTCCCCGCGTGGCAAATTGTTTATGGTCCGTCTCTCGTGGGGTGCAGCGGCGGCGGCGGCGGCGGCTGCTGCTGCGGCGACGAGCCAAGTGGGAGAGACGAGGGCGTCAACGTCTTAACGAGGGCTGCTTACCGCGTCTGCGGCGCGCACTAATTTGGGTTTTGTACCCCGAGCCAGACTACTCGGGCGATAAAAGGAGCTGCTTGGCGTTCATTTGTTATGCAGGCGCTTTGTGAAATACGAGACGCCAGCGCTTCTTTTACTTTGGCGCTTAATGATCGCGTTCGCCGCGCGTAATGGTCGACGGCACGAATTGGGTTATGATTTTATTCCGTGAAGTTTATTTTATGGGGCCGCTCGTGACGACGCTTTTATGAAGAGCTTTGGCTTCGTGATTAGTGTTATTGATAGTTGGCTGAGGGGTGTGTTTATTGCCATGATCCCAAGATGTGGAGCGTTTGATGAGATGGACGTTATTTTTGGGACAAGCGTCCCGTAACTCGAGATCTATCGGTTTTGCGCAAAATCAATACGATGATGAGTAGTGATTTTCTTCTGCCGAAGATAACAATTACAGGCATACCGTGACAAAATTGTTTTTCGAACGCTTTTTGTAAAACGACGTTTACAATGTGAATATCGTATTTGTTAACGACCATTTACAGCTATTAGTTTAAACGAGATAACCTGGATAGTAACAAAACCGCAACAGCCCTCGTGAAAAGTCGTACCAGGAAAAAGCAGAGGGAGAGTAATGAGTTGGTTGTGGGGAACGCCAGAAGCAAACTAGACAAAAAGAGCGAATGAAAAAGGGGTCCGCGGAGAACCGGAGAGCAAGGCAGAAGGCAGAGAGAGAGAGAGCAAGAGAGAGAGGGAGAGAGAGAGAGAATGTGGAACTACACGGGGAGACAATCCAAGAGTCTTTGGGCAAGCAGAGCAGAGCTCTGGCGAGAAATTAGGAAAGCAAGTAAGCGCCAGCGAAGCCCAGGGGATCCCCGCATTTCCGCTTTGTTATACACAGAGTGCGAGTGAGCGAGCGAGGGAACGCCCCCGTTAATTACACTCTCGCGCGTACATTACGTACTAAATGAGCCTCGAGCTACTGCGCTGCTCCCGCCCGCTCTCTGCCTTTTCTTCTTCCGCCGGCGCGCGAGAAATGTCTGTTTTACGGTCGCCGGAGGAGGAAGCTAAGTGCCAAGAGCCCGCGCCCGCGATAATTTATTCCCCGCTCTCGCGCTGCCACGAGGGGCGGAGCCGGCTGTATCGTTTTCACGCTCCGGGAGCCTCTGCAAGCCTTCTGCCAGCCGTACGACTATCCAATGATGATTATTATTACCAATGGGGCGACGTGCATGCCTTGTTTAGCCGGCTCCCACTCGAGATGCTTCAATGCGCGTTTCGAGGATTGATTGGCTTGGAAGACGCTGTCGAGAGCGATGACAAGTGGACGAGCCCCTTTGGTAAGATTGATCACTCGACGGAGCAACCCTTCCGCGCAATAATTAATCCCCGATGCGCAGTATTTGCAAAGAAGCGTCAGCGTGACGTACTCGCTTTTCATTTGACAACTCAATAATACGTGTACCCTCTCGAACGGTCATTGCACGATCTGACTTTTCATCGCATGATCTGATTTTTCATTGCATGATCTGATCATCGAGATTTGTCAAAATCAATGATTCACGATGAAACTCGAACTTAGCGATTTTCAAAGGTGTCCCGGGAATTCGGGGGAAAACGAACGAAGACGGGAAGGGAGAAAAAAGACGGGGTCGCGAGCTTGGGCGATTCTCCCGAGGCCAATTTCGGAGGAGTAAACAAAAGTAGTAGCGGGCGAGGACTACTTCGCCCTTGGTACGTGTGCATGTGTACTTACTCTCTATTAAAAGAGTAAAAGGACAATCGTGGCCGCTGACTTCCACGATCTCTTGCCAACCCACTTGTTCTTTTCTCTCGCTCGGAAATACGTCAGCGCTTTTTCACACTCGAGCAGCAGCAGCGGCGGCGGCGGCGGCGGCGGCGGCGGCGGCTCTCCTTCTCCGCTTCTCGCTCTCTCGAGGGCGTGTGTGCGCTCGCCCCAGATGGCTAATCGAAGCTTGTGTGCAGCCCGGACGACTCTTGGCTAACTCTTTACCCGCGAGCACTACCACTCGCACCTATCTGTCTCACCACACGCTTTTCCATCGGACGCGGAACAATAGCCATTTTTCTCTCTCCTGCCCGTCGTAAATCTCTCGGCTCTCGGCTTTTATTTACTTGTACGCCGTTCCTCTAATTAGGAAAGTCCATACCGGCCGCGAGCTATAAATGATACGATTCGAGGGAGTCGCGAAAGGTTTTTACATCGATTTCCTTGGCAGCTGACGGCGGGTCCTGGCGGTTGACTCGATGTATAGAAATCGATACGGCATCATGAGTCGAGAATGCAAACTGTAATTGACAAGAATGTCGCGCGCAAGATTGAATTCCCTGTCCTGTCGGCTCGGTCGGCAAATACGTGACTCTCGGAATTTAATTTTCGAAAGCGGGTGATAAAATGAGAATTCGTGATTAATGCTTGAGCTCCGTTCGAAGTATGAAAATATTCCAAAGGACCACTGTTACGTGCCAGTCGTTGCGACTCGAGCTTTGCCGAGCATCGATCGCCAGCCCAAGCGGCCAAAGTCAGCGCACGATATCGGCGGCCAATTAGCGTCCGGGTAATCAAACACGAAATCATACGTCTGCTTGACGCAAAGGGCTGGCGAGCGATAATCGCCCTCGACATTCTGTACATCCTCGGCTGCTTCCCCGGGGTGCCGCCGTCGCATATCCACGTGTACACACACGCGCGAGTGAGACGGGGAGAGGAGTCTGTTAATGTTTAGCGCAATCAGCGATAATGGCGGTCTATGGCGCGTTTAATCAAGGCAGTAGCCCGTTGCGGCTTGCGGTCCGGCTGGCTCTCTTGGTCGGGCGGACGGTGGGTGTAAAGGAAAGGGCTTTATACAGAGGAGTAGCGGGAAAGCGGTCGGCAGATCGTAAAGGGGCGCGGATATATCAGATGAGCTTAGCGGCCGCCTCGGCCAGAGAGTGCGGCCGCTCGGCCGAACAACACCAGACCGCACGTACGCGCGCCCACCTCCAGCCCGCTCTCTCTCTCTCTCTCTCTCTCTCCCTCCGTGTTGCTCTGTCGCTCCTCCCCGCGCGTTTATATACATATTTCATGACCTCGCGGATGTCCTTACTCTAGCTCGATTCGAGCCGCTCGGCTGACGCACATGCGACCGCTGGTATACGCACCCGCTGTGCACGCGAAACGACAAATGCGCCCGTGTTGGTGCACCCGAGCCACGTCCCCGTTCTAGCGTTCCGCTCTAGTTTAACTTGGCTCCAACTGTTTTACCGACCCGGCTCTTGACATTTACTCAAGGTCGTCGATCAACCCCGTCCAAAATACGCATCCATCTTTATCCACGATCTGCATCGTTTCTCATACGTGTTGTCGATTAAAGTTTTGCATTCGTGTTAGAGAAACGGAGAAAATAGTTGCACCGAGAAAACAACAAATTCATGTGGTATATATTCGCATTGCGAGGATTATTTAATTCTATACATTTTCGAGTGACATTTCGGGGCAGAATATCCCCTAGATGTTTTTGGGCGATAAAATCGACCCCAATACACAATGTTGAATTTTTCGCAATAAGAAAACGGTCGCGCGTCGTCGGGATCCTCGATCAATCTCGGGGCTGGCGACAAGCCCGAGATAATCATGACACTGGCGAGGTACAGAGAGAGAGAGAGAGAGAGACAGAGGGGGGGGGGAGTGAGCGCAGCAGGCGACGCGGCGGTTTACATCTGCGCTCACGTGCTGGCGCACAACAGGCGCGGGCTTACTCCGGTATTAAGCCCGAGTGCCGGGGATTTGCATACGTGCACGGAGCCCTAATAAACAGAGACAGACGCCGCAGCGCTACCGCCTCGCTTTGGAGGTGTTCTTCGTGTGTGTGTGCGCGCGCGCGCGTGGGCAAACTAACCGGAATCACAGCCCCAGCTGCGCGCGAGCACAAAGCGTCGACGCCTGATGGACTCTGTCTCCCTCGGCGCGTTATTCATCTTCGTTTTGCAAATCAAATGCGAGCTGGCGTGGCTTATAGTGTGATCCACGTACATATATATGTACGTATATGTGTATGTATAGCCCACGAGCTCCGAATGACTTGGTGGGCAATTTGAGAATCGCTATGGGCAATGGGCGCCGTTTGCACTGTTTGCCACGGCTCTCGTGAGAAACTCGTAATTGCGTAATCAATGCAGATTCGCATCGCATGGTTCGAGAATCTGCTCGGAGCTATCGCAGCTTGCGATAAATTCAAAATTCATTCAAACGAGGCTGGATGTCAAAGTGTCACATACAGAGCGTCGGTACGGAAGAGGGATGAAATTACGATGAAGGAAATTCCTCTCGTTAGATATTCTTCCGTTCGACAGGTTATTCCAAAATTAACAGTTTCGATCCGAATGAAGATCGCGAGAAACGACGACGCATTTAGAATTTTAATTCTCGCGCGCTCGAACACGGGGGAAAAAAGGTCACGAATGCTAAATCATCTTTTAAGCTCCGGTGGATGCAGGTTTAAGCTCGGCGGCGAAGCACTTTTGAGATTTATTGCGCGATGGCTCTCAGCCACCCGGCCGAGAATTAAATTCGAAAGTAATTGCCGAATAATTAGTAGGCTAATGGGCTGATTCAGTATATCAAGCGGGAGATTATGCCGGAGCGGGGTAGAATCGACACCCCCTCGTTGCGGTACTCGGAGTGGAACACGCCCATGAGTGGAACGAGAGAGAAGGAGAGATGGAGAGAACCGAGGGATAAGAGAAGGAAACAGCCGCTCGCTCGCTCGCGCGCGCGACCCGTTTTAATTAGCCCTCGCGGACTCGAGGCCATTCTCGCGTCGATTCTCTCGTACGGAGAGAGAGATACTTGGACGGCGACTAATATCCCCCGACTCGCTCCTAATTCTCCGTCTCTCTCTCTCTCTCCCTCTCTTGCTCGCCCACGGTCGCATTAATCGATCATCGGGGCTTACTGCGGCGCCAAGCAGTGAGAGAGAGAGAGGGAGAAAGTGAGCGTGGAAAGTTATATGTACTCCGGGGTAAGTGGGTGGCGGGAGGAAAGTGCTGCTGCTACCGCCTCTGCCAGCAAGCCTCGGCTAATTAGGGACTCGGATTAAGCTCTCCTCTTAAGGTCAAACCGTGTCTACCGATCCTACACGACACCCGCGGTTATTTCTTTCCCTAGATCAGTCTGGTTTTTATTATTTTGTTTTTGTTGGTTGTTTAGTGATAAAAAAAGAAGAATTTGATGAATATTAAAATAAATAAGTAGTGAATTGCCGATTCGAAGGACTCGATTTTTTATTCAATTTTTAGAAAGAGCTCACAACTCACGACCCGCTCGATTAATTTTTTTTTATATTTCAAATGAATATTGGAAGATGAAAGCTCCGAGAATGGCTTGCGGAAAAATTCGAGAGAGGTCAGAAGTAGACTCTCTGAAGGATCTTTCACGTAGTTAATTACTAAAGTAGCAGCCCCACTACTTGAGGGCATTCGCGAACACGAGTTTATACGACGCCCTCGTAACCAGCTTTGGTTGAATTTTTTTTCCCCCGCTCTCTTTTCCTATCCCCTTTCCTTTTCTCCGGCGGAGCTTTTACTCTCTCGCAAATATATACTCGCGCGATCGTAAACATCCAGCGGTTTGAAATTTATTGCGCGCATTTGCTCGGGTTTTGTAAACTGTTAGGTGTGTGCAGAAGTCGGGGAATTTTATGGAGAGGCGATTTCGTTGTTCTCTTTTTATTCATGAATCATCTCGAGGATAAAGCTCCGGTTCGCGTCTTTGAGTTTTGTGTGTACACCAACGGTCGAGCCTGTATACCTGCGTATACAGGCGTATATATATTAGACTGACGCGCGCTTTCATGAAGGGAATCGAACTCGTCATTATACGGCCCAGTGGGATTCCATCCCATCGAGCCGCGATTGGAAAAAGCATTAAAGTACGCTGCGGTGTACTCGCGTTACAATATCCCCGAAGATGCGCGCGCCGGATAACATCGGCTGTATAAGCATTGAAATCCGTGGGCCGCGAACAAAAGGCGACGAAGCGAGAGAGTAAATTTTCCGGGCTCGCGGGCGAACATGCACACGAGCGCGAGGCTATCGGGGAGCGAACGAGCCCGGGCAAACAGAAAAGCTCGAGCTCTCGGTGGCGGGCGGGGGGGGGGGAAGGGCGAACGAAAATTGCCGGGATGAGAAGTTGAGGAGCGCGGGTGGGCGGGCTGGTTCATAAGCAAATAAGCGAGAGGGTGGGGGGAGAGAAAGAGAGGCGTATCATGCGCGGCCCGAAAAATCCATCGGCACTCGATCGTAATATCGCGCTCGCTATTATATATTCGCGCTGCAGCGCCAGAGAGAGAGAGAGAGAGAGAGAGAGAAAGAGCCTGCTCGCGACGACGGAGGAAAGAGGGAGTGAGAGAGCGAGAGAGAGAGAGAGAGAGAAAAAAAATAGCGAGTCTCGAGGGCCCGCCACTCGAGCCGCAGCGAGTAGTCGAGTGCTGACGCAGCACTCCCAAGTTCAAACATCCCGATCTTTCGCCGTCTGTCAAATACTCGCTCGGCTCTCTTTCTCTCTCGCTCTACCCTTTTTCGCAGGCCGCCGGAGCTTGGAGCACCACTTATCCGACCCCTCCGCAATCTTCTGCAGCATCTCTCTTGACGTTCTATTCTCGTCGCTCTTTCGTATCGGTAATTGTGCTCGGCCGAGTGCCGCTCCCGCTGCTGCTGACCACCACGAGCTTATTGTATCTTTCTCCGGCTTCGGCCAGTTATTCCTCGCGAGCCGGCGACTCGCTCTCGCCTCTCTCGAGCTGCGTGGGTGTGTACGTGTGTGGACCCAACGTCTCGATGGCCTGGGGGATTGATCGCGCTCTGTTTATTCGCTCGCGCAGCCGCTTATAATGCGATGTTGGCCCATGCGCTGAGTGACACGCCTTAGCTCTTGTTGACTTTGCCCGCTGGACACGCTTCTCTTCGCCGGGAATCACTCGTGTCGCTGGACTACGCATCGATTTGTCGATCATCATTGATTCTTCGGGTGAGAAGAATGAAAAGTGTTGGAACAATTGTCCGGAGAGTACACCGCGAATACCGAATGAATAATCATAAGTATCGTTGTCCAACACCCACCTGAATAATTCCCGGGTTGACGAGCTGGCAGCATCCTCCGCCTCGTATACTCTTCAATCTCGTTCAATTTCCATTGGTCGCGTGTATTTCAACACGCCCAACAGAGGGTTCGGCGATGCGTCGAGTTTTCATTTTATACGTGTAACGAACAAACGGGCGGCTAACGAAATAACTCGATTATACGATCGGTTCACATTAGCGTGCGTTAATATCCGGCTGGAGGCGCCCGGTAAAAAAACCCGGGGACAGGGGGCAGGGGTTTGGGGGGCCACAGCCACCGGCGGCGCAGGGCTGGATTAAGCGCGTGATTCCGCGCGAGCGAATCGAGCCGGCCTCAAAACGACGTTCAATTTCGCTGATTATTTGGCCGCGCACTCGGACTCGCGGGCGAGCGAGAGCCGGTAGTTTTCAATTATCGTCGCTCGGATTGCCGCTCGGCCACGGGAAACAGACACGCCGCGCGCCGCAACACGGCGCGCCATGTACGTGATGTGCGCAACCCGAATTATGGATATTTTCACGCCGATCGAGCCTGCCCAGCCAGCCAGTCAGCCAGCCCATGCATTGAAATGCAGATTTTATAATCGAGCGGATTAGCCGGGAGGCCGAGCGGCCGCGTTTGTATTCGCGCTAGGACGCGCGAGAATAACGCCAACACGAGTGTAAATATTTCGGTGCCTTTTGTACCCTCGGCCAAAAGGGTATATGTATCGTTCGCTCGTATGAATCCGATGAATACCTGATGGGAAACAGTCGAATTCTGCTGGCCGTACGTATAGATTCGTTTTGGCCCGCTTACTTCGCGTCAATTATTAAGATTAACAATTCGTGTTAACTGGCGTATTCGTCAAGGACAATAAAATTTTGAATATCTACTGGAAATACGTGTGTCCCTGATAATTTCATTAGTGAAATTCCGTTGGATGCATTCAACGCGAAATCGCGCATGACATAAACGAACTTTCAAAGTAACAACGCCAAAATCAACAATGCCATTGTGTAAACAGCCCGCCGCGATCATTCGCGGAACGTATAACTGCGGGTTCGCGTCGCGGCGTGGTCCATTTTGAAATCGGAGAGTGGGAGGTGGTCGGGACGGGCGATATTCGAACTCGCAACTGCTGTCGAGCGTCGCGGGGAAAATTAGCGGGGCGCGAGCCGACGCGACAACGGCCAACTTTAATATTTATACGAGCAATTTTGGGTACACCGAGCCCCCGCAATTGTCGGGGGCGCGGCGCCGGCCGTCGATCATGCCGCTGACAGAGCGTGCGAACAATGGCTCATTTTTTAAATGCCCTGCGGTCTCGTGTTGCTCCTGTCCCCCCTCGAGGGATCGTCGTCACATGGTTATTCGAGCTCGCGCCTGATCAACGCGCTTTATTTTTCATACGAGAGCGGGCGCGCGCGCGCCCAGGCCGGATCGATTTTGTGCGGATCGTGAAAATTGCAGCGACGATTTTCGGGTTCGGTTTTTCGTTTCTCCCGTCGCGATGGCTCTAATTTCAAACACGACTGCTACACTCGGCAGTCGCATTATTCATAACGATAGCTTCGCCTCTGGCCGGCCTCGAATTACACCGTATGATTCTTTAACCAGGGCCGGGAATTATTCGCAATTTCAGCCTGGGCACATCGGTGATGTGTTGGCGAAATTACTCAGAATTCGATTTACTGCGAGATCGCGGCGAATATGATTGAACACACATTCGGCCGCATCGGGATATCGCCCACTCCCAATTACCCTAAAAAGCTGCGCATATATTTTTCAATCGAGAAAAATTTTGATTGAACATCCGGGCTCCGGCGGAGCCGAATAAAACTGCGCGTGTTTACGTGTTCCGACTCTGCGGGTCGCCGGAAAAATCCCCGAAGCCTTCAAAATCAACTTCGAGCCAATTAATTAGCGCGCGCCTGGCTAACGAACTGTCGTATCAGCAATTACGAATTTACGCGGGCAACGACAAAACGCGTCCGGTGTGGCCTGGCCGAGAGCCGCTCGCGTACTATTCAAGCGCGATTCCATTTTTTTCACGGGGTAATAAGAGAAGCGGCTAAAAAGCGAGCGTCAGTGGCAATAAAAACGCGCGTGGGCAAAACGAACAGAGCGACTTTTACTATTCATAAAGCATCCAGCAGCGGCGGTGGCGGCGGCGGCGGCGGCGGCCCCCCAAAGAAATCTCAATAAAGCTGCACACAGACACATCGATCCGCTGCAGCGAGACACGGAAAAATCGCGAGATACATAGAGCTCACGTACACACGTACACACTTTGTCCCTAGCTGCGCTGCCGCTGATGGCTGAAAAAGGGAAGGATGTCGAGGGCCGGGGCTTTCGTTTATACGAGCCGCGGCGGGATTCGAGGCAGCTACGCCGTATCGGATTATCGGAGTATCTGGGGAAAAGAGAGAGAAAGAGAGAGAGAGAGAGAGAGAGAGAGAGGAGGGAAGGGGGCGGAGGAGAGTGGGGGGAGGGAGAGAGAAGTCGTGCGGTGCGGGGGCGTATACGTTGACGACGAAAGCATTCGGTTCACGTCAACGTTTTACAGGCGAAGAATTTTATCGGTGCACTTGGCCGCTTTGCATTTCCATGCCACGCTTGCTGCTGCTGCTGCTGCTGCTGCCTCTCCTATACTCGCCTCCCTCCCCAACCCCGTTGTTTCTCCTTTTCTCCCGCATTCATTTTATTCTGCTCTCCCTGTTTATTTTTCCCCATTTCTTTTGACTCGCTTCCCCACTGTTATCTTTTACGTTTTTTTTTAATTTCACCCCTTTACACAGAGGAATATCCGTGAAATATTATTGGCACCGCGGTACCCCTATGAGGTTTGCGACACTGCGCGAACAATGTCCGGATCGTTGAATTAATCGAAATTAATAGCGAGTGGTTGGATTTTGATGACCAGTCTCGAGTACGACAACCTGGATAAATGCTTTACTGGCTTTAAAACGGAGCTTGGCTTTTTATTTTGCGTCCTTGTCTCGCCACACCCGACCTCACTCTACTCACTTTGCCACTATTACGAGGTTGTACGGAAAAAGTGTATTGTACGATACGACATTGTCCGTAAGCTACTGGAAAATAAGTTGGTCGGAAGCCGAGCAAAGTACCATCTCGTGAAAATTCAGTGAGACACCATCTGCCATTATTTTCGCGCGCGTCGTTACTTACACGGGTATGAGCGGGAGCTACTTTGGAGCATTTTCTCTCCACCGCCACTTCGTCGGCTCGTAAGCCTCGGCGGAAGCTTGTACGTACTATCTCGAGCGCGGCTCACCGAGAGAGCTTTATGCGAGCGCGAGAGGCACGACTGCGCTCGCGGCTTCCGAGCCATTCACAAAGGATGGATGTCGTCGTCGTCGTCGTCGTCGTCTTCGTCTTCGTCGGCGGCGGCGGCGTAGTAGTCGATCCCCCGTCCTCTCGCCCGCCGCCGAGCGACATCGCTCGGATAGGTAAACATGCAGGCGAGACGCGGATTGATGTTTAGCCACTTTACCCCGCGTGTTCGTGGGTTTATCTACGATAGCTCCGAAGAATTTTCCCGAGTCATGTAATTTCATGGTTGTGAGTTTCGCGTATGCTATTTCAAATCGAGCACAATCGTTCGAGGAAGAGTGGGGGTTATCATTTTGAATCACAGCCTAACTGCAAGTCATCAGCTTTATCGATCGAATTTATCAAATCGAACCAGACGCACGTAGCCATCGCGAAAATTGAGCTCGTCAGATTCGGAAAATTTCTTACCGCACTCTTTGATTGCGTTAAATGTTTCAATTGAGATTGAACGGTATCTGGTTAACTGTTCTCAGAGTAAAACGAAGGAAATTGAATGAACCCTTGGATGCGGGTGAGTTATTCACAGCAGAAAAATCCACACTCGCCACTCTCGCCATCTCATCACCATTTCTCTCTCTCTCTCTCTCTCTTTCTCCTTCTCCCTCTGTGTGTCTCTCTTTCTCGCATAACTCTCGCGTTTCTCTCAGCGCATCTTACACGTTCCGCCAACTTTTTCCGCCCGTTCCTCGGAAGAGATCTTGAGTAACGAGGCACCGGGGAACGAGAAGAATCCCGGCGTGGCTCCCGGGAGCGCGAAGATTAATTCCCTCCATCTCGGGCAAATAAAAAAGCGGAGAATTATACGCGGCGCTCATCGCTACAACGCGCATACAATACGCGCAAGCATACATTCGCAGGGAGCGCCGATACGCGCCGAGCCAGACACCGATGGAATATTTATTCGATCCTAACGCCTCTCCTCGTTCCTCGCCGCTAAGATATGGCCTTCGATTGCCACGGATGGTTTGCTCCTTCTCCGCGCTCTGCTACGTCGTTTATCCCCAGTCGAGGCATTTGCCTTTTTTGCTGGCAGTGCTGCTGCTGCTGCTGCTGCTGCTGCTGCTGCTGCTACTGCCGCTACTGCTACTGCCGTCGCTTCTTTTTCCGCAGTCGCTGCCGTCGCTGTCCGCGAGTTTTCCCTTCCATTTGGTAAATTGCCTAGGAAGTGAGCGTGGAAGGGATCGTGATTTTGGGTGATTTGTAGCTCCGAACGTTTTAGCTTTTCGTTTGGATTGTCGTGTTATCCACGATTGAATGGGAGCCTGCTTTTTCAACGACGTTGAATCACTGAAATGTATCACATCCAATAGCTTAAAACACTTTATTGAAAGAACTTGGATAAACAAGAATTTTGGCCTCTTCCTGCATCAATCCAATATGGGACTGCTCGTATCTATGCTGGTATCATTATTATTATCGCTGAGAGAAAATTTATCGTTTATTAATAAACGATGTCTGAACTGACATTCAAAATTTGGAAATTCTTTCGCAAAAAAGTGTGTCGAAACCAGTTCATAGCTTGCGAAATTGCGAACATAGGAAAATCAAGTAATAATGAAATAGATCGAAAGGTCGAAATAGTGTAAAACGAAGGGACCAAGAACGAAAAAGTTCCGAAGGGGACTGAAAGAAAAACGGCGACGCAATAGCAAAGAGAACTCGGTGCAAATCGGACACAGTGGCGCGTGAGCTTCGGGGGAGGAAGCGAGCGAGCGAACTAAAGCGGAAGGAAGAGCCACGGTGAGAGGGAGTTGTTGTTTTAATTACCCGTCGCCTGTCGCGAGTGGTAGTCATTAAGCCACTAATTATAACGTACGCGAAAATGAGTCGAGCCATCCGGGGGGTGGATTTTGTGTGTGTGTGTGTCTCTCTCTCTCCCTCTAGCAGCGCCACCTAGCAGCTGGTCTGGGAGTCTGCGGATGGAAGGTAGGAGAATGGGTGATTAAATGTCTGGGGGACAGAGACAGCAGCGAGCGGGCGAGGGAATGCAAGAAAGCGCGATGGGCAAACACACCAGAGGGAAAAAGAGAGAGGGGGAATCGGCGGTGTGGGAAATCGTAGTAAAAGGGTAGCGGCCCGGAGGGTGGAAAGAGAAGAGAGAGAGAGAGAGGAGGTGGGGAGAGGGGAAGTGAGAGAGAAAGAGAGAGAGAGCGAGAGGGACTGGAGGAGAAACGAGTCCGCAGCAGCAGCGACGTAATTGCGTTGCCGAGAAGTTTTCCCCGGGTGAGAGGTAACCAAGAAAATAATGAATGGCCCGGAGAGAGACGGAGAGACTGGCTGCTGCTTTTCACGGTGCAATTCAGCGGGCACTCGACAGAGGGAGTGAGAGGGTGCGCTTGTGTAAGAGCGCCGTTACCCACCGACTTTTCCGGCGAACTAAACGGAATGGCCGAACTTTTCCGGGTCCGATCTCTGCAATGTCGTTACCTCCGTCTCTCTCTCTCTCTCTCTCTCTCTCTCTCACCCTCGCTCTGCCTCGCTCTATCGACAAGTGCGACGCGGACGCCAGAGACTGCTCTGTGTTTATGTTCTTCCACTCGGCTTCTTCTCTTTCTCTCTTCTCGGCTGCTGCTGCTGCTGCTACTACTGCTTCTCTTTTTCCGTTCCGCGGGGTATATAACGAGAGTGGAGCGCCCGTGCGATCGAATAAAAAGCAAATAGAAATAAAGCCGGGGATATTTCTCCCCGCGGAATTTATATGCCAAGATGCTGCCGCCACTGCAGCACTGTGTTCTCTCGTCCTCCTTTCCCTCTGTCTTCTCTTTCGCTCTCTCTAGGAGCATTGAATTTTTATGCCGTATTTCTGGGTGTATCGATGCTCGAGAATCTTCCGTGCATTTTTAGATACTGAATGGAAGAGCGATTCCATCGCTTGGCTGCTCTCGCACCGAGAAGCTTTTGTCCTTATATACTCGGAAAAGTTCGTAGCTACGAATCAAATGTGACTATGGCCTCGTGACGTTTCGTTCGCCATTCTCGAAGGAAACTCAATAAAATGTTGCTAACTCCGGTGCATGTTACAGGAGAGATTATTTCCCCTATCGCAATTCCCCCAACGTACAATTTTCCCGTCTAAACATTTAATTCCATCCGTGATTATCACGTCTGGTCGTTTTTATGTAATATCCACCTCAATATAGATACGTATATCCTTGTACAATTTCGAGAGAAACCAGTTGGAATTTATTCGCGTGAAACAGTTATCCACGGTTGATACTAGTCGTTCATTTAGTATAAATACAAGTTGGCTGTATCAGTCGGAGTTCTAATCAATTAACAAATATCCATAAGTCTGGCTGACTTTCATCTTTCTATCTCGGCTGTGGTGCCCGCCACTTTCAAGTAGGGAAACTTGCCAAGAATTTCAACGATCGCAATATTTCAATTAGCGTACAGATACGTAGCCGCGCGCACTCGGATAAGCGGGCGCTCATTTACAATATTGGCCGTACTCTCCGAATCGAAAATAAGTCGTTGGCTGATAATCGATGGAGCATGAATAACGCGGAGGCGAAATCAAATTGCATTATCAAAGAGACGTAATCTGCTATTCCGGCCGGAGCCGCGAGTAATTTCTCGATCTCGAGCGGCCGATAATAAAAGCTCGGATCGCAGCGGAAAAACGTTACTACCTCCTAACTCGAAGCGTCGAACTATAATTCAGTCGGAGTCGCAGTCGCGTTATCTGCTAGCAATACGGGCTCGACATGATTTTTCATTGCCGCGACCGGGCAATTCAATCATAACTCCCCTATGCCAGCATATAACTCACTTTTGACGGGGACGGTACGTTATACATACAGGCAGCAGGAGTGAAAGGCAGGCGCTTGCGCGCTATATAGCGTCGGAAGGCGGCAGAACAAGCGTCGCTAACGCGCCGCCGCCGCCGCCACTCGGTCTCTCCCTCCCTCCCTTCGATTCTGCGGGTACACGAGCGCGTGTATTTACACCTCGCGTTACATTCTCATTGGCGGCGGCGGCGGCGGCGAGCGCGCGAGCCCGGTAATGGACGTAAATCAATGCGTATAAATAGAGTGGCGCGCCGAATAGATTAACATCGCGCCTAGAAACACACGAGGCGTTAAACTGCTTCCTGTTAAAGCGCGCGATTAATTCTACTTATCGGATTTATGTCCGCGAGCGAGATATCGAGCCGATAATGCGCGAGAGGCAAAAAACACGTTAACTGAATTAGAAGCGGAGCAAGGGAGAGAACGGCAGGGGGGAGGGGTTGGGGAGGGGGTGGCGGAGGGGGGAGAGCTATAACGAGCCCGCAGACCTGCGTGACTACTCATTTGAGAGCTTTTTTCGCCGGCGAATATCTGCGGTCGATTTACCGGTCGCGTGTGCTCGACTACTTGTCTTTTTCTCCCACTCCTACCGCCCCCCCCTCTTGTGTCTCCCTTCCGCCGACCTAGCGGTTTGTATGCCTTTATAGGGCTTTGAAAATTCTAGTCGCGACCTTCCGTTCTTCCACGAAGATGTTTACGTAACCTCGATTTTTTTCTCAGCAAGTGTATACAGCTTTTGTTGTTAGCTTGAAGCAGGTATTTCAAGTGATTCCTAGATATTGATATGGATCTCTATCGTTCCCCGTCAATATCAATTAACTTGGATTACACGAAAGTCGTCTTGCGCTTCGTCCGCTTTTATCTTCCAATCCTGATCAAAACTTGAATAGTCGTAGCAATAACTTTGAAATCATGAACAGTGCGCTTGGAGGTATAATGCATCACAGAGGGATCGAAAAAAAAAAGTTGATCAACCAGCGCAATCTTGGATGAAACCCAACAACACATGCAATCCGCTCGGTAATAACACTATACCGGGGATCCGACTGGCATCATTGGCTCCCGCAAAAAGCCGTCGGTCCGGCCTCTGGTCGACACAGCGATTCCTGCCGTTCGCGCGATAGGATTGAAAAAACAAAAACACGCGGTCGCACGCACATTTTGTTATTCCGCGCTCAAAAATCGACGTCGGCGGCGGCGGTGACGGCGTCGGCTTTTGCGCGCTGATTGGAAACGACTGGCAAAATATTTGCGTTTCAGCCCGGGCCGCTGCAGTGGGTCAATCAAACTCAATTTCCGCCGGAGACGCGTCGCGTGTACGGCCGTTTGCATGCCGAGCTCACGCCGGCGGATTTAATTTAATTCCCGTCAGTCTTGAGCCGCGCGGTGCCGCACCATAAACACCCCGTGCACCGGCTCGGCCGCGTATACGTATACGTATATATGAGTATTTTAACCGCGCGCTCGATGAAAGGAGCAACTTTGAAGTAACGCGAAATGAATGCTCTTCTCACGATCTTACGCCGCTTCCCGTCTGTGTATATATGCAGGCGCGAGCGGCTAGATATATGTGTTACACGTTTACGCTCCGTCGAATGTTTGCTTATTTTCTCAGCGTGGGCGCGCAAACTGAAGCGTGTATGTTTTGAAAAACCAATTTCAATGAGGCTGTGTGCCGCCCCCGTGTGTGTTTGCGTGTTTTGCTTTGCTTCCACCAATCGCTAACAACGAGTTATCGATCGACATATTCTTGGAATTGAAACTCCGTGCCAGTATTAATTTGTAATTTCATCAGCTTATTTATTTTTCGACCGTGTTTTATTCCCGGGATTAATCATTTCGCTGTATGAACAATACTTGTATATTGATATAGCGAGTGAATTTCGCGAAGCTTTGTTTCGTGCGGCATTGTGAAGTATCCAACACAACTAGCGAAATTATAGAAAACTCAACGCAGAATGCGAAGCATTGAATCTTCTAGGATTCATCATACACGACGCTTGAAAAATCACTTCCCTGAATCGATAATCAAAACACACATGAAGCTTTTCAAAATATTTTCCATTATCCGCAATTTATTTAATAGTTGCACCTGATAACTGTACGATTCTGATTGCGCGAAATACTTGAATAATGTATCCCATGGAAATGGGATAGAGAACGTAGCGGTGCTTGTGATACTAATTTGTCCCCTCTATGATTGCAGACGGAAATAGCGAAAAGGCTGAACGCAATTATCGCTCAAATCCTGCCGTTCCTCTCGCAAGAGCACCAGCAGCAAGTGGCCACAGCGGTTGACAGGGCGAAGCAAGTCACCATGACCGAGCTCAACGCAATCATAGGAGTGAGTATTAACTGTGTATATGTGTTTGTGTGTGTGCGCGCGCGAGTGAGAGAGTGAGGGGCAATGGGTAATTTTTGGTTGGAGTGAGTAATTCGTAAAGATTGTTTTGATTATACCAAGAAGAATTTTCACGTTCACAAGTCGCCGAGGGATTTCAGTTGAAACTACGATAAACAGGACGTAGAAGAAAATAATATGATGAAAATTTTTCAAGAGCGACTCTGAGTTTGAAGCTCTTGACGCTACCAACCAGGGAATCGTTGTAATTGAGTTGGCTCAAGTAGAAGCTTTTCAATGTTATTAAATTATTTCGCAAAGTGTATCGGAAGTAGAGCTTATCAGGTCATGGTACAGCATGAAAGTCTTGTGATAATGTAGATAGCACTTCATATCATTAAATGTGATGACAAGGTTGCGAATTTATGAATATCGCCAGTGTTGTACATTGTATCCGCATATTTTATTCGCAATCATATTATAACGGTCTAACGTGTTACTTTCTCGAATCAAATGCCTCGTATTGCCTCATGTAACTCCATATAATTAATATTAAAATTGATTAACCAAAGTGTAGCGCGAAAATAATGAGTTGAATATTATAAAATGATATGATGAAATCCAACCGAGTCTTTGAGGGTTTTAAAATTGAAAAACTTTCCATTGAACTTTGCGAAAAATCTTTCCAATCTTTTTTATCCAGAAACATCGAGTTTCTGTCGTCCAATATTAGTATACTAAGGCACGTGATAGAACTGTTTGAAACGCGAGAACGCGATTGAAAGAACCAAAGTGGCTGGATGATCGAATCCGTAGAAAGGAGAGATCGAATCGCGTGGCGTACGGTGGAGTTGGGTTTGGGGACGCGCGGTTTGGGCCTAATTAATTACGCGTCGGTCTGCTTGGTTGCGGCGGTGCAAAACGAACTTTCCCACGACATGGGTTTTGGCTCGCGGCGGCGGCGGCGGCGGCGCGGCTTGTTCACTTGTCGAATCACGTCTGGCCGGGCTCAGAGTCAATAAGTGCGCGATACACGTATTGAGCGCGAGTCGATTGAGAACCGCTGATCGGGGGTATGGGTGCAGAAGCCGGTAGCGCGCGCTGCACGCTCGAGGAATTCGAAAGCGGGCTCGGTCTCTGTTGCTCGCGCTCTACCCGAATCCTCCTTCAATATTGCTCGAGCACTCAATTTCCTCCCTATTAAGCCGCCGGCTTTCCTCAGCCAGCCGCCGACGCCGCCGACGCCGTCGCCGCAGCGTCTTCCGCCCTCTTCTCTTCCTCCTTCCGTTCGCTCGGCTCGCCGAGGAACACCAAGTGGAATTGATAAGGACAGATAGTCCCTCTCTCTCTCTCTCTCTCTCTTGGGGTCGCTCCTACCGCCGCCCGCTAGCTAGATGTGTATATACGTATGCACGTGTGTGTGTATACATATATACACGTTTAATCCCCGCCGTCTCTCGCAATCTTCCTTTCCTTCCTTCCTCCCTCGTGCTCGCTCGGATAAGTTATAGTGTTATGGGCCAGAAGCACCGACTAATCAGCATTCCTTTCCTCTCCCTCGCCCCGACACTGACTGCAAAGATGGAGAGCAGCCCCAGATAGACGACGCAACTTCGCAATCCGTACGCAAAGACGATGTCGCTCTGTACGTGCGGCAAATACTCAGCAGGATCATGCGCCGCTATCTCTCCTTGTAGCGTGGCCGCCTGCTTCTCTTAACTCGCTGCGCTTACATCTCGCTCTGCGGCTCTTCCCGCGCCCATCTGTGGCCCAGCTCACGCGACGCGTGCTCCCCGTTACCAATCATCCCACAATTCGAATGTCGTCTCATTACTTTCCCAATTCGGATCCTCCCAATTTCACTTTATCCGCTCGACTGACTTTCGCGGATAATTCAATTGGATTGTTTGCCCTCTTATCGAGTGGCAATTAGCTACAATCTAACTCACTGATGCATAATTCCAATGTTGGGCGGGAAAAAAGTATCCAATTTCTAAAAGTGCAGTAAATACCAACGAGCGACTCGGCTCGCATAGCCCGCGGAAGCGAGAGAGCCGGAAAAGTGTTATTGTTCGCGCGTAAATGTAAAAACAAAATAAGGATAGAGCGTGTAGCGTGTGAAGCGTTTGAGCTATCAGCTGTGTATCCATCTCGGGCCGTCTTGCTCGGACTCCTCTCCCCGGCAAGAAAACTCGACTCGGAAAAACGAGATTCAGAGCGCGTGAAAGAGCCCCGCCACCGCCGTCGCCGCGCGGCCTCTGGCGGATAATGGAATGGAATATACTCGCAGGAAAGAGTGAGAGCAAGTAAGGTTATCGCGGAGAAGCTTGGAAGAGAAGCTCCTCCTCCTCCTCTCCTCGTTCTTTTACCAATTGGATCTCTTCCCATTTTTGCTCGTGTCGGCTCTCCGCTCTTGCTCTTTTTACACTCTCCTTCCTCGCGCTGTATAGCACGGCTGCAGCTCTAGCTGCGGGGCGGTTATAAAGTGACTTGTTTATTTTTACGGGGCTTAATGCGAGCGTGCTTTTTACTCAGCGACAAGTGACCGAGTACGGTAATAATTTTCGCGACCCTCTAAGTGAGCCCATTAGACCCCTCCTCTTTCTCTCCCAATCTTTATGCTCTCCTGTACTTATGTATTCTCCGTACTTGTCTTTATTCAGTATTGCGATCCTTTCAGACCCAACTTTTATCTGCTCTCTCTCTCTCTCTCTTGATCAGGGCATTAATAATTGGATAATTATTTGCTCTTTTTATATCGAATCATTCATCCGTACGGTACACGTTTTTCGTGTCGCATCTTCCGTTCAAATTGCCCCCAAGAGCCCCTGGGCTTTGAAAAAAATCGATAGCCAAAGCATCGCGCTGGCGGCACCGACTCGCGAAACGAGGAGCAGCATCGTCGAATCGAGCCGTACAATGACAAGACGTGGCGGGTTATACCTCGGCCCATCCCCGGCAAACGAAATTCCATCTGCGAATCTCTATAACAGCGTCATACTTCACGCTCGCTCGGACGCATAAATTGCAGATCGAATAATTCTTGGCGGTGCGGCGGCGGCGGCGGCGGCGGCGCGAGCCTTCTTACCTCGTCGGATGTGCCCCGGGGAACGGGCAGGCAACGGGGCGAATAAGCCGAGCCGGATGGAAACGGCTTAATCGCGTGTGCGCACGTGACGACTATCCTCCTGTCTTTCATACTTCGGGCTCGTTACGTGAGTGCGCGCGCACATACACAGTGTGCATTGCATAATGCATGCGTTCTGATGCTGGAGGCTTTCAGTCCCGATGAAAAATGCATCTGCGGGGAGAGACACAGAGAGACGCCTCTTGTACTCTCGCTTGTACGCTCGCTATCCGTTTGCCCCGGGCATTGCCGAGCTCTTTACTGCTTTTTTTTCCCTCCTCATAATCACTGCGCGACGGCTCGGTCGATGAAAGGTGACGCGCGAGTGTAAAAACGACTTGGATAGCTGCGACCAATCCAAACATCGATTCACCCGCGGTTGTTCAGCGACGAACGAGGCGGAATGAATTTCTCACCGCGGATTCCACCGAGAGCGCCACCCCCCGTCCCCCGTCTCTTTCACCGCTCGTTCTGCCGAGCCTGTATACATAAATATATATATATACGAGGGAGATCCTTCGGAAATCACTCGGCTCGCGCGCGCTCGGCCATTAGGCTCGATCGCGATTATCGCCGCGTCCTCGGCGATTCGATCCGCGCTGGAATCCTCCGACTCGGACATGATAAATCTCGAGCCGAGCTATCGAAGCGGCGGATCGGCCAAACAACCGAGCCGATTTGCCCGTACGTGCGTTACCTCTCGAGTCGGCCAGATGCCGAGCGAAAGCCCGCCGGGAAGCCAGGTGTTACCACTTCCGCAACTCACTCGACTCGCACTTTTTTTGTCCCTCCGCTGTGAATGTCTTCATTCTGCGAGCGAGCCTAGCCAAGTGGAAATTGATTTCTAACGCCGCCCCCCCCCCCCGGCTCGATAGGGTTTTACCTTTGCGGACACTCCTCTGACAGGTGTTTGAGGTCGAGGAAGCTGCTGCTGTCACTCGAGTGACACAGCCCAGGGGCGTAGGGATGTGCGCCGTTCCAAACTTCCCGTTTCGATTCGTTGCATTATTAGTCGGCGCAGGGATTGACGAATCATTCTAATCGGTCTCGCCAACCATAGACATCATACGTCTCGCGACATATATTATCGTTCGCCTCCGTGTTTCTAACGCCGTGGCGATATTGGCCGCCGAACGACGACTCGTCCGAGCTGATCAGCCGAAGCGTGAAAGAGACACACAGCCATATGTATATAATAAAGATATCAAAGCGTGTGCAACGGGGAGCGGAATCTCGGCTGTGTAATTTTGCACGGATCGTGAGCCCGAAACGAATTACCGAGCGTAACCCACATACCCCGTCCGGCGCACTCGTGCGGGCAAAAAAGCACCGACGCCGGAGGAAAAAAGAAAATGGCCGTAATTATCGCGCACGATAATCGAGCAGTACAAATTACACGGCTCTCCCGCGATTTTTCCGGCGTTTGGGCCTAATTGCCGCTGGCGCGCGCGCGCCAAGCGCATCGGCCCGCATTCAGCGCGAGCGCGGAAAATTCTGCGCGATCGAATTTCTGAATTGAGGCTTTTTTTGCGCCATCCGCGCGTGAGAGATAATGGCCGGGAAATTGACTCGGCGGCGGCGGCGGCGGCAGTATAATTATTTGTTTTTAAGCACCAGCCGAGAACCCAGTGGCACTTCAATTATACCCGAGATTACGCTTGATTATGACTTACAAATTACACTTAATAGCAGTTTTGAGGACACGTACGAGCTCCCGAGAAACTTTGTGAGAACATCAACTGTTATGATTAACGCGTAATGTAACGTGTAACTAATCTTTCACTGTCGTAGCCTGCTCTTTTTTTACATGCCAATCATTACTCGTATTGTTCTTATTATCCCTGCTGATTCTCACTTTTTTGCAGTCGTTATGTTCCCTCGCAAATTTTCGAGAGACTGATTGAAATAATTGTTTGCTCGGGTTTTTCGAGCTGCACGACGCACCGCGCCATATCTCGAAAACGATCCTGCCTAAATTCCGATGAATCAACCTCGACCTTCTTATTTTCAAATCGATCCAAACTCGAGTCTCGAAGGCCGTGCTCAATTGAATCGGTTTTTTCACAGCACACATTACAAATCGCACCCTCGATTGACTCGGAGAGCGTTGCGCGAACCGGAGCGGCCACAGAGCCGAGAGCGTGTCCAAACGCACTGTAGAAGCCCCAACTCGCGGCAAAGTGTGGCTAACAGCGAACAAGCGATAAAGGCGAGAGACGCTTTGACTCCCCTATAAATTCAGGGCGCATAGGTGCGGACGCGAGTCGGCTTATTATATCGTTAAGCCATTTAATTATCTCGGGAAAACTACTCCGCCCGGGAATACTCGGTCCGCTCGCGCGCGCGCGCGCATCCACTCCTCGGCTGGCGTCAGGGGGGGCATTATCTCGCGCGCCCGCGCTGTAGCACAGCCACTTTGCGATTTGTTTCGCCGCGCGCATAATTCCCCCTGCCTCCGCCGGGCGCAAGCTTGCGCGCAATTACGCCGCCACCGCGGCGTGCGCGGCACCGAGTACCCACTGCTGCCACTCGTCAAAATGAAAATCGCGTCGCTCGTTTCTCTTTCGGCTCCAGCGTCAAGTTTCCCACGGGCGAGTTGGACTCTCGGGGGCTTTGTTTTTCACTCGCGTTTAACTCGTTTCGCTTTGACATATCACGAATTTCACGAATCCACCAGCTGCTTTCTCATCAAAATTGGCGAGTGCATTCTTGCACACATATACAGCTCTTTTGTGTATTGGTGTTTCCTACAAGTGTATAAAATCAATTGCGACTCGTACACATCTCAGGAAAATCGAAGCATTTTTATCTTGAAATAAATTTAAACTTCTGGAGTTTCATAAAAATCCACTTCCTAAACCACGTAGTATTCGATCCTTCACTATATTTTGTAGATGCAACTGGGATAGACTCTTACAAATTCTTATTTAATAGATATACCAAATAAGCTTATTTCTGTTGAGAAAGCAATTGTACTGATATTCGAATTTGCAAATATTTGAGATTTCTGATTATTTTTGCAAATCGGCTTATATTCTACCATGCAACTCTCGCTCCGTCATTATCGTAGTTCATTTCCCCGTGGGAAATCCAATCAAAATTCTCTCTCGGGTTGTCGCACCTAGAATAGAGACAATACAATTTACTGCGAGCATTCATTCACAAAGGTATTTTGAGTCCCTTCCGAAAAATGTTTATAATTGCAGCGTTAGCGAGTGTAGGAAAAAATGCCGGAACAGGTACTATTTTGAAAAACAGCAGCGGCATCGTTGCGCTCGTGGGTGCAGTGCGATCCGGGTAAACCAGAGCTCGCGTAAAAAGCTCGCCAGCAAATAAAGCGGCGAATGTTTCTATTTTTTTTCTTTTTCCAGCCTCGTTCCGCTGCAGATCGCTGCACACACACACATACACACACACACACACACACACACACACACACAGCGCAAGCCTGGTGCAGGGGAAAAGGATTCGTTAGCTCGTGTTTAGCGAACGTGCTCGGGCGGCCCGGGCAAATAAATGAATTCGCGAGCGTTGCGCAGCACGTCCGAAAAGTGCAGGAGCCACGGCTAAATGGACGAATAAATAATTTTATTTGCGGCGGAAAAAAACAGCGAGGGCGAATTAAAAAAGGATCGTCGGACTGCGGCAGCAACGCCAGTGACAAAAAGACGCGGCGGCCGCCGCCGCCGCCGCCGCCACCGAGTAATCCCGCGAACCGGAATTAACGCTCGGACGGGAAAAAAATAAAAGTAGGGAAACTTCACGATACCCGGGGGAGCTTTTTCGACTCGTTTATAAATATTGCCAGAGGGCCGGCCGGCCGGCGGTGCGGCGCGGAGCGGACTACTCGTTGAGCCTATTTATTTATGCGCTTCCGTCCTTTCAATCCGAGCCGAGCTTTTATCGCGTGCTGAGCCTGCGTAAATTCGGGCCAATGTGTGCGCTCTTGTTGCCTTTTTTGTAGCGCGCGGATAATGAGATTTTCAAAGGCTCGCTTTTTACCCTCGTCCTCCCATTCGCCTGTGATAATTGTCATTCGGCGAGAGGGGCTTCGCCCAGCGAAAGAGCTTAATTAGAGATTTGTTGGATGAGCCAATAAAACTCGATTAATTTGTAGAAAATTCTTTTCCCATCGGATTTTTCAATCTGTACGGATCGTGCCGAGTAATCTCCCCGCCCCCGGCATCGTTGCGAATGTCGCGACACTCTGACCGAGCGTTACACCGCGAGGTCATTTGGAAAATTGAACAAAAACATCGTCTCGGGTGGGGTTTTTCATTTGATTTTGCCTGTTGTAAAAAGAAGATCCAACGTGGGCTGCAGTTGGAAAAGTTGACTAATATAAATACTTGGTTGTGCTTACAGCAACAGAGGCCGGACCTGCCGAGGATACTCCAGCAGATGCACGCACAGCAGATGCCCCCGGGAGCGGGGATGGGTCCGCACCCAGGCTTGCCAGGGCTTCCGGGTCTGGGTCCGGGAGGCGGGCTGCCGGTCCCAACCTCGGCCTCGGCGGCTCTGCTCGGGCTGGGACTGCCGCCCGGCGCGGGCGCCGCCCCGGCTGGCTCGTCCCACCCCCTCAACATGCTCGCCAAGCCCGAGATGCACAGGGGACAACAAGACGATCTCAAGGCTAATGGTGGTGAGTTTGACTGTACTATTTCCTCCGCTTGCTCATTGTGTCGCGCGCGCTCCCCCTTTACCGTCGCACACTTCTTTTCTCCAGAATCAAATGGACATGATATGGCCGGTGGCGCGCGAGTATCGCGGCGTTCGCAAATGGAAGCGACGACACTTGAAAGGGAATTTCATAGGAGTAGAGAGCCGTGAACGCCGGTGAAAAGTAGCGCGCGCAGCACTCTGGGAAAAAGCTTTGAAAACAATGCGACTTGTCAACCTCATTTGAGAAGGGCAAGCAGCTTTTTAGCCGCGCGGTTTCAAATTCGCAAATGCACCTCGACCGGCCTCTCCCGCGATTCAATCACCCTCAATACATGCGCTCGCTCGAGAACGAGAAAAAAAGAGAGCTCTCGCCAATCCCAGCTCGTGCAGCTTTCAAAATTATCATGCGCGCCGCTGCGAACAACTCTGCTCGTGATTGCAGCGTAGCCCTGGCCCGAGCTCCGAGGCTAAATGAATTTTGCACTCGCCGGCGGACGCGCGGAGGCCGAGTATAGCAATCGAGTGGGTTGTGCATGGCGGTGGACCGCGGCTCATTAATAGGGATAAAAGCGAGAGCCCGGAGTCACGCGTGCTTGGCCCGGCAAAGCGTCGCCAAATTACACAGTTGGAGCGCGTATACATACGCCGCGGCGGGGCGACCGAGAGCTGCACACACACACCGCGCGCTCGGCGAGCGCGACACCGTCTAATCGCGGCCAGACCACATCAGACGCGGCCGCATAGCGCCGAGCCTCTTTGACTCGCTTTTCGCCGAATCCGCACGAGCCGCGGCTTCTATCGGCCCGCCGCCGCCGCCGACGCCGTCGCCGCGCACACGCCATCGTGTAATTGGCTAAATGCTGGCGCACGGCGCGTCATCGTCTCCCTAATATATACCCTCCGACATCGTCATACGTGCTGCGCGCCCGGCTCTTTTCAACACTCGTACATACACTCGTCCATCTTGATTTGGCCCCGAGCTCGCTCGCTCGCGCTCACGCGAGATAAAAGATTCAGCGCGCGGCGAACGGGGGAAGAGGCGGAGAGAACGAGAGCCGGGGAGAATTGGAAAAAGCAATATCTGCCGTTCCATTCTTTATCGCAGCCGGTCGAGGGGAGGGAGGAGGGGATTGCGGGTAGTTGTCGCTGCCTGTCGATCGATTACCACCGCCGACGCGTCGATTACCCGGACGGCTCAATCCCCCGGCCGGGGAGAGCAGCAGCCGCGGAGCACCGGTGTAATTGCTCTCTTGGCTTGGCGGAGCTTTCAGCTGGGCACCGGTAGAAAAAGTCGCGTGATTAAATAAATGAACGCGCAAATGACGCGGCGAACGAGCCGTGAATAATCCGCGCCGAGATTGCGCGGCGCCGCGACCCCGATTCGCCGCGCTCTCGCGCATATACCTACACCCTCGCACTCTGTCGCGTGCACTCGCGCACACACGCTCGGAGTAGCGAGCGCGAAAGAGTAGCGCGAGATACGCTGACAAAGTCTCGAGTGCTTAAAGGAGGGCTTCTTCGTCTTCGTCTTCGTCTTCTTCTTCTTCTTCCTCTTCTTCTTCTTCTTCTTGTACGCGAGCTCGGCGTCCGCGAGCTACGCGATGAGAACTCTCGGAATCTCCTCTCGACACGAGGGCGCTTCCGACTGTCCTTCTTCGGCTCTCTTTCAGAGTCGCGCCCGCGCGCGCGCCAGCCGCCAACTCGTATACGTCCCTTTTATCTTTCCTTCCCTCTTTCTCCCTCTGTGCTGCTGCTCTGCTGTATATGTCCGCGCCGCGCGCGCGCGACTCTCGCAATCCACCCAGTCGCACTCGAGGCTTCTTTTTTTACACCTCTTTTCCTTTCTTTGCGCCACCGCTCGTTCTACTATCCCGCAGATATATATACTGCTCTCCTTCCCTCTCCTTCTCTCCGTGTCGAATAAAGTTTTACGAGTAGTGTGTATATTTGTACCTCCAGACTCAATCTCCAAAGTATATCCTGTAGTTATTAGAATGTTGTTCCCTGCTCGGGCTACATTTTGCAGCCACTCCGCGACACTATGCATCTGGCTTTCAAATACTATACCTGCTCTCATTCATCGTCCATCAATTATTTTCAATTTAAAATTTACGAGACATTCATTTCGATCGTGCTCAATGATACTGCCAAAAATTACATTCTAAATTAAGTCGAAATGACAAGTCATTGTTTAAAAAATGTTATATTAGTAGAGTCTCGTCGATTTGCTCCGCAAAAAAAGTACCTCCTATGTCGTCGTAATAAATGTCGCAAGCTCTCGATTGGGGGGATCCATCAAGTTGATCCAGCGCAAAGTATGACGCGTATTTGCGATTTAACTCGCCGAAACCGAGGCTGCGAAAAAGAATAATCGGGTCAATCGCGGCCCGAGCGGAATCTCAAGCAAGCCGCGAGTCCGAAAAAAAAGCTGGGGAGAACAGAGCCAGCCCAGTGGCGGGCGGTAATGAAGCCGCACTCGCGCCCCTCGGCCGAGTTAAACAAGCGGCCCTCGCCGGCTCGCGCGCGCGCGTTATTGCGATCGTTGTCGAGTCATTAAGCCGGGCCGCGGTGGATGGGAGGGCGCTCGCGATTGCCGGTAGTTTTGCGCGCGATTATCGAGTGGCGCCCGCGTGCTCGCGAACGAACGAGCGAGCGACGTGATTCATTAACGCGAGCGGGCTCGGGCGCGAGTGTGCAGCCGTTGCAGCGGCGATCAAGCGCGTTAAGTGATTACCGCCGCCGAGCGAGATTCAATATCGGCCCTATCACACTTTGTTGCTCCTTGAGACAGGGCCGCTTAACGGCTGTTGGCTCTGATGGCTCTCTTCCGCTGGCCGGGCTTATCTTTTTTTTAATTTCAACATCCGACGCTTATCGGTACGCAGTCACTTCGCCATGATTCTCGCGTTTATCAATATGGTCGTTTCCGGGGCAAGACGCGCGCCCCAATGGTCGATACAGAGGGGCAGATGAATAACATTCACGGTGGATTGTATCTGTTTTGTTTTATTGGTTTCGTGCCGGATGCTCGCTCGCGAAAATCAATTTGGGAGGAGTGAAATAAGAGCGAATACGTTGTTGACGCGCAGTAAAAAGAAGAGGTATCCGGGTAACATTGAAAGACTGGTAAAGTGATGCTAATCAAAAATCCAACAACTCTTGTGCTCCGGCCTGTTCAATAGCCTTCGGGCGAGGCGATCCCCAAAAGAACGATTCACGAGGCGCAACAGTAAAACTGTTGCCCCTCATAGCGACTCCAGCCCCGAGATATACGAGGCTCACGCGTAACGGGGGGTATTTGTCATATAGCGCGGGGAGGCGCATATAAAAGAGCCAACCTTATTTCAATTTCCCCAAAAAGAGAGAAAGAGTGCGGGGCGAGTGGGCACCGCGTGCGTCCCCTTTTCCCCTCCGGCCGGGCTATCTGCGCCGCGAAACGACCTCTTTGCGTTTTAGTGGAGAATTATGCGCGACGAGCGTTTACGAGCGGCCGGGCGAATGGCGGGGGATTTAAATTAGCATTTCACTGCGAATTTGTTGTGAAGCTTTTTTGCCGCGCCCACGCGTGTTCTGCTTGATGATTGTCAAGGGGCTCACTCGCGTGGAAGCGGTTCATGGAAGCTCCCTTCCACGGTTCGAGTTTTCCGGGGATTGCCTCGTTAACGCGTGTAATCGAACTCATTTTTACTGGCCGGTCAAAGCCGCTCGTTCGTTCGTGAAATACTTCGGAGTACGCGCGATTCGCCGATTCATTCGCGAATTTCGATAAACTCGTGTCCATTCAAAGGGCCAAAAGTAAATACGGGGAATGGAAAAAAATGAGAATAAGAGCTGTGCAGTATTCCGCGGTCCATGCGCGGGAATATTTCTCAATGCGAGACTCGGCTTGGGATTTACTTTGAAAATGTCGCGTGTTCATAAATAAATAAATAAACAAAAGCGATGGGACGGGTCGGGCGCGCAAGGAAGAGTGAGTTACAAGTGGCTCGCGATACATTCGAAAAGATGGTAGCGAGAGATACACACGGCTGTGGCGGAGGGATAAAAAGGAAGCGCGCGAGCATTGGCATTTCGCGCGCGAGAGACTTTCCAAGAGACAGAGTCGTGCGCCAGCGCCGAGGAAAAGAGGATCTCTCGGATCCGATTGTCGGAGGGCTTTGTGTCGCTGTTGCGCTTGGTCTCGCTGTACGTGTACCCGTCTGTGTGTGTGTGTGCGCGCGCGCGCATATATACGTGAATTCCCCACGCGCTACACTGCTTGAATCCGGTGATTTTCTTTTCCGGATAATGTAGCGATCCCCCCCGTATAACTCTGCCTGCTCTCGTCTTTCAACTTTTGCGAAATTCACCCGGAGCCCGAGCTCCGTGGACTTTTTAACTTGGTTTCCTCTTCGCCCTCTTTTGCCTCGCTCGCGAACACGCCGCTTTACTCGCACAAATGCGCCGCATAAATGTTTGTTGAAATGGGATCGCATCAATTTTTCCCCCCCGCCTCCGTTGCGCCGCGGCCCGCGCGTATACCGTCTCCCGATACCTATTCGAATTTCATCGGCGGATGAAAATATTGTGCCTCGCAAAGTCCCTTATCTCCGCGAGAACGAGCGCTTTTTCAAATTCCCCGTCCTTGCTGCCGCGAATTCGGCGGAGATTGATCGCGCGAAACAACAACAACGTCCGCGCACTCGAGTCTCGGACTGAGCACAAGTGTTGTGCCCAAATCACATCTTTCCGCAGATCGAGAATCGCTCTCGAAACGATGACGAATCGCCTCGGGTGTATGGTAAACGCAGCGTCGCATTAGTACCAGTCGAAGAGCCCCCAGCCGCGAGCAGACCGCAGCCCTCGTTGCAAAAGCGAAGCGACAAATTCGAAATAGCAGAGGAGAATTAATTCGAGGCGGACAAGTGTGTGCGAGCGTGTGCGGGGAGCCGAGCGTGACGTCTCAATTCAGCGGCGGGGCAAGTGCAAAAAGTCACGCATACGCGAGGGGGGCCGCGGGTGTATCGCGGGGGGCGCGCCACTAGACTGTAAATATATGTACGATGGGGAGGGTGGCGGCAGATAGCGCGTCGCACGAGGGCTCTCGAGTGCGCCGGTGGGCGGAGGTTCGTAATGCCTTTCAGAGCCAGCGCCAATGTAAGGAGGGTGCGCGACGCTTTCACCCACTCCTTCTTTTTTTCTTTTTCCACTCTTTTTTCCTACCCCTCTCGCTTGCTCTCGGTGCTTTTTGTCGCGCGCTACGCGCCCAGCTTTGAGTTCGGTTTTTAATGGGGCGCGATGCAGATTGCAACTGCACGCGTTTGATTCCTCGAGTGCGCCGCCGGGCCTGAGTGAGAGAATTCACGATGGAGTGTCTCGCGGCGGTTGCGTTTTTCGAGCGCACGCACATGTACGCGCCACGTCGCCTCGACTTTTTCAAAACGCTGCTTCGCCTCGGCGAGAAACACCACTGTAATCCTGTGTCATCCCGCATTGCTCGCGGTCTGTATCATCTTCGCGGTCGATTCTCCTCGTTCCGCGTCATTAATCACGAGTTAAAATCGCCCGTCCGTCAGCGCCAGCCAGACTCGTCGTGCACATAAATAATGCATCAGCGTCTCATTGCCCGTCGTACTATCCCTGCTAACAGAGTAGCGATCCCTCCCTATCGCGTCGGAAACGTGGGGTCGTCGTACCGGCTCTCCGAGTTTTCTCATATTTTCCGATTATCACGTATATAGTGGCTGGGTGTACATATTGCGCTGGCGGGGAACGGCTTCTTTATCCTCCTTCGGAGTTTCTCGTGCCGCCGCCGCCGCCGCCGCCGACACCGCCACCGCCGCGACCGTGTTTTATCTACCCTTCGCGAGAGAAAGCCGTTTCGCTGGGGGGGCTTTTGTTGTGCGGCCTCTAAATGTTTTGGGAGGCGACTGCTCGCCGTGAGGGGCTGCTCTCGAGGAGGTGTGAAACGTTGGACGCCGCGAGTAAGGGCTGCTTATTGTTTGGGAGAGGCTCGACAGCGAGAAGAAAAATTTAACCGTTATTGCTGCCTCGTCGTTGGCTGGCTCGATGGAGTGTTACCGTTTCAGGGGACTTTTCACGCCCGCGAGTCGTAAATTGTATGAGGAAGTGTTTTTTTCCCTATCGCGCAAGAGTATCAAGTATATATATATTCACCGTGATCGTTCCAAAATTATTGCGAGGTTTCAGAGAGTATCAAATGCGCTCGATCAAGGGTGGTAAGGGAAGAGAATGGCTACGAAGCGAGTCTGAAAGTTGGAATAAAAGTTATTTGAGTGCATATCACGTTTCACGAGTCGAGTTTATACCCGCCCTTTATAGATAGCAGAATTTGCCACAATTTTTTTCAACGCTATATCACTTTCAGTCTTTTTTCTTGCTACCGATAGGTAGCCCATTCTTCCTCGTACTTTCCACGAGAGGTCCCCGATTCACCGGGGCACACGTTTGCACGTACACGTACACGCGAGCACACCAATGCCTCTTTCATGCATCACCGCCATTGTCTGGGCTCAAGTGGCCGTGTGTACACTTTCCCGCCCGAATAATCATTAAGAGAGGATTGATGTTCGACCCCCTTGCGCCTGTACTCGCTAACACGCATATACATATATGCAGTCGTTCGGTGAAACTAAACTAAATTCTTATTTGTCCTTTCTTTTGTGTTGCAGGTCTGAATTCATCCGAGGAGAGGCATGTAAGTATCGAAATTCTTTCCCTTTTTTTATTTTCGTGTCATTCACAAAAGGGTTTTCTCTTTCTAGAGCGCGCGTGCGCACGCTACTTCTTTCTTTTCTCATATGCGTATGTATTTCATGTGGTTAAGAGGCAGTCATTGTTGAGCGAGATCAGAGACTCGGAAGTGTAGTGGCTCAGTGGTAGAAAAAGGGATGGAAAAAGAGAAAGAAGAAGTCCTTTCGGAAGAATGGGACGTCGGAGCATCTGCCACGCGAAAACCATCCCATTCCCTGCTTTCTCGTGTGTACCAGCTCAAATAGACTCTATTCCCCGCATTCGCGTTGTAGTCCATTGTACGAGTTGCGTTTACAAGTCACTCGGTGGTTCATTTTTTTCACTTCTCTCGATCTCGTTTGAAAATCGTATTTGTCAAAAATACGAGAACAACCCGGATGTCCAAGGGGTCGGGATCATTTTCAATTTTCCTCCGGCTGCTGCTGCTGCAAAAATCGTTGGAACTAGTGAATGAAAGAGAGCGCGATAGAATGTCGAAGCACTCGAATCGAATGAAAAAGCGGCTCGTGTCGCTCATAAAAGCTGATAACTCGAAACAGCGAGCTTTCAGCCGGGGAATAAAGCGAGCCAAGAGGTCGGAAGAGGCTCGAGCCGTTATATATCGGCAATGAGACGCGCGATAATTCGTATACGGTGTACCGCAGTACCTGCGCACACGACAAAAGCCTCGTTACGTGCGCGGCGCCCGGCCCTCGAGTGCCACTGTATACGTACACGCGAATCGTCGGGACAAAGCTGTGTAGCCGGGCGTAAAATGCACGAACGAGAAAAAGGCCGGAGGAGAAAAGCGGAAGGACAATGTCGAGCCGATCGGTCGGATAATGGAACACGTGGGTTTTGAGTTACTTATACACGCACTCGAGGATTTTTCAGCCGGAGATTTTGAGAAACGAAGCTGTTGAGGGGTGTTGTTTTTTTTTTTCGCTTACCAATGCAAACCGCGCCTCGGGGCCCGTGCACGCGGATTGAGACAAAGTTATTCCCCCGCGAGCATTAGCATACAGGGTCGGTAATTCTAAATTCAAGAAATATAAATGTATCTCGAATGAAAATTACATGGGACGCTTAACATTACAATTCACCGCACGCATTCAGGATGCACAATGCAAGAGGCAGAGCGAGAGAGAGAAAGAGATGGGAAGGGGGAAAAAATCGCTCCACCAGATACATCGGCTTAGCATCGAAATAATACCCTGCATAATGCGCGAACGGATCGCGCGCTGTGTTACATTATACGAGCATAAAGACTCGGTGGCGTTTATCATTGCGAAGGCACTCCAGACAAAGATAGCTGCAGACGCGGCAGTCGCGCGAGCAAGCAACCGAGCGAGCAAGCAGCTCGATATCATTATACCGTGCAACACTTCGCCCTCCGCCCGTTATCTACCCTAATCTCGCTCACGCGTCTTGGGGATTACGAGGGGAGCTGCTGCTGGCGCTGCTGCTGCTGCTGCTCTGCGTCTTTTCGCGGATCAAGTTCGTGGCGCGGCGCGCGAGTCGGCTTGGGGCTTCCTCGCTCGTGCCACGCGTCCATTCACTTTGCCCAACACCTCGCTTGTTGTGTTTCAAATTTTTTTCTGCCTTCTCCCTCGATCGACGTTGTTGTACTCGCCACTCGGGACCCGCGCGAGAGCGAAAAATCCCCTGCGAATTTATCGCGTAACCCGGGTAATGATGAATACCGAAGCAGCTCAACGATGGAGATTAACCTCGGCTATCAAGGGGCTCATAATTTACGATGATACCGGCGATAAAACACGCATCCCTCGGCGAGAGAGTTATTCCAGCTGTGAAAGGGGATATTTAGGAAACATAAACCGTTATTCGAAACAGAAAAAGATCGTTTTACACGCGCGAGGGGGGCGAGTCGCGGCGGAACTGGATACTAAAACTTTTACGATTGAGTCAGTGAATGATGCTTTCAATTATTATATATAACCCCGTGCGATACGCGAAACCGCTACCGAAGTCACTTCTCATTTGACTAATGCAATCGAGGAAATGAGCCGACGAGTTTAATTAGCTTTTTTATGCTCGCATTATCTGGCCGATATTCATCATGTACGAGATCGTATATGACGAGCGGGACTAATGACACGATCGTCTAATCGCGCCGCCAATCGAAGATTCGGATTTTGTTTTAATATTGTATTCTCATCTGTCCGTCGCTCATCAGATGCTCAATCGAGCTGCTCATTTGTATATTTTATAACCACGATTATGGGTACAGCCGGTGGAGCAGAGGATGCGGAGAAAAAACTGCCTTCCTCTCGTGGAGGTGAATCCATAAAGCTCCATCAGGCAGCATAAAAGGAGGAAAAAAGAACGCCACGTTATACGATTTCAGCTCGTGAAGCAGATTAGACTTGTCGGGGGCTGTATCCGGTGCGGCTAACCCATAAGCGCCTTGTAGTAACCGTATCAGCTCTCGGGGCGGGGGAGGGGGGGAGGGGGGGCGGCGAAGAAGGAGAAGCGCGCGAGGCAGAGGGAGTGGATGTATAAAAGCCGTCGTTTGCCCCGTCGTCAACTGACCCGTAAAAGACTCTTCCTTCCCCAGCGCGACGACGCTCGGAGGTTATAAAGCGGAGCTTCTGCAAGCGCACGTTTATTAAAAGTCCCGCTATGTATATGGCCCGCCGCGCTTGATTGTCGCATCATCGAGCGAGCTTATGCCCCGGCTGAATATGTAAGCGACGTGGGGTGATGCTGCTGCCGCTGCCGCCGACGCGACGCTTCTATAGTTCAAGCGCTCGGATCCCGCAAAATTACTTGGCATTGTTTTGCCTCGAAGCAATCAGCTTCTCATCAAACGCAAACAAATCGAGGACACGGGCGAACATGTGTAAGTCGAACCTGACTTTGAACTGCGCGCCAGAAATTAATTGTAGCATCGACGATAAATCCAAGTTTTCGCATCTTGGCGCACCAACCAAAGTGCCGCAGTCCCGGCATGAATGACCGCGAGCGAACGCCGGAGTAAATTAACTCGGATCGGCGCGGCACTTATAAAACGAGCTGCTCCGCTGCTGCTCTCAGCTGTAATCGAATCGCGCGCGCGTAAACGGGCCGCTTAATGGCCGATCCCTAACGAAGCGGTACACAGGTACACCTGGGCCGGCGATAAATACGCGAGCAATTTGGTGAGAGGCGCGGGCGGGCTTAATTAGCGCGAGCAATTATCGCGGATTGATAATCACGCGCCCATTACACACTGCCCCGTGTGCTCAAGATATCCGCAGGTGGTAATGGCTTTTTGCGCGCCACGTCGTTACTGTTATATCGCCCCTTCCTTCCTTCCTTCCTGCCCTCGCGAGCCTCGTCAAATTGAAATATGAATGCTAATGGCTCATGGTGAGCCTGAGCTCGCTTGGGGGAGGCTTTTTTGCCCACCAACGATCTCAACGTGCAATCGCGGTAGCTCCAGCCCTTCAAAGCTGTTGATTAGAGGTGGAGAGCGTTTATTACCTCGGGCCATTTAACTTTGCGCGGGGCTGCACTTTTTTCCCATATCCACGCGCATAACATGCCATACATCAATTGTCAAAATAAATTATTCATATCCTCTGGACTGAAGAACCAATGTCGATTTTCGAAAAAGTAAATCAGACGATTCTTTCATTTGTTGCGTATATGAAATTGTTGTTCGTTTCACTCGGCCTCCCACAAGTCGAACGTCTGCTCGAAGTAAATGTGAACACCCTATAATGATGCTAATAAGATATTCCAATTGCAACTTTACACTCACGATATTTCATGAATTAATCAAAAGCTAAAAACTATAGCTGCTAAATGATTCAGACAAAGCAGCCGGGCAGCAGAGCTATTATAACGCTTCCGCGAACGATTCATCGCTGGCTGGCGGTAGGAAAAAAAGCTCTATTCGTTTTAGCGCCATCTGAGCGTGTGGGAAAAGCACCTGGACGTTACGGGGAAAGGCTCGTTCGCCGAAGCTGCTGCGAGCGATTGCGCGAAAAAGGGTCAAACCCACGAGGAGCGAATTTGCGAAACCCGACGACGAGGCTATAGACCGGTGACGCGGTTCCACGGAAACATTGATAAATAATGCGCCGCCGATCAAAACTTCATCGAGCGCGCGCATGCGGACGGGTGCACGACCTCCGCGGCTCGCCGGATGTTGACGAGCCGCGCCGTACGGCTACCACGAGCGAGCGGCCGGGTGTGGTTTACCCGAGATCGATGGTCGCAAATTTATTAAAAACCGCGCGCCCATCCGCGAACAAATTGAACGTCACGAAAAGCTGCGTGCGGATATATTTCGAAACACCCCCGACCAGCCACCATCTCTTTGGTTAGTTCGGCCTCGATTCCATCGTCATAACTCGAGATTCACTCTCGTCGACATTCCGCAACAAAGTACGAGCGGAAACTGTAGCGCCCCCACCAGCCGAGGCCGACGAGGCACAGCGCAGTATCGAGTCTTTGCTCGAATAACCACCAACCGAACCGATGGAAGCGGGAGCTTGCAAAAAGCTCGCGGCTCTGTGCGTTGCGCGCGCGGGCGCGGCAACTTTGCTCTGGCGTTGGGTAAACAGGGGCGTGTATCCGGGTTCGCATCGCTCGCGCTCGAGAGAGGCAGAGAGAGGCAGAGAGAAAGCGAGTCGTCAATGTTATTTCCGCGCACGTTCGCCCGGCCCTGCGGCTTCGCGTTCGATTTCATTTTGTCTCGGCATTTCCGCCAACGTGCCGAGGAATCCGATTCCGCCGCTCGCGCGGCTCGTCAAAGCCGCGGGGCCGGAGCTGGGGGTGAGGCAAATTCCGCACCGATCGAAGCCCGGGAAATTGAGAGCGGAGCGCCGCGCAGCGCGCGTCGAGGGAGAATTTTTCCGCAGCCAAGTTTTCAGAGGCGTGAGAGAGCACACACGCACGCGCGCGCGCGCACACACACACCCACACAGCAGCCAGCCTCGTTTGACTTTACTTGTAGCTTTCCTATTGCTGCGCGCGCTCGCGACAGCTAGTTCGTTTGCCTCCAGCTCGGCTTTTCCATTTTCATTTTTCGACGCAGTTGAATTTCGTCGAGTGATACGTTTGCAAGCATCGACTTTCCACCCCCCCAAGTCACCAGTTATATTTTTGCATATGTTTTTTTATGCATACAACAACATACCGAAAAAAATTATTTGCTTGTGTTTTGAGATCGAGAGCTTCGTGATCGGGGCAAAGTAACCTTTCGGAATAATGGAAATTCACCGTCAAATAGCAAACTGCACAATTGCGTCCTACAGAAATGATGGAATGCCCATAGAGCTAAACAAACGGACACAAAAGTGCTGTAGTAGCAGCAGCAGCAGCAGCGGAAGAACACGACACAATCAAGGGAAACAAACAGGAGTGTGTGGTGGAAAAGCGCCCGGAAGAGGCGAGGCGAAAGTATAAAAAGGACGGAGCTTGAAAAGAAAGTGGGAGGAGAAAAACAAAGAGCCGGGGCGCATAACGGCGACTCGGCGCTTGGAAAGAGGTCGAGTGAGGGAGACGGAGACAAGACTTGGCGTTGACGGTAAAGATGGGTCGAGTATGATCGTTATTCCCGGCCCGCGCACCGCGACCCGACAGACGGCGCGAGAGAGAAAGAGAGAATCGAGGGGGGCTGGGAAGGGGACAGCGAGAACGTCTCCCTTGGCTCGTGTATTAGACTTCGATCGGGGCGGAAAACGAGAAGAGGAACAGAATAGTTTTCACACTTGGCGCTTTCATCCCGGCCGGTAAATACCGAAGGAGAGATTTGCTTTTACGACAGCCAGGAGGGGAATCACTTTTGTCGGGGCGAAAGGAGCGTGAAAATATTACCGTCGAGTCCCATCGTGACTTTATCCCCCTGCCGCTGGCTTTACAGCTGTTCGCGCTGCCGTATGCCGTTCGCCTCGGGCTCGGATTAAGATGCTGCCGGATTTTGCGACGTGTAAATTTCACGGATGCCGTGCTCCCGTTACAATACCCTCGGCTTCTTTCTCTCCTCTCTTTATGCAGCGAGCAGCCAACTTGGTGACTTTTCCGCGAATCGCGCCCCCATATATATACTTGGTTGTTGCGCGAATTTTTCGATAAAACGCGCGGAGCGAGCGAATGGCTGGGAGGAAACGCGCGCGCGCGCACACAATAATAACTCTCAACCCCAACGATACTCGACGCGCTCCATTAGCGCGGAGGAAGGAAGGAAAAAAATCAAAAACGTGGGATGAAAAGCCGGGGGTCACAAACGGGCGGACGGGCGCGCGCGCGCGCGAATAAAGCGCATCTCTGTACGTGCTGGCAAAACGAAGAAAAGGAAAGCGCACAGGGGGAGAAGCGCGAAACAAAGGTATACGAGAAAGCGCAGAGCGCCAGTATACACTTTAGCCGGGGGATCGATTGTTCGCGGCGATTATCGATTATCCGGCTGGCTGTATAGGTGTGTGCGGTCGACGAACCACACCGCGGTCCATTTGCTGCCGCTTGCTTCCATTTTTTCCTGCCCGGGGCTCTTTTGTACTTTTGCCGTTCGCCTTTTCCTCCTCCTCCTCCTCCTCCTCCTCTAATTCAGGCCCCGTGAGCCTCGCGTTTTCAGCGCGGATTTACGTCTAGCTCGACGCTCCGTTGAAATATGCAAGCCCGTCTGATTAACAGCGCTCTTTCCCTCGCTCTCTTTCTCTCTGGCGTGTGGCGCTCGCACGGCAAATAAATATACTTTCATTGAATGCAAAGAAAAATTCAGCCCCTCCGCGAGCGAGCGTGTCTGCTTCCTTTATTTCGAGCCCTCGCTTTCTACCCACCCTCCCCGGCTCTCTTTTATATCTTTTAATCCCATCAGCGGGCCGTCGTCGTCGCTCGGTAAATTAAACACCGGATAAAGTGCAAATAAACTCGAGCGAAAAGAACTACTCCGACTACTACGTTGCCGCCGGTAGGAATATTAATTAGCGCGCGATTCAATATTCGATGGATATATTTTTTTTTCCGCTCCGTACCGTACCGTTGGAAAAAAAAGTTGCGCGCTCAAAAAGCTATTGCTTTCAGCGGTATCGCGGGCGATCTTTTGACGCGAGCGACGTTTGAAAGGGAAAAAAAAAGAAAAAAAGAGCAAGCGCGGCTGCGAAAGTGCGTGACGCGGAAAAAAGTGCGTGGGATTTAAAAAAAATGAGAGAGAGAGAGAGAGAGAGGGGTGGCCGACGGAAAGAGAGAGTGAGAGAGGGTTGGGTGTAATTTATTTTAATTAAAGTGGCTGCATTATGTAAGCGAGTGACGTGTCGCGCAACGACGAGAGAGCTCGAAGGGATAGAGGAGGGAGAGGGGCCGGGTGAAAAGTGTCATGGCGGGGTGACGAGGGGTGGGATACCGTAGTCTGATGCTACATTTTTATGAGACTTTTGAATTTTAGATTCTTTGCCATGCGTTTTTGTAAAAGAAAAAAAAACCTAGAAACTTTCCAATTCTATGTCCATGCCTTTCGTGTCTCATTGCAAAGTTGAATTTGACGAATCTACGAATTATACCATGAGCACAGGCTTTGACCATTTGGGATTCACGATTTAAAATTTGTTTTCCCTTATACGTTTCACGAATAACGTTGGGATCGTGTTTACCGCGAGTCAATTTTTGAAATGTACACTTTTCCAAATAACATTTGAAAAAATATCATTCACGAGTCGGATAAAGGAGTTGGGCGAACAACAGTCGCCGCATTGAAATGAAAAAGCCCCAGCCCCCGCATTCACAAAGTCCAGGAACAAGCGGGCCAGCACAAAAAGCCCGCGTCAATCCATTACAATAAACTGCGACCTTAAAAGCCCATTAAAAAAAGCGAGGCCAACAAAGGAGGGGTTGGGTGCGCGCGCGCGGGCGGGCGGGCGAGTAGACGGAGAGAGTGTCGCTCTCTCGCGCGCCCGCGCAGCCGAGCCGACTAATTCAGCTACAGCGTCGCTGGAGAGATGAAGAGCGCACTTCTGCCGCCGCCACCGCCGACACCTCTGATCTCGTTAGGGGAGCATTAATTAATTTACAAGATGGCGCGCGGCTCGAGAGAAGCGGATGCCTGCGCTTCATTGGGTTAGGCGCTTTTTCGAACGAGTTTCCGGCTTGAGGCGGGAATTACACCCCGCGCTCTTCGCTCATTTTTCCCCTTTTGTTTGTGCAACAGAATTTCTCGAGGCGGCGGGAAGAAGAATGTCTCGCTCGAATATACTAACCGTCGCAGAGGAAAATACACAATTAATTATTTCCACAAAGAAAATCAGATGTTATTTGAAATCCAACCTAAAATTTGCCACGAATTCTAGAAAATCTATCGCCCCGTATCGTACAAAAACTAATTTACTTTAAATGTAGTTGTCACAATGCAAACACTGTTTTCACTCGATCGACACGCCAAGTCTATTGTGGCTCATTACGCAAATGAGAATTGCAAAATAAATGTTGTATGCCAATTATAAAATCGCTCGCTCGGGGCACGTGCGTCAGCCAGTTGGTCGCGCATTCATGACTCGATGATCCCCAAACCAATCAACCGCGAGTAGCTATATACACCGGAGGGCCTTTGCTCTCCGAGCGGACAGGACTTTAAACATCGTGCGCGTGTCGTACACGCGGCTCGGCGCTAATCCGCTTAGGCGCTATCGCCAGTCTGGAAACGGCCATACGAATAGGTCCGGGGCGCGTTTTAATTACTAATTGAAACGCTCGCGCGCGTGCGCCCCCGTCGAGGGGAGCGGCCGATTCGACTGCTCGCCCATGCCCCCCCGAGGGACGACGAGCTTTCATAAGCCCCCGTCTGCCCGGGCTGTTTCTTGTTTTCCAATGTCGGAGGGTGGCACATTTGTTTGCGCTCTCGCGTTTTTGCCTCTTTCGGGGGGAGCAAAAGTGTGGGCTGCTCGGGGGAATTGACGGGGAATTGACCTTTGATTTTTGGGATTCTATATGCATCGTTGCTCCTCTCAAATCAAGTATTAATCTCTTGATGATTACCTGTGTTTCAATGATGTGTTTAATATGCTGAACCCACTCTCTTAACTTTGTTACTGGTAAATATTCAAAATGATATTTGAATATAGTAGTTGTACTGAATCCCATCGTCCGATAATAATTTTTGATTAATCGTAGGGGCTCATCCGCTTTGGTAGCGTATACAAAGTGCCCATTGTAACCTAAATCCGGAACAATAAATTTCCATCAACTACCGGTATAATTTCAGCGGCGCAATTTATACATTTCTCGACAAATCCTCGGATGAATTAATCACGAGTGTTTAGCTTTTCCTCGAGCTTTTTCACTTCCCCTTCCTCGGTTTCTTGCCCTCTTTACGAGTCCTCTGCTGCTTTGCGTGGGCTTAACCGAGGTAAAAAGCGCCGCGTTCCAAGATTTATGAATCGACGAAAGCTCTCTCTCTCTCTCTCTCTGTCTCTCTCTCGCTCACCGATCTGCTAATTGAAACATAGTGAGGCGAAGACTCTCAATTACGGACTCGCCAGCGAATGAGACCTATCGAGGGAAAAGACTCTTAGTTGATTGCTGTATATCTGTATAACTACTCCGAAAAGTGCTCTGAGATTCTCAAAGATGCGTGTTCTTATATTTTAACTTTCAGCATTCCGTTGAAGTGGGGGTCAATATTTCCGTAACATTTTAATAACGATAACAATCCCTTTTCTGGATTTGCAAAGAAACTTCATTCTTCAACTCCATTCTCAAACTGATGAACTTGATCATTTCTAATATCCCATTAATCAGCAACAAGATGGAATTGCTATAATGAATTAAACCGTTTGCGTGAAAACAAAGCATAACAAAACAAAACAAGCTATCCCTCGGGTGGAACGTTCATAACGTTGCGTTTCAGAAAACTAATCGGTGGCTCGCTTGTCTAGAGTTGTAAAATTCATCCGGCAAAGGGAGGTCGGGTAAAATCGGCTTCATCGCCGACTTCCTCTCGAATCATAAGCAGCAGCCAGGGGCTGGGGAGCTTTTACGAGCAGCTCCAGCTCTTTACGAGCGACTGAACTTTTTAATAATCCTCCGACGATAATTAGTTGGTAATTTAATGATGCGACTCGACGTGCGCGCCTCCCCTGCGACTCCCCTTAATGGTTTTATCGGGGTTCCTTTGCCTCTCTCTCTCTCTCTCTCTCTCACTCTACTAGTATCCGTTCTTTGAACCTCTTCTGCCGCAGACTACTCGATCGGGTATTGAGGCGCTGATTATTAACGGTCAGATTGCATTCCAATTGCGGCCATTTTGAAGTCGCGAAGAAATAATTCCTCCGCGCAACGTTTGTCCAACGTGTGGTTTTGTTTGAATTTGAGCTAAATCAACGAGATAACAGAATCTGAAATCTCAATACGCTGAATCGGCCGTGTGGAATAGTAAAAACTTATCTGACGGGGGATTATACGGCGCATCACGCGAGCGAGCCCGGGGAAAAAAGAGCGAGAAACTGTAGAATGGTATATCGCGGCAAATTTTCAGGATGCCTCTTGGGGCGGGCAAAAAACCGCAGAGATTACGAGACACGCACACGAGCTGCTGCTGGTGCTACTGCCGGTGCTACCGCCTGGCAGCCGGTGGCGGGTATACGAGAAAGGTACACTCGAAACGAGTCGCGCGGAGGCTTTCATGTTGCGGTCGGCCCAGCTCGCGCCTCTCTTTTTTCCTGCCTCTGGCGAGGCTCTTCGATTTTTTCCGCGCGCCCGTATACACAGTCTTGCTTTTGAGCAAGCAAGTTTTTCTCCCTCTCTCTCTCTCTCTCTCTCTCTCTCTCTCTCTTTCTCTCTCTTCTATGGCCCGACCCATTGCAGCTGTAATTTATATCCTCTGCCAAAGTGAGAATTTCATCTCGCATTTATACTGTGTTGTGGTTCTCGGAACTCGATTCTTTTTGAAAACCCATGCCCGCGTGTTGATTTGAATCGTTGGAACAATTATCATTCCTGAGCCGCGGCCGACAGATTTGTATATGCACTTTTTGGAAATGATACTCGACGCGAGATTGCGTTTTGTTCCTGGTGCAATCCAACTGAACAATGATTAGCACAGCTAAATCACTCGATGGGCCAACTTTGTACATGTAGATGTATACATACGCTGCAAACTCGCGAAACGTCGCTGCAATGGGAGGCTAAGCAAAAGAAAAGAAAAAAAAGTAAGAAAGTGCAAAAAGCCCTCGAGCGTTGTATTTCTTTTCCGAGTCGCGGCTCAAAAGCCTTGTGTTAATCTCGCGAGTATACAGCAAGCCCGTGAGAAGCGCACGCGAAACCGCAGCTCCGCGGGCTGCTGCCTCCGCCTCCTCTTCGTCTCGAGTGGTCATATAAGCAAAAGGAATAAGGGGCGCGCGAGCAGCGGATAAAGAACAAGAGAACTCTTGCTCTCCCTCCTCGACTTCGTTCATTAGTTCAAGGTCGTCTAATCGTGATTTCACTCGCGGCTCGCGTGCTCTCGTTCCCTCCTCGCTGCGCCGGCTTCTCTCAACTTGCTTTGCTCGATGAATCTTCTTCCTAATACTCCGGATGATTTCTCACCAAATTTATTCCAGCACGTCGGTAGATTCCCAATCGAAATGATAATTACACTTTCTTCTGGGGATGTTTGTTGATGGACGAAGCGCAGTATTCCAGTCGGGAACGAATTGAACGTATAACCAGAGGGTCAATGAGACTCGAAGCCAGACTGTTGGCGACGAGAAGAAGCCGAGCGAGAGGAGATGAAAAGGCGATACTCGTATAGCTCGTGAGAAAGATAAAGGGGCGATCGAGATGTCAACGGACTTTTTTCAATTACCCGTCGTCTGTTGCCGCGCACGAGCGAGTCGGCGTCGTGTCTTGGGTCGCGGCGGACAATGAGTCGAGACCCGGCTCTCGCAGCTTCCCGCTAATTCCCTCGTTTTTTTCTTCTCAACTGTGGCACTCGCTCGCTTTTTTCCCATGAATAAATTGCTATTCAAATGCAACCCCTTTTTCCTGGCGTTAATACAACAAAATCCACGCGCCGTTTCGCGCTGCTAATTCGTTTTCACCTCTTATTTCCATTTCGCGGCTCTGCCCGTCTCTGTTTTTGTCTCTCCTCCGGCTTTCCCTTCCCTGGGCAAATTCCGCCGTCAAATAATTCGTATAACTCGCGTATAATGTCGCTTACGAGACTGGTCTTCGTGAACCACGCACTGAAGATATATTCAAACCAGAGTGTGCGAGCAGAGCTTTACCGACTGACTCGGAGAGTTTGCACAATCTTCGGCAAACCAGTACCGATGAAACTTTGTGATCAGCTATTCCGTCAATCGTTCTTGATTTTATGCATGAACTGTATATCTGTATCCATACAAGAATTGCCACAAATACAGATATACTTCAAATGCGCATAAAATAGGATGAATTTGTAGAACATCTCCAGAAAATCAAAGCATTACCCTACAAATATAAGCTGTTGAAGTATGAACCATCTTAAAAAGTTTCATCACGATCGGCTCGAGCCAGAGCTGCTGTGCAGCCACTCTCGTAGTGAGCAAAATGTCAGCTGCGTTCGAGCGATTCTTTTGTACAAATCGAGTTGGGCTTTGAAAAATCACAAGCTCGATCTTGATTGCACCAGCTAGATCCCGATACCGACGGAGCGAGCGTGGAATTAATCCACTCGGGAATCAAGTCTCGCGCGGCAACGCTCGATAGCAACTGGAGCGCGTCGCGCGTCACACCCCCCCAATCCGGCGCGCCGCTCGATTTAATAAGGAGAGACAGAGAAAGAGAGAGAGAGGGAGAGAGGGACCCGCGGGCGCAAACAGAGCGCTAACGATCGCAATCAACGGATCCGCTCCTATATACGCTACAATGACGATCACGCGCGCGAGCGTATAACGAGCGATGACGCTATACCCCCGCCGCGCGCCCGCAGAATTGTAAAAAGCTCCCGGTGTGATAGCGCCGCTGCAAACAGAGCCGAGTTAATTTAAAAATGCAAATTTTCCCAGCCAGACAAAGCCCGATAGCGCACCGCCAGCTTTTTACAGGGGAAGCTTCGGCGCGCAGATTGGAGCGGCACAAAGAGTGCGCGCACGTTTAGAGCTAGAATCGTCCGGGGCTCCGCAGTGTGTGTGTGTGTGTGTGTGCGTGAAATTTGCACTGGATGATTTATATCAAGCTCTGTTGTACTCTGCAGCCCCATCGATCAGATTAACCTTGTGAGTAAATGGCCAAGCTTTTTTTACACCAAAGTCTTCCTGCTTTTCCTGAAAATTCACTTACGGCTATTTCCACTAATTCAGCTGCTTTAGTTCGGGTGTATGCATCGATCGCTGAAATTATCCACGTGATTTCAAAGTAGAGTATTTACGTCGATTATTTGGAGTATTTTGGGGCGCAATCTCTGCATCTTCAAATTCTCAATTAAATTGCCGCAGTTGTGTCACTATTAAAAGATGCGCTCATTGTAAATGCGGCATTATAAATGAGAGCTGGCGTATGGAAATATCTGTCCGTCATTGCTGCCGGATTCGTACAATTAGATTAATCGAGTTCACGGCGGGCAGAATAAGTTTTTTGCCCCTCTAGCTGTGGCGACCGGCTTTTACTCACTCTGCTGTCCAATCTATTATCATTTAACTGCTTCTTATTATCTTGCCACACGCTCGGGTGCGCGCGAGCCTTTCTAAAACAGGCGAAAAAAGAAAAAGAATAAACGGAGCAGGCGCGGCAATGAAAGAGCAACAAAAGATCTCGCGCGCGCGCACGAGCAAGTGTAGAATAGTCGTGGGGCGGGGGCGAAAGAGAGAGAGAGAAAGAAAGACGAGAGCGACTGGCGAGCCGCGAAAGCGACATTACCGGAATTGCGTGCGGCGAGAAAAAGCTCGCTCGCGTATTTATGAGGCCTCGGCGGTGAATCGTTGACGTTTTACTCGCTTCACTCATTCCGCTCGAGTTTTTTCGAGCCTTTCTTTTCGAGCGTCTCTCGAGAGCTGCTCTCTCTCTCTCTCCCCATAAATGATGTATCACGCCGCGGCTTCATATTATTCACATTAGACTCCCGCGTGATATTGTGAATTTGCTCGTCGGACAGTGGATCAGAGCCTTCTGCCGTTCGAATTAACAGATCCGATATCGAGGAGGGCGGGGGGAAAAAAACAATCGGACGTCCGCGTACAAGCTGTGAAATACGAATCCTCCCCTGTCCCTCGCGAGACTCGGTACACGGGATAGGGCAAAAAAGCAGCCCGGGCAAGAGCCGATCGGCAGAGCAATCAGGCGTATACTCGCGAACGCACTCACGATCGAGCCGTGTTGCGGGAGGTCGGGGGGAAAGAAGGGCATTGTTTGGGAAGTGCTGGCGCGCGCGCGAGTCCCCGGGCAACCGCGAGCTCTTGCGCAATTAAGGAAACTGCGGGGCGGCAGATAAGGATTGCACGCGATAGAGCAATCGATTAGGGGCCCCTTTCCGCGAGCTCATCCGTCTAATCCCTTGAGCAAGCGCAATCAGTTAACTCGGCGCTCGAGCCTCGGCTCCCGCTCCGTCAGTGCTAATATTCGCTTTACGGGCAAGGCGCGGGCGGGCGCGCGGACAGGGTAAATAGAGGAAGCCGAGCGCGCGGCGCGCACAGAGCGGGGAAATGAACGCGGCTCTCTCCCTCCGTCCCCCCCCCCCCCGCCGCCGCTCTCTGTTGCATGCATAAGCCCCGAGCCCCGGGATTTGCGGGATTCGCGCTGACACCGTACCACCTCTCCCCGAAGTCTTCGCGCGCGAAATACACACCAGCGCGTACTTGCGCGCTTTCTCCCTCCCTCCATCCCTCGACTCTGCGCGCTCTCTGCTTCACGCTGTACATATATACCCTCGGCTTTGTTTCCCGCCTGCACCAACGCCGCCGCGCCGCCTCGCTTCGCTTTTGCATTTGCATTTGGCACTGATTCGATAGCCGGAAGCGTCCAAACACTCGTCGGAAAAATTGACAGATCAAATTGTGTGTGTGTGTATAGCCGGATGAGCTCTGACACAGATGCGCGCATGGAGCATCAAAAATTCACGCGATTTCCCGTACCGAGGGCAATGAGGAGAATGCCGATTTGATGATTTCACCGTACCGCGATCGACCGAAAAAAGAGAAAAATACTCGAATATCGTGACGTGTACTCTCGTGCGAGTGCACATGCGTTAGAGCGGGGCTGAAAAGCGCGAAGAAGTGTATATTACACGCGCAAGCAGCACCGGAGGATCGATATGCCAACGAGTAGCTAAGCGGGAAGGAAACTCGAGAGGAGTAAAGTAGCTGTGCAAGAGAGAAGGGGAGGCGGGGGGGGGGTAGAGAGACAGAAGGCGAGACGGCGAGAGACGTAAGAAACTCGCTCGCGCGCGCTTACGAGGCTTCGGACGTGGCCGGGCAAACTTTGGCTCTTCGCGTCTTCCTCCGTGCCCTTATCTCCATAGCCTGCCCATTTCGCCACGCTATCTGCTTGTGAGCGTCTGTGGTCGATCCTACATTCCCGAGCATCAGGTTGATTGCGTTGAAAACAGTTTTGCCACGTAATTCCCTTGGAAACTTTGATATCGCGATTGAGCCTCGTCTGTTTGGATTCGCTCACCTATATCCTGTACGCCGACTTTTTCCACTCGTATTCCTCCTTCAATCGTATCGTACGTGCGTTTAGATATATATGTTTCATCGAGGGCCCCGTTATATATGCACAGCTTCGAAAGTACAATAGAGCGTAGCAGGGAGATACACACCCGAACGATACTGACAAGCTCATTCAACGCGTTTTCTAGTAGACAAAGTCACATTGTGCAGAGGGCGATTCGAATTGGCGCGCCGGGGAGCAGTACACAACGCACGTATATATCGGCCTCCAAATGAAATAATCGGGATGAAGTGTGTGCGGCGGGTGTGGGTGCAAGGATGTCCTCGGGTTGCGCCCCATCCCCCGGATTCCACCGAACAAAAGGCCGTAACGTCTTTGGGCTCGCGCTCGAGCCTTAATTCACACGATCGAGTCTTGCTCTTTTGGCTGGCTGCTCCCCGTGGGCTCGCACACAACGAGGGCCCGGAAGAACTCGAAGACGCCGGGCTTTGTGGCCGGGCCGAGGAGCAGATAAAGCCGCGTGTGCGCCGCGACGATATAACGCGCCCGATGTATTGGCTCTGCGCGCGCGCGGCTGAAAGGGACGCGCAAGCTCGCTTATCTCCTTGGGGCTTCTTCCTCTACTCGCTCGATCGTGAATTTGTCGCTCGGCTGCGCGTTTACCTCCGCATTTCGTGCGCGGCCTTGCCTTTCTTTGTCAGCTCAGCAGTTTTGATGGCGTGTATTATTGTAGCTTCATCCTCCGGATCGTACCCTCGAGCCCGAGCCAGAGGTATATATACATACACGTATGAAAAGGCTGCCCCTCGCGCTCAGCTTCATCTCCTCTGCTTACGCTACGTACGTCGTTCGAAAGTATTACGGTGTACATTGAAAAGTTCCATCGCGCGGGAATCCGGTCGAACCGCGCCGCCGAATTATTCTTTCACGCGGCGAAAATCCCCCGCATATATCCAGTCCCTGCACCGCTGCGAGTGTAGTAAACTAAACGATAACACGCATCGTCGAGGCTGGCTTCACGGGGGGGTTGACTCTCGGGCATCATGGCCGCGCACAGCCGGGTGACTTTGGTCCGACGTCGGGGAAAGCCGATTTTAATGAAAAGAGAGCCGCGCCGTAGAAGAGCTTTGGCGCACATCGCGCGGATGACGACATCAAAAGCGCGGATTATCCCCGAAGAAAAGAGGCCGGGCGGAGGCTGGAATTGAATGTTTGACTTCTCGCTCGCTCGCGTGAGATGCACCAACAGAAGCCCGGCTTTTTCTCCTAGCTCTCCCTTTTTACCTCCCCACCTCTCCACACCCCCCCAGCTTCTTTACACGGCAAAGTTTCGGTCAAAGCTGCTGCTGCTGCTGCTTCTGCGGGGCGCGCCCCGCGTACACCGAACGCGTCTTTATACGAGTCTCGCGTGTGCGCCACGGTGAGCTGAAAGCGAGATGAAATTTTCATAGCGCGCGCGCGGGTGGAGAGCCGCGTTGTACGCGATTTTTTTTGTGGTCGTGCGATTCATCAATGTCAATTCAAAATATTGCCCCCCACTCGTTTGAATCGTCGAATCTCGGCTATTCGGCGTAGCACAAACGTGCGGCGACAACGTCTTTTCCCAATATCAAGCTCGAGCGCACTCGACACCTTTGGCTCGGTCAAACAAGCTTTGCCGAGGAAGCCGAGGAAGCCGTGGGTAAATAGGGAGGAGGGAAGGGGAGGGAAAAAGCGGGCGCGCGCGCGAGAAAGGCGAGTCGGAATCGCCTTCCTTTTCAGCGGCGGATAAATGCTCGGCCGCTATATAACGAGCGGGAGGCCGTCTCTCAAAGCGAGCGACACGTAATACGGCTCCCGCAGGATTTCCTTTTTCTCCGTCTCTCTTTGTGGCGGCGCGGCCACTTGGATTGGATGCGCCCGCGAGAAAAGCCGAGAGGGACGGAGTTCTTGCGCGGTATACGCTCTCTGTACACCTTTTAGCGACGCCCGCCGATCTCGCGCGCGAGGCTGCTGCAGTGTTTTTGCCAGCCGCTCCGCGGCCGCCGCTGTGTTGATCTTGCAGTCGAGTTAACTTCTTGCCCGGTTGCCCCGTGGATATATGTATTAATCGCGCCGGCTGCAAAGCGCCGCGACAAAACTTCCTGCCGATCGTTACACACAGTTTTCGAGAGCTGCGCGTGCATACGTATATGCCGAGCAAAGAGAAACCGAGACCGAGAGTTAGAGAAAGAAACGTACAGCTCGAGAGTCGAAATCCCAGAGCTGGAGAACTCGGCTCGCGTTTTGCCGCGCGCAACTCACGCGCTATATGGCGGAAAAACTTATTCTCGGTCGCGGTGGAAAAGCGGCGGTGGCGCGATTTCTGGTGTCATTTCGGCTGCTCGCTTCGACGGCTTTTCGGATTCTGTCACCCTCTCTTTCTCTCTCTCTTTTTCTCTCTCCTCTTTCTCCGGCTGCTTCGTGGCTCGACTCGGCAAAGCTCGACTGAAAAGCTCGCGTATCGATGTCAAAGCTTGTACGCCTTTATGAAGGGCCAACGCCGTGGGAGTTTTCGCGTCGTTCTTATTTTCTTCTCGATATGCCACGTCCCCCATTTCGACCGATCCACCTTATCGTACCCAGGAATTTTTATCCCCAGAAGCGATCATATGTTTCCCCGACCTGATCAGGTCAACGGTAAATCAACAGCAACAATTCAATCTGCCGCGTCACCACAAGCTCACCCGGAGCGTATCAGCGCGAACGAAAGCTCGCGTGAAAAGTTGAAAAACAATCAAGCTCGCGACTGGCAATGAAGACAGTGCAGCTCGAGTCGTCGGGTCTCTCGCTCGCTGTCTATCGTCGAGTGCTTGCTCTCGCGTCGAGAGGGATGGCAGGTGGATTGGTGTTGGAGTGGGGGGCTCGAGGGAGGAGGCGGGACGGGGTAGGGGTGAGGACGAAGTGGAGAAAGCTCGTCGAAGGAGGAAGGCGTCGCGGGGTAATGGAGCGCGCGCGCCCGAGCGGAATAGCGGAGCAGAAAGCCGCCGCCGTCACGCCGATGGGGGTAATTGAGGAGAGGAGATTTACTCGCGCGCTTCTCACCCCTCTGCTCCCCCCCACCCAGACACTCTGCCACTCTCTCGGTTTATCGCCCGTATTGTTTATCGGCTCGGCGCTGATTTTTCCCCCGACCAAAGTGGCGATTCGGGTGAGAATTAGACCGGGATGAGGCCGATCTGCAGCTTTAGTGGATGGGGCTACAGCGACGACATTGAGAATTTTCTGATTCGAATATCGCTCGCCTTCTCATGTTTTATTGCGTTGATATTGCGCGTATGTCCACACACATTAAGAATATGTCGAGGAAACCTCACCAACTCGGTAAACAGTCGGTTTTAAAAAGTTTTCAGTAGAACGAGTCGGTATAACTAAGTGGATGTATCTTGACGAGGGCGATGAAAATTCTTCCTTCGGATGGATTTTCCAATGGAGACTCGCGACAAATAGTCGGGGCGACTCATCCTTCGCGAGCAAGCATCTGAGAAGCAGGGCTATTGAATCATTTTTGCGTTGGTCATACGAGGAAAGAGCCACTCCTCGACTGCACGCGATACTCCCCTTGTAGCGGCACCCCTGCTTCTCTATCGAGAAGCTGTCGGGAGGCGCAGCTCGAGGGGGGTGTTGGTTTATGGGTGTACCGACACGCGGCGGAGGCAATCTATACAAGGAGAGCGAGAACCGACTTCTCGACAGCGATGGGTATCGAGTGGTAGCTCGCGGGAAACGAGCCCGCAGCCGACAGGCTCAATGGCGAAACTCGAGACGCCAGACCCTTTTCTGTGTGTTGTAGCTGCCGGCAAATCTGTCTCTCGCCCCTTTCCGCTCGGCCGCTCCTGCCAAGATGATTCCGACCCTCTTTATTATTTCTCCGCCCCGCGTTTTTTTCTTCCCTCTCGTCCCGATCTCGTTAGGATATCGAATTAGAATGGCGCTCGATGTAATTAATGAGTGTGGTCGATTGTGTGAACGATTTTCCGTCATAAACTGCACAAACACGAGTTCTCAAAGCTGGAACTCGCTCTGAATTTCGCTTTCCCCCCTCGCGTCGTATGCTCAATTTAAAACTTTTCATCTCATTTCGAGCAGTAAAAAAGAGCATAACTCGGTATTTCCACTCGGCGTCCCATGAAATTTGCCACGCGGCTCTGGCTACATTTCCATAATCCCGACAGAGCGGCAAATGAGTCGAGCAGTTGAGATTGTTGGTCCGCTCGTGTCGCGCGATTTACATCGCCGGATTCGCCGTGCGGCGTTATATTCGAGGCTCGAGAGCACCAACTTTCTTTCGGCCCCATGTGACCGGCCGGCAGAATTACGCGAGGGACAGGCGACACGACCCTTTTCCTTATTTATCTCGCCCTCGAACCCTCCACGGTCCGATCAAACTAGCGGAGAAATTACTTTCTGGTGAACGGAGAGACGAGAGTTAGCCCTCGGGCCCCCTGTGCTCCGCCTGTCGAAATGAAGTAGGAGCGATTTGTCTCCTCTCTCTCTCTCTCTCCCTCTCCCTCTCCCTCTTTCTTCCTTCGTTTCGTCATCGTCCTCTTCCAATCGTCTATTTCACAAGTTATTCAATGGAATCGCGCTCGATCATTCGGATCGGAGATTCAGATAGCAGCGCAAAATCCACCCGATAGAAGACTTCGATAAGGGAGGAGGAGGAGGGGGAATGAAAATTCCCGTTTACAGCAAGAGATCGGGCTGTCGCGGGAGAATAACGATCGGCTGTATTAGCGCGTACTTTCTTCTCCTCGGACCGGAGAATAAACAGCAGCGACAAAAAGCACCGGGGGAAAATTCATTCGTAAGCACTTTGTAGCCGGGAGTAATGGTATAACTCGGGGAAGGGAGGGAACGGCATAAATATGGCGCGAAAAGTGGAGCTGCGCGAGCGGAGGAAAAGCTTGCACGTCGGGCTACTTAATTAAGTGCGATCAATTCAAACGGCAACGGTGGCGGTGGCAACGGCCGGGGGGGAATTACCGTGGCGCAGGCACAAATTGCGTATAACGTATTTGACGCGGGCTGCTCCACTCTTTTGCTCGGGACCGCTGGAAAAGTTTAATTAGGATCATTTTTTTGCGCGCGCCACTGCTGCGCGAGTGGCGAAATGCGCAGTTCTTTGTTCGTTTTTTGATAGCAGCAGTTCATTACGTCATTCCGTTGGCAATTTACCCTACGCTGTTGAATTAGTTTGCGTAAAATGAATTATAAACTCTTTTTCCAATCAGCGTATAAATAACGAAGCAATTATCAAGAAATTAATTGGACCCATTTTATTACCTTCCATCGCAGTTGCTGCAGCGTCATTCAAAATTTCTCCCTTTCAAGTCAATCATTTTACGGTAAAACCATTTGCTCCGCTGCAACAGACGTGTAAAAAGCTCACTCGCACTGCATTCTAATACAACATGCCGAATCCGACGGAAAAATAAATACAAAATTTAAATTTCAAAAAGGCAGACGTTAGGAGTATATGTATATAACTCGGCTCAAAGGAACAAAGCGATCTGTCAACGTTCGCCTCGATTTTCCGAGTTCGCGCGCCAAACGGAATATCGCCCAACTTATTTATCGCTCAAGTTATCCCCCTCGAAGCGAGCGCGCGGGACGAGAGCCAGCGCGTCACGCATTATGTCTTGCCTGGCTTCCCGAACAAAAAAACGGAGGCTGCATAAGTAATTCGCGCGAGCGAGAAGCCATTTCATTTAATCGACGTCGCCGAGGAGAATCACGGGGACTTCTTCCTTTTTTTCCTCCCTTCCTCCCTCCGTGCCCCGTCGGTCGTCCCGAGGGCGGCTGTAAATTCATATCGGAAGCGGAGCGAGTTTTCTCGGGTGCTTTTTGCCGTCGTGGGATCGTCGCTCGAGTGTCGGGGAATATGGCTTTTTTTCCCCGAGGCAGCCGGGGTTGCTAAGCTGAATCTGCCCGGTAACTTTTTCTTTTTTTTTGCCCCCCCCCCCGACCTGCCGCTGCTGCTTTTACGTGATAACGCGCCTCCTCTGTGTTTACCCGACTTTTTGCCAGATTGAAAAGTGATCAGGAGGATTTTAATTTTCATCCATCTCGCGATGAAGTGGATTTCATTCTTTATCGGCTGCGACACTAATCGATTGTCCTCCAGTGTTGGCCGAGAAAATACATCGCTCTGTCAAGTTGAATGTTATGTTATCCGGAGTAATTGCGAAGATTATCACTCGCGTGAATGGTTCGTCGAGGATAATGAGTGGTAACACTTTCTGAAAATTTTAATTTTGATGTATGCTACACGATGCGTAAATATCAAAATCAGCTGAAGTTGATAGAACACACGATGATTTCACACGAAATCCACATACGAATCCGTACCAAATGCTCTCTAACGAATACACTTGAAATTCAGATAAATTTATCGCATCACATCGATACGTATATTCTGTTACGTTAATCCGATTAGTTTTGGAATATTTTAATTCTACCAAGTATACTTTAAACAGAGTCACACGATCCCGAAATTAAATGGTTGCTCTCTTCGTTAATTAGCCAAATGTGTTTGGAAATACAACTCCCAAAGCCTCCTCTCAACCGATGAAATACATATAGACGTAACCATGATTGTCAACTCGTCCAAATAATGCGTTTCCACTATTGAATGTATCGATAATTTGTCCACAGAGAAACTCGATATCTCCTGCGGAGCGTGAAAAGTACAGCAGACCACGCAGCACGCCAGATTCACAGCACCATGACCACATTCACCTCAAAAAGCTCAAGAAAGAGCAGGACAAAGACATAAGCCATGTGAGTATGAAGCTTTGAATATTGATTTCGCCTTGGATATCGATGAAAGAATGATTGTGGGATAACGAGGAAAACCGTTTGTCCCGAGCAGCAAAGCGACGGAGAAAAAAGCGACCAGGACCTGGTTGTAGACGACGCGAGCGAGGACGGTCGAGCGACGAGTCCGGCGGCGAACGGCACCTCGTCCCCACGGGAGAACGGCATGGACAAGCTGGGCCCGTCGGTGCCGCTAGGCGGCGGCGTCAAGAAGGAGGCACCGCCGCCCTCGCCCCGCAGTGGCACCAGCAGCAACGCCAGCACCCCATCCGCCAAGAAGATGGAGGAGCGCGAGAAGCCCACTACGCCCATCTCAAAGCCTGTCACGCCCACCTCTGCCGGTTCGTCCCGTTTCTTCATTCGTCCCTAGGCTAATTTTTATATTTTCAAACGCTTTATTTCCTATCCTCTCGTTACTGCTGCGCGTTTCACAACGATATGGAGATTTTTTATATCGAGATAGCCGAGTGCGCAATAAAATTTGAATTTTTGAACGATTCACAGGTGGCAGCAGTTCGGGCTCGGGTGGGCTGAAGTCGTCTAGCTCGAGCAAGCCACTGGTGTCGGCAGCGGCGATCGGGCCCTACCCCCCTCACTACCCGCCGCCTCACCATCCGGCCGCCGGTCCCCACGCAGTCGACATGCTTGGCTACCCGGCCGGTGCCCTCAACGGCTACCCGCCCCGGGCGCCACTCCAACAGCTCTACGACCACCACAGCAACATGAGGGCGCCCCCCCTAGGGCCCCTTCCCGTGCCCGGTGGCAAACCGTAAGTGACACTTTGGCTATTATCTGTCGTTTACACTTCACTCGCGAGTTAGTTTGTTGTGTTGATCAACATCTCGGTTGGCAGCATTCAACTGAGATTTTATCCATGTAAGAAGTGGTAGTCTTAACCGTTGTGTAACAGAATAAACAACAATATTGACGATGGAACTGGGATTTCAAGAACAAAAGTACATACTAGTTTCTCTCCAATTCGATTCCAAGACCGTACTTTTTATTCGAGGGTAAAAATAACTGCTGCACAATTGACATGTGAAGTATAAAAATTACTTCTGGCTGAAAGCTACCTCGTCACTTTGTGACGAATCAAATATAATCACTTAATTTTCGAACACGATGAACATTCAAAATCTCATACAATACATGTGTTGTTTCAGAGCCTACAGTTTCCACGTATCAAGCGAGGGTCAGATGCAGCCGGTTCCGTTTCCTCCTGATGCGTTAATCGGACCAGGTATCCCTCGTCACGCGCGGCAGATAAACACGCTGACCCACGGGGAAGTGGTGTGCGCCGTGACCATATCCAACCCGACCAAGTACGTGTACACCGGTGGCAAGGGCTGCGTCAAAGTGTGGGACATCAGTCAGGCCGGCGCGAGCAACGCCAAGCCAGTCTCCCAGCTCGACTGTCTGCAACGCGACAACTACATCAGGTCCGTCAAGCTGCTTCCCGACGGAAGGACCTTGATCGTCGGTGGGGAAGCTAGTAATCTCAGCATCTGGGACTTGGCCAGTCCTACGCCGAGGATAAAGGCCGAGCTCACCTCGTCTGCTCCAGCTTGTTATGCGCTTGCGATTTCGCCAGACTCCAAGGTCTGCTTCAGCTGCTGCAGCGACGGCAACATCGCCGTGTGGGATCTGCAGAACCAGACCCTGGTCCGCCAGTTCCAGGGCCACACCGATGGAGCCTCTTGTATCGATATTTCGGCCGACGGCTCCAAACTGTGGACCGGCGGACTAGACAACACTGTCAGGTGCGTTCGGAGTCCTTGACCGCCACACAGGCTCTGCCCCATGCGCCTTTCTCCATTCTAACTGTATGCTTTGATTTTTGCAGATCCTGGGACTTGCGAGAGGGCAGGCAGCTGCAGCAGCACGACTTCTCGTCGCAAATCTTCTCGCTGGGCTACTGCCCGACCGGCGAGTGGCTGGCCGTGGGCATGGAGAACTCGAACGTGGAGGTGCTGCACGCGACCAAGCCCGACAAGTACCAGCTGCACTTGCACGAGTCCTGCGTGCTGTCGCTCAGATTCGCCTCGTGCGGCAAGTGGTTCGTCTCGACGGGCAAGGACAATCTGCTCAACGCCTGGCGCACACCTTACGGAGCCTCGATATTCCAGGTATGTACACGAATATTCATTGCTTCATGCAAAAACATAGCACGCCAGAACAATTGAGAAATGTGAATGGCAACGTGGATTGGGAGTAGAATATTCAACTAAAATATTGATATTTTAATTTCAGTCAAAGGAATCTTCTTCAGTGCTGAGCTGCGATATTTCGACGGATGACAAGTACATTGTAACAGGATCTGGTGACAAAAAAGCCACCGTCTACGAAGTGATATATTAAAGCGCCGACGCAACTGTTGATGTATAAATAAAACTTAGAAGTCTAAGCTTGTTAAGATATTTATGGGGACAAAGCACCGAACCCCGGAGTGACACATGCTGGCAAAAGCTGTTATTAAAATTCATGGGAAAACAGCTTATATTTTGCTAAAAAGACATACTTTGGGGAGTGAAAAAGTCTAAAGTCGTGCGCTATAAACAACGGTGCTAATGTAATACCTTTAAGGTATTATCAAGGACAAGATCTGATAAGGATGTCATGCTGAACGGTGAAGAGATCCGATGAGAATTGGAAACGAAAATGACAAAATTCGACTTTAATTGCTGTAACTCCTTATTTTTATTTTATTAATTGATCACGTACAATTCTCATTTGATCCTTTTCTGTTTTTTATTGTATTCGATGTTCAAGTGATAGACCACGATATCGAGCGAATTTTATCCCGCATCCTTAAAATGGTCATGAGCAGCTGAATTTTACTTTCTTAAGCTATAATACATGATGATGAGAAATATAATTCTGAAATTTTAAGAACCTAGCAGTTGTTTAAGATTGTATAATACTAAAAGACAAACTTATGTACTTGTAAGTAGAAAGCGCGATTGTGTGATCGGCGAGCCCGATTTTTTCACCGATATCCCTTTGTTGCGTGAAAATCGGATTTGTAAAATAGAATTTATTAGTTTTTAGGTGCGAATGTGCAAACCGAATGTATGAACAAGTAAGCGAGTGTATATTAAGCGAAAGAGGAACAAATGTTACTGATGTATATTCCCAGGGTTACAAGAGAGTGCGAAGTAAAAAAAGTGTGAGAGGATGATCTACACCTGCTTAGACGCAGACTAAGTCGCTTCTAAATTATTTGTGTACACCCTCGTGAGAAAAAAATTGCGATAGGTATATAAAATACTAAGATACAAGTTTTAAGAGATGAGCAAGCGAGTACGTGAAAGTAAACCTAAGTAAGTACATATTGCTACAAAACCTATACGATTTCTTACGTAATGAAAATAAAGGAAAAGAAAACATGAAAATCAGTAACAAAACGAAAAATTGGTGCGTGACGTCAGTGAATGCTGTTCTAGACAGTATCGTTGCCCAAAACATACATAACAAGAGATGATGTCGATATGATATATACTTAAAAAAAAAGAAGAAGAAAAGGAAAATCATGTAACGCCACTTAATACGAGATATTCGACAAGATATTTTTGTGACTGTCATTGTGAAAATGGCTCGTTCGAGGATTGACAAGGCTCGCGATAATATTGGATTGTCGTTGAATCTGAGATTTAGCATTTTTAACGATAATATGTGCTTCTTCGACTTTTCATTTCTAATGTAAACACAATGTGTACGTTGATGCACGACCTCTTTCTCGCAGCTGCCTAATTGTTTGACACTAGTGTCGTTCGGTAAAAATGTTAAATCGAGAGCACGAGAGAATAAATAAACGAGAGATAAAACCTTGGAACACCTCGAACGAAGTCAGCAGGCCTCTTATAAAGGTATTTAGATAGCGCAATATTGTTCAAAGCCAGCTGTGAGTCAGATGCAGATACGGATATTTATATTTTGTTACAGGAAAACACACGAATAATTACACCGCTGTGATCGTCATCAAAGTTGCGGTTCGATCTTAATCCGCGGAAGGGCATAAGTAGTTTTTAAGTAAACGATAAGAGCTTAAATTGCCGAGGCAAGTATACAATTCTTGAGATGATAACTTTGAACGGTCACAGCTCCGATGAATAAAATAGACCAATAGAAACAACTATACCTCAACAAGACTCAATAGATTATTACCGCTAATGAGACAACTGTACAAATCGATATTCTTTTACAGTATAAAAAAAAACAAGGAAAATGGAATTTCGACAGGAATGCAACAATTCGTAAATTATTGATTGTATAGACTCACTCACTCTTTAATCCGCATCTTTCATTGTTACACACACACACACACATACACACACTTGAGCTCTCATGTTTTTCGTACTTTAGGCTGGCGTAACCATCTTTTTTATTAGCGACAAATTGCTTGCCTTTCGGCGAGCAACGATTTTCTTTTCTGTATGAGTAAAAGGAAAACAAGTAATCATTTTTCAAGCACACAGTCCATGTTGTTCCTATAGCTACGCGGAAATTGTTTCTTTTGGCAATTATAAATTTTGTACATGTACGTATGCATAGATGTGTCGGCTTACATATTTATGTATATGTGTATGTATGGTCGTATATATATAAATATATATATAAAATTTACATAGTTTTATTTATCTTATTACAATCCATCTCATCCTTCCTACCTACCATAAACTTATTCTTATCCTATTCAATAATTTATGATTATATTACTTATCAGATCATATTTAATAAAATTATGCTCCATTTAATGAAGTTGAAAAAGATAATATTGACTATATAAATAAAAATGATAATTCATTTTGAAAAAGATGATTAATTGTGAAAAATAGACTTTTGATTATTAATGGAAATAATATCTTTGAATGTGAACCATTATTAAACTCTCAAATAAGATAGTATTAGATTGAAATTTTGCTGACAATGGTTCCCAAAACCTTCAACTCAGACCTTTGAAAAAAGATATTCGTATTAATATTTGAATGACAAATGATTTACTTTCAAATAAACTATTTCGTAACATCTTGAAAATATTTAGAGAGAGAGAGAGAATAATTTGACGTATAATATAAAAACTAGTGTCAAGGAGCTAAAAATGAAAAGCATAATGTCTTGGATTGCTGCAAAGGACTAGATCTACGATGAAGAGTTTTTTCATAAAACGGATTTGGCGAAATCACTCGGCAGAAATCGAATAAGAAAGTGCACTGCAACCATTAAAAAAAAACCTTTATTTCATATTTACCTGGACGTTACTTTCTCTTGGAAAAAAAAATCGTTTGAATTCCGCGCGGGTTGAGCAGATGTCACTGAGGTCGCTCCGCAAATGCGAGCAGCAATATATGCCAATATGGCGGCGAAAACGCAGTCGTGTTTTTAGGAGCGTAGCTGTCGGCACGCGTCCCGGTCAGTCTCGGTTTATATTTTTCCCGTGTGCTCTGCCCGCTTCAACTGCTTCAAAATGAACATGTCTATTGACAAGAAGAAGTACTCGTCGGCGTTGCTGCAGAATTGGCCGCGGGAAGAGCAGCCCCGAATCAAACCCGCGCCCCAGCCACAACAACTCCAGCCGCAACAGCAACAGCAACAGCAACAGCAACTCGGCTCCAACAAGCTTGACGTTCTCTACTACAGGTACTTACACTCTTAGCTTCGCGACTGAGGCAGTTTCTTATCAGTTGTAAGTCTAATCGAAATGAGAACACCGTTGCACTCACAAGGACTTAGGGAGGCTTTTCATGACGCTGTCTGCTAGGTTAATTTTGTTTATCAGCAGAAATTTGACAATTGCAGTGTTGATTGCTTTGCCGAGGTTGCAGTTTTATCATCGTTTTTTGTATAGAAACAATACATTCGAACTTCTTCAGAATTTGACTCAATACTTTCAATAAATGAATTGATCATTAATCTAGATATTATTTTATTAGTTATCCAATTTCAATACTACTGGAAAATGTTGATAATCAGTACATTTATGTGCAATAATAATTTGATGAAATCGATCATTCCAAATTCTCTGCCATAAAAAATATGCTAATAGATTTGATGATATTACCTGTATAGACCAAAGTCATATTTCAACTTGCACATGAAACAATGTTTACTTTGATAATATTTTTCTAGCCGAGGAGTAAGGAATGATGCTTCACTGGTACCACCAATCAGACAAACTGCTTCAATTTTCAAACAGCCTGTCACAATCTACAGAACACAAGAAGGCAAAGTAAAAGATATCAAACATGGCAATCAAGAGAAACCTAAACAGGTGAGAGCATCATTAGAGTCGACAGAAGACAGTCATCGACGGAAGAGTAGAAAAATTAACATTGGACAGATCAGACGGACTGAAATAGGACAGGTTGTATAGATGAAAAAATTAATTTATTTCTAATCTAATTATAATTATGTAAAAATATTGATTTCTGGTCCCTCCCCTCTTCTTCATCAGTATGCTTTGTCAAATATTGTATTATTTATAAGATTACATTGGTACAAAAATATTTATTAGAATTTTCTAATTTTAAAGCAGTTTTCTGATCAGTAATATTTTTTTGAAATTTATAGATCATAAAGTTAATTTCTTAGTCTTGTTAATTGATTATAACTCAAAAACTAAAATAAGTTTTCACTTGTCTTGATTTAACCATCACAACTAATTCTTGTCTACCTTCCGCAGCTGTTTTGGGAGAAGCGCTTGGAGGGCCTAAGGGCATGTGACGCTGATGGCTACGAGTTTAGTGCTATGGACCTACCCAAATCATTACGTCCTGTAGGGCCGTATATAACTGAAGAGACACTGTTACAAAGCGTTGCTACGGCCCTGCACGTGTCAACCCAGCCTGTCACTGGGCAGACTGGTTCCAAATCATCACTTGAGACAGACCCCGGCGTCTTCCTCAACCCCGAGCAACCACTCGTTCAGGTGAGAATTATCAGTGTTCATATTTATACAAGCTCGAATCTATTTAAGATTTGAAGCATCAAGTTTGAAGGTGTCTTTTTCCCATGCATATTTGGTTCGAAGACCTGTTTTCAATTGAAACCAAACACTTCCTTATCTTCTGAATTTTTCAGTTTAGTTGGGACTCATAAGTAGTATATGAGTAGTTAGTTTCATGAGCTATTGATGCGTAGAATTCGATTGTCATAGAAATTGAAGAATTGTGGAATTATCAATGTTTAGTAAATTTGTTCTTGGTCAGTTGATAGTCAGTCTTAATTTTTGAACAATACTCATTGAAGTAAATATAATTTCAAGATTGATATTCGAACAATAAGATTTTTTTTTTCATTTTCATTTCCAGGCTGTGACAATAACAGACGATGACATCAAGAGACAAGAAGAAAGAGTAGCTGTAGCAAGGAAAAAACTCCAAGAAGCTGTGCGAACTCTATATGCGTAAATTTTAATTCTATCACTTCATTATTCGTATGCTCACACCATCAATGTTTTTCTTTCCTCGAGACAAGTTTTGGATAAGTAATGAAGTCTAGTTAACTGTCTTTGTAATGAATAATTCGAAATAGTTACAGAAATGCAATAGCATTAAAAAGGGCTGAAGAATCGCGAGTTAGCCTTTGTCACAATCACATCATAAGCCATTCATTCCTGCATTTTCATAGACTGTCAATCGAACAGTGGAAGCAAACGTTGTATGAGATTACTAGTATAATTATTGTACATAATGTTAGAAATCGTGGTTTTTCAAGACTAATGGAAAAGCAATTGTGAAGTATAAAAAGAAATGAATCTATTTATTTACGGTTTACGTGCAGAGACTGAGAATCAAAAAGGTGTATTTATTCATTGCGCATGATTCTTAAAACGTTGTACGTGAATAGTGACAAAAATTGTAATTTACTAAGCAATTTTTTATACAATCAGTGATTGTTTCAATGTTAATAGAACATTATTGTGTTCAATGAACAAGTTTTATGTAATATAATGAATTTGTATGGGTGGTTCTTCGTAACATAATGAAATTGAAGTATCATTTAGAATAATGAAGTAATTGTACACAAGCATACAATTTTTGATACTTGAAACCAATTTTTTGAGGAATAACATATAATTATGTAATGTAGATATCTGATAAGTATAGCATCTCGGAAAATGATTTGATATCGTTTTATAATTTTAATTTACAGAAAGTAGGGTTATTCAAATTCTTTCCTTATAATCAATTCACTGTAAGATTCGAAAAGAAATTTTTTTATTGAAATTTTTATTCCATTCAAATCAAAAGGATGCTTCAACCAAGTGCATATTCCTCACATAAAAATGAATATAGTCATTATGTTGAAAATTATGTATAGTAATGCATACATCTAAATATTTCTATATTGTTGTAAAATTTTAATTAGGCTAATGGAACTCTAGTTTATTAATTCAATCATGACGAGATGACTTTGTTGCATTCATAAGTAATAAAAATTAATAAAAGATCGACTAATGGAATCGATATTTAACTTATTATGTTTATCTAAAGAGATTTCTAAGGAAGATCCAAAAAGTTTCAATTGAAATAACAATAGCGTTGAAAATGTTTAGTACATCCAACGCCGGAAAGGCTGAACTGTCACCATGTCTCAATGGTGATTAACATCACGAATGGGTTAAGGATTTATGACGTGGATTGATATCATAATCGTAATTAAATTAATGATTTTATACCACCTTGCGCGTGGAACCCAGTATAATCGATTGGTGTATTTATGTAAATAAACTCGTACTATTATTTGAAAATCAAGTGTTCCTTATGAATGTATCCATTACGTCCCAGACAAAAAAGATATTTATTGTGAAAAAAATACAACAGTAAACAGAGTTTGAATTGAACATCAAACGCATCTTCGTAAGATTCTTCATCAGACAAACATTTCCGCGAGAAAATAGTTGTAAAAAAATCTAAGCAGATACAAATAGATAAAATGAAATCATTCTAGTGTTCGTTTGTTTGCATATATGTTGCATATTCTTTCTTATGTTTACGTATACTGAACAATCTTTTGGAAAAAGTCAGCTCAATATATGTCATCAGTGCACAAAAAATGTTGATCAATAGTACAAATACGTAATGAGATACTTTTGTAGAGCAAATAAAACCGAAAGCGACAGCACTAGACTTCGCTTATGTTTATTCAGGGAAAACCAGAGCGGATTTTCAGAGATGGCCAGTGCAATAGTTGTGGTCGGAGTGCATAAACAGTCCAGATGTTTTCGGATGAAGCGGTCAAGTTTTTTTAGAGCCTTTGACTGCGGTCCGCCGTCCTCTGGTCAGGAGTTGGGAGGCTGCTTAAGACTACAATATGTGCTGCGTCACATGGTGTTGATTTACTGCTCACACGTAAGAAGATTCCGAGTCTGAGTATTTAGTTTTGGAGATGAGTAAAAATCTCATGAGAATGGAGTAGAGAATTTATAGTCGTTTACATATACTGCATAAATAAGTCGTACGAATAATACTTTTTTTTTTGCGTAGAATGTTTCAATACAAATTATGATACATTCTTAATCTGGACTATTTGGTTGAATAGGAAATGTATGAACGGCTGAAATGATTCATCAAGAAATTTAGTATGATGGGTCACGTCTATAAACGGTACGCTGATGTGTTTTATTTTCACCTTATTTAATTCTGGTTTTTTCATTGGAAATCTCATCAAGTTCTATGATTCTATAGACTTTTCGATCGTTATGCTGATAAGTAAGTAAATAAAGTATACTTCTTTCGCATCCTACACATATGTAAAGATAGCACTTCAATGAATGACAAATATTTCTGAAATTTTGGCCATTAATAACTCTATTTCTACAATACTAATATCGATTATTTTTTCAAATGACGCCACACTTTTGATTGAAACGTGGTGGACTTTTCTGGATTGATAATGGCCAATTCAGACTTCTTCAGGATTATTTTCATTAATATTCTTGATATACCTCAGGCTTGTATATCAATTCATGTATGGCACATGCTTATATATACATTAATATTAGTTCTCAAGTTTACACAACATTTAATACAATACTATTGTCCTCAAAACAACTGCTGAGAATTATTTTCTGAATGTAAATAGTATGTGTCTTATGCTCTATAGTGATGTTGTTGTAGGCGTACACCAGAAAACTAAATTAGCATGAGAATTTTATCATTTGAAAAGACCTTCATGATATTGTAATTATCCGAACATTACAAAGCGTCAGCTAGAAAATTAAGCTAGTCTGTATTTGAAGTAGAGTGTCAAAGACGAAAACCAACTATGTCTATAAGACCGAACATTTTTTCTCGGGAATATTTCAGATTTTGCGCTAGAAAAAATAAAATATGATTTCTAGCAACTGATAACATATGTTAGTAAATTAAACGAAACTCTAGTTGCTCTTGAATTTTTAATTCGTACAATGATTTCTAACAAGAATGCATATGTATTATCAAAGCTTCATCACATCGAATGAAAGTTTTTTTATTTTTCCCTTTGTCTTTGCCTCATTTGTGACTGTCCAAGCTGCCCCACGTCAAGCTTAATTGGGTGATATATTATAATTTAAAACTCAATCGTCCACATTTGAGAGGCGGACATATACCACATTTCATGTGTACAGTTGTCAATGAGTTACAAGAGTTTCCCATCTGCTGCTATATCTGCTACCGCCCGACGAGTGAAACCCAAAAATTCCATGATTTCCATATCACATGGAGAAGTTCTAACTGTTGTTATAATTCACATTCATTTCCTTTTACCGAAGAGCTGAAAAATAAGGTATGTATCAAGTTTTTTTTCTTCGCAACTAATAAAGGGATTGAACTAAGGTTTTGAGGACTGATTAAACATGTTTTAAGGTATCAAATGGTATATTATGCAACTAGTGCGTAAACGTTTCAAAGACAAATATGTATAAGACGTGTCAAAGAGTGGCCGGCGGGCTGGTAACGAATTTCGAGATAATGGTGATAAAATTTGTATTTAAACGGTTCAAGTTATTCAAAAGATCTTCGAAAAATAAGCTGTGAACATTTTTAAAAATATTTTTTGTGTATGAGGGGGATAGAATACCATTTTTACGTATAATATACATGTTTTGGACCCAAAATATTCACGGCCAACTAGCCCCTTAATTTGAATTATAGATAAAGTTTGACTAGGGTCAAGGCTAATCCTCATGTGGAACGTAAAAAAATCATCCATGTATATATATGTGTTTGAATGGTACATACTTTTATACCATGGAATAAAAATCATTGATTGTTGACTTATGTTACTCTCTCAAAACTTGAATTGAATCATATTGATCTAGGAACCAATGGAGTTCGTCAAGTTTTTAATTTTTCATGCAAATCTTCGATAATTAAATATTGCAGGGTTTATCGTTAAACGGCTATGAGTGTTTTATATTTCATGCTTTGAAACCAAAAATATGAAAGTTGTACGTTGGTCATGGTTAAATTGTTGAACGAACTTTTCACAGCTGAATATAATATGCAATAAATAATTATTATTAGCAAGATCCATTCAGTTTCTAACACATTTACTACCTTCAAAAATCCGTTACATGAATGTCTTGTATTCTTTTTAGTATGTAGTCCCAAAATGTAGCTCCTTGAATGGAATATAATTTATAGTTATACAAACAGTGACATCCCATGTATGTACATCATTGCAATTTTTTTTCCAAGAATCTCTGTGTTTTATCAAGTTTCTGATTCTCGCACGGAATCTTTAGTCTCCCAAATCCATAGATCCTTTGATTCAGAATAAAAAAATATGGCAGCTAAGATTCGCCCGAATCGGCTCAAGGAATCACTTACCAGCTCCCCAATCGATCCCCCATCATAAATCACTGGGAAAATGAATCCCGATCAAACAGTGGCAATCATCACGGCGTGCCGCTATCCTTATGGAATAAGAAGTGGTAGAGCTACGCGTATCGAATGTATAGAATACATATATATAGCCGTCCATAATACCCAATAACAGTGTGGCTGAGAATCCGGTCTCCCGCGCAGTATATATCCAGTCGCGTGTCGCGCTCGTCTATACATATACGTATGCTCACGCGGGGATTTAAAGTACGCCAGCCCCTGCTGTGGAAAATGTAACGTACCGAGGGGTGCATACACACGCGCCTTTTTCTCCCGCTCGAACGGTTAGGCCACTCTGACCGAGAAGTGAGTTTGCGTTTTCTCATGACTGCGCTGTGTTGCATATGTTTCTCTTAACGAGCCCCATTCAGCCTTCCTATACGTAGCTTTTTTTTTTTTTTAAATAATTACATTTTGCCTTTTTATTACTGCGATGAGGATAATTAGGTAAATTTTATTTTTTATCGATCAAAAGATCTCAAACTTACACTGAACGAATTGATCTGCGACTATGAATTGAACATAGTGTTCAATAATTCAACAATTACTGTACACGATGAGACATTTTCTCAGCGGTAATTTTCCGGAGATGGATTATATCTGTGTTGAAATTATTCAATATTCGATGGGATGAATATTCAAAACACATTCAGACACTCATGATCAGGCATTAAGGTTTTGCAGGGATTTTCGTGAGAAACGTTGTAATTCGGCACGGCTCACCAAGCACTGGTCCGTGAGCCATACAAATGTGAATATACGCAGACGTGGGCTGGCGAAAAAAAGGCTCGAAGCAGCGTGCGCGCGAAACAGGTCTGAAGGAGGGGGTGAACGGGGAGGGATCGGTGAAAAACTCCCGGCTCTTAATCAATCTGGATGGATCGACGTGTGCGGGGTGGGACCGGGGCCGGAGAGTAAGTATAGTGGACGTCTGTGGTCGCGCGCGCGCGATCAAACAAAGCTCGGGTCGAGCTTCCGCAGCAGCGGACTCCTCCGGCCGCGCGCGCGCACGTCAAACAGGCCTATGCCTACTCTCACCGATTTCTCTCTCTCTCTCGCTCACTCACTCGCTCAGACGTCGCGTGCGGCTCGGGTTGACAATGGGCCTTTTCGGAGGGAAACAGCTGTTGGGCCGCGGGGAGGGAAAAAAGAGGTTACCACCTGGCACTCGCTCGAGCTACCTGGCCGCCTCTGCTCTGTACCGTTCGCCCCTGCCGCACCGCGTATACCTGCTCGCGCGCGCGCGCTCGCTCACCTTTGTCAGCCGACTCGGAATTTCGGCCAACTCCTTTGGGAATCGGATGTGTATATGCGTGCCGTTATTTTTTGTTCCTGCTCGCGCGCTATATGCACGCTTCCTCCCGGCCATGCCCCGCCGCCTCTCTGCTGTTTTGTGTGTCTATATACACGTCGCGCTGCTGCTGCTCCGGCTGCGGCTGCTGCTGCTGCTGCTGCTGCTGCGAATCGAGCACACTCGTGTATGCGAGCACGAAAAAATCCACCTATATGCGCACGGCTGGATTTTTTTAAAACAACCAGAGATGCTTCTCTCCGATTTTGATGCCTCTTTTCACGAGCTCCGCTGCATACACTCGCGCTTCATCCGTGTGAGATTATAATTTTTTTCTCAAAGCTTCTTTCGTAGCTTCGAGGACTGTATTATTAGTGTAGCTTTTGTGTGCCGAGTTTTTGACGTCGTTCACCCGAATTGACTATACTCGTGAGAAAGCAGCGTTTTTATTTGGAAATATGATGAATCCGAAAAGAAGTCCGAGACATATATTAACTCGCTTATTGCAAAGTTTAATTTTGGGTTATATGCAATTGATCGTTGTTTCGACCAACGAAAATTCAAAATATCTCTCTCTGGGAAGAATAATGCATATTCCGTCATCATATAGGAAATAGAACAACAAGTATTCTATCTGCAGCTTCCTGCACTATCATGATTAATCTCAAAATAGAATGCTTAGAAATATTCACTCGACATCTATTTATTTACATTGAAGGTATAATTTAAAATTATGCCCGTATCGAAAGTGGAATCAAATATTGAAGCAGAATTTCACAAAACATTTTTTTGTGACTTCCTTGGATGAAATTACACTTCAGGGGATTCAGCGTGTGAACATATATGAAATATTTTTTGATCCAGAAACCAACAGATGAATGTCCATCGCAATGAGTAACAAAAACTCCGGCTCTTTTTTTCGTGAGTATATACGTATTCACATACTTTTTGTAACAAATAATGACAGTATTGTAAATGGTGTGAAATTTATCCTAATACGAAACAGTAGTCAATTTGTACTATATCGATACAAATTGAAGAACGTTGTAAATGTTATGAAGATATTCTTGAATATCATTTTTTTGGCAAAAATGTGTCAAAAATACCTATAGAAATATTAATGTGAATCGTTTCATTTTATCAGATTCATAGGAATAATTAGCACGTGGATAAGTATCGATGGTTGGATTTTACTCAGCAGTAGCTGTATAGGTGTTGGTGGACGCGGGAATACTTGCGTGGCGTGGGTCACAAATGCCAAATGACGGTAGAACACTTGCAGCTATTCGGAGGATTTGCCGAATTTCAAGCACGAGTGGGTGGAGGTTGCATGCATTCACGGGCTGAGTTTATGTAGAGGCTGGAACGCTCCGCTTAAGATGAATGTGCAAATTTCTACCTGAGTCTCTCAATGAGCCTAATGCCGCGAGTCATCCCGAGAATCTCCCCAGCATTTAGGAATTAGTGTCATTGCGGCTTTGTTGTTTTCCAAGTGGATTCTGTTTGTCCGTTGGTACTTTAGTAATTCAGCATCATTTATTATACATCAAATCGAGGGGTTGTTACGACTCCAGAGTCACTTATTATTTCCTTTGGGTTTTGGTTTTTTTTTCTGCAATTTTTCGGTTTGATTTTGAAGTGAATATCTCTCGGTGTATTTAGTTGTGGGCAAAACTTTCAGCTTGATTCAATGAGTCGAAAATGAGGCGCTCCAAAAATAAATGGAAAATGAAAAAAGTCATCAGTGATTCTGGAGAAAATAGCCCTTCGAATCAGATGTTTTTGAATTGATTAGTGGCCTCAAAATGTGTTAAAATAATAATGAAATGAATGTATCAAGTTAGGTTCATTGAATAATAAAGTTAAATTCCTCTTGTTGTCGTTTAACAAAATTAATTTTTTAATAACATTCACGCCGCATTACAGGATTATGTAAGAACTCCCACGTAGGGAATTGATTTATGGACTCGAGAAAAATCCAAACCCACCCTGAAACTGTAATTTAAAATCTTTCACTTCATCCTCACGCACAACATATTTCCCCTAATTTCACATCATTTTTTCTAGCACCAAACATCACGTATCAAACCCTCACTCTTTTCAAAGGATATAAATTTGCATAACAATACACTCCCGTGAAAGTGACAGCCTTCAAATAACCATCAAACGTGACCTCTCTTAAGAGTTCTCTTGAATAGTCTCCGACTCACTTGAATGAAAATTTGTTTTTATTTTTCAACTGTTGGAACGTATCGATGGTCCTTGCAAAACTTAGTGTACTTTTGAAAATTTGGTATAATTCACGAAGATTTTGCACAACAATCTCCCACTTCAAGAGTAACAATACCATTTCAGAAGTTTCATCACGATTAGTGATCCGAAGACTTGATATACTTTCTTCATAAGATTAAATTCTATCTAGTGTGAATTATGGAAACGTTTCCGAATTGAAAAGCATTTTCCCATGAACGGTATCCGTTTACATATATCATTGTTGAAATTGACCAGGAGACGACCTTACAATTGATTTACTAATCCCTCTGAAATTTAATTTCGTGATGGTACATACTATTGTTTCTTCAAAAAAAAAGCATTATAATGGTATAAAAATTGACATCTCGAATCAGAGTCATTAAAGAATCATACAGCTAACACAATTTGCAGCGGTTTTTGAACTCATCTGGTCAACTGGTCAGTGGTGTTTAAAATCAGAATATATTGTCCAATATATTTTTTTCTTTCGATGCAGCGGCAGGAGAATCGTCTGTAAGAAATATCATAAATTGAGCCATATCAAGATTAATTAAAGAGAAGAAATCTAATTGTTCAGTTTATATATACTCACCGTCTGGATATAATGCTTTGCAATTCTCAACACACGCTGGTACAAAAGCTCCCCAAAAATCTGAAACAAATTATATTCTCTTAAAATATGAACTCGAAAATAGACTGTTCAGTTCTTGAACCAAAGCCACGAATCACAAAAAACTCTTGAAAAATACCCTCTAATTTGCAAATGTATACTACTATGCAAATCTTTATTTACAGTCGACAGGATAGAAGTGAATTAAATCATTTCCCTGTATTTGATTCACCTTAATCCTATCAACAGAAAATAAGAAACCACTGCCAAGTATGCTTTGCCAGAGAGGCATTATGAGAAAAATAGTTGTTATGGACAAATAAAGATTTTGTGTCTTTCGCCATCGGTCCTCGAATTGATTTTCCACATTCCGTAACAACGGTTGTTAAGGGTATCAACAACGGTTGCTATGAATTTTCATCGGCATCCGTTGTTTATTCCCTAGCAACCCGCGTTGCTAAAATTTATTCGGGAAGTTTCTTATAATTCTTCATAAATTCTCGCTGGGGCTCAAATACTAATAAGGATCGATGAGAACAAACGAGATATTTTCCATAGCAACCGTTGTTGATCCCCCTAGCATCCGTTGTTACGGAATGTAGAAATTCAGCCAGTCATTCAAATTTATGTCCACTATATTCGAGTTTGTAATTACCAGGATATAATTTCCGAAACCTGACTTCAGACTCATAATCATTGACCCCGAGAGACCCTCATTAAAAGTTCTTGTTGAAATTGGATAAATTTTCGAATATTTAAAAAATATTAATTAAAAACATAAAATAGAAGCGCATGAAAAGATGTAATTTTACTTAAACTTGTTAAAAATAACGAATAATCGTATAATTATTTTGAGCCCACTGTCATGTTCAGTAAACTAACCTTGATATGTCAGTGAATTATCGAATGCTTTTAAAACTATTTGTGCTTGTCTATGGTCAAATCCGGAATGTGAAAAAGGAATTTCTCGCAGGGGTGAATGAATTTTTTCATTAAAGAAACTAATACTAAGAAATTTGTTGTTTCTATACAATCTTTCCGAAAAGTGTGGAAAAAAATCGTATGCAACTCAGAGTATAACATATTAATGTTCGTGTGATCGTCTATATACGTTCTTGGGTCTACTCTACGTCGTTGTGCATGTTGATCATAACTCATGCGAAAATGTTAACTTTGCATCCTTGTTGTACAATATACTATTTATGTAGAATATAACCATCTGCAATAGCTTTACTATTGATTTGTTGTGAATGCAAAACTAACTTGCACGATTAAAAATATTGAAGGCACTGTTAAACTTGTTTATATATTAAATTAGCTTACATTCGCATTCTGATTTTTCAAAACAATCCAATCGAGGGCTGCTATCTGTAATTAGATTGGAATAAAATTTATTGGATATTATTTCACGGGAATCAACTAAATGCTTATATGACTGATTATTCTATAAATATAATTTTATTATCAAATTCAAGTGTTGAATTTGAAAAAAATATGAAAAGAATGAAAACTTTTGAAATGACAACTTACTTTCAGAATAGGTACTTGATATGATAAAAGCTAAAATAATACTGAAAATCGAAATAAACTTCATTTTGATTTGATTAGATAAGTGTTATAATTTTTCTTAAACTATTCAATTTGACAAAGTTCAACTTTGCGAAGCAGTCTTCAAGCTCTAAGCTCGAAAAAATATAAACTGATGAAGGTTTCTATTGATGGGACTCTTATATATACCAATGGGATTCGGCTGCACAATATTTGACTTACATTTCATACGAGTTTGTATTTCATTACTAGGTCATCAATGTTCTTATCATTAGATATTACCTTCATAATAATCAGATCTATGTATTCAATTCAATCAATATTTGGATCCATTGGACAATCAAAAGAACGACATTGAATTTAATATAATGTGTGAAAAAACAATCTACATATCGATGGGTCTTACGAAGAAAGACACATATCGCAATCTGTCCGCGAAGAAAGACAAATGTCGCAATCTAGCCGCGAAGAAAGACACAACTCGCGTCTGGCCGCAAAAAGGATACATGGCGCACATCCCACAATTTTCCGACGTAAAAAAATATATGGAATGAAAGCTTAGAATGAGTAGGTTATGATTGAATAAAAAATTAGCCTTTTTGACAGTTCGATTGCGGTTTAAACTCTTTCTTCGTTAATATTCACGGGAGAATAATTCCCACATGTGTCTGGCGATGAGTGTCTTTCTTCGCGGACAGATTGCGAGACGTGTCTTTCTTTGCGGACATATTGCGAGATGTGTCTTTCTTCGTAAGACCCATCGATATGATGTCATCCTATATGTTAGTACTGTGGATGAATCTAGTTTCATTCAAGTTGAAGATATACCAAATGTGAGAATCTATTAAACATATCTATAATTATCATGAATATTACAAAAATTATTCTAACATATTATTCTCTTGAGTTTAATTATATCAAAGTTTCCATCGAATATATCTGTTTTTAATAAAAGTCGTGTAGAAGTTGTAAGATAATAAATAACAGATGAGGAAATTGATTTGTTCCTCTAGAGAAAAACATTTTTCTGGGATGACTATACATTGACGAAAAAACAGATGGTTAAGATTTTTTCATATATTTTTCCATTCATATTATTCTGGCAATAAGCAGGTATGCTTGAACACATTTAATAAGTTATCCAAGTGTACACTTTCGATGACACAACGATCTTCGAAAATAAAACGTAACATAATAGTATAGTGTAAGCATTAGACGAACGCGAGTTGGTTTGAACATACGCATGAAGATTTTGTAACTACATTGACGCAAGTAAATTGATATTCTTGAGCGATTAAACCATTGACACTCATAAGAGAAGCTTCCCGTTCAGGTTGCAAGTCGGGGATCTTGACAAAAGCATATAATGTTCCAACGACATTGATACAATTTCTCCCCACTTCTACCTGTGCCTATACTCATGCGCGAGTTACGAGGCGAATAATTCTATTGGAAAATTGAAAACTCGAATCACGAGCATTGCTGAACAGCACAGCATTATCGGATTACAGCAGTTGGACACCGGGCCGTCGATAGACAGATGAGATGGGTTGAGTCGAATGAAAGCAATCTATTTATCATCCCAGCCGCTAGAGGATGGACGCAAGGGCGCAAGATTTTGGAAAACCATCATTTCCGAAGATCTCGCGATTTCGCCAACGCCAAGGATATTTAGCCGCATGGCTTCTCCGTTGACGCTGCTACGGGGCCGTGCAGTGACGAGCGATTCGCAATTTGTCCGTCTCCTTTCCGCGCCCTTCGTTTCCGCTGCGACGACGGCCGTTTCCTCGCACGCGCGCGCGCGCCCGCAGCCCCTCGTCTTTTCTGTCGCGCTACTTGGCGCGCGCATTATTATACGCACGCGGCACAGCCGTAGGTAAGCGCGGCGAGCAGCTGCCGCGTATTGTGCCATTGGATTTACGGCGCTTTTTCTTCCTCACAGCTAACTGCCAGTTTCTTTCGCCTCGGCTCTTCCAAGGCTGGACCCATTGGTAAATCGAGCCGATCTTTGGAGTTTGAGGGAATCCGCGATACTAATTCACCGTTCGCTTCTCATCCAACTGGCTTGTGTTTTCAAATACAGATTGGAATATACAATGGAGGCAAACGCAATTAGATTTGGGAAAAATTAATCTGTTGGGAACTCAATTTTTATATAAAATAATGAAGTATCAATTAAATTAGTCATTCAATAATTTTAATTTAATAAAATCTTTGAAGTTCACCACTCAATAATGAACTTTTCTCTGAAAATATAATAATTTTCTTTGATGTTCTCTCAGAGTTAATACCTATCCATACTGCAGTTTAGACCATTATTATGTAACAGTTTCTCTTCTAACACCCAAAAATTTTCCGATTCATCATTCACGGAAACACTCCACAACAGTTGAACACACGCAAGCTAACAGCTGCTTCGCTCTCGACAGTCAACCAAATGTTCTACTCACTTCCTTCATTACACATTGAAAATGCAGTGAAACGCGTCATAAACCGAATCAAACACCCCCATATTCATCTAAATGTGCTATGTAAATGTTACCCTTATTTTGAATTAAAGAAAAATTTTCGAGATTTCCCCTTCTCCTTCTCTTTCCTTCGTCTCTCTCTCTCTCTCTCTCTCTCTCTCTCTCTCTCTCTCTCTCTCACTCCCCCCTCTCTCCCTCTTTTTCTCTCTCATATTCCTATACTTAACGATCATGACATCTGTTCGACTCACTCTGTATTTCTCTGCATGTAGGGGAAAGTGGGAGCAAATCATATAATACCGAGGAGTTGGATTATTAGATATGATGCACGAAAAGAAACTTATGTATGATAGTAAAGTTACTACATTGTTATAACTAGACCATTTGATCGGTAAATATAGAATACAGATAGCTAATTTATTTCAGGGTGTACAATTCTTTAAAATAGTGAACAAATGGTAACATATTATAATGAAATATTATAGACATACTGAATTTACAAGCTAGATAATCATATATTCTCTTTATTCAGAATATATTCTTTTTTTTTACCTTTTTCTGCAGTTTGAATACTTTTCATATACCCCTAAGCAAGAGGAAAACGGAATTTAATTCGAAACTGCCTGACTTTAACATCAACGTGCATGGGCTCCTTACTCTCACGAGACCTGCAACATTTTGATAGATTGTGAAAACAATTTCCCGTGGATATGTTTCGAAAGCTTAATCCGTACATAATAGAAACCAAATGCACTTCTAACAACAGTCCTAGCCGAGCTATATAGGCCCTATATGACCCTATATAACGTTACATCCCCTTGCTATTAGTATACGGGTGATTCCACCGTAACTTACACAGAATAACATGTCCCAGTTTATTGCGACGGTTGAACGTTTTCCTTACAAAAAAACATTCTCAGGGTCATGGCAAGAGTATCTATCATATTACATTAGATTTCACAATGGAATGTCAGAGGTAAGTGGAATTCACGTAATTTTTTATATCAATATAGATAACGTCAAAATGTTGATTTCGAAGTATTTACTGTTGTCCATATTCATTTATGTTTTCTTACATTTTTCAAAACTTCAACATGCGAGAGGTAAGATTTTAAAAATCAATCCCAATAGTTTTACTCATAACGTTCAAAATCCAAGAGTCAGAATTGGGCCAAAAACTAATTTATTGGAAAAAGTCAATAACTAAAATAATATTTCATTGTTTTTGTATGAAGTATTGCAATATCATCCAATTATTTTTTTTTTTTGAACATCAAACCCTATTGAGTACCACTGATCCAGGTGGAGGTTCTTGGTTCATTAAAATTCGTCAAAATTACTCATATTGTTAGTTCAATATGAATTCCACTGGAATAAAATAATCAGTAGCCTATACTTGTGTGAAAAACTACATTTGCACCGGGGTGGCTCATTCCCCCGATAAGGAACGAATCGATGGAGTTTTTCCGGAGGCTGCGATAAGTACAGGAAAGGATCTAGAGAACGACCTGTCATCGATCATGGGGCTTCGCACCTGGAGCGGCGACCAACTGCCGAACGCCCAAGTATATATCGGCGACGAATCGACGAAGCATGAGCGTGACCGAGGGGAGCCAGTGGCCCTTCGCCCCTTCGATCGAGTGAGATTTTTAATTTCAAAGTCTCTCTCTCTCTCTCTTTCTGGTGATGCATCGATCGACCGTTACGTGAGTCCTTCCTTCCGACCGATTGTTTTTTCTCTACAGCTGTTTGAGCCTTGATCGCACGGGATGATTTTTCTCGAGCTCGTGGGGTGGGACTCGAGGTTGGGAGAACGATTCGTAAAAGATTCCCTTCCGACATTTTTCAAGGTCGAGCGAAATATCCCCGGGTGAGATAGAATTTATTCTCAATATTTTTCGCAAATCAAGCGAGTTTTCAAGTTTTATCGACTCATCATCTTGTTTTATTCGCGTGAAACTCATATTGAAAATGTATATTATGGATTTCCTAAGCGTTGTCGTTATGCATATTGAATTATCGAAAGAGACACTCCGTGTATATATAAATTCATGTAACATATAAGTCCAAATAAAATTATTAGATTTTCTTTTTTTATATAAGTACTCATTTATAAATGCGATATTTATTCTGTTTGATCAGAATGTCTATAGAGAAGTAACAGACGGTGAATCAGTTACGAGTATAATTCATCCTATATGTTGCTATTCAAAGCTTTGAACCGATCGATGTTTATAAATATTTTGACTCTGCTACATAAAAAAAAAACTCAATTATTTTTACGAAAATTCTAAACACTTGGGATATGTTGACTATTCCCATGCCAGTTTCCTCGTGAATTCATCACATACAATTATATGGTTGTCGCTGAGTATACCATACTCCATTGCAGTGCTGCTGGACGATGGCAAAAAATACCATGGCCATCCAGGCCACTCATTCAATTGGCTCATTCATCGGCTCGGCAATAACACCACCCCGGCATGGCGATATAATAAATTTCTCGCAAAAAGCCGGGGCCACAGTTGGGAATACAATATCGGGCGAAGAAGCCTCGCCGCTGCTCAGGGCCGCGTCCTCGATTCCTCACTTGCGTGCACTCCTCCCTCAAAAAAGTGCACAAAGAAGCCTCCTCCGGCGAAAGCTCGGGCTTCCGCTGCCGCTTCCGGCGGGGCGCGATCGCGCGCGCGCGTATTGTACGCGCCGCGACAAACGGCGGGACGCGAGACCGACATACACGTAAGAGCCGGCCGCTCTCTCCCTCATTACGGCTCTTTTGAGCCGCAGGTATGCGAATTTCGTGAAAAATACTATTTGGAAAGGTGCTGCGCCACGTGTTTGTACAGGAGTCGGACCGGGCTTTCTTTACACGGGGGCCGGAGGGCGATTTTTGGGTAATCGGATTGAAGGGAGATTCTACTATTTCGGAGTGACTGCCCGCCGCGAGTGGGTTTGTTTGATGAAGAGGAAAAAGTGATTCATTCGGGTGGATTTGAGGTTTTTTTTGAAAAGTGGACGAATAGCTGCGGGATGCAGTCTTGGCCGGGGCTAATAGCTCGCATTGAATATGTTCATTAGATTAACAAAAGATGTTCTTAGATATGATTTAGTTCATTTGGAAACATAATTCATATCTGCACGGAATGGAGAACAATGAAAATTTATAAATAGGCAAGTCAGCTAGGGGTTAATTTATGCCTGCAGTACAATGCTTTTCATTTTTTCACAAAGGAACTTATCGAACTTCCACCAGTCATATATTCAAGTGCAAATGCTATTCTATGATGATGAAAACATGTTTTTATTGTTAATTTGAAATTCATCGCGTACTCTACATCATTATGGCCTATTCTAGGACTAGAATCTTTCATTTTGTATAGAATCGGAAATAAATCACGATTATAATGAAATTTAGCTAGAGACGGGTGGGAGTATAAAGTTGCACCTGATATCACTTGCGACGTTGTTGCGTCATCTGCGTCCGCGGCCTTCGGCCTCCACGGGCGAATGGCTGTCGCGGCGCAGGGGCTGACTCCTCGGCGAACATATTCTGCCCCCATTAGTCCATCAGCCCAAAGAACAACTGCCGTCCAACAAACCAATCCGGACAAGCCTCGAAAAGTGCCGAGCGAGGCAGAGAAATACAGCGAAATATTAATTCTCACGAGTATTGGTGCCGATTGTAGCGTGTCGGTCGCACAAGTGCATTACTCTGCACGGGATCCTTGGCTGCAGCGGCGCGCAGCGGATTATAGTCAGATTCCCAGATCGATTAAATCCCGTGGAGCCTTCGGAAACGTGGCTTTTGTCTACTCGGGCACACGAGACGACAAGAGAAAGAGGGAGAAAGAGAGAAGCCCTTCTTCTTCCTCCTCGCTGCTCCCTTTTATTTCTGCTCGCGCAGTTGCTCGCGGGCCCCGAAATTCTTCGGCCCCCGTGGCCTTGAATAATTGTGCACTCTTATTACTATACTAGCGCCGAGGATTTTTGCTGTCGGATGCTTCGAAAGGGAACCGGCAGAGGAATATTGCTCGCTGGGACTCGGGGAGTTGTTTAGGTGAACGGAGAATCGAGTTTGGAAGTAGAATTGCGCGCGAGGACTCATACTTTTGCAATGGATTGGCATTGATCAATCGGAGGAGAAGTTTCTCAAGAACATCTGTGATTGTTATGGAAATGAACGCCACTGTTCGTTCTTTGTTACTCGAATCAGTTGAACGGCTTCTGGAAAAGTTTTCAAATGAACGAGTTTAAATTTTTCCCGTGCGTATTTCGGGGTTGCAAATCACGCGTAGCAAACTTACCATGAATGTAATCGGTATCATTCTTTTCGATTAGTAGGGAGGTCATTTTTCAATCTCCACTTTTTACCAAAATCCGTATCGTTATTCTCAAGCTGGTAGTTCATCTCGAGTCTTCGCGAGAGAAACTGAACACCGCTGACGCATTCAAGCCGTTGTCTTTTCAAATTAATTTTCAAACAAGGTGTAACTAGATCTGGATTCATCCTAAAACTCAGAAACGTCATATGTTCAAAGGAGTTGAATGAATAAACGATGAATATTTATTTATCGGGCTTAGTGGACCATTTGAAATTATTGAAAAGTAAGATTGTGCGAGGAAAAATTCACGCTCATCAGGAGGATGCTGGATTTGAATCCAGCCTGAGGAGCGTCAATTTTTTCTCTTTCAATCTCACTTTTCAATAATTTTGGTTGACCGTTCTGTATATCTCTATCAGCATAATCGCTATGGAGCTATGGGTAATTAGTTTAAGGTCCAGCCAACTGTCGACGGCGGAAAATATCTCTCATTGGACATATTTGTTTCACACGAAGCATATTTGAGTAAACACATTGTTAATGCAGTTGGCAACGATTTTTCTCATATACAAAACAATGTCAATGTTCAGCGTAAAAAGTAACATGATATATAGAACTGATTATTACTGAATGATTACTCTCTTACATTCTTACAGTGATTTTTCACTTCCAGAAGTGTTTTTTACTGTAAGGATCTAAGATAGTACATAGAACTCATATCATTTGAATTTCAATTTTTTACGCACATCTCAATCTAAGTAATTTTTTTTCTCCCCAATTGATTACTGAGAATTTGAGATATTATTTAAAATATTTCATAAATTTGATACACCATATGCTGTGTAAGCTGAGCTAAGTATTTTAAGGTGACAATTATTGGTGGAGGTAACAGAAAATGGGACTGTACTCTGTTCGTCCTTCGACGGGAATAAAGAAAAGGCGCTGCGTTTGGTTCTTCCTTTTCCTTTGGGAGGCAGACCCGTAATAAGAAAACGAGCAGTTTGAACGCTATTATTGTGAGGTACGAGTTTATATATACAGGAGATGCCTCGATTCAATGGCGCAAAGATCGACCTTGAAAAGGCTATAGACTAATAGAAAGAGAAAGATTCGGGTCACTGATGTTCCCAACGAACTTTGGATAAAGATTTTTTTAAATGTTCAAATATTAAAATCAACTCATCCAAGAGGGATTGCATCTTTCCTTTGAAACTTTTGTCTGGACACAAATGTTAAATCACAAAAGAATTCTCAGCCACTAGCGGAACTTAAATCCAAATATTGACAAGATCGTGACTAGATTGATATATGTATGAACATCTTTATTTTGTTCTCGATCACTCAACTATTCTTGGATCTATACCGCAATTTTTCAATTATTTCAATAATAGAAGTTCAAGAAGATGGTTACGTGCACCCATTTCTTTTATGTAATAAAAAGCGCGGAAACGAATTCAGCCGAATATGAAAAATTATGTTGAGCACGAATTTCACCGGGATTTCGCAGAGCACGTCGAATACTTCAATGTTAAAAAAGAAGTTCGGAAAAGATTATCTACAAAAAATGTTGAAGTCCACAAGGATTTTATGCGTCATTATAATTCTCTATAAAAAAAATTAATTAGTCTGATATACGCATGGTTTAAAAACAAACGCAGAGAATTCAAAAGTAATCTTGATATTCACAAAAAAACTGCTTGGCAACAAGAAGATTTCTTTTCCTGTTAAATAGACCCCTCTATATTGTATCGAAACTCTCTTCTTGAGTCAAGATAGTCAGAATCAGAGAATTTTTTTTAACGAAGATTCTATTTTCATGTGGGTATAGAACAAGATGAAAATCCGTAGAAAGATGGGGTGAATTATTAAAATAACGTTATTATTGTCATTAGTGATACTGTTATTGGATTCAGAAATATATTTCAAAACCTACTGGCTCAGCCAAATGAGAAGTATTGATGAATTATAATGTCGTTCACTGCTTGCTCTGTTCCCTGCGTATTCTATAGAATAATATTTGACTGAATCAAGTAAAAAAATAGAAGAACCGTGTAAACGTTGGACTCACGGATGTATAGCGGGGTGCCAGTCTCACGGGCGGCGGCTTGGTCGGGCGCGAAATAATTGCGGCTATGGCGCGAGGAGAGCGGAACTGGCTAGTGCGCGAGTATATGAGCGCGCGCACGCGTGCCAAGGGGCGACAAACGCTGTCGCCGAGTCACGGCCCAGCAATGTCGTTCTCTCCTTAACTTACCTACTCTCGCGCGCGTCTTTTTACTTTCCGCGCATTCCCACTGCCCCTTTCTATTTCTCATCCGCTCTGCTTTGCCGTTGATTCCTTTTTCCATTTCCCATGTAAAATAGCCTCGACCGGAGACGATCTCGGGTCAAACATACGTACAACGTGGCTTTGTTGCGGACCCGATGCTTCGTGTGTGATCTAATGTTTCAGCGCTGGAACTTGATTCGAACTCGGGTCTTAGTTAAATCACAGACTCTATCAAAGGTTGATACGGTAATAAATGTATTACCAGCGGCCTGTTGTTGCTTTATCCGGTCCCGGTTGATTTTATTCGTCTGAAGCACAGCTTTATTATTCCATCGTAAACACAATATTTATCCCTCGTCCTTGAGGATATTCACGTATGAGCATAATGTACAGTGCGATCTTGTGGTATGTGCGCTTCAATACTGTCCAGGATCACGCGATGGCTCGACCAATCGAAGTTTACCAGCCGGAAAAAAGCTGCGCTATCACTGGCGGTAGAATCTCGAGCGTTGCCGGAGCGCCACGAGCGATTGTCCGCGGCGCGGGGCCATGTATATATGCAGTTACCAAGCTCGGCTCGGAGCATCGGTCTCGCGCGCGCGAGAGCGCAGTGCAGTTTTCCTCCTTTTCCCGCGCGTTCCGGACCCGAAAAAGAGAATAAGCCGAGCGGGACGACCTCGCGCACGAGCATAGGTTCGCGCACAAGTGAGAGTTGAACGAGCGCGCACTGATCGCAACCGGTTGCAAGCGCTAAAAATACGCGCCGAGGCGCCGCGCCGCGCGAGCCGAGAGCAAAAGAGCCGCGCGCGACCGGAGCGTATATACCTCGACGCGCGGGAACCGCTCAAAATCGCCAGCACTGTTCACCCAGAGCTTTTCCCCTACCCGCCAGCTGAGCCGCGTAGGTAGTACCTCCTTCGAGGCTTTGCCAGACGTGGCTGGCTCCTCCGGTCAATTTGATCTCGAGGCTTCTGTCGAGGCTCAAACTTTAAATTTCGATCGGTTCCACTTGGAGCGGCCGTGGGATTCTGTTAGCCGCGGCTGTAAATTTTGTTTCGCGTGTAGAACGTATATCAACCGATGGGAAGCACACTCGCTCTCCGAGCTAATGTGAACTGTGGGGATCGTGAATCAAAAATTCAATTCTCCATAAGTTACCACCACCAACACTTGACACCAGAGTGTAAAAAATAGCCGAAAATCAAAATATATATACCAGACGACCGCTACTGTAAGGCACGTTGGACGGAACAAATATTGCTGGAACAAAACCAATAAGTACGGGGGGAGTTGGGTGACCGACCACCGCGTGACGTCAGCTGCGCGCACTGGGGAAAATGGACGCGCGCAGGCATTTTAACGCACTGCGAAGATCCGCGAGCGAGGAGTTTAACGGCCGCGCCGAGGTGAACGCGAGAGAGATACTGACCGATAATAGCCCCGACTATGTTGGTTGCGCGACTTTTTTCGCCAGGCAATCTACTTTGATTCCGAGTGAGGTAGTAAAATTTAAGTTATCTGCGGTATCGAGTGAAATTTTTTTATAGTTACATTGAGCTGCTCACAATCGGTCGTCATTTAAAATTTTCGTGAAGATGGAGATTTTGACGGATTGTTTTTTGAGATTTTTCTGCAAAACAAAGTGATATTATTGTTATAATATCTTTTATTCACCAGAATTATGCAGTAATAATTTTTTATACTCAATTATATCTGTTCTTTTGAATCGATTTATCAAACAAATTCGAGTAAATTGATTGACAAAGGTTTTTGGGTAATGAAACAAATTTCTCATCAAAAAAGTGCTGAACTGAAATGGAATTTACATCAAGTATGTCAACGAATTAACTCGATAAAGAGAATAGAATGTGGGAAAGAATCGAAACAGGGAAAGAGCTATATGAGAATCAAAATACAAAAGAAAAAGATCATTCATGATGTGCATTTTCATCAGAATATTAATTGGTATTTCGCGAGAATCAAGGCACCCATCGAAAATAATTTATCACTCGTGAAATTAATTCAAACCAACAGAAAACAACTTAATTTAGTAAAATCATTTCCAAAATCGCGTCGTCCACTCAAGCAGCGTAAACACTGTATACGCGTATCGTTGGATAGAGCCGTTTAGCTTGCCGAAAATCACTCGGCAGCTTTACGGCCTCTCTCTTACCTCTCGAGCACATAACACATTCGCGGGGCAGTTGGTGCGTCACATGGTACGGCGGGATGTATATTGCGGCCGTTAAAGTTCGCCACTGGCACGTATATATATATATATATATATATATGCATGCGGGAGAGCTTGCGCGCGCGAGCGGCTCTGCATTAACCGGATATGCGCGGCGGGCTTTGCCCGATCGCTTGTTATTTATGTCGGTCGAGTGAATGAGAGCTGATTCCACGGAGTTTGCACTGGCTGGACGATATTCCCCGGGGCTCAGGCCATCAATTGTCCGGTGCCGTACGGACGAATGAGAAGGTGTCGAGTCGTATGACATTTTTGCAGGGAGGAGTAGAGCCCGTTCTCACCTACTCAAATGTAGTATATAATTCCGTTGAAAAAACTCACTTCGATAATTTGCCTCTGTCGCCCTGAATAATATAATCAACAATGAATTAGATTTATTTGTTGATTGGTCGCCAATTTTCTCATAAAGTTATTGATACGTTCAAGGTAGTTTTCTGGGTAAATAGAACATTGAGATTTTGGATTTTATAGAACATTTTCTGAGACAGTTTAAGAATTTCCATCATGTTACCTGAATTCATTCAGATTCATATTCATTCAGATTAATTTTCATTCATCTTGATTTAACCCCATTGAACAGATGGCCAAAGTAGCTTTTCTAGCATTTTTTTTGCAGTTCAGGCGTATTTGCCCATTAAATCGCCTCTATAGGAAATGAATAACGTACATTTTAGCTGAAAATCATTTTAATTTTCTGAAAAAAAAATTTACTTCAAGGTCATTGATCAACCCCATGCCCAAGAGTATCAAAAGTTGCTAAATTTCATGACGAATGTAACGTATAGGGTCAACAAATGGGCAGAATCCTCTTATTCCTCCCTTGAAATATGAGTAAGTCACCCAAAACAGAAATAAATGAAGCAATTATTGAGAAAGCCTAGATTAATCTTTTTACCTAATTTTTGGATAATTTTGTTAACCCTATACGTTGCATTCGTCATGAAATTAGGCAACTTTTAACACTTTTGGAGCAATGGTTACGATGAGCAGAATTCTTGTTTCATAAATGTTTACTCTAATGTTACCTGTATATCCATATGCTCGGTGGAGTGTTTTGATTTCTTTTGATTTCCTCACATTTGCTCATTGACGACGCATTCTATTGACATTTCGGCATTTGACATATAGTGTAGTGATATTATATGCTTCTGTGTTTTACGAGCATAATTTAACAAATGAAAAAAACGATTCTGTTGGAAAGGCTCGAGTCGAGCACCCACGCTGGTGGATGAGCTACCTGAAAATGTTTCTGGAGAAACCTTCGGATATGATATATCTATCCTGATAGTTTATGATTAGACCCTGACAAGATTTATGACAATCATACGTTATCAGCTTCGAACTCGTGGTTATAAGTATACCGTGGAGCTTTTCAGGCAGTTTTCAATCTTCTATATCTATACTGTGCCCTCCTCTTATTTCCAATATTATGCAGTTCAACGGAAAATAATAATCATCATTCTTTCTATTGTAATTGATAAAAAGAAGGGAAGAAACAGGTATTTTTTCACCCAATGCAACTAATAAATTGTCGATCTCATTTGAACACGCTGTCGTAATTTAGTTATTACTTTGGATCTTTATTTTGATTGTGAATCGGAAATGTACAGGACCAAAAAGATTATACAATAAACGAGATCGCGACGAAATGGACAATGTTCCGAAGGTAAGCAGTGGACACTAGATTCACGGGTCCGCGGACTGCGGATTCGCGCGTGCGCGGCTTCGCGCAGCCCCGCGAGAGAGGAGTTCGACGGCCGCGGGGCTGGGCAGCTTGCAATTACATGTATATATGACCGCGGCGCGGCTCGGCCTTGGAGGGTCATGCACTCGAGCCTTTCTGCGATTGCTCATCGAATGGAGAGGGCTGCGGAACAATAACGTCTACGCAACTTCACTTTCCTCTGGTTCAGCTTGATTTTTCATGTACAAGTATGCCCTGTTCCAAGATGGATGGCGACGCGTACGAACGAATTTGATAGCGTTTGAAAAGGTTTCCGGAAATTTTTTTCAAGTATATGGGAGCACCTTCAAACGTTTGGTGGATGATTTGACTTTTTGAATCTTACATTGTATATCGGTTTCGCGCAACATCTAATTCTCTTGATCTTAGCCACGACCGTATATATGTATATACGGAGAGACAGGAGCGTTCTCGATACTGTGGGCTCGTAACATTGAAAATTCACTCACGTAAGATACACCAACGCGAGTGTCATTTGTATACAGATCTCCTAATAACAACAACATCTGACTACTCATCGGATTTCGGAAGATCGTCGTCGGCTTGGTCGATTTAGTTGACGTTAGCTGGTCGTTAAGAGCTGGCCAGAAAAGAATCGGACATGGTTGTAACGATATATATTATCCAATGGAAAAATATCACACAATGTGTTAAAAAGTCCTCTGCTATGTTTGTGCTAATGTGATAATTGAATAATAGTTAAGTTTCAAAATGATATTGTCAAATAATATGTGAGTTATTAATTTTTTTAATAAAAAATATTACAAACCTGTCATCATTATTTTGAGTTGAAATCCACGATTTTTTTTTATAAAACTGAGTAGTAATTCACACCAGTGCCATTCATTTATATTTTTCATTTTGTACTACTAATATTTTTAATATTCTATGAATTTCTTTGTTCCACTCCCACTAGCAAACGGTACCAATATTTATTCATTTTAGCATGTTCAATATTCAGTTTCTGAGCTAAAAGTCATGTTAAAACGAGTGAACCACTTTTTGCGACATTTTTTGTAATTACAATCTTTATTACAGTATCCAATAATATATACCTTTCCACCAACTTATTCAAACGAGATGATTAAAAATTGGTGAGAATGAAACTGAAGTAATATCAAACAGGCAAAACTCGTTAAATTGTGAAATGTTGCGGTTTTCATAAAAGATGGAGAAAAACGATGTTAGTTCAGATAGCTTGCAGCATCATGTTCTTACTGGGAGCCACCATTTTTCAGAAACTTTATTCTTCTCAACTGGAAGCAACTGGAAACTGTTGCTTTAGCATACAATAGTCCTACCGACACTTATCAAGTTTTCGAATTGTTTACACGTTTTCAATTTACGAATTCATAATACTTAGATATCGAATAGTTTTTCTGACCGCAACTCATTATTCAACTTATTGCACGTGTATTGGAAAATTGACTCAAACATCTTATTATGTCAATGAGAATTTGAATACTTTATATAGGTATATAACAGCCGAATGGAGCTAATTTGTAAATTTTGTACTCTAAATTCATTTAAATTGTATAACTATTGAGAGTGAGTGTTGAAATATAAGTAATCATTTGAAACTCGAGTATGCAACAAAACTGTCGGTCCAGGGAATTTTGACAGGAACATGACAATTAAAACGCTCAGCTGTTGTAGTGCTCAGAATTCAGTAGCACTGTTTTTTTTATTAAAAAAAAGGTTCTTTCACTCAATCGTATGTATCGTAACGATGGGCTTGCAGTTACCGCACTATATTTATAGTGCGTGAAAATATAAACGGTGAGTGCACTGGAGGTTAATCGAAACATGGGCTCGCGAGCGCGACCAACCGGGGCTAGGCTCCGATGCTCTCTGGGGTGAAATTAGCTGGCTCGACGTCAGAAACGCCGAAGCGATCCTTGCGGCTCCCCCGGCGCCGTAAATTACCCGATTAGCGAGCGCCACGCGTCCCACTTCGCGGAGGCTTTAATCTCAATTTGTCCGTCGGCCACCGGTGTTTCGCGCCCACCAGATTTCGTTCGTTAGCCGAATCTCCGAGTACGCGAGAGAAGGATTTTAGGTCATTACGGCTCGTGGAGGGTTGAATTTTCGGCAAAGCTGGACCTTGAATGAGCGAGTTACATTATTCATCGTTCCAAAGATGTGGCTAAGAGAATTACTAAGTTAATTGAGTTAATTGAAATTCTTACATACATATACTGCAGCCATTCAATTTAACGTTTCGAGATATTCGATCAATAATGTCTGATTCCTTCCATGTACAGTAGTATATATCCATATCTATGATTTCCTGTGCATATAGATATACTATAAATACATAAGATCGAAACTAATTAGTAGAATATCTCCGGCAAATCGAAACGTTAGATTGCATGGCTGTATATATATGGGTTATTGAGGTGCTCAAAAAGCATTGCCGTGAGTTTCATCATGATTGATCACCCGAAGTTGATAACGTCTCTTATAGTGATTATGTAGAATTATGGAAAATTTTGGATTAGTGAGAAAGATATAAGTATTAAAATAATATTGGTAAGAAACGCGTCGAGCGTTTCTGTTAGTAGTGAACGAGTTTCTCTATGATAAAAAGATTTCGGATATTTTGACTTTTCGCAAAATTTGTACCTCTGAAGTTATTTAGCCCATAGCATCTCCATCCGAGTACGATAAAAATATTCTCAACTGTAACATTCATTGTATGGTTTCAGTTGAATAACAGTTGCATTATTGCACTTCATGAACATCTACATGAATATATTGTTCAGAAATCCACCAATATCGCATATCGCATATCGACGACTTGTCAGCGAACGATTTGTTTGATGTTTATCAGTCTCGCACCATGGGTCGATACCTAAAGATTTCATCTCGTTGCTTATTACAAATACACACGTGCTCGGAAGCGCGCAGCATGTGTAATGTGAGATATATACGAATAATGGGTACGCATGCACGCGTAAGCGACAGCATCAGGTATTATATATGCTTCGCGCGTGAGAACGCGTACGGATCCAAGCAATATATGATTTTCATATTTGTGCTGTGGGTCATTTTGCACTGAGAGGCTCTTGACTAATTTACAAAATGACAATTCTCTATTTGAATCTTTTTCTATCATTGATTGTACTACAGAGGAGATTTTGGTCCATATTGTTCAAAGTATATGCAATTAGTACGAATTTCAGTGGTTTATACGTGACGAGTTATTATATATGCATATACAAACACACACGCACACTTATAATATGTAAAACGATCGGTGTCCAGTATTGCGTATATCGCGATCAAATCGTTGGAATGGTCAATATTGCAGATAACTGGTGTCGTGCCGAGAACCCAGAGTTATTCGTCGAAGTATACTGTGATCTGTTATATATTTTTTAAATAATAAATTAAAGCTGACACCAACTGAACTTTCATCAAGCTGATTCGCATGGCCATTCAAGGAACTCTATTTTCTCTTGATCTCAGCAATACTAAGTTTGAGATATTCATAGTCGATACGTACGTATATATATACTTCGGAATTAAGAGTAGTGAAAATCGAGAAGAATTTTCGATTATGTATAAAAATGAAATCATATGAAATCATATGAAATCATAATACTTGAAATAGTTTTTCAAGTATTTCTGTGTATCTTATTTTATTCAAAATAGTCGTGAGTTATTATTTTCATTACAACGTTTACACGTTTGGGGTGAATTCAATCTCAAACTGTAGACATTTCTCGATTACCTGAAATAACAATTTTGTGCCATAATATCATTACAGACTCCGTGAGAAGCGTTGGATGGAATTATGAACTAGTTATTTTACTGGTAAAAAAAGAAAAAAGCACGTGATTGACATAATGATAACGGTTTTCTTTCAAAAAAAGTCGTTTCCCCAATGAATTTTTCAAATCGTATCGAAAATTGCTCTTTCAACATAATACGCAATAGTGGAAACAATAGCACTGTAGGCTGTCTATTGTTGTGAATATGGTTTTCGGAGGTCCAGGCGGTTCATCCGACTCATATATCATCCTGCTCTGGATCGAGTGCATCGATCCGAGTTCCTCAAATAATTGATGAATTTTTCCACGGCCAAGTAGTAATTTCGCGCGCGGAGCGTCGCCAGCGTCGGGTGTTTGGCGCGCGCAACGTACACACACACACACACACAGACTGGACTGGACACACTCATACTCGCACAACTCGGCGAAGCAGAGCATGCGGCGAGAGACGAAAATACGAGCATGGGAACGCAGGCGGGCAGGAGCGCGAGCAGCGTCCGGACTCCGGACTGCCAGAGCGAGATGGGGATATAGAGGTTCCATGACCGTACCCCTGACAACGGCTGCGCCAATCGATTTCGCAGCACTGCTTTTCCGCAAACTCGGTCCATGGGGTGACGTTACCCTGTTCAACTTGTTCCCGAACGCCCAAGTTTATGTATATTTCAGAAAAAATTCTCACCCGACTCGCGGCTATCGCAAAATGACTACGTTCATCTTTGAATTTTCTCTCTATATATGGAATGCCAACAGTCCTCATTTACTCACGATTGATCGATAATTAATCGTGAATAAGTAAAGTCTGTTGGCATAGCGCTATATGCTGTAGAAGAGTAAATATCTGATCAACGTCACTTCGAAAAATGCTGTGGATACGATACACATAAATATATACATGTAACCGATAGTTATATGCTTGATATACATTATTCACGTTCGCAGACAATTGTTGTAATAGCGTTTGGATGAATATGGTTCAACTGATCAAATTATGATTTCAATAAGCTCCTAGAAGTATTGTATCATTAAAGTTATAATCGTTGGTGAAATTATCCTAATGTTATCGAGAAAATTTTGCATATAATATTCAAATCGAATTTCACGTAACAACGATCATCTACATAGCCAGTCAAGCGAACACCACATCGAAATTTTCAGTTGAGCATTTCTTGTCGAGTTTCAAATAAGTTGATCGTAATTTGTAGCGACTTTATAGTCACTGTCATGAACCAACGAACAAATCCAAGATGATTTTGATTCAATATTTGAGAACCATTCTCATTATCATTTAATTCATTTTCAAAACATCAAATTTATTTTGCCGAGAAACGAGTACTAGTTTGGAATAAATAACGACCACGTTCAAGGGCAGGCTGCATCTCGCGGAATAATGTATAACACCTCGGATATTCCCGAAACGAACTACATGGTATTTATGTTTAAAACATCGGTGAGAAACCGGTTGTAACATTGGTTGTATGATTTGTCGAGATGTCGCGTTGTCGTGTTGTTGTATCAGCTAAACAACCAACTGTCGTGGGTTGGGGACTGTTTTCAAGCGAGACGTAGCCCTCGCGTGGCGCACTTCCTGAGCGCGCCGAGTCGTCGCGTGCGTTGGCCGCTGGATCTCGCGCGCACGGCCGGCTGGCGAGAGTATATAGCGAGCTGAACGGTTGGGCTGACGGTCAGGTTTGGCGCCCCCCGGAGGCGGCGGGCCACGTGACGCGGCGGCGGCCAATCGCGGGGCCGGATAGCCGGCGTCGGGCACATGGCGCTGGCGCGCAAGAGCCGGCCGGAGCTCGGCAGCGCGGCGGCGGCGCTGGCAACTGCGGCGAGCGACTCGGGAGAGGCGCGCTCGGCTCAGTCGCAGCGCCACTCGCCACCAGAGAGGGTCGTTGCTCCGAAGCTGCAGCGAGCGAAAGAGTGCCGTCTTGCCTGCGTGAGTCGCGAGCTCGTTCCGCCGCGCGCACTGCCCTGCACAAGCCAGCCAGTCAGCCAGCCAGCCCAACGAGCCAGAACAACCTCGAGCAGCGCAGCAGCAGCAGCAGCAGCAACAACAACAACAACAAGCCCGCCGAGCACAGACGAGCGAGACAGACGAGCTTGACAGAGGAGCAGCACGCGAGTTCGGCAGCGAGAGAGCTCGACAGGTAGCAGGATGCCGACGAGCCTGTTCGCGGAGATGGAGCGCAGCCCCGGGCCCGGCCAGCCCTCCGGCCCCAGCGCCGCCTCGTCCGCGATCGAGGAGCAGCGCGCGCTCCAGCTGGCGTTCGAGCTGTCGATGCTGGGCCTCTCGTCGGAGCAGCCCGGCTCGAACGGGGCCAACGGCGCGGTGTCGTCGAGCAACGGCGCCGAGACCCCGGCCTCGGGGGGCGCCGACCCGCTCCAGCCGCCCAGCGTCTTCGAGGAGTCGCGCTCGAAGAAGAGCCAGAACATGACCGAGTGCGTGCCGGTGCCGAGCAGCGAGCACGTCGCCGAGATCGTCGGCAGACAAGGTGAGTCCCTGGTCCCCCCCCCCGCGCACCTCCCCGCACCGCCGGGACCGCGACCCACGTGCACCGGCGCCGAGCACGTGTTCTCGAGCGGCCGCCGAGCGCCTCCCACGTAACGCGACGCGCGCGCGCGAGGTGAACAACCCGCGGTCTCAACTCCTTCCCGGCCCCCCCCGGCACCAAGTGCGCGCGCGCCAGTGTGTGTTGTTTGTGTGTCGAGTGTGCTGTGCGTCCACTCGCGATTCCGCGCGGCTCCAAGCCAAACGCTAAATATTTTCATCGGTCACGCGCGCGCCTCTTTGTCCGCGGCCGCCTCTCCTCTCGCGCGCTCTTCTCTCCACCTGCCCACACTCCGCGCGCGAGCCACTGACGCACGCTCGCGCGCATGCTTTTCGCGAGGCTTTCGGCTGCTCTCGTCTCAACCACATGTGTATATACCTATACACATCGAGCAGCTTTGTCCGCTCGTACACTGCTACGTACGCGCGAGCTGATAAAGTTTTTTCAATGGAACACAAATCAGTCGTCCCGCTCGCGGCTGTATCTAATCTGTCAATTAATACCGCGCTCCGCATATCGAGCCTTATCAATACCCTCTTCCCCTCGACGATCCGAATCGTCTCCCGAGTGTCTTCCTTTCGCCGAGCCCACACACGCGCGCACACACACACACTCACTCGTGGCGGAGCGAGTCAGCCTTCGGAGTCGAAAAAGAAGAAACAGCCGCGACATTGAACCGCGCGCGAGCCGTTCACCGCACACTGCCGCGCGCCGAGAGAGCAAAACCCGCACGCACATACGCGCGCGAGCACGCCGCCGACTAATCGCGAGTTCAAGGACGAGCGCCTGCAGCCGATCCTTTTTTGCGGCAGGCCCCCCTTTTCGCGGAAGGAAAAAATCAGCCGGCGAGCCGTGCGGAACACCCTCCGACCATCCGCCGGGATCATTACGTACAACTATTGCCGAAATCGATCCCTCCTCTTTTTTCGTCTCCCAGAGCTTGGCGAGGTCAAGCTCTCGGCGTCAGAGTCGATTCTGAACAACGCGCGAAACGCGTTTAATTGTTCTGTGAACGCTCGATTACGAGCCACATCATTTCGCCTCGAGTGTACATTGGTACAACGCTCAGAAATCGATCAATCTCCTCTCACCTGGTACATGTGCGCGCATGACTCACGACCTGTCTCGACCGCGCGAGATCACGCGTCTTCGAACCTGAACGACAGCTTAGCCAAATTATTTAAAAGACTACATTTATCTGGCTGGCAAACCGATTCGGATTTCGGTTGAGTTATACATACACACACACACACGCACTCGCACACACGAACGTATCGCGCGGAGTCAGCAGCTTGTTTACATCTGCTCTCCGACTTCAGCGAAGCATACCACACGCGCGAACGTTATTACTGTACGCGCGAGTACCCAGAAGATCGTGTGTCGAGAGATTGGAGAGATTGGCGTAGTCCTTTTCAAATTCAGAAAAAAAGACATCCCCGGTTTTTCCTCGTGGCTAAATGGCTCGATCAACGTGCCACTAAATGTCCAGTTGTTGCAGAATATCTAAGCGCGAAAATTTTCTCGTTCTCGTAATGCCAAAAATAGTGTATAGGCACGAGAGCTCTCGTCGGTGTGTGTGTGTGTGTGTGTGTGTGTATATCAGCTGTAAAAAAAGTGTGTCCGATAGGGATCAACGGAAAAGGCGGCAAAGAGCGGCTGTTGCGGGAGCAGGTGTTCTTCCCCCTCCTCGCTCCGTTCTCGGAAAGCCACGCGTACGCGCTCATTATGAAACGCCGCTCGGCATATAACGCAAAATTGGCAGATGGACGTTGCGGCGAGCAATCCAAGGCCACTGGAATTAATTTTTCGCGCGCGCTCGCGCCTTTCTATGACCGAGCCGTGCCGTCCGGACCCTTCGCGAAGTGTCGAAATTGATTACACCGAGTACATCTGGCTGAAATTCCGAATCAGCGTTATCGGGCATTTTATTGTTACACATCTGCCATCGAACAAGTGTATTCAAAACTCGAAAAAAAAAATAAAAACAAACACAAACGACCTGTTCACCTTTCGTTCCGTGTATATCGAAATACGATGTGTGATATGGAAACAAGACATGGCCGATGCCGCGAGAGGTTAGGAAAGCAAACGTAAATGATCGAGCGCGAAATCAAGTCATGATTAATTTAAATCAAACTCATCCGGCGATGTTCTCGCGACCATCTCGTCTACCAGGAAGTCAATACGTGTTCCAACTCTTCTTCATTTGTTTGCGCCACGTGCGAGGTGTAGTATGGCATACCTCTTATCCGTAGAAATCCGTTTCGTGCTATCTAGACAAACCATCAAATTTCACTGATGAATAATGATCAAAGGGGAAATCAAATCATCCGTGAGAAAAATTAATTTGAATTATAAAATACTTTCGAGTTGACTAATCTCGAAATTGTATCTATGCGTCGAGTACTTCTTAGCGATGATCTTGAAAATTCAAAACAAATTTTACAATAACAATATCATTGAATTTTAATATTTCAAATATCTTCGTGTTCGGTACTGGATCTCGTTGCCTAAAGTTCCTCGCTTTGGAAAAATGGCTCGATTCAATCTGTCAATACGCATTGTCGTTTCACTACGACATTTACAGACCCCGCCATTTTCAATGCAGGGCTGATCAGTGGAAGGGTAGTAAAGGGAAGCCCAACGTTGCAAAGCGCGAAAGAGAAAGAGTCTCGGGGTGGGATGAACATTCGCGATTACGCGTGCTGTGTTGACCAATCCGTCAGTTGGCTCCTTGCTCGAGCGACTTTTACCGATGACATCCGGTGCCGCGGGACAGCGCATTAATTCCCCCTGGTGCTCTCCTTCCCTTTCTAATTTTCGAAATTCAACATTGAAGCCGCCAGATCTGTTTCGAATTTTAATGGGGCGAGCCACGTCTCGCGCGGGCTTTCGTAATTTAGGTTCCGCCTCGCGTTTATGAGCTTTCGACTACGGGCTCGCGCGCGCGCGCGCCTCCGATCGGGTGTTTTAGTCGACACCATTTGATGATTCACGGTGCGTTTACGATCGGGAATATCGCCTCGGAGCATTCAAATCGTCCGGCCGAAAGATCAGAGGCTGGGGCCGAAATTCCATTTGGGGCTTTTTCCACGTTTCGCACATGGATCTAAGTAAACCGCTCGCGAGCTGTTTGGCCTCGATGAATAAAAGTTGGCCTGCTACGTTAGATGAGGATCGTTGACCTCTAATGGCACAACTTTTTCACCGCTACAAAGTCGTTTCTTCATACTTCCCCAAACTTTTTCCTCACGGAATCCTCGGCGTACGCCCATTAACGTTTTACCCGTTGTGAATTTTCTTATTTGATTGCTCGCGAATTTTCAAAGAAAAAAAAAACAAAATCATCTCGAGCTTACATCACGGCTGGACAACCGTCACGTCGCTGTACGCAAACACTTCCGCTGAATCATCACGCCCGTATTAAAATCCCTACTCTCCCCGCTAATGAAGTAATTATCCGTCGCACGCCAAGTGAGAATCTCGCTACACCACGTGCGTAAGCCCGTCCGCAGCTGTAAGCCCGTCGAACCTCTGATATTTTTCACCTCGTGTACAAAAAGTGTGTAGCCGCGCGATCAAACGGCAGCGGTAGTAAAAAAACGCGCGCGGCTTATCGAGAGCCAGAGAGAACGAGAGAGAGAAAGAGAGAGAGACGAGCTGTTTGAACGGGGCGATAGTGCGAAAAGAGCCGGCTTAGATATCCACGTAATGTCGTTAGAGGCTCTGGCTCGAGGTCTCTTTGGCTAACGGTGTCAACGTACGTCTTTATGCGCGACTCGCCGCTCGCTCGCTCGCTCGCGCGAGCACATTCGAATTCATGCCTCGTCAGAGAGACGCAGAGAATCGAGAAGCGTGATATCGTACTTCCGCTCGACCTCGGCTCCTATACTCTGCGCGGGCTCATCTCTTCCTTTCTGCGATTTATCGCCGCTCAGTTGTTTCTTTTTTTACATGTTGTCATTGTATTGTCGTAAGTCGTAGGATACTATCGAGTTTGCAACGTATCGCCGCGTGTGCATGCGCGCAACCAATGCGAATTTCAATCGTTATTTGCTGGTAACGCTTTCTGGAATTTTTTATTTTTTTTTCGTACCGCGAGTAATTACAAGTTTGCAAAGTGGCGCGGAAGTCTTGAAAATCTCTCGCCACAGAATCGAGAGTAGGTAATATCTGCGCGAGTTCATGCGCTACGTGGAACCTCGTTCATTACAAACGAATTTTCCGCCTCGTGGAAGCCAACGAAAATTCCCGGTCCCTTGGTCGGGGCAACTTTTCCAACCTATCAAAGAGGTTCTCCGGGGAAAAAAAGTAGGTCGATTACTGGTGGTGATACGTCGAGAACGCGCCAGTTGCAATTCGAAAACTTGTTGGAAAGCCAATCAAACCGAATAAGCATGACAAACGATTCGATTAGCAGCGAGCCCAGTATGATCAGAGCATGAATAGCCGCGACAATGAGCCTAAAGCGAGCCCGTTTAGCTAAACTCACAGACACACACACACACACACGCCCGTAATTGTTTGTTTGCGCGTCGAGTTAATGAGTGCATATCGGGCGGCGACGGCGACGGCGCGCGACCGTTTCCCTGTGCATGTGAGTGTGTGTCGCTTGCAGGGCGCATGCCCGCCTCCGCAGCCCGTACAATAACTCGCGAAAGTTCGACGTACGCGCCAGGCCAGGCTCGATCGATAAGCGCAGCGCAGCCTCGAGACTCGTCGTGTTTCCCACGTGCGCGCGTCCAAATATGCCCGATGCTCTTTCTCGTTCGCCCAGCCTGTGGCCCGCGTTGCCCACGACTCGCCGATACTCGCACTCGACGGAATCACGAGGAGGAAAGAGGCCCGGGTGTTGCCCGAGTGGGATTTGCAGCTTGGTGCAGCATCCGAAAACCGGAGCACACCACGGCGCGCGCGTATCGACCTAGCCACGTGGCGCAGTCGCGCGGTGGGTCGCTGAACCCCCGCAGCAGCAGCAGCCAGCAGCAGCCAGCAGCCCAGGATCAATCAATGCTACTGCTGCCGCTGCTGCTGCGGCAGTGGCTCTCCCGCGTCGCTGGCCCGATAACGACTTTTAATGAGCTTGCCGCTCTCTGTTATGAGGATGTGCCTATTGAGCGCTGCCGAGCTTTCTTCGCTCGGTCGCTCGGTCGCTCGCTCGCTCGCTCTGTGTTTACTGGCTGCTTTTTCATGCTGGAGCTCGCGCGCGCGCGCGAGCACAGTCAGATTGGTGGAAATGGGTCAGTATGGTTAGCAAAGCGAATGTTTATGAAAAACGCCACTGCTCCAGTTGCGCTAATTCGATTAGCACTGCGCTTTCTCCCTCGGCCTCACTAAAACGTTCGCACCCTCTTTTGCTAACCGAATTTCTCGCCGGGACCGACTCGCGCGCGAGCAACAGCCCGTCCCGCGGGCTCGTGGGACTCGCGGGCCACTTTTCTCGCTCCAATTCAACGCTCCAAGGCTCTCCTCGGGCTCGATTCACACTCGATGAAGGGATCGGCCCTCGACGACAAAGGAGGCCAGAACTCGAAAGAGAGGGAAAAAAACGTATCAAGCGCGTGCGCGCGCTCCGTTGTCCAGGGTCACATAATAGCCCGATGCTTTCCTCTTTCATAGTTTGATACCTATATATATACATATACAGCGAGCCGCGGACCTCATGCAGCGAGCATCTTTCTCTCGCGTGCTCTTGTTTCTCCCGTGCCGCGCTCGCGCGCGCCGTGTGAACGCGCTTGTTATCTTCGCTGCTCTGGCACGGCTCGGAGCTTTTCGAGTGGCGTGTGCTTCTTTTTCAAAAGACCGCGGGCCCGCACACGCGTCGCTCCGAGCTCATGGCGTTTTTGTCGCCCAGCCTTTTCTCCACTCTGTTTACGGCTCGCGGTGGCTTCTTTCCTACGTCACACTCTATAAGTATATCGCTCGACAAATCCGAACCACACCCGACTAATAAGTCCTCTTCGTTTTCAACGCAATTCCGAACTGATTGTAGACAGCAGAGACGGTGAATTCTTCGCAAGCTATGATTCTTGAAAAGTAACTGATTCATCCGACTTGATTTACATTAGATAAAAAAAAAGAAAATCACGGCTCCGCAACGTGATCGTATAACATTGTATTCTAAGAACTGCAGTCTTTTATTTGCGCGACTCCAATTCGATAAGTATAGCGAATAACTCAATCTCCAAGAGCGAGCTTGCAAAACCGCGAGAACAATTGCGACGACACTATAAAACATAACGCGCTCTCGAGATTACCCCGAGTGATGAGAGAGGGAGCGACAGAGAGAGAAAATCATCTTTGATTTCACCCGGTCGGTTCTTCGAAAGCCATTGAATACACCGTCTCGAATATATTGAAAAGAAAGAAACTCTGTTTATTTTGCAACCAATCAATATCATCAGTTCCTACTCGTTGCACCGCCCGTTCTCCGACCGCAACGCAGCAGAACGCTGAGGACAGGCTGTCCCTTTTCCTTCAAAATATATGCGCAGTGTATATGAACAGTCCCGCAAAGCTTCCGCCAATTTCACCGGGTCGTTCTTTGAAAAGCCGAACGTAAGAAAGAACGCCGAGCGGAATATAACGCAGTCTGCTGCTCCTTTCTTTGTGGCTCGCGCGCATCATCGGCTCAGGTGACCGCAAAATTAAGCGCTTCCGGTGCGGCCCGCGAAAAGTTTCGGCAATTTCGCCCGGCCTCACGGTGAGAACACGACGGATATTTTCCTTTCTCGGCTTTGCGCTCGCGTGAATGTCGGTATAGAGTTTGAAAAATGAAAATAATTACTTCTCTCTTTCGCTCTGACCGTTATTTTTATTTATATATATTTTTTTCATATCCCTGCCCTCTTGTAATTCGAACGAGAAAAACTTCTTACACTAGTAAGAATGTCGCTTGAAGTTCTGATTGTTGCGAGAGAAAATAGAGAAACGAGAGAGTCAATGTTTGGCCGTTGTCTTGCCCGTGTGTGGCAGCGAGCGCGCGGATTCGATCGTAAACTATATACCTACCGTCTCCAGCTGAAGCGACCGACGACCTTTTTGCAGCACACGCAAACTTGTAAGACTCGGGGAGGGGGCTTTTGTTTGGCTAACTCTCTCGCGGGATTATCCGCGGCTTCCCGGGGCTCCTCTTTCGCCCCGGGCACCCGGACCTTATTGTTTTAGGACCCTGAAATATTTCCTCACGGAACATTTAATTACTCGAGAGACTGCTTAAGTTTCAAGCTGTTTTCATACTCCAAAGCATACTTTTACATTCTACGCCAGCAGTGTCACGTTGCAGTTTCACGTTCGAAACGAGACTCTGTGAAAAGACCTCCTAATGTGAATAAAGAATACCAAGTACAATTCGAGTTTGGGATCGCTGCGGTTTTCACGCGATCGCGGCTACAAGAGAATAACAAAACTCGTTTTGCCCTTCGATTATTTTCCCGCCTAGGCTGATGAGAATTAGCTTTATCGTCACGGCATCTCGGTTATCATCGATTACTTATCGAAACTGGCGGTCGGCCAGTTTGGACGAGCGGTTCGGGGCGCCTTTGTCGAGGGGCCTGCTGCTGCTGCTGCTGCTGCTACCTCTGTTGCGTTCGTGCGTCAGCTGCCCCGCGCGGGCCTTTTCTCTTCTTTCACGGCGCGCGCCTGTGTGTGCTCAGCCAAGGCCCTTGAATATCGCGCAGAATCGCTCCTTCCCTCATTTCAGCTGAAGCATATATTGGATCGTTCGATTTCTCGGTCGTTTTAGTTGATCGATGCCCTCTGGTTGAGAAAAAATGCCATGGATATTGATGGATATATTTTATCACATTTTTTTACGAAACTGTGTTGCTAATGATGATTTTTTCCTTTCTGTTTCAGGTAAGCTATCGAGATTTACACGCTGATGACACTTGATTGCGTGAGTCAGAAATATGTTTGATTTGTTACCGGGATACACAAGTTTGCATAAGAATTAATCGCCATTGTTACGCTTATCTAATCGAAGCGAAGCATTTTAATCCGACCGATTGCTTTATCGAAGTGTCTCTATCCAGACAACCAAATGTAAAAATACGCATTGAATCCAGATGAAATGGCTTATCTTGGTCGTGCTTCAGTCAATCGTCAAAACATTCGGTCGTCGTGGCTTATATTTATAAATATCATGCATCCGTGTGTGTATTCCTGACTCGAGTTCACTGGCGAAACCGTCGAGTGGAATCTCATTCGACTAATTCGAAGCAGAATTGCAACGAGTTACTCAGAAAACTCAACTCCAAGAGAAGCGTGCGCGCGCGCGCGCGTGTGTGTGGGTTGAGAACCGCTGGCGGTAGTAGCCGCCTAGCAGATGTTTACGGGCGGGATCTGCGCTGAAATGAGTGGTTTTCTTCCTTCTTTTATATTTATTTTGTCTGCCATGTGCATCGCGGCTCTTTCCCTCCGGATGCGACCCTGAAGCCTCCGACTGCTACTGCGTCTTCCACACGTGCGCTCCTCGAGAATAGGATTCGGCATGGGGCGCAGGTTGCACCGGCCTATAACCATAAGTGCTCGTTTACGAGCATCTGATTGCCACAGTTTCCTATACAGAAATTCGAGAATATTTTCTTTTTAATCTTGATATGCGTATTATCGTTTGCTCAAGTAAAGTCATGGATTTTATGCTATTACATTCGTAAACTTGGTCGAATAGCTTGAAAGCGGGGGAACTAGTATTTCATCTACTACCGTTGATGGGGAAAAGTCATTATTCCTGAGGATCTCGTAGAGAGTAAGAGAGACGGAGAGAGAGAGAGCTATGCTTACAAGTGAATCCAAAAATAAATTTTCTTAATGACTCGAAATATTGTCACACTCTTGCTAGATTTCAATTGCTTTTCGAAGGTATTTATCCTTTGAAAACATTCGCCGGCTATAAACTTCGATGAATGTAATTAAAAAGTACGTTGAGCTTGATACATGCGTATACACATAAAAGAATAATAACACGAGTAATTATTTCGAAAAACAAGACTCGATTCAAAATCGCACCGGGTAAGCTGGAAACTCGTACAAAAAGCCCCTTGCGCTCATTCGTAGCAGTCGCGTCGGTTAAAACAAGTCTCTCGGCGCGAGCAACTTCGCACGGCTGCACTTGGTGCGTACTTCCCGTGTCGCTTCTTTGAGCGAAACGCGTGCGCTCGCGTATACATAATGGCCCTCGAAAAGGTCCCTTCTTTTCGCGCATAGCAGCTCTCGAAAACTCGCAGGGGTGACTTTTAACGAGAGCGAGAGCGAGAGCGAGCGAGCGAGCGAGAGAGAGAAAGTGAAAGAAAGCGCTTGCGTGAGAAAACGCGACACCGTGAGAGACGCGGTTTTTTTTTCGCGCCAGTGCTAACGGCCATGGGGGAGAAGATTGCGCACAAGTGAATCATCGGTCGAAAGATGGCGCGGAGTTAAATGAGGAAGCGGATACTAATATTGTGGCCGGCTTGTTTTTCATTCCGTCTCTCGTTATGATCGACGCGGCGTCCGCGCTGTATTATTTATTCGTTCGCAGCGAATGTCGCTTGTTCAACACATTTTCACAGTTGGCAGAAACGCGTTGATCCGCGCACGGCCGGCGCTCCGCGCACTCGCGCGCGACTTCATTGATATTCCAATGTCGTCGGCTCGCCCAGATTGAAATGTGCACGGGGGAGTATATAGCCAATGAAAATGGTGCGTGAAAACAAGTCGCGTAACACAATGAGGATGTGCGCGTCGTTATCGCCTCGTCGAAACTGCTTGAGCGAGACGCGCCGAGTGTCACGTTTTTCTCGTGCAGCGTAAGATTTCAGAGCCCGCTCACTCGAGCCCGAGCAGAAAAAGGCCGATAAAAAGTGTATGAAAACCCCTTTTGTCTGGTGGTGCTGCCGCTGCTGCTGCTGGGCGGCCGTCGATGATGGGGTATCGAGTGTCCGGCTCTCGGCAGGCCTCGCTCCGTCTCGATTGCCCGGCGTTGCGTGTCCCCTTGTCTGCGCGAGTGTACGCGAGCGCGCGATGTTCGACGAATCGACAAGGTGCAGCGAGATAATTTCGCTCGTCGTCACCCCGGCTGCAGACCCGCGATCATCGCCTCGCGTGGCTGCGATGATTCTTCGGCCCGCTCCCCAAGAGCGACTAGCGCTTAGAAGCAAAATAGGTATAGGTATACACAGGCGACACCGTGCGGGCGTGCATCGCAAGTGGGTGCAGCCGACTTCCTCCCGCGGTGGCTCACGTGCCGCGCGTGCGGTCTCCCCGCCGGCGCGGCGTATAATCGGATACTCGTGCGCAGCCCTTTTCAGCGGCTCTCGCCGGTTGCGCAAGCGCCTGGATGTTGGGGCTCCTCGCCCGGCCGGCCGCCAGATGTTCCCCCGGTTTTCAGGGAGGAAATTGCGGCCCGTGAGAAGAGAGAGTTTCCTCGCGCGGCCCGCGAGCCTCGTTTCGCGCTCCATTTGCCCCGACTTCCGCTCGCGGACAGATATATACACACACACTCGCGTCGGGCGACGGGCGTTGGGCTGCAACTGGGTCGTGGCTTCTTCCTCCTCCTGCGTCTCTTCTTTTGCACACTTGTTACCCCCGTGGCGCGGGAAAAATGCGTCGGAGTCGCAGTTTCGAACCGCATATGCAAATCGAGGCTTCTTTTGATCGCGTTGTTACGTGGCCGAGCGCGCGGGCTTATAAATTAATCCTAACTGTGTCTAAAACGCGCCAAGTGAACCGTAAGTGCAATGACCTAATTGCGCCTCTCGTCTTAACAGCGAAGAGTAGCGCCGCTCGACGCGAATTGCCCTTCTCGTTTTCACTTAACCCTATACTAATTACACAATTCTCCATTTTCACGCCGAAACCTCCGTTGCAAATCAGCTGGCTGGTACACACGGATCCGGTAAAGCTGTACTGAGGGAGCCCGAGGAATCGGGGAAAAATTAGCGCGTCGGCTGGGATCATTCCAAAGCCCGTCAAACCATATTGAGTAAGCGCAACCGGGCGGACACGCGCGCTACCGGTGCGACCGAGCCAAGCGCGCGCAACCGCGAGTTCGACGTACTTGCGCGCGGCTCTCATTGTTGTCGCTCGTAACTGCCGCAGCTATATGCGCGTGCGCGCCGGCACTAACCCACTCTTCTCGCGCTCGACTTTATCGGCCGCCCCTCCCACGCTACACCTCGGCTGCTTGCAAATTCCACTGGCTCATGCAGATTCGTTTGTAACGTGAGACCGGCTCGCTTCTATTATACACGCTTTGTGTGCCTCTGTTTCCACATCGCACGGGCCGATTGAGAATCGGTCGTGTGCGTATGGCTACATCGAGCGATATACCCCTCGATTTGATTTTGAGACGAAATCTCGAGCGACACATGCATACATGTACGATGCATAAATGCCGCCTTCTCGTTATTGAGCGTACGGATATATACACAAGAGAATATTTGCGCACTGCCTGAGGCAAACTAGCCGCAAACACGGGCTTATCGAGCGCGAAATCACGGACCAAGCGTTCCGGCCGCAACTCGAACAAATCGAACTCGAGAGCTGTGCAACGCGCGGACTCTGTCGCCGCACACGCATCCCGTGCTCGCGCGCGGCTCACCCACGCGCGACGCGTCACTCGAAGAGCGCGCGAATCCCCGCGACCGAAACAGCCGCGCGGAGAAACAGAGGCACACACGTATACGTATACATATACTTGTACGTGTACATATATATATCGGTGGGAGTGCGGGCAGGCGCGCGCGAGAATGAACGAGCTTCCTCTTGGCGCGGCTGTTGGTCGGCTGACGACTGGCTGCTTTATGGGACGCGCGCGCAAGTATTGTTGCTCGCGCTCCTCTTATTTTTCTCGGAACGGCCGCGTGCGTTTCCTTGGCCGTGAACCTCGTAGCCCACACTCGCGCGGCTCAGCTCTGTGGGAATTTCCCCTGCGCTTCATCCGTCCGCGGCTCGGGATTTTCATATACGCGCTTCTGTGTGTGTGTATATATATGCAAAGTACGCCGATATATATGTGTACATATAGCCGCTTCGCGGTCTGGTGCTGCGCCGGGGGAAAAGTGCGCCGCGCGTGCGAAAAGCCATTGAGCGCCCATCGATCAACTGCTCGCGCATCAAGCGCAGCGCGAGAGATGGTTAAGGAAAGATTTAGGTAATCGCGCGCGTTGTTGCTCGGCGCAGAAGGGCAGAGTATACGTAATGGCCGCTCGCCCGAACAGCTGCTCCTCACGCGTAATTGGTTGATTGGCGATTTTCCACCGTCCGACTGTGCAGAAACGCGCGCCGATCCTCCACCTATGGCTATAATATACCTAGCTCCCAGCACATGTGTATAGGCATTTAAATCACTTTCAGCACGAAGAGAAACATAGATTATCGAGTGGCTGTTTTCAAGCCTCTATACCTCTCTATTCGTATGATCATAGGAAGTCTCGCTCTCTCTCTTTCTCTTCCTCTTTTATCAGCGGTGTTATCAAGGTCAAAGTTTGGCTGCTTGGAAAGCATACGCATAATATGTGTGTGTGTGTGTATAGATATAGGTATATAGTTGGGCGAGCGAGAGCGAGCACGTGCTGGCGCGCGGCCCCCTCTCCCCACCCCGGCCCACGTGTGCGACTGCGCGCGCCGCGGCTCTTGACTCCGCGCGATCACGTGTGTAATACTGGGAATTCTCGACTCGCGTCCGCGAACTCTCCATACTATTCTATATCCCACCTCGATGTAAATATGTAAACACTCGCGTGAGATTATTGTTTGGCGATTTTTTTTTTCCCATCAATAAGTATATATTGAGATCAAAGAATGTTCGCCGAGTGTGTGAAACTGTCGCGATACCCATCAGGCAATGTTTATTCAATGAGATCGTCGATATGTTCGGAGATTCTTATCCAAGTTTCACTCACTCATCAGGGGAAATTCGGCGTCCCACTGTGTCCGGTTGATTCGTTCACATCGGTGAATACGCTCAAACTGGTCTGGCCTTCTGGAGGTATAGGTAAGAGTAAAAGAAGAAAGAATAATTGATCGGGCCTTTTTCTTTTCGCGTATTGTCACGGTCAAATTACACCTGAATGCTCGGTTAAATCAAAGAGGCATTAGCCGTTGAAAAGTCGGATCGAGAAATGCCAACGTAAGAAATGACCAGAATCCTGATATAATCGTGAAACAAGTCTATTAGCCAAGAGTTTTCATAATCGATGAATGAGCAAGTCCATCGGCGCCTAGACGAACACACTCGCGCGCGCGCGGTGAAAAGCGAAAGTAACGAGCGCAGCTATAGTGGTGAAGCTGTACATGCAGCGATGACAGGGCGAATTTCACTTCGATTACCGGGGCTTTTGCTATACAGCGCACCGATGTACGTTACGTCTAGAGAGAACGAGCGAGCGGGAGAAAGACGTGTGCCCCGTTGATCTTGACATTGACCCACTTTACAACGCGAATTACGAATATCGTGATGTTGTTTGCGCGAAATACACACAATTGCCAGGGGCACGACGTAATTGCCAAAACGTGGCTGCGGCCGCGAACCAGGCGGTTTCCACGCTCGCTCGACGATACGTATATATCGCGGGCGTTCTTTCGCACAGAAGGTTAGAGGTCGATCTCGGCCTTGAGGAGTTTAGGTATTCGACATTGTAACTCATACTCTCAATGGAACGTGCCGGTGTTCCGGGTGGAGAATGTGAGTTTACGGACTCGGCCGAGATCAGATTGACTACTGATATGCTCTCATGAATCTCCATTTTATTTCTCAACATATACGAATGAATTGGCTTTTAGAAGTTGTACGGCCCGAAGATTTCTGCTCGATCGATAAATTAAAATCAATGAACAAACCCGAGGCTTTCCTATCCATTCGAAAAACCGAGAGAGCACGAGTATAAATCAGATGGTATAAAAATCCGTTTGAGAGCGCGCGCGGCTAAACGATATATACAAACGAGAAGGAGGCGGCGCGGCGGCAGACGGCACCGAAAAAACGGGCCGCGAGAAAAAAAAAACTTGCCCGACGACCGTTTGCGCGTCTTTGTCCGCGGCGCGCGCGCGCGCGAGTGGATCAACTCGAGTCAACCTCTCTCCGCCGGGCGAACGAACGATAAAACGGCCGTAAATTCGAACCTTGTCCCAATTCGCGTGCGAACTCGGCTCGCGTTTATTCGCCAAGTTAACGCTGCTATGGTTCCTCTTCTTCTTTCTTATCGCTGTGTTTACACGCGCCCAATGTTCCAAGTGTCAATTGCTGATTCATCACTGACCGGCCGGCGAAATTTAACGAATATCCGCGGCTGACAAGAGAGAGCCTATTCGTATCGTCTAATGCTTTTCTCGGAAGCGGCATTTTTTTTCACCAAATTCTTTTTCCCTGTGCTATTTAGCGCCTGCTTCTACTTCGGCATTAGATATATACGTTTTCAGTTCGCGCAGCCTGTGTCTTTTGTAACTTTTAGAATACGTGTGTTAATCCGCGGTAAACCGATTCCTCGTTAGGTTCAACGCTCGTACGATTTTTCTCGACCGCAACAAACGCACAATACTTTGTAGATAATCATCGAGCGTTACTAGGTTTTTCCCCTATGCAAAAATCGATAAAACGTCCGTGACCATGAATCGCTCGATTTGAAAAACGTTATTGATCTAATTGAGTCAATACTCGTGCCTAACACACATACACACACGCCGACCAGTCCAACACTCAATCTGTTTCTTCTGCCTGTGAGAGCGTTCCGAGAAATGTAAAAATTAGCGGAGAACTGACGGGCGGATTGCGTATACCTCAACGCCGTCGAAATTTCGACGGGATTTCACCGTTTATTCTAATGACTAGTGGCCGGCTTTCTCGGACCGCTGTAAACGCCTAAATCTAACTATTTATAACCGAAAGAATTTTGGAAGATCCAATCCCGTTTCGTGGGAGTGGCAATGAGGTTTTTTTGAGTAAATTAGGGCTCTTTACGAAGGGATGCTGGAGCGATTGGGTGTTGACGTGTGTTGCGTGAGCCTCGCATTTACTCCGAGAAAAATTAAGAATGCATTTCGATTGGTCTCGGGTTCTTACGTTTCACGTTGAAAATCAATAAAACTCTCCCGAAATAAAATGAAAATTATAATTATAGTTATTAAACCCTCGCAATTCGCAGTATAATTTTAGGATCGAATTGAAAATCACTATGTAACTCATTGATTCTCAAATTAGTTTACTAATCCATTTCAGTTATTGTGCGTTGTACTTTCGAGATCAAAACATCAACTATGCTGTAGGTACATACAGCTTATGCATATATACGTAAATTGGTGTATTTTGTTTGAATTAGGCGGGCTCAATTTGCACTCGAGTGTGTAGTCGTGTATACTCAAACTACACTAGACGTTTACCTGAGGGAGGAAGGGCGATTTGGCTTCTTCCTTTGAAAGTACGGAGGTCTATAGAGTCTACATACGTAAGCTGACGCGTGGGTGGAGTGGGCTTTTCGTAAATTAATTAAACCTGAGCAAGCGAAATTTCCAAGATAAATTTGCACCTCCGAGTGCACGATCCGTATGAATGAACTCGTTCTCCAGCTGATCGAATTTTCACAGCTGAGTGAGTACTACTGATTTTCCAAATATCTGCAAAAATAAACTCGTTTAATTATTTTTGTTACGAGTTCATTTTTATGGCGATTTATTACCGTAATCTGTTGGTTTACGATAGTGCAAGTGAATGACATTATTGGGGCAAGGGTTACTTCATTCACAATTTTTCGCCTTAGTTTACATATAATTAAAAGAAAAAGCGTGTCAAACATGATTTCAAACTGTGTTAGAGATTGCGTAGGGTATTAATATGAAACTTCCCAAATTTGATTGGATTTAACTGCTTCAAAACTAACAATAAACCATATCATTAATTAATCCTCGGTTTCCCGTTTTATCGGTGTCTCCACAAGTCCAGAATCATAAATTGCCAAATCCACAAGGCCTGCCGCCGCCGAAGAAGAAGCAGCAGTAACAGCAGCAGCCTATACATTAGTAGTTCAGCAGTCGGCGCTCGGGAATTTCTTCGCACGCTCACTTTCGTTCCGGCCTGTTCTCTCTCTTTCTCTCTCTCTCTCTACTACCTCTTGGTCTCTTTTCTCTTTTTCGGTCAGGTCGTCGTCGCTTTTTCGGAGCCACCACGCCGCCGGGAAGAAACCACCGACCTGCTCCTTCTCCGAACCCTACAGTTGTTTTGTGCTTTTTCGCCCGGATAATGCTGTATTTTTTGATGCTAGTGTTCTTATTAAGAGATTCTGCGAGATTCGGCCGGGTTTATATGGGTATCGGGTTCATGGCCTTCTGCTTAGGAAGTTGTAGACGGGCTTGATTGAAAAAAAACTGAATTCTTTGTTCTTGCAATTCGATTATGTGGCATGTCGCCACAGCGCATACTCATGATAATTGATTTGTTAATCAAGAATATTACTCTTGCTCGGCGAATATGTTTCGCGTTGTAGCCTAATGAGTTTACGACAACTTACAGCCTCGGTTCGAAGAGTTGCGGGGGGAGAAAAAACTACGTGATCTATAATACAAATCAATATCACCACTCCAAGTTGGCGAATGAAAAACGTCTGCGAATTTCCATGATGATCGGAAGATAATAAGATGCCGCATCGAACTTTAGTGGACTCGCGCACATAACTCCTCGACAATCATCGCTCCGGCCTATCGGGCCGTCTGATCCAATGCCAGTAAATCGTTGCGTGGCAATCGGCGAGGCATCGATTTCCCCAAAATCAAAATCGAGCAAACAAAGCAGAGCGAATCTGGTCAGCGGGAGAAAGAGGGTCCGGTGTCTGGTTCGAAAACGAAGGCGGCTGCGGCGGCGGGTGAGGTGGAGCGGGGGCAAGGGGGGGGGGGGTTGGGTTGAAAAAAAAAGCGCAAAACAAAACGAGCGACCGCCGCCGGCGCTTAATAGCTCGCGCGCGTGGATCTTCGCGGAGCCTCGCTTTAGACAAAGAGAATTGCGGTTCTCAACTTGCGAATTACTCGCGGTCAATTTTCACGATGCAGACGTGAATACACACGGATGGTATTCGGTCGGTGCCGGCGTTGTCGGGGGATTCCCGCGGGCCGAGCCACCCACGCGGCTCAAAAGCAGCGCATTGGTCAAAATCAATATCCATCAATCATGGGTTCGCCCATACCACAAGAGCGCACCGAGGGGCGCGAAATCCGCGCGACTCTTCGTGTAGATTCTCCCTAGCCCTTTTGTGTTTGGATACACGCGTTTCGAGAAAGTCCGAGACGGAGGCGATCCTTCGCTCCGAAGTATATACGTGTGTTTAAGTGACGACCAACACCCCAGCGTGAAACTCGAATTTTTGTTCGGCGAAGAATCTGATCGGCTGGCCTGGTATATGCAGCGTGTATCTTTCTGTTGGATCCCGCATTCCCGCACTTGTCGTGCAGCTCGCCTCTCCCTCGCTATTATGTATCGAGCCGCTCGCGATTTATCCGTCCCTCTACAGCACGCACAAGTTTGTTTTTCCGCCGCGCAGCTTTCGGCTCGATTAATTACGGCCGGGCTAATCACTTTTTACCCGCTGCTGTCAGGCCGATCCCTGGCCCTCACTCTAATTAAGCGATATAATGTACCCATCGAACCCATGCAGAATTCTAATGTCAGTTTGTTCCTTATTTGTTGCAGGTAAGCATCGGAGGTGGATTTGATGCGATACGATTGCTGTGTGTGTGCTTTGCGGGTCGGCCCGTGAGTATTGGATGTTTAACAACGGCTCGTCAGCTTTTCTGCTGGGCTTGCTTTACACGGGGAGGGGGGGGGGAGCCAGTGTACTCTTTATCTTCCACAAGCTCGAGAGAGAGAGAGAGAGTCGGATTTTCGCATGGCGTATTAGCGAGGTGAGCGTCCGGAACGCGGACACAAAAGAGACCGGCCTCGAGGGAGTTGCGGGCGGCACAGGTGCGGGAGTTTGAAATTGGACGCGCCGCTGCTGCAGCCGCCGACGTATCTTCTTTTTTTTTTCTTCCCTCGTTCGTCTGCCGGAGGGAGGCGGGCGCATGCGCGTGTGCCCGCATATCTCCCCGGCCCGAAAAATGACCGTGAAAAAGTATATCTCGGGCGCGATGATGTTTTGTTTTTACTCGTCTCCCGGTTGGCGCGTCGGGCTCTACGCTGCCAGAGTTTTATTACAATGTCGTATAGTGGCTGCTGCTGCTGCTGCTGCTGGCGGGAGAATCGACATTTCGTCGGAGGATTTTTGTCGTGCGCGAATCTGCAGCTCGGCTCACCGATTTACCTCCTTACCCGAGCGAAATCCGGCTCTAGGAGCGAGTCCGGAGCTCGAGCGTTAGCCCGAGAATTGAGAGCTCTGCCGGCAGGTTATCCGCCCAATCTCACGGCTCAAATTCAATTACACCGAAGGCTGTGTTGTGCGGCAGGTATGGGTCATATCCGAATGTGCCCCCGGCCATAAATCGGCGGGACCGCTCGCTCGCTCCGCGCGCGCTCGGCTTGGTGGCCGCTCTCTCACTCACTACCTGAGCAGCCTCGCTCACCGAAATCCTTGGGCAGGTAAAGAGACGTCATCCGCTCCTCTCCGGGAGTATACTCTATAGGAATTCCGAAGATTATTGCAAGCCTGGAGAGCTCAGCTCCTCGGGCGTGTATATATATACACACACATACACATACCCCCACTGGCCGTTTCGCCCGAGAGTCTTTGTTCCCGCGATGTATACTCGGCTCAAGGCTGGCCTGTATTGCCAGCCCGCTTTTACTTGGCACTTACAATTGTTTCCAAACAGCGCAACACCCGGCGAGATTGATACTTGTAATTTTGTGCATCGCTCTCGTCGATTGTTTCAATTTCAATTTCCACCGGAATCACGTGCGCGACGCGACCAACGTCGTCGAGCGATGTTACGACAAAGCGGAAAACGAGCGCCGCGGCCGCGAGATATACACTCGTGCGTCCCGAGATAGCCGCGTGCATATATAGGTAAACAATCAACAAAAGCCGGCTCTCGGGGTCGGGAACGCCGAGCCCGAATTTTATTAACGTTCCACGGTTATCGGACGGTGATATTCCACCCGTGTGCAGGCGGCGCTCTGTATATCCACGGTGAGACGCCGCGTTAGATCCCATTCGAGCTGCGAAGGTTCAAACTGCTTATCGATCCGAATCTGCCGAGCTCCCAGCTCGAGAACCGCTTTCTCGGCGGCTCGGAGGCAACTCGAAATTCTTAATTAAAAAATGCACTTTCGAAACTCGCGCGCGTCGCGAAAAATGTCCCCGGCTAACGGCGCGCGCGCGCTCGGCTCTCTCGAATCTCCGCGAAATTCATTGATAAAGTCGAGTTACGAGCTCCGCGCGGCTTTTGTCTCGAGCGCGGGCGCGCATGTGACCAAGATATGTCGCGGCTGCCGCCCCGGGCCGCGTTCATTTGCTCGCAATAAATATATCGAGAGCGGAGGCGGCGGCGGCTGCTGCTGCTGCGCTCGGACTTTCACGTTACGCAATTACAATAATGGAGCGACGGGAAAAATTGTGCAACCGGGTTTTGGGCGCGCTTTGTCTCTCTCTCTCTGTGCCGTGCCCGGGGAATGCTAAATTTCGAGTCGCTGTTAGGCCGGGTCGGTGAGTTGTGGCCGCGGCGACCCACGAGGGATCAAGGTTGGATCGCCAATTAAGCTCTCGTCTGATTGAATTTTTGAGCAGATCAGTCGGCAATCACTCGCCGCGCCACGCCGTTCCGACGTTATTCGCAAGGTCCGCGCGGTTCTGTAATAAGGTGCGTAACTCCTGTTTCAATATCGCCAACTCGATTATCGTCCGGCTCTCTCGATTAGCTTACGCAAATCAAGGTGAATCGTGTGTACGAGCTCGCCCAACTTTCGTCCGGCATCATCGTGTCTCGTGTAATTCAATATCAACATTGACTCGGTGCCTCGCCAGCCCAACACTCACCGCCTATACGTATATACATATATAAATCCGACTCGTTCGAATTCAATAACGCGGGTCCGTAAATTATCGGCAACCCGGCCAATTACGAGACGAGAAAAACACGCACACGATCGTCCGACGTTTTCCCAATCGCGCCTATGGACCTTTCCGTGAACTTTCACCGTCGCGTCTTTTTTCCCCCTTCCTTCTTCGTCTCTGTGTAATAACAGCGCGCGATTCTCGCAGCGTCTTTATTCAAATACGTAATTGACAGTGGGCGATTTCGAAAGGAAAACGATCCCCCCCCCCTCTCGCTTGATTACGAATCGAAATCGAGTACAACAGCTCGAACTCGAGTCGAGTGTTTGATCGAAAGTCAAAAACGGTCCGGCTCGACATGTCAATCTGCTCGCATCCGCGCGATTGAGTGATTAATAACCGGTGTGGGCGCGCGCGTTCGCATCCCCGTGGGTGATTATCGCGGAGGAATGCAAATGATAATCCGCCGCGTCTCGCCCTTCAGCCCCGAGAGAGCGGGACGGAGCGAGAGGGAGGGAGAGAGAGCTGGGCACACGCGTCCAGCTGCACAATTTGCGCCCGAGCAAGTTACATTCTGCCCGACAAATTGCCTTTAATTCGAGACTCATGCGGCTCGAGACTCTCGAAATCGGAGAGAGAAACCGGCAACCCGTTATTAGTCGAGCCAATTTTTCGCGCGCCCGCACGCGCAAGCACGCACACACACACACGCCCAGCGGAGCGAGCACCGATGGCATTGCGACCGTTGCACACGCGGAGAAAGCAGTGCCGATTTAGACGAGATAAATGCTACGTCGTTGGTCTGTTGCGCGTTTTATCCATTCGGTCCGAGTTTTTCGCGGGGGTGACCCTATCTGCAGCCGCGGCGACCCGTTCCGAGCGTGGCTATTTTTTCCTTCTCCTCGCGGCGACAATGTTTTCTCGCTGGGGATTAGCGTAACACGTGTAGACACTAGATGTGTTTCCCGTCGATTCCGTGGCTGGGCTCATTAGTCATTCCGCGTTGTTCGTTCGAGATAAATCGAGAGGTCCGGTGAGATATTCCGCGAACGTGAGGAGCTGATCCGCTTGAATGATGACTCGGCTGAAAAATGACGGTGATCAGAGCTCGGCGAACAGCGAGAATTAGAGTAATGGAGCGAGTCTCACTCCTGCGCGCGCGAAACTCAGTTGGCAACTTCATTGGTATGCACGTGTACCTACTGCAGTGCAGTATCAAGCGAAATTAAATGCGCTCCTCCGTTGCACCGTGTAATCGAGCTTTCTTCGTCCGGTCGCGGCAGTTTTGACGTGGCCAAATTCACGCAATGATTCCGCCTGCATCCAGCAATTTGGAAGGCCCCCATTGCCCACCGAAATCAAATAATTGCTCGGGATTACACAGGCTACGCGGGCCACGCGCAACGAGTCGCAGTCGTCGCGCGTCCTTTGATAACAAACCGAGGATAACAAACATGCGCCGACGCGCACTCGAGAGCCGAGGAACGCGCCATCGATCAAATGGCCCATCTCCGCGAAGACGAACAATTTCCTGCCGATAAAAGCGTCGCGCGCGACCATCATCGAGCCGCGCGCGCGCCGAGAACCCAAGAGAGAGAGAGAGAACGGGCGGAAGGCGGCACGCGGCAGATGCTCCGTGCGCTGAATGAATATAAGCCCGGGCGTTTCCCCGAAACCAACTGCCGCGCTGCTTCTCTCGGTTTTCTCTTTTTCGAGATTTTTTCAGATCTGGCTGCTGCTGCACTGACACTTTCCAACCTTTGTTGGGTCAATCGAGCTGTTGCTACGCGAGTTGTTGATGGGGCGTTCTGGAGACACACATTTTACACGTGTCCCCCAACTTGACGTTGTTCGAAACGAAAAGTGTCCCGAGACGTCAGCCAACGTCGAGTGTGTTCGCGCGTTTTTTCCACCGAGTTGCGTATACAAATCGAACGAAATCGGTTTGGGCGAAGCTCGTGTCGAGAGAGAGGATACCGGTGCTCTTTATTCCCAGCTCACAGCCGTTCGGGGCTTACTACAAAATCAGTTATCTCGAACAAACCCGAGCCTATCTGTCTTTTTCCGTCGTACAGCTTAGGCTGATCAACGAGCGGCCAAGAGCCTCTTCTCTCTTTGTGCCCATATGCTTCACGCTTGCGTCGCGTGTCGTAAAAACTACTCGGCTCCCACCTCACAATCACCATTTGCCACGCACGACTCCCTCTCGATCCGCCAGCGAATTCGGTGCACATGTACGCGCGAAATCGAGCCTCGATTTTTCCTGTCGTCTCGCCTCGAAAAATCGATCACGTGGCCGGTGTTGTACGGAAAAAATAAGAGGCCCCGCTGCGGGCGCATACCGAAGGAGATGCGTGAAGAGGGGCTGGGAGAGAGGGAGGGAGAAAGAGAGCAGGGGCCAGGGTAAAAAGCACGTGGCGCGCGTGTGCATCTCTGCGGCAGTGCGCGCGCTCGCGTTCCTCCTCCGGCTCTCAAGGCCGCGCGCGCGCGCGCGTTTTTCGTCGTCTGCACTGGAGCGATCACGACCGATTTACTCGTGTCGAGTGCACTCCTGTGTGGCGACAGCCAACAGTCGCGTTTGAAATTCCCTCTGTGGCAGCTTCTGCTCACGTGAGCATTGCCATTCGAATGTGCAGCTGTATATTGTTTATTGCAACGGTTGTCATTTAACACGAGTTTTCCCACTGAAAAACGGGTGCTTCGTTGGAAATAATAGTTGAACAAAACTCGTCGAGGAAGAATGTTACGTCAAGTTGCCTAATCTTGCGTTTTAATTCGTCGTCCCTTGGGCTGCGCGTTCGCACACGCGTACATCACATCGAGCGAGTATAGCGCGCTGGGTATCCGCGGGTTGAGCGGCACTGCGTGTACATCGTCGAATCGTTGAACCACGGAGTGGTTCAGTGGCTCCAAGGCCGGCGGAAAGCCAGCCAGCCAGCCGTGCCTGGCCTCTCTCTCTCTCTCTCGCTCTTTCTCTCTTTCTCTCTCGCTGCGCTGCTCGCGCGCTCGTGTGCATCCTGCGCCGGCGGCCCCCGCCTCTCTCGGAGCAGTGCAGGCTCGAAGCTTCTCGTTCCTTCCTTCCTTCTTTCTCCGCCGTGGCTCGCGGCGCTTTTGCGCTCTCGCTCGCTCTCGGGCGTGAGAAACGGAGGAGTGTCGCTGATAAGCCCCGATTGATTATATAGACGAGCCCGAGCGAACTTTTGGCAGGTGTGGGATAACAGACCTGCCCGACGGGCCTGTACGAGCCGAGACACAGGGGATTCCGGATAAATCAGCCCATCGCGAGTGTATTTGCCTTCCGATTCGCCCTATACACCAGCAAGGGCGATAAACTCGTGACGATCGAGTATCGCTCGACGCAGGCAAAAGACCAGTCGGTACAGCATCGGCCGAAGCTCCAAAAAATGCAAAATTGTCGAGCGTAAACAAGCGCGAGCGGGAGTACACGCGCAAAGTGCAGCCGGGACTCGCCGCGCGCGGCTGCAGAGCGAGGCGCACGCGAAAATGCCCGCTCGCAAGAGCGATGGGGCATTTTCCAGGCGATTATGCACGCGCTGGGCTGGCGCTGCGTGCGCGCGTAGACGCCTTCTTTTTACCGGGCGAGTAAATTTAACGCCCGTCGCGCAGCGGGAGCCCCCCGACTCACTCGAGCATTCTCGAGCAGCGCGCTATTGTGCCGCGCGATGAGCAGCTAAATTCCGTAAACTAGTCCGAGCGCGATTCTCAACGAGCTCCTCGTCGGCGTACGTCGTTACGTATACACCAAACGCCGTTCGATTCGGCCGGAGAAAATATGTTGGGCAACGAGTTTGTTTTTTTTTTCGCGTTCGACTTGCGCGGCGTTGCTTACACCGGGCCAATTATCGCGAGGGCGTCGTAACCGCGCGCGCACGTCGAAATCACCCTTGAAAGGGAGCAAAAGCATCATCTCATTAGGCAGATTCGCTAGTTGCGTCGGTGGCTCAGCCGTACGGATTGCAGCGGCTCGTTTTCACTCTCGCTCGCCATTTTAGGAATGAAATTTGCGGGAGATAATGCGCGCCAGTGCAAAAACGAACAAGTGCACAGTCGCTCGGTCGCTCGCGCGCGCGAGCCTGCACGATCTTGACACTAGAGAGATTATACCGGCTACGTGTGTTGCGGTTAGTCGCTCCTGCCATCTCGGAGAGCTCGATTTTTTCACGTGTATTTTCACGTGTATTTTTACGAGCGTTGGGGCAACGTTAATCTCGCGTTCGGGTCGTCGCGCCGAGTCAATGTGCGCGTGCAGTCTCTCGATTTATCCGTCGGCTCGTTAGACCGTATTATCGATTGGCGCGAAAATTCGACGCGGGTAGACGGGGGGACAATACGAGCTATTTTCGAGCTAGCGCGTCCAGCGGCTCAATTAACGCTTACGTCCGGATGGGCTCGGTTTCTCAGCTCCGCGCGGAGTCCGGCTCTTGCGTTCGCGAGATGCATTTAGGCTGTTCGGCTAACCGCTTGCGGTTTATTTTCGAGCAACCCATGATGAAAAAGGAGAATACGCGCAGCGGCGCTCTATAGAGTTCGTCGCGCTGGCGACGCGACGAGCAACGCGAGCGACACGCGGCCGGGCTGCACTTTCCTGGAAGTTTGATCTATTTCGACATGTGGCAGCGGTATAAAGGCCCCTTCCAGCCCACTCGAGAGCACCAGTCGAATTATCCGGCCCGAGCTTGGAAATCTTTCTTTCGCCTATAAAGACTCGAACACGAGCGATTTGATGCGGTGCCAGTAGATATGGTATTCATAGGAGGCTGCAGCTCAACGCTCATATTGATCGTGCTTTCGCGCATTGTGCAACTCCGTCTCTTCCACGATTGTTTTTCCTTTTTTTCGTTTTCCCTCAAGTTCCGAGCCGATTCGTCGAGCAATGCGCCGGGCAGATAAGGTTGTTTCTAGAGAGCCGAGAGATACCAACGCTCGAAACGAGCCGCGTTGTAGCCGACTTTAGTTTTGAATTGCCGCGTCGCCGCACGAGAGTACATTGGTCGAGCGCAGATATATGGTGACACGCCGCGCCGCACGAGTATTTCCGTACATTGTGTCATACGCATATTCCACACAGCGCACGAACGCTGAACTTCATTATGTTCCATGTCGCGACACCGACTACCAACTCCTCTACAAGCTCGATCCACACCGTATAAATAAATGAGATTTTCACTCGGCTCGATTGTCCTTTTCTTCTCCATCGGAAATCAGAGCGAATATATCAATTTTCGAACTTGTTCAAATTACTCTGGACGACGACGACGACGACGACGACGATGATGATGATGATGAGGATGATTTCGTCAGCGATCCAACCCATCATTCCAATCGGATACCTGCGCGTATAACCCAGATCGCGGCCAGCTCGTAATGGCCACCCACCTCCTGATACCCATCATCCGCATAACTGCACACACACACAGACCGACACTCGAGCGACGATAAGTCTGTCTCGACGCCGCTCATACTTTCACTGTTTGCCATCGCGAAGGACAAAGGATATACGCTCTAGCGTAATAGGACCAAATTACAAGGGGGAAACAGCGCGCGCGCGCGAGCGAGCCGTTACTCGTCGCGTATACATGTACGCGGCTTGTCATTTGTCGCGAAAAATTGCCGCAAGGTCGCCGCCGCGCTGATGCGTGCCGCACATCCGCGCAAAACGGCCGATCGGGCATTGACAACTGTGTACCGCGCAATCGACTCGGTTGGAGCCGTCCGGAGCTGTTCCCGATGGAATTCGAGCTCGAGCGCGGCGGACGGGCGGCCGTTCACGTGCGGCGAGCAAGTTGTAAAACGGCCCGATCGCAGCGGTCGGCGTCGTGAAAAATTATTACGGCTGCGCGCGGGCAGATTTCGCAAGCCGCGCGCGCGTCTCCCAAGGTAAAGTGCAAGCGGCTCTCGTGACTCTCCCGAGGCCTCGGACTCTTTTCTTTAAATGCCGCAATTTTTCGAGAGAGTCTTATCATAAGTAGAGCGCGCGGGTATCGTACTGTCCGCTCCGCCGGACCGCCTTCGATCTCCTTCGAGTTTTCGGCCGGCCAACCTAACTCGAGGGGTGTAAAATTTTATCGACTCATAATTGACGACTCTTTTTGCACAAGGAGAAAGAAGCTCGGCGTGCGCGTAACAGCACTGCACCTCCGCCGCGCCGATGAGATCCGTAGTTTTTTTCACCCAATCCCTCGCGAGTCGTTATTATTTAATTTGAGACGTCATTAGCGGAATTTTCGGTTTATTGCCATTTTTATTTGGCCTGTTAAGACTGATGTTAAAGTTAAGGTTTCCCCGCAAGATTGTTGTGTTTGTCTGATTACAACTAGAGTACCGAGATTATTATGTTCAACGCAAGTTACATAATATCACTGTGGGCAAACTACATTTCCGATGACTCGTGGTGGTTTCGTTATCCTATGCGTAGCATTCACCGCAGCCAGTAATTCAATTCCGGTGAAGTTGATAACTACGTTGCCGGGTGATTTTACAATGTTGATGTAATTATCCGTCCTTGTCTGCATATTTATTCATCAAAAATAACTTGCTAGTGGTAATTTGTTGTTTCGAGTCGAAGGAGCATAGAAACATAGGAGCATAGCGTAAGAAACCCGATAATCCAATAATCCACGGGGTATTTTAGCCTGATATATTTTTAACGATTTACAAAATTCAACAATCGATTCTAACTGTGTAATTTCAGTACCGAGGCTGAATCTATCCGGCTCTCCCGCGTACGCTGGTCCGGGATTTGTGAAAATCGGCTTTAGCGGCTCGGGCGGTCGGTCGAGGGCTTCGCTCGCACAGTATATATACATATAGGAGTGGTCGGTTCTCTCCCATCATTTTCCCTTTCGTTCAAACCACGTCGGCCGGCATTTCACTCTTCCTAGAAAAATTTTAGGCTTTTCATCGCCACCGATTTGTCGGAGCAGCATCGTAGAATTGGAATGAATGAGGGCTCATCTGTGAATGGGAATATGTCTACAATGTTTGAGATTCCACTCTCGCATCCTCGATCTTGAGACTGTTTCATTTCCTGTATCTATTCGCTGCTTCCCTCAAACACTCCGCTATATTTTCATTCAGAAAGTTGTAATCTACTTGTAAAGTATCTACTTGTGAAGTATAAATATACTGTGGAACTAACTAAAATATATATTTCGGTTAACACCATTGAATTAAAATTAAGCGTTAACTCAAAACGAAGTCGTACGGAGTATCACCCTCCCATCGGCCGTGTCAAACAGTCAGGCTATGGCGTGATAATAAACTAATAAAGTTGGAAGGAATAATTAGACTGAAGCTATCTGGTTGATGCGCAATAAATCGATTAGCCCTGCGTGTTTTAATTGACGCGTATTTTATATGATTGCAAGGGTAAGCGATTCACGCATGCAAACGAAGTTTGCACGCACGGGCTTTCGCGCCGGTCTGTTTGAGCAATTTTTTTACGCTGCAGTTTCTTTGTTTTTTCGTGAATTCTGTCGGAAGGACATTATTAATCGCGGTAATGGATTCAATATTTGAGCAGGCATTAAATATTTCGAGCCGCCATCTAAAGTCATGTTGTTTTTGCATACATTACAACCGCTCGCTCGTGTCTGCTATATTTAAATAATACTTGAGAACTGCATTTGCACGAGTCGCCGTCGAGTATTTGAGTGTAAAACCTCGGCTCCAACATAAACACAACTTGCTCGAAAAGACCCGATGTTTTTCCCTCGCCGAACTATGTTTTATCGCTCGTCGCCATCGCGCACGAGGTTCTACAGCCTGCGCGCGCGAGCGAGCGAGAGGGAAGAAGATCGGCGCCTTTTCTAATTGCGCAGCCATAATCTGGCTCGCCCCATCGCGACACACAGTGTGTGTGTGTACCCTTCGAAAAGCAACTCGCGCGCCGCGGCAAATTTCCTCGAGGTGCACTTTATCCTACATGATTCACTGTTAAGTCAATACGTCCAGCGGCGGCGTGGCGGTGGTCGCGAGGAAAACGAAGCGTATCGCGTGCGCGCACGTGTGTACGCGGGTGTATACGAAAGGGGTCGTCGGCGCGATTAATTAATTCGATTTTGGTGCGCCGTGCGCCGGGGGGTCGACGAACGTGTGCCCGCCAGTGTGTGTGTATCGACCGGCTCCTCGTCACAGGGTGTATACACACGACGGCTCGAGCCGGTTCGTATATTTATCGAGCGGACGCGTAATGCCGTAACAAACGAAAAGGGCCCGTTACGAAAGTGTCGATACACATTCATTGGCAGTGCAGCGGAGCGCCGACGACGAAAGTGACTGTGCGCGCGGCGAGCGCGTCCCTCGAGAAAGTTCAACGGCGGCGGCGACGTCTGCTTCTCCTTTTTGCCCCGGCCTGCTCCGCTCGCGCGCGGCGTGACTCATGCGGGAGTGTATATACACGCACGCACACACACACACACGCGAGCTCTCGCCCAACGCAGTATATAGACGGGCTCTCTCGGTGCTTCTGTATTCTCCCCGTCGCGATCTCGTGTCTCTACGGCGCCCAGCAAAATATATAATGCGGATTGTTCCTTTGATGGATTCGTTTCGGAATCGCTGTCGGGGTGTTGTTATTCGCGTGCGCGAGCGATTCGTATCGATATCGCTGCTGCTTCCTCCCGCGATATCGCGTCTCTCGCGAGAGCCAAGCAAAATATTGTTCGGGACAAAGCCCGAGGAGAGGGGGCGGACGAGTAAGATGCGAGTCGCGAAAAAAATTGCGCCTCGTCAAACAATGCACGCGCGACTCCGGGGGCCGCGAGCGCATTTATTAACGTACCGCCGAGCCCGGATATTTGGCGAAGAAGCGACGACGACGACGACGACGAGGCCACAGCTAAACTCGCGCACATGCTCGATCGCGTGGGTCGGCGTGTGTTCCGTGGAATGGGCGCGGCGAAACTTTCGTTCGATCACGCACTGTATGCCCTTGTCGCTCGGGCCGCTCGCTTTTCGTTCCGCGTGTTTTTATGATCTCCGGGACACTGCTGCGTCTGCGCATTCGTTTATCGCCCCCCTGTAGTACCGCGAGGGGAAGATGCTGATGCGCGACGAGAGACACATTGCTCCCCCTCCACATAGACACATACACATAGACTTTCATCGCATCGTCGACCGAGATTATGTATTTCTTCATTATATGGGTAACGCGCGAGTCGAGTCGTTTCGGTAGCTTTAGTAGACGATCGAAAACTCGCCTAAACGATTCTCCCTTACGAAATATATCTTGGTCATATTTTCTATATGTCCTCCGCGGACTCGGTCGAGCTCTCACTGCTCGGGATATTTCGGAAAATACGACGGCGCTATCCGCAAGTAACGCGGGCGCCTCTCGTGTGCATCACGCGAGGGGTGTATTGACGCTCGAACACGTGCTGCATGCGACTCGTCGTTCCCCGGTGCGTCTTTTTCCCTGGTGGTTGACAATTTGGCTCGTAAAAGCCCAGCAGAGACGGACATACGCCCAAGTCAGGGTTGCTTCGTAAATGGATTTACGGACGGGCCGTATAACTTCGTTCGGGGCTGTTTTCCCGTTGACCACGGGAAAACCGATCGGCTGTTGGGGATTTTATTGAGGGTCTCGCGGGGTAATGTCATTCGCGAGCGACGAGTTTGATGGAGCTTTTTACGTCGTGTTGCGCGGATCGCTGATTGAAATGCCCTTCGTACACGGGTTATTGAAAATGCCGCCTCTCCTTTTCCCGACCATCCCCGTTGGAGGAAAAAATAACTTCGGGATAGCAATCACGAAACAAAAAATTCGTCCGCGCTAATCAACCTCTCTGATTCACCCCAGCCCCGAGCCGTATAGCACGCCGGAGGGGCAACGCTCCCAGTAAATTCTGAGGCGCGAGTAGAGTTTCATCGCAGAGCCGCCCACGTCGAGATCGAAGCTCGCCCTCCTCACGTGTCTGCCGTCCCGCACGCGAGCCTATCGACCGGCTCCGGCGGGCACGCGTCACGGGAAAATTTCCTCCCTCCCTCCCTCCCGGTGCAGCTCACCCTGCGAACACACATACGAGGAAAACGAGCTCGATGAAAAAATAATAAGATTCCGGAGAGCATGTGTTCGCTTTTTCTCGCGTGGTTGTTTGTTCATTGGGTATTGGACAAGGGCAATTACGCGATTTCTCGTCTATTTGATTTTCGCTGGGGCAATCGCTTAATTGTTGAATGAATATCGTATGATTTATATATGAAAGTCGAATTCGAGTTTGTGGGATGAGTATCTCGAGTGACAGTGTATCAGTTGCGCCGTCCGCGATGTTCCTCACTCTCATATTTAGGCCGTGCGTCACTATATCCTCTCAAAGGAGGAAATTCGTTCTCGAGTTGAGACTCGTAGCCGAACATTTCCCCGTACTCGGAGTTAGCCGCGGCGAGTGTCCCTCCCAACTGTCGAATCTATATAAGGCTGAAAAAAAAGTTCCGTGTACAGTTTCGTCATATATATAGCCAGCCGAATATATCGAGGCTAAAATTTCCATCGGAACGGATCAATCTCGTTGCGGAGTGTGTATGCGCGCATCCGACCTCAATCAGCGCTGAATAAATTTGCCCCGCGAGAGACCATCGACCACAGTGGGTTTCTCAACTCGAGCGAACCAATAACTCCATAAATCGGCGCCAATAACGCAAAACAAAGCTGGGGCCTCGGGCATAATTTAGCGTCGCGTGTGAGAACGACCTCGCGCCTTCGCGGAAGGCCCGGCGACGACTCCGATTTATTTTAATACACACATTTTTTTCCTAGCGGCTTTCGCAACTCGCCGGTATATCGGGTTTTTGGGCCCGGCCGCGATGATGTATGGAGCGTGTCCGAGAAGCCGAGAGAGAGAGAGAGAACAGCAAGAGACGAAATAATCGGGAGCAGATGAGCGCCGCTAGAGTGATAGAATTTCGTGCTCGACTGATTACGCGGAATTCGATTTGGCCGTGTTTTCGCGCTAGCTCATGATAATTCAATCTCAAAATACGTTCGGCAATCTTTTTTCATCAGAACCAATCGTTCGAGAGTTCAATTTAGACTTGTCGCCGTTCGTAAAATGTATTCGAAGAAAATTTCTCTTTTGCTTCGGCATTGCAATCGCCTATGGTAAATCAGTGGGGCGACCCGGCAGTGTTTCTCTCCACGATCAAAACGTGCGTTTTAATGTATTTTGGATTAGGAAGGGTGATTCACTGTAACTCGAGGCAGGCTCGTATGTCTGTCAGCTGATGAATCGGTCTGAAGGGTGAAACAGGGGTGAAAAGTCACCACGTCTCGAATCAATACACGTACTAGCTTGACGTAAGATGGTACGCAACTCTTGCTTACTCATGTCCGGCCACTCTAGAGTTGTCGTCGCGTAGAATTTTATCTGGTTTCATGAATCGTACCCGGACTTGTCTCGCAAACGGAGAACCCCCCGCAGAATCGTTAAATTTCATGCCATTTTTTCCTAATCCGAAGTAAGTTCATCGGTAGAAGATAACCGGGGCAGTTGCATACACGATTGGTATATAATGATGAAATGTTCTGGCTTTTGAAATTTTCACAGCGTCTACAATCACACGCCAAAAGTGGATTGATTTGTTACGAGCACCGTTGTGAAACATCCAAATTGAATTCTCTTGAGAATTGGTGAATGTGCGATCTCCGACATACTAATGGAACAGATGATTAATTTATTCTCTTTTTATGTTACAGGTAAGCGCAACCCCAAGTTGCCGTTGGTTTACGATGTTTCAAACTGGCTTTTAGTGAGTATTGCTATGGAGATGGTAACAAAGGATGATTGGGTGGCTCGTTGAAAAGACTGAAGAGGTATTCCATATCGGCAAGCCAATTTGTTCATCAATAATTTTCGAACGTTCGAAAGCATGCTTAAATCACGGGACATGCAGGAACTGGCGAGAGATTACAATTGCGGGGCACGTTTTGCGGGCCGGCCTTCGGCGCTGCTCGGCAGACTCGGAGCGAGCGAGCGAAATTCTTCCCCACACGCGCGAATAAGAGACGGGCGTCGCGAGAACGAACAAAGACGCGCGTCTGCTGCGGCGAACAATCCGCGAGAGGCTGCTTCTGCTCTCCGGCCTCGAATTTCATCTGCCGCGCGCCGCTCGCTTTTTTGCAGACCGAAAAATAGGGGAGCATTGTGTGTGCGTGAGCGCAAGAGACGCTTCTTGTTTTTCGTCGATAAGCATCGCGTGCGGATGGAACTCCTTCCTTTTTTTCCCCTCCCTCCCGCGGGACCCTGAAATTTGCGAGAAACGCCGAAGGTTGTCCGCGTCCTGGCGATTCCGCTGTCATCGCTTGTTCTCGTAGGATCGTCCGTTTGCGAACGCGGCGGCCTGCCGGAAGTGCCGCGCGGCAACTCTCTCCAATCTATATACTTTGCGTAATCAAGTGGCCGGTGAACGATTATATATATCGAACGGGCTCTGTTCAAACGCGAGAACGAACAGCCCTCGACGAGCAGCGTTCCATTCAAGCTCGAGTGCAACTACACGCGGCTTTTGATTAGCTAAACGTCTTTGGGAGGCGCTGGCGCGCGCGCGCGATCCGTTACGAAACGAGCTCCCTCGAGCTGCAGAGTAACCCTTGCGAGAATCAGCCGCCAGTCAAGCCGCTCCAGCTGGACTTGGGGGGAATGAAAAAGAAAGAAAGAAAGAATAAAGTCGGCTCGCAGCTCGTCGGCATGCACGCGCTCCCCGATTCAAGGGCAGTCACGGCGCGCGCGCGAGCCTCCGAAAACCCGTCGCGCGCCTCTGCACACAGAGCGGTATCAAGGCAAGGAGCAAAGGTCGCGCGCGGCCGAGAGAGCGAGGGGGTCGCTGCCGCCACCGCCGCCCCCCTCCGTCGCCCGTCTGGCCGGCCGCCTTCGTTTTATTTATTCGCGGGAGCATAAAGGCCCGCCATGGGGTAGCAACTCGCTCTCTCGATCGATAGCTCGCCCCTCGTCTCGCACGCACCATGCGAATCCCTACAGCTGTGCCAACAGCTGATGCCGCGCGACCCTTCGCTCCTGCCTAACACGAGTTTATCGCTCTCGTGGGACTCGAGCCCCGAGATATTCCGATCGGAGCAGTTCGCACGAGGAAAATTTCGCCAACGGCTGCGCGGCGGCCTTGCGATCCCGTCTCTCTCTCTCTCTCTTCCCTTTCATCTTTTTTCTCCACCCGTCTCGCTCTTTGCTAATTGAGATTTGCGCGAGAGACGCCTCGAACGCTGCAGGGGTTGGCGAACGCGAGGAACGACGTTGCGCAACGCGCCGGGCTGCTCGCGCGCGATCGATCATTGTTTATACACGCGAGCGCCAGCGCGCGACACTCCTTCCCCGCGAGTCATTAGCACCGTTCGAAAGGTAAAAGCGTCGTGTATACGCGAAACACACGCGGCCCGAGCGTTGATCTCCGAAATAAAAGAAAAGAGGGGAAAAAAAAGGCACCGGCGTGGATCGATCAATGAGTGAGTCACTCGAGTCGTCCACTCGGCAGATTGAACCGAGTGACGATTGAGCGCTGGACTACAGTCAGAAGTGGGCGACTCCGTTTCATTCTTGTGCCGCTCGAGACTCGGCCTGCTCGTTAGCGTCGCGCCGTCTAATCGTTTCTAATTGGCGCTGCCGCACCACGCACTCCCGGCGCTTAGCGCTTTAAACAGGATTAGCATCCCCGCGCCTTGTGTGCTCGCGCCTCTGATGAAACGTATCGGTGGCCGCACGCGCATTATTATTATACGTGTCCAGTTCGTGATCGGCTTTTGGCGGCCGAGTCGCCCGTGCGTGGGTCTACAACGAAAAATCGAATCTAGCTGTAGCGCCGGGCCGCGAGATTCGTCGGATCGAAAAGCGCACTGGCTCGTGCTCGAGCGAGCGCGTCCCAGAATCCAGCGATGCGTGGCCGATTGCCCAACTGCAGTCCGACTCGCAATAATTACTAGCAGTCTGCAAATTATCAATTATCGGCCGGGCATTACCCAGCTCGCGTCCTCCGGCTCTTCCTTTGTCCCCCCGTCGCATCGGCCGGGCTCTCTCTCGAGGCTCGATTTATTTTACTCGGTCAAGAGCCGAGTGCCGACGCGCTCGCTATCTTTATTGCGGGCTTAATCTGCGTCCGCTGCAAAAATCCACAGAGTGGAAGGGGGGTTGCGTGGGGCAGCGCTTTTTCCGAGAGCCATCGGAGCGCGAACGACGCGTCCGAGAGCGATGAATTCGCTTCAGCACACGTCCGCGTTCGACTCGATCCCGGGCTGCGGACCGAACGAAAATTAAAAGTCATTCGATTTTAGTATCCTCGAATCTATCATTCCTGTCGTGCCCTGCATACCTTGCCGGTCTCCAGACAAACCAACACCTTGCAAAACTCATTCAATCCGTGGCTCGGCAACGAAGAGAACGGGAAAAGAAAAAAAGAAACGAATCGATAGAGCGTATAGAGGATTAAAGCGTACAGGAGCGCGTGAGTCACGCGTGGCCCAGACGGACTTTTGAACTTGGTGAATGAGAATTGTCTGGGCGTCGGCCGCGCGGCGCTGCTCATGCTTTTATGAGCTTTCTCCGCTCGGGTGAGTGTGCGATTCGCAGTCGCCGTCGCGCATCAAGGAGGCCTTCATTACTCGCTGCAGTCAAGGACGGACGCGGATGAACGCCTGATCAATAATGCTCTCTCGCACAGCAGCCCCGAGACGCTGCGAACTCGTTGTCACGACAGACGTTGCGCGTCCTGCTCGACTTGGAAAATAATCGCTCTCCGCGTTAATCACGCGGCGCGAGCTTGATTAGTGCCAATACGTGGATGAAGTGCCACGGCTGACCGTGGATCCAACAATTAACCTCGTGCATCACGGAACAAGTACACATTCATCTCAATTCGTTCATGGCGGGACACGTCGTGCTCGAAATTACGAATAATTGAAGTCGCGTTCGCAACGTCAGCAAAGGCATTAAGAATCCTAACGTCGTTACAGTAAATTTCTCGCTGCGGTCTGTCACTTTCGAGAAACTCCGCAAGGCCTGGCTCGAGCGAAAAATCGATTTGCGGATTCCGAAATGGCCGACTCTCGAGCGTCGATGCATCTCGATGCTCATAATACTCTTACAAAACCACGAATCGGTGGAAAAAAAACGAACAGCGACTGCACGCGAATCCGCGAAAGGGGCGAGGCGTAATGCGCGCGAGAATCGACCACTGGTTGGGTATATAGTGGGGCGGACGTCGCGCGGTGTCAGTGGAGTTCAATCTTAATATAGTGTGACCCCCACTGCCGCCGTCCGCAGCTCGAGCCGTGCCGCGCGACACGCCGCGCCGACGTCGACTATATATTCGCGCGCACACGTTGTCGCGTATAAATATACGACGGTTCGCGCAATGTTTCCCTTCCCCATCCATTCCCCCCCCCCCCCGCTGCCCGAGGCCGTTTCGTATTTCGCACTTGCTTATAGCCCGCGGAGACGATCGCTCGCGACTCTTTTGTTCCGACATTTGTACAACTTTTAATTTGTCGATGGGTTTGCCTCGTCGCGCCGATCCGTCATATTCATCTGCGCGCTAAGGCTCGTCGCGTCGCTGCCGCGGTTGGTGGTGAAAGCTCCCACGGAAGCCGAGCGTACGTGTCGCGTTTGCACTTGCGAATCGAACGAGCTTTCCCGCAAGCTCTGGCAGTTTCGCTCATAGACGAGCGAAAGAGAAAGAGCGGGAGGGAGGAAGAGGGAGAGGGAGAGCGCGTCGTTGTAGTGCAGGGGCCACGAATTCCACTCTCGAAAATAGATCGATGCGACAGTGTCGCGCGGTGGCGTACACATGTGCGCACGGGCCGGCCGTGTTGGAGCGAGCGAGCTAGTGTGAGCGAGAGGCAGCTGTGCTGATGTGCGTGTGTGCGCGCTCACGCGAGTCACTCTGAAATAACCGGCGAGCAAGGTGCAATGCACTAGAGCCGCTCGCTCCTCCTCTTCTCTTTGGCCGGCGCTGCTGCAAGCTCTCTCTCACTCACTCACTCTCTCTCTCTCTCTCTCTCTCTACAGCAAGCGATGTTCTTTTATGGCTCTCCGGGCGGCTCGGCTCTTTTTTACCCGGCGAGCGGATATGCAGCTTCGGCTCTTTGTCCGCCACCCCCCCCCCTCCCACCGACGATTTTCACGTGCGTATCGTTCGCCAGGTTTATCCGCACGTCGCGCGCGCGGCGTCATCGCTTCTCGCGAATCCCATGAACGGGAGCCTTCATTTCGATAGCGCGCTTCCGCGAACGACGAGCAAGACGAGCGCGAGTTTATTTAGAATAGAATTCGAGTGCGCGCGCCGTCTGTGCGTGCGTATGTAAACGACTCTCGCGCAGCTGCCGCGACTGCGGCTCGCTCGTGATGTAACGCCAGGATTTAAATCGAAAAGTGCGTGTGTTTCGATCGTGAATCGCCAACCGCGGGTATGAGCGTTTTTCCCAAAGAAATAAAAGTAAAAAAACCCGCTCCGTGTGATTCATCGATGAATATGTTTACGCTCCGATCCGTTAATTGTCAAGATCCCGGAATAACCCGTCGCAATTGCTGTGCAGCCACGAAAAAGCTCGATTGGAGAGCAAGGAGCCCGGGGAGGAGCGGGTGCACGGGCCATTAACAGATCGTTCCGCGCAACAAAGTCTCGCGAGACCTCGTGTGGGGTCGCGCGCACGCCTCGCTATATGTCCGTCTGCTCCAAAGTTCCGACTCGGCGCGAGAGTCGGCGCTCGAGAATAGGCGGGGACGGCCAAACGAGCTGCAGTCCTCGTCCAATGCACCCACGAGAGCCCGGAGCCGATGGCGCGAATAGGGAAAATTCCGAGATTGCGTGACTATATTTCTCGAAATACACAGCTATTCGATCGGCGACCTCGTTCCGCAAAAAAAAATCGCAGTCGCAAGTGGAGGGGCACGCCATCGCGGGCTGCACACCGAGACCCGAACAGCACAGACCCAGTCTTACTCGGATCGAAAACGATCCGCGAGTCGAGCATCGGTTGACCCAGCAATTTTCGTTCTGCGGACAATTAAGTATCGCGCGTACGCGTATCCGGCGTTGGCCGGCTCGGCGGGCGAGCGAGCGCGCGCGCTCGCAGGGAAGAGCCTTGAACGAAGTGCGAGGCAGATAAGAGCCGAGAGCGAGCGAGACGTAGGAGCGCGGATCGGCCGAGTGGTAGGAGGAGCAGGGCGGGGGGGAGGCGGAGAGGGAGGGGGGTCGGAGCCGAGCGCTCGCCGAACAGCTGGTGGGAGGGGGCAGCCACCGCCGCGCCGCCGATGCATTGTGGGGGTGTTGGCCTTCAACTTGACGGCGCAGTTTCACTGACCTGCCTGAGAAACTCGTATACTCGCCGCACGCCGAGAAACAGACCGAGATGCTGAGTATTTTTAGATGCTTTCCCGCTTTTTCAACAACTGCACGCTCTCCGCGTCGAGATCGATGCAGTTCGCCGGACTCGTATGGCCGGATCGATTCCCCGCGATGCTCTCGGCTCCTCGCACGACCATTAAAAATGTCAACTCGACTCGACGCCAAAGAGACGATTCGCGGACCGGCAAGAGAGAGAGAGAGAGAGAGAGAGAGATGAGTTTAACCGATCGGAAAAATACCAAAACGACTGGTCGGGTTTCTAAAACTGGTGTCGCTCGGCCGTGTATTGCCCTGCCCGTCGAGGGCTTACGATATACGAAACGTCAAATCGACGGGGCGACACGCAAAACGCAACTCGTGAGCCGAACACGACGCTTCGCCCAGCGCCAGTTTGAAAATTCAGTGGAGCGCGTGATCTTCCGATGGGTCTAGTGATTTTTATCTGTCCGCTACTTTGGATCTCCCGTAAACTGCGTTCGCCACATTATCTCGATTTCGGACCGTTTGTGCGTGTCACCGTTCGAGTAAGCCTCGGGAAACGGAACGCGCCCGCGTTAATGATCGTTGCGCGATGACAGCGTAAGAATGGCCGAATGCCGATTGTGTGTGAGCGGGAGAAAGAGCCCGTGGGCACGAAGTCACGAGAAAACGGTCTGTTTCCCGATCTCGTTTTTCACGTTTCTCGGAAAAACTAATTGGAAGACAATGATGATGCGTCGGGCGATCGCCATATGCCTATAATTAATCGCGGCTGCGAGCGCGAACGCTCGTCCGGTGCGGCGCGGCGGGCATTCGACGAAGCCGATGATAGCGAGTCCTGTGTGTGTGTGAGTGTGTGACCCTCTTCCCCGGGCCCGAAGCTCGCGAAACGAGCGCGTGATTTAGTGGGGCCCGGGCTCCCCTTTGAAATAGGAGAACCCGCCGTGTGTTGTCGAGTCGCTACGTTTTTCTTTTTTTTCGTTCCCTCCCTGGCGCGTATACATAAGCCCCGGCTTGGCCGGATGGAGGCCGCGCGGTGGAGCTGCTTATAGGTGGCGGTCGATTAGCGCGCCCGAGCCTCCGCGAGTCGGGCCTAGGAAATTGGCGAAGAGCCGCGCGCGCGCGCGTCCAAGGCCTGGGCTCGACGTGTATAAAGCCGATCCGTTGTACTTACCTGGAGCCTCTGGAGAAACAGCAAAAGTGCTGGTCAAAAACGAAAAAGCAGCAGCAGCAGCAGCAGCCGGTGCGTCGGACGGCCGGCAAACTCGTTCCTCCGCGGCATGAATAGTTTTGCGGTCGGCAAAAAAGCATCGATCGTCATATATGTGTGTGTGTGTGTGTGTGTGTGTGTGTGTGTGTGTATATATGCATGCGCTTGCGTTGCCGATAAGCGCGCTGACGTATCGTGGGAATGACACACCGGGGCCCGCTCGGTTCGGCTTCTTTTGCGTGCGCCGCTCGTAAATAAAGGGACGGCTCAGCGCGAAAAGAGAGGAGCAGACACACACACACACACACACCCGTATACATACGTGCTCTTTTCGCTCGCGCGCTTTGTCTCCACTCTCTTTTAATGAGCCGGCTCTCTGTGCGAGGCGCTGCACTCCCATACGTCCGACTGCAACAGCCCGCCGAGTTTGCTTATCGGATTTTCATCTTTCCGCGCCGCGATGCATTTTGCCCCGTTGCCTGCCCCTCTTTTGGGTCTCGGGTGTTTTGGATTTTTCCAATCGCACAAAGATCGTCGGCCGATTGATCCGAGCCCCGCGGGGCTCACCTCGCACGCGGTGGCTCGAGCGACTCGTTACATATACAGTGAGCAAGAGCGCGGAGCATTAGCCAGCTCGTGGCGTCAGGCTGATTACGTAACTACTCGTGGCACCGAAACAATTGCGCAGTGGTTTGCGCCGCCCGCGAGTCCATTGACTCTCCCTCGTGTATATACGTACGCGAGGTGTCGGTCAGCCGTGGGTGGGGATGCGCGCCGGAAACCGGCCGGATAGAGCCGATAGATAGCAAGTGCACGCGCTGACTGCGAATCGCTCTTTCCATTTCTCCCCGGGTGTACGGCTCGGGCGTGCGTGGCGCGAGTCGATCGGGCCCGGGGAAAAAACGCAAACGACGAGTCGGACGTACGTGCCAGCCCGAGCCAGACGCACCAGCTGGCCGCGAGCGAACGAGCGAGCAAAAAAGGCGTATAATCGGGGCCGCGATCCTTTGTTCGGACCCGCTCTCTGCTCTTGGGTTACGCGCTGCGGCGAAACCGTAGACCCGGCGGAATGTATTGGGTTCGCGCGCGGCGGGCCACGGGCCCGGTCGAACGTCGGATTCCTCCGCGGAGCGGGAGGCGGCCACCAGCTGCGGGGCGAGTCGGGGGCGAATTGTAGGTGCGCCGGAATCGACGCTCGCTCGACTCGTCGGCGGAGCGCAGCGCATCGGATCGCGAGCGCCACGCAGCAGCGGTGCCGCGCGCAGGTTCCCTCTCCGCCTCGTCCGCCGCGACTCACCTTGGCCGCGGCCCTTCAACTGTCTGCGCGCGACCCACGCCCCCTGCTATCCTCTCCCCACCAGCCCGCCACTCTTCCTTCCTTTCGCCTGCACTGCTGCTGCTGCTGCTGCTGCAGCCGCAGCTTCTTCTCGCTCTGCGCACATACGGCGCTCGCGCAGCTGTGTGTACACGCCGCGCCGCGATGACAGCCTGCCACCGGCCGAACCGATACCACCCGACTCTCTCTCTCGATCGGATGCGATTATATGCGAGTATTCGACGAGGCATTTTTCTCATCGCGTTATTCGCCGATTGCTCAGTACTTGTATATTTCGGGGGAGCGGGCTGGGCGAGTATATAAACCCCCCAGCTCGACGAGGTGAATCGCGAGACTCGGTCGGCCGGTACAGCCGATGACAATAAACCCAGTTGCATAATTCGCGCGTGTCATCGAATCGCAACAAGCGCGCTTATGAATATTCGATGTCGGCCACTGGCCAGCGAGCTCGGGCCCGAGTTCGATCGGTCGTACGTACTTTGCGGAGGGACTGTCCGCGCGTGCCGCCCGTCTCCCTCCTTTCGCTCCCTCTCTCGCTCATTCCCAGCTGCTTATCATTACTGCGTCGCTCGCGCCCGCCACCCGATCACCTGTTCGTCGCTTGCTCGCTCGCACGCGCGCGTAAGCTCTTCATCGCTGACGCTAATGAAGCTTGCCCAACTTCGCCTCTTGTCCGTCTCGATTAGTCCTCGGTGCGATGCACTCTTCCAAGTGCCCACCGACATTATACAAGGCCAGTTCGAGCCCGTGACGACTCGACGTGTATCCGACGATCTTTACAGCCTACGCTATTGCCGACTCGAGCATGCGGTATGAATTACCATCACTGCAACAGAAATTGCGATCGAATTCGACTCGCTTTGCACACTGGGCGAAAACACTATTCACGTCTCGCGATCGCCATTAGTCGTGTGAGCGTCCGGGAAGCTCGAGACGCGATCGGAAAGCTTGACAGAGAGAGACCGAGCATTTTCTTGGCGCTAAAAATACCATCTGGTGAGAGAGAGAGAGAGCGCGGGACGCGTCCGTGAGCGGCCGCTCACTCGGCCCTGACATTGTCGCGCCCGAGGACCTTCGAGCCGCGCAGCCTTTGTTCGCGTCGTCCGGTGTGGATCCCACGAGGATCGCGTGCCGATATATCGCGAGCGATCCACGCAAAACTCGCACACGTCGCCGCGAGTCTGAAAATCGTGCGGACGAGGGCCGCCTAGCTCTCGGCGGACGGCGCAAACGACTGCCACAGCTGCCGCGATCCTGCTCGCAACAGATGGCTCGTCGGCGGTTCCGCGTAAACTGCCCACCGTTCGCACAGTGGAAAACTCGCTCGCTCCTCGTTCCGCGAAGGGAACCGACGTTGCGCCTGATCCATTCGTGGCTCGCGTATGGATCGCGACGCGCAAGGATCAATCGGATTCGCGTATAAATTCGCGACCGTCGGGCGGACCTATATTCGCGTGCGCCGCGGCCGCCGACGAGCGAACCTGCGGCTGCGAGGACGATTCCCAGCGCTGCTGCTGCGCGAAAGTAAAAAGAGCCGCTCGGGGGCAGGTGGGGGGGGGGGGAACTCGTTTGTGCACGCGCGAGCAGCCGACGGAGAGAGTGAAGCAGACGAAAGCGAGCGACGCGCTCCACCTGCATTGCCAGCATTGTGCCGTGCCGTGGGCCGCTCTCAAGGCCGAGCCGCGCGTAGCTGCGGCTTCTTGCTCCCCGGTAGTTTACCCGCCGCTGCGTTTTCCGGTATCGCCGCAGCGAAACTGCCAAAGGCTTCGCGTCGCGTTTTCCCCGAATCGACAGGACGGAGATTCCTCGCGGTGTTTTCAACCGCGAGCGATTCCCATACGAGGCGTGAGCACTTTTGCCCGGGTTCGCCGGCTCATCAGCTGGGATCAGCTGGGAAGGGGGGATTGGAGAGTAGGAATAGTCAGTAAAAGCCAAGGGTGTGCGGAGAGGTAAGAGTGTAACTAACGATATGCTTGTGTTTTTCGCTGTTTCAGGCTGCAAGATAAAGGCCCTGCGAGCCAAGACGAACACGTACATAAAGACGCCGGTGCGGGGCGAGGAGCCGGTGTTCGTGGTGACGGGCCGCAAGGAGGACGTGGCCCGCGCGAAGCGCGAGATCCTCTCGGCGGCGGAGCACTTCTCGCAGATCCGGGCGTCGCGCAAGTCGTCGCTGGGCGCACTGCTGGGCGCGCCCCCCGGCCCCCCGGCCTCGGTCCCCGGCCACATCACGATCCAGGTGCGCGTGCCGTACCGCGTGGTCGGGCTGGTGGTCGGCCCGAAGGGCGCCACCATCAAGCGGATCCAGCACCAGACGCACACGTACATCGTGACGCCGTCGCGCGACAAGGAGCCCGTGTTCGAGGTGACCGGCCTGCCGGAGAGCGTCGCCGCGGCCCGCAACGAGATCCAGGCCCACATCACCCAGCGCACGGGCGTCCTGCCCCTGTGCATGCACGAGGAGAAGGACCTGCTGGAGGCCCTGTGCCGCGGCGGCCTCGGCTCCATCCTCGGCTGCCTCGACCCGCCCAACGGCCAGGGCGGCGGCAACAGCAAGGGCAGCAACGGCTCCTCGGGGGCGTTCTCCTCCTCGGGCAGCTGCAGCTCGTCCTCCTCGTCGAGCGGCGCCCCGGGGCTCAACGACCTCGTCGCCATCTGGGGCTCGGGCCTCGAGCGGGACGAGGGCCTCGGCGAGTCGCCGAGCTTCGAGTCGCAGACGACCAACGCCTCGTCCATCTGGTCGTTCCCCGGGGTGGCGCTGCCCTCGCGGCCCTCGCCCCCGGCCTCGGCCTCGCCGGCCTCGCCCACGGACTCGCTCCTCGGCGGCTCGTCCGCCAGCGGCCAGCTCGGCCCGGGGGGCAGCGGCGTCCGCGAGTGCGTCGTCTGCGGGGACAAGGACGTCAGCACGGCCCTCGTGCCCTGCGGCCACAAGCACTTTTGCCTCGAGTGCGGCCACCGCATCTGCATGAGCTCCGAGCCGAGCTGTCCCGTCTGCTCCAAGCCGGTGCTCCAGGCGCTGCGCATCATCATCTAAGCCGACCGGCAGCCCGCCGCCAGCCCCGCCGCCCCGGACGCAGCCACCGCCACCGACTGATATACTCGATGTGTTGTTGTAAGAGACGACAGCTGCTACTCTTTCCCAATCACCCGCACCCCCCACCACCACCACCACCACCTTCGCCCAAACCAGTGGTGAGACAGTCAACAACACACACACACCCAACACACACACACACACACCGAGTGAGATTGAGAATTCGTGTGAGAGCGAGAGAAAACAAAAGTTGCTGTGTCGAGAGATAGCTACTCAAGAGGACGCGCACAACTTTTCGATTCCACTATGCTGCTGCTGATGTATTCTACTACTGCTGTCGCCGCTGCCAATTCGAATTTTACCATTGAGATAATACGCTAGGCGTGCAATTTGCCTAGAGCTCGCTAAAGGGGAACGCGCGACGGACCGCCCGCGGACGCCGATGTCTCTGCGATAAAATCCTATCGAGAGAAACGGACCCGCTTGTCTTTGTTCCACTCGTTTCACGACGCGAGTGCGCGCGTGTCGAGTCCGCGGCGAGCTGGTCGCGCCTTCCCGCCAAACCGACATACAACGAATCGACTTTAAACATATTTGAGTATTTGGAGGTGCGAGCAGACGAGATCCTCTGGTAGATAGCGAGTTATCTTGCAAGCGGGAAAAAGAAAAGAGAGAAAGAGAGAAATTAACGAGGAGCTAAGCTTCGTGTTTTTGTTATTTTTATTCTTGTTTAGTTTTTTGCCTCCTTGTTTATTGTGTATTGTAAACGGCGCGCGACCGATCATAACAGACTTGTCTGTGTGGAGCGACTAGAGTTTTTTGCGTATATATAATATCAATAAATATATACACACACACACACATATATATATATACCCTTCGTAACGAGCGTCGACGACCACTCTATATGAATATTATTAAAGTATATATATATATACACACACACACACTCACGCGTACAACTATGTATATTTAATAATCTTGTTTTTCTTGAGTGTCTCTCTTTTTCTCTCTCTCTCTTTCTCTCCCAATTAGAAAGTTCGGAACGCACGCGCGAGGGAGAGAGGGAGAGTTAACGCGACGTTCTTCGACAATTTATATAAGTATATAGATACGAAGAGTATATTTATGTATATTATTCGGCTGATCACGAAAGTGCGAGAGGCGACTCGGGGAGGACGGAGAAAAGCGTTTTTTTTAATCACGAGAGAAAGAAAAAAAAATGATTGAAAAAATTTAGCGCGCGAGGCGCGGTTTTACGAATTGTGATATTATTCGATATCCAAAATTGATTCCTAGATAAAAGACAAAGAATTCGCGATTGATAATTGGGAGATTACGAATAAAGAGAGTAATATAAAAGAAGCGAGCTTGGGATAGGAGACGAGTGAAGAAGAATGAGTATTCTCGTGTAGGACGAGGAGCCGCGATGACAAGCTCCAGGGGACGATACACGACTTCTCTTTGCTCCTAGTCGTTTTTTGCACTTGTGAAATAATCAACACGGTATAACGATTCGCGGGGGAGATTTTCCATAGGATTCTCCGAGCGACGCGTGCGAACGACTCACGCAAAACGTGGTCGTTGGATTCAGACCCTATCGCCCAGTTCACAGTAGGGTAGAGGTACACGCTCGAGGTGGATAGCGCGAGAGAGCATGGGAATCCCGAGGCGAGTCGTGGTAGCAGACATACTACACACGAGACACGTACTGTAGGAGAATAGTGGGCGCGTCCGCGTGCTACCGAGAACCGAATCACCGATCAAACACGATATTGTTTCGAAAAAGATGAAAAAGTTTAAAGGCTCCCTCCACCCGTCATCCCTCGCTTAGAGTATTATCTTATCTTTATATAAGCGACAGAGCAATTGAAATAATAATAATTATAATATATATATTATATATACGAAATGTAAACATGGATAAAAAGTATATCAAATATATATATATGAGAATATATATATATATTAATATATCGACGACGACGATGATATTTTACCGAGAGGAGATTTAGATTTTGTATTTGCGCGTGGGCGAGCAAGTCGCGGGGACGACGGGCGGAAATCCAGCCTGCGGCACGTGCGCTCTCTGTACATCATACACTCGAATGATCTTGGACTTGTCTACTTACGGCTCTCGCGCGCTTTCGAATGCGAAAATTCCAGAGCGTGGCTCGAGCTTGCGACGGCGTACGGGACGCGCGAGAATCGAGGTGGCACGCGGAGGGCGCCGGCTTCTGTCTGTATTAACCGAGGAAACTTAGTAATAATTGAGTAATAATTAATTTTAAACCGAGCAGCAGGTGATACCTGCGCGCGCGCGCGCCAGCGACTGCACACACCGAGACACCAACACACATGCACACGCGCCCCAACACGCCCTCACACACGCGTCTAAGTCGTCGTCGTCGTGTATTTTTAAGGCTTTTTTCCTCAAAATGACGTATGATATTTTTGTAATTTATTTTATTTTTATATATATTATAGAGAGACAAAGTGGCGCGAAGAGTATGCGACACTGGGAGAAAGTCGAAAGGGAGATTTAAAAAGAAAAAAACATACGAACATGGCATTTTTTCTCATCGCCGTTAACTTACTTGGTTGAGCTCGTGCGATTCGCGACGGAGGGAAAACGAGTCCGGCCCATCGTTCGTATATATATACATACATATACACTCTTCAATTTGCTTTCTGTACTGCCAGTTTTACCGATGGCTCGGACTCTTTTTCTCTTCACAAATTTTACGATGGTATTATCGCGCGTCTCGCTCTCTACTCGATGATGAGCAAACGGCTAACGCGCGTTTATTTATATCTTCGTATTGATTATATATTTGTTGTAGTTTTTGTCGTTCAAATTTTTATCGTCGAAAAAATTGAAGTCTTGGAAATGGGGGGAGGAGGGGGGGTCGGACACAGGCTCTTGTATCAGAATATCCTTTCTGTTCTCACTTGATTGGCTTATTTTTTTTTTTTCTATCTCGTTTTGTTCAAGATTATTATCGAGATTGTGTACATTTAAAGTGTGTGTAGGAATGAAAATATAACAGGGAGGCGATGTTGCATTTTACGTTCGTTTTATCTCGTAATGCCATATGAATTTATTTTTATTGTTCCAATCGTGAAAGTAGCAAACCACGCTCGAAAATCTCGCGTAAAATAGCCAAAAATACCTTGAGACAATCGGGTCAATGAGCTCGATCTTTTCACGGTCATCGCAGCTTCACACGTTGGAACAATCTCCTCACTTGTACTCAACATACGAACCCCATACGCAATCATCGTTCAGAAGTACGACTAGGGATAGAACGTTTCGAGTATTAGATTGAGTTGTTCCCGGATGCGCGAAGATGATGAATATAAAACGCGCCGCGTCGCACTGTATAAAGAATCATGCACTGCACCTATATATTTAATATATTAATGAGACGAACGATGCTCGAGAGACAGACACGAATAAAAAGAGTAAAAGATTATGAATGAGAAAAAGATGTTTATTATACTTAAGTTTCGGGGCAAAATAAATTCTATATTTTTTCTATGTTAAGTATAATGAATAATGATAATATTTAAAGAAGAAACACGATTCAAAATGGAATAACGGTGATGACATACATATATTATATATTTATAGGTATTCTCTTTAGCATCAACGTTCCGACTTAAACCAAGATATATATATATAAAGTAAAAATTCAAATAAATATATATATAAAAAATATATATATATATATATATATTAAATAAACGATTGATTATGATGAGGTGGCCCGCGCAATAAGGGGCAGATATAATTCTATATACATATATATGTAGATCATGCAGGTTTACGTCATTCACTTCAATAAATAAGTCTGATATGGAGAGTCGCGGCGAAATGTGTAGTTCTTAAAAAAATACGTATTGCATCGCGCGGGTGTGCTATATATTGTTAGGTGTGGACGAAACTTCCTCATCGTGCAGTGGGAATAAAAATCGGTTGCAGAGATGGTTAAAGTATACAGTGATATGTTCGGGAATGGAAAGAAAATTATGAGGGAAGGAAATTAAGTAATAAAAGAAGTTTCAAGCCATGAAAAGGACGATCACAAGTAAAATGAAAAAAATACAGATTTCTGAATATGTAGATAAATAGGCTATTATCGAATAACAATAGAAATATATTAATGAGACTAAAGAATATGAAATAGAAAAAAAACTATGATATGAAAGAAACAGATTTGAAGGGACTACGAATAATCTATTATTACAACTATTATTCAGTGTCGAGAATTGAAACCTCCAGAGTTTTTACGTATATATCAGAAATAATAATGAGATAATAGATCTAGTAAACAGAGAAAAAGTACTAATAATGAAAAAAATGAAAATTCATCTAAAAAAAATTAAGGGGAGTCAAGAATCTGTAGGGGCGGTTGCCAGTAAACTCGATTGTGACGTTCGGTTTCATCCACATCCATAGATCATTACACTTGCGTGTCCCTGAGTGTTGAGTGTCAACATTAGAGCGAGCGATGGCTCAGTAGTTCGGGTCAGGCTTCGGTCAGACGAGGCGTGAACCTCCGCCAGACTTTGACTTTGGCTGGGGTTCCGGAGTCTCGCTTCGCGGTATACAGATCAGCGTCGGATTCGACATTTTCGTTTGAATCTAGATTCTATATTTTATCGAAAGATTAACCATTGTTTCTCGTGCATAAAATTGAATATTTTCTTATATGACTCGATTTTTGCAATCGATGATTTTTATCTTGATCGTTTTGATGACTTTATGGTTATTATCTTTTAACCGTTGTTGATTTGTTTGAGAAATTTTAAATATCTTCATTCATTGTGAATTACGAATCCGTCGTTATCTTCGATAACATCATGAGTTTGTATTTCCAAACATTGGTAATTAGAAACAATAGACAAGGTTTACAAACTCGCAGACACTCCACTCTGCGGTTCACAATCATATTTTTTCTTGTTTTCACTCATTATACAGGAAATTGGAAACTTATCCAGAAACGAATAATAAGAATCGTAATAGGAATTTTACTACTAATAGTTTAAAATAAAATTGAGCGACGTAAATGATAGTCCTAACATATTTAAGATGTTGAAAACGATGAAGAAGCGTTTATTGATTATAAAAATAGCCATTGGCTGTGACCGATAACTGCCATTTTCGTATAAAAAAAAATATTAAAAGAGAAAAACGGAGTCTTTCGAAGAAAAATAATGAAAATCCGAAAAAATAAAAGTAACGATTGAATAAAGGTATTTGGCATAATTATGAGACGATGCAAGTCGAAAGATCTTCAACAGAAGATATGAGCGAGAGACGAACGGACACAGAAATGCGAGAAATGGCAAAAACTTTGGGGGAATCGTGAAAACGAGATATAAAAGAAAAAAAGGGAGTCAAGGCCAGTTTTTTCCAATCGTGCGCCCGCATTATTTGGCTTTTACGAGGATATTATTTAATTACGTGAGTGCGCGAATAAGAAGATAAATGCGTGCCAGCGAGAGAGAATCAATTCAAAGAGCGATCAGGTGTTCGACCCTTCCCGTAAGATATTATAGATATATATTTAAGCTGCCAATTGGAGCAAAGAGATTTTTCAGATTTTTGTTTATTTTATTTTTCATTTATCCTTTGATTCGTATAAATTTTGTATTTAGATATATTCAACGAGAGAAAGACAAAATGATGAAAGATAAATTCATAAATTCGAGTATCTCTTATGAGCGCGAAGAGACGCGCGAGTACGAGAGCATTTTATAATAATGTAGGGAATACGTGAGAAAATAAATAACATGACGATACATATCTCAAAGAATAATAATTAAACATAAGAGAATTATTAGATTTAACTAGAAGATCGAAAAAGAGAGGCCGAGTGAATGAGTAATAATGAGACTCTATACATTGCGTAGGCTAATAAATTGAATAGAAGACAAAAAAAGATGAGAGTGAATTAAAGAGGTATAGATATGATTGTTGCTTAATTTAATTTGTATTTACTATGTTACATTTATATTCTATTGAATAGGTCTATATCATTTTATAGTGAATGTGGTTAACAACTCTTATTATTTTATAGCTTGTGGTTAAAACGATAGTTATTATCATTATTATTAATATTATTAGAATTATAGAAAATATATATATATATATGAAAATGATCAACACAGACAACGCGTAGAGAATGAGAGAAGAGATGAAAAAAATTATACCCTCTGCTTTCGTATATCTAGTGAATGCGGATATTAGCGATCCAATGATGACAACGATATTCGTGAATTTTCCTTCGCTGGCCTCGATCGACGTTCCTCTATTAGTTTTTCATCTTATTTTTAAATGCATATATAGATTTTACGACTTTGCTTGCGTAATAACTTTTACACCGTGTGGAACCACGTATTGTTTTTAAGTTCTTTTGTTGTTCGTGCGATCCCATCACTTCTAACATGTATCACAAAAAGTAAAGTACACGCCGGTACATCCCAACACTCACACATCTACCCATGCAACTTTTGCGTTTGTACTTGATTTATATTATTTTTGTAATTGAATTTGCTTGGATGCGGATGTTTTTGATCAGATGCTAGTTTTTAATGGCTATTACTATACAATAACCTTTTGTTCTTATTCATGATGCTATGAAACGCACGTCGACTTGGTCGCGAGATCCAGAGATGCATTGCCCAAATATCTGCTTATAGTGAGATGTAAATCGACAAAAAAGACGATTTATCTTATTTTTATGAACCTCGTTTATTATATTAAATCATTCTCCTCGATCGAACAACCGTTGGATTATTCCTTTGTATTATTTTTTTGTACATGTCATTTGTTTTAGACTGTTTATTATTTTTTTCTAATTTTTTCTTACTTGTTTGTAAGCTTCTATGTAAACATTATTGATCAATAGGTGATGATGGCTGATGAGTGAGAACGTTTGAATATCTAATATATTACATTATATGAAACAAAAAATATATTATATACGTTTGTACATTGCGACTATAGATATTATATATATATATTGAAATATTATACGAGCGTAATGGATACTCGAAACTACATTTATCTATATAAAGTTAAATTGACTTTTCCAGCATAAACTGCTTGAACTTAATTGCACCTACTTACTTACCTACTTAATTACTTAAAGAAAAAAAAACCGAGAGATAGAGAAAGAGCTTTTCGATTGCCGAAAGAAATATCTGCGGGAGCCGGAGTAAAGACCAGAGAATCAATTGCCAATAAGAGACGACTCGTTTTCAATACTATTCAATTCTTACTCTTGGCTTAAAACCCAGCAGCTTCGCGTCGAAAATAGTCATTCATATCCAGTTGATCTTCATTGCTTGGATTTCTCTTATTTATTTGTACAACTTTATTTTTTCTAAATAAAAGTATATATTTTGATCTTGAAAAAAGTCACTATTCATTTTTCGACTCACACACTCACACCGACTGCACGAAAGCACGAGCGAACCCGCCGCAGAGAGCACCATCCGAGAGTGACAGTATAGATCGATGCGGTCTTACGTAACGGTAGAGCTCTTGAAACTATAGCACCCACACAATGTAACCACTGCTTCACAATGGCGCATCCGAGCGCTTATCGTCTGTATTAACCCTATTCTTTCTTTTCAATAACTGTAGACGCGGCTTACACGCTATACACGGCTAACTCGATCTCAAATCGACGGGAAATGTACGTTGGCGCCCCTGCGACACTTTACCACGGGCGTCGCGTCGCTTTTGCCTCTCTTGGAATCTCGAATCTTTTATGCGTTGTTTTGTGATTCATTTTGATAGTCGGAGCTTTCAGGATGTCTTAAACTTTAGGCCATATTTTTTGTTGAAGTTTCTTCGATTTTATTTGTCAAATGATTTAATGGCAGTAATGGTATACTTAATTTTGTGGAAATTATATTTTTTAAATAATGTGCATCTGAGGAATTTGATTTTATCGAAGCTTTGTTTTGCTTGAATCGTTACCTTTAATTTTTTTTTTCACGTTAGAAGGGTTTCATGTACCAGTAAATACATATTATATATATATACCAGATTCTTTTGGTGGGGATTAAAAATGTGTGTGATATAAAAAGACAGTTTAAAGAGAAGAGTAGAGAATACGCAAACGTAATTATTCATGTGTGATACGATAATTTCCCTGACAGTCCTAGTTAATTATTCTAAAAGTATAAGACCAGTGTGTGTGAAAAACGAAGTAAGGGTGTATGAAGGAAAAAAAATCGACGTTTAAACGAAAAAAAACTTTTTTCAGCATTTTACTAACCGAGAAAAGGCAACCGCCCGATAACGAAAGACAAACTAAACACTAGAAAATCAGTATTTCAAGGTATAATTAATTATCGCGAATAAGATTTAAAAACATAAATGATTGGCTTTGAGAACTTAAAATATTGGCTTCTCGATTGATGGTGCGAAAAGACGAGCGAAGCGGAGAAAGTGTAAAGACCGCTTCGTTATTTACGAAGATGATATTGAGAATGACACGAAAAGTTGACTGTGCTCTGCCGATTGAAAAATGAGAAAATCATTGTCCGTGCTATCGATTAGACGATTTTTTGATGATTTTCTAAGTATGACAAATTGGACAAAGATGATACTTTGGACTTTTTAGGGGCGACTCAGTGACGAGTTTTAAATTTCATGAACGAAATTCGGAAACTAAGGGTGCGACTATAGCTTTTGACTCTCGAAAAACAAGAAAGTTTGACCAGGTCAAAAATTAGAAAGAGTGAACGCATGCGTCGTGTGAAAGAAAAGCGATTACATTTCGTTTCCGTAGAGATGTTTAGGTGATGACATATGCAAATATATATTTCATGATTTTTGATAATATTCCTACTTGGGGCGAAAAAGAAAGCGAAACCTAAATAAGAAAACTAATATACGATACATGGATTATTATGGTTATCCCATGATTATTAATTTTTATTATTATTATCTATTGAATGTTGTGCGTAGAGTTTTTTTCTGTCGAATGCCATGATTTTTTTGCGATGCGAAAAGCAGCGATCAACAAAAAACGAAACGAGCAAAGAATTTAGATAAGAGCATTTACACGATATAGCGAAGAGTATTCTATATTTGACACTTATTGCTTATGTATATCAGAATATTTGATTAGCATTGCTACGCAATTTGCTGACGTCGATATTATTATTATTATATTATTATTGTAATTACGCATTAATTATCGTGAATCGATTAGTTCGTCGTCCTCAGTTTCGCTGCGCGTCGAGGTGAGAGGGAGACAGAGGATCAGGATGAGCGCCAGCCACGATTCTGCACGAGTCTCTCTCATGTCAATGATAATCAGTTGAGATTATGTATCATTCGGATATATTGAAAATAACTTACGTCTAAGATGCCATGGCTGTAAGCAAACGAAAGAGAAGTGCGAATCGTGGCTCGCGACGCTGACAAGATGCAGAGTGTGTTTGATGGTTATATCACTATATTTTATCGGCTACACTATTATTACTGGCATCATTATTACAATACGTAATGATCTTTCTCGTCTCTCAATTGTGTATATAATTTATTAAGAGCCGTCGCGTCTGTCGCGCGGTGTATTATTACGCGGTTCTCACTTGAACAGACTCAAACAACAATATTCTCGCATCTGTTTCGACGACCACGCTCGAGTTTCGCGTCGCGAAGGGGAAAAAGAGAAAAGCGACGGCGGAAGGAGATATCGAATGCTCTTCCGTCCGATCGAGCGAAGCCCTAAATATGCTTTTTTTTGTCCCTCCCACAGCGTGTGATTTCCTCCTTTTTTCCGCACCGAACTTCCCTCGACTGAACTCTGTTGCATTTATTTATATATCGTTACGCGACGGCGCGGACACTGCCGTCGAAATTTCAAGCGAATACACTTGGGCATTACGGGGCTCGCGGCTCTCCCGAAAGCTCTCTTATCTCAGGAAAACGGGGAGACTCGCGGGTCCCGAGCGACTGCAGGAACGAAGCTTGAGCGAGGCAAACGCAGTCGTTGACATTTGATTCGATGAGCCTGAGCACCGTACAGTCTCATATTCTTTTTTTTTCGTATTAGCAACACACACACACTTATACACACACAATGATGTACCCGAAAAACACCTGCGCAAGCGAAGTACATTTTGTTACAAGAGAGGGAGCGGCATTTCGCGGTTCGGGTACCGGGCCTCAAATGCTCGTTCTACTCCCTAGGAACAAAAACATCTTTTTTTTCCAGACTCACACGTTGTTTTTTTTTATTGCGATTTTTCTTGTAGTCTTTTTTCGTTTGTCATATGTATTTGTAGAATGTGAAAGAGTGACTATAACACGAGAACACACTACCCATTAAAGTTGCATGTGTATTGAAACGCTATAACGATTGATGCATATATATTTGTGGTTGATATAGATATGAATTTATATATAACGATGAGAGAGATACGCCATTTATGAATTGAGCGTAAAAATGTGCGAGAGAGATAATAAGAGAAATTTTCTTTGAGAGAAAGACAGATATAGATAAAGAATATATATTCGTGCGTGAAAAAATGATACAAAAAATTATGAAGAGTAGCAAGACAACACGATGAAAAAGATAACGAAAAACGAAAAATGCGAGGTTATTATTTTCTATATTTTTTTATGTAATTTTACGAATATGCGATAATATATTACGACAATTATTATTATTATTATTATTATTATTATTATTATTATTATTATTATTATTATGAATATTTTAATATATAATATGATTTTTGACACATTGTGCACTTATTATTTTTTCATCCTTCCTCATTTTTCATTTACGCCCAGAGCGTGGATTATTATTTCATCCCTTACATTTTTCATCTCATCTCCAAAACGCCATGCGAATAACACAATGGAATCGAATCGCTCGTCAATGGTTTTATTCAGAATGTCATTGGCTATGAATTAATTCACACATTTTTGCAAAAAGCTTTAAATAGTAATAGAAAGTTGAATGTTAAAAGTTGAATTCCATTCATCTTTCACGTGCGACCATGGACAATTTTCTTTCCATCCTGTATTCACGTATGATACCGTGGTTCTCATGCGGGCTGAATATTTTTCACAATAATTCGATTCTATTTCAACATTATTCAAATTTTGGCGTTTCATTTCATTACAAATATCATATTTTTTGTTTTTTTTTTCTGTACAAGTTATCGTTGTTTTATTTCAACTATCAACAGAAAAAACATCAAATTAGTCAGTGTGAGATTCAATACTATCGCATGATGTATCGATAGATACGGCTCCGAGTAATTCGAAGAAAAACACCGAGAAAAGTAATGTAACAGAAAGACACTCGACGGGAATTCGAAAATTGTACAGCTAGCCGACGAAGCGGCAGCTTCGACCTCCTCCGGCCGCGATCGGGTGTTCCCTCCCGGAAAATTGAAGGGGTGAACAACCCGTAAGGGGGCCGAGCGGAGCTTCCGCTGCTCCGGACACGAAAAACACGCAGCGGGTGAGTCGGGGATAATTGCCGCGCGCGCGCGGCCATGACGAAGAGTAAATTCTCGCTGGCCACACTGCAGTGAGCTATTGAACGATCGCGGAGAGTTAGCCCGGCGCACTGATTAGCCGGCCAAGCCTTTGCCGATCGCGACGAGCGCGCTGGGCCGTGCGTGCGGGGAGAACCGTTGACTAATCGAACGCTGCGTTCGAATTTTCAAACGGAGAACGGCCGTACGGGCGGTGAACGAGGGGCTGCGCCGAGCCAACGACGCGCGCGTATACATATAGCTCGGAGGCGCGGGGCTGTTGGCCGTTGGGATGGCAACGTCGCATTGCAGCGTTGGGGGGCGGCACACAGCGTGGTCGCGCGCAGTTGCGGTCGATGCCGTTGGGCGGCGCACCTGCCGCGCGCCCGACCCGCGTGGCTGCTGCATGCTTCCACCCCTGCGCCGGCGGCGGCGGCGGCGGCTCTCCTCCCCCCTGTTCTCCCTGTTCTCCCTTGCGCCACATCGCAACGTTTCCACACCTTTCGACGGATTTCCATGCAATTTTTCACGAGCCATTTCACCGTTTCATCCTCCACAGTCATTATCATCCTCGCGGCGCGTCATTGCTTGTTCTCCCGTTCGCTCACCCCACGCGCTCTCCTCGTCATTCATCCCCGCTCGCTCCATTTCACTTCATCTCAGCCTCCCAATTCATGGGAATCATTCGACGTCCATTATCGCGATGAAACATCAACCCCGCACTTGGCATCTCACGAATCGCACCGCTCATCCTGCCTCCTCACCTCCTCCATCCATCATCATCGCGCGAAATCATCAAGAATCACGTCGCGCGAGGGGCAAAGGATTGCCCAAAGTCGTCTGTCGCAAAGTCACAGCCTCCGCGCTTTTCTCTCCCTCTGTCTCTTTCCCAGCCTGTGCAAACTCTCTCTCTGGCGCGCGCACACACAGCCGCGAAGCGAGCACACACGTAGCTCTCCCTCGGCGGGGGCTGCAGTAGATCGATAGCAGCCACCGTGGAAACGGATGTACGCGTAGGCGCGCGCCCGCGCTCCGAGAGGGGTCTGCATCGGCTTAAAAAAAGATCGCGCGCGCGCGCGAGGGGGGAAAAAAAGCCGAGGGAAGAAAAGCTGAAACGCGGCCGCGAGCGGACAAGTGCGCTCCAGATTTTCACGCGACTCCCTCCTCCGCGTTCTCGTTTGGCTCAAGTGCACGTGTGTTTCGCGAGCCTTGAGTGACTCGTAATTACGACTCACTCGATGTACGTATACATCCCACGTCGTGCATGCGCGAAAGTTGATTTCCAATGAACGAACGTTATTCCCCCCATTGATCGACCTTTCCATTCCATCCCGATCGTCCGACCCAGCGGTTCTCGCGCGCCGCCGCCGCCGCTAGAATAATACGTGCTATACGTTGCCCGACGACCGGCGTACCGTTCGGAGCTTGCGGCGTTATTCCGCAGACACGTCGATTCATCGCGTCCGCGTCGAAGATCCGCGCGCGGAAGGGCGTTGGAATTTTCAAATTCGAAAAATGCAGCGCGCTGCAGTGGGGGGAGGGAAATGGAACGTCGCGCCGGGACTGCGGGGGATAATCCCGGGGCGAAGGGCCGCTGCATCTCGCGGCGCGCGGCTTCGAATCGAGCACGAGGCTGGAAGGGCCTAATCGGCTTGGAGCCGGTGCGTGGCCTGGCCGTGTCTTGGCCGGGCGGTCGATAGCGCGCCGCGCGCTGCTGCCGGCCGAGACGCGGCGACGCCCTGCCAGCGCGCGCAACCCCTCGCGCGAGGTTCTCAACCTCCCTCTGCATAGCTCCGGCTCTGGCTGCACGAGGTGTCATTGATCTGCCGCCCCGCGCGCTCACGCGATACAACCTCGCCTCGTCGCGGCTGGCCAGACCCGAGGCTTCCCCAAAGGCTCGTTCGAAAAATCTCCAGCGATCTCTATCCGTCTATCTATCTCTCTCGCATCGATTGGGCGTTAAATCTGTTCCAAAGCTACGCAGCTTCGGCGTTACAATGACAACTCCCGCGGATTCGTCTGTCCCGTTGGACCTGCGGAGGGGTCGGACTGCCGCGCGGAGTTGCAGCCGAGGCGCAGCGCGGCCGCGGGGGCGAGACTGCGGGGGTCCGTCGGCTCGCTCGAAACTTGGTGCTAAAAGTCCGCAATCAACAGTATGTTTTGTTAAGCCCGGCCCGCGAGCGCCGGGGAATGTGCAATAATTGAGACGAGCTCGAGCCGGGCCGCGGCTGCGTTCGCTCGCGCTGGAATTCTAATAAGGCGCACTTCTCCCTGTGTGTACACCGACTGCGCCCACCTATATACACGTCTCGTGCGGTTACTATGTATATAGAAGCGGCCGCGCCGCGCCGCCGCCGCCGCCGCCACCGCCGCGATCAATAAATCGAGAATGAGAGCGTTACATTCATCGGATTCGCGCGGGCAAAATTGCTCCATCGGCTCGGGGGACACAAAGACAGCTGGAAAATTAAGCGGCCAGCCGGGGGTGAAAACGGCCGTGTCAACGACTGCTCGCCCGATAATTACTAGTACCCGAGTGATGATTTACACACACACACATACACACTGCGCACACGTTCCACCAACACCTCGGCGGAATATTATTTTTCTCGCGACCAGCTAGATTCTCTCGCGAGGCATCCACACTGGCGCGGAGCTTTTATTCGATTGGTTCGTGGATTGTGAATCTCACCGTAGCATCTCGGCTCGGCATTCTAATTGTCCTCTCTTCCTCCGAGCGGCGGGAGAACAATGTAACGAGGGCAGAGAGTAACTTGTGCTCTCGTCGGTGCACAGGTCGCAAAGCGCATGCAGTCGAAGCCGAATCGCTCGATTTTTTCTCTTCTTCTAGATGCATGTGAAACGCGTAAAGAGCGTCAGAATGGGCAATCAATAAAAGTGCGCTGCACGCGAACGAAATACTAATACGGGAATACGCGTTCCTGTTTCGATGGTTAAAAAAGTATAAACTGTTCGCTATGTAAGGGATTAACGATTAAAATATTGAGGTGGCAATCGATACATTCAGTAGTTATATCGTAAGAGATAATTTAGTTTTCTACGTTTTTTGTCGAAATTGTATATTGTTCGAAAAGATGAGTAATCTTACTGGAAGGAAATTTTGTAAGTTAGGATATATTATCGTTGTCACGTTCGGTTCAATACTTAATGAAAATTCGATTAATCTAAGATGAATATCACGCAATTGGTAGTTCATAAATTCTTCTATTTTTTTAAAATCTATCGGAAAAATGTGTCGTTTTGTGTGTCGTCAAATTTGAAAAAGCGGGATGATAATTAAAAGTGAGCTTTCGCATACGAATATTATGGATTACAATAAGTTGTGTGAAATGTATAACTTGTGGGAATCGTGGGAAAGTATAATTACGACTAAGTCCATTATTACCCAGAGAAGAGAGTCGATTTTCATCCAGTCTTCCCCAGGCGTAAAAGAGAATTTAGGTTACATTTAAAACTCGAATCGAAGGGTAATTTTGATAACTCAAGTTCAATAAAAACTACAAATAAAAAAGTATTAAAAATATAATCTGCCAGTACTGGCAGATATTTTTCATGCCAATGGAAAAATAAAAATAAAAAAAAAGAAACTCGCTCGTCACATTGTCGATACCCTGTAAAACGAAGCGGAAGAAAGCCGCGTGAATCTAAAAATTATAAAAGCAGATGCACAGGACAGAGATACATAAATAATAAAAGGAAAGGAGTGAATTTATATGAGAAGGAAATGAAATTCGAGGTAACGGAGAAGACAGACATTAAGGTGGGAGAGAGTCTCAGAGACGGATAAATTGAAGGAGAATTAAGAGTGCAGAGAAGAAAGAGAATTATTGATACAAAATATTAATACCTAAATGCCCGGTTTATTTTTATATTTATTTTTCGAACTATGAAACGTTAGAAAAGTTTAAAAGTAATATTAAATTTAAAATATATGATGTACATTATTATTACGATTATTATTACAATTATATTATAAATCTACGCTACATATAATACGATAATTATATCAATAATATATTGACGATAATATTTATATGATTACGTAAACATAAGACTTGAATATCAAGGGACATAGTTGGAATAAAAGTCACATTTAGGCTGCTATATCCTACGGGAAACGAACTCCAAAGTTACAAGGGAATCCGGAAGGAAGAAATTCGTACTCGCGAGTCGTGCAAAAATTGTAATAAGCCAATGTAGTTTTAAAATTCGATCTGGCAATTAAAAAGAAGAAGAAATAATGTCATGGGAAATATAATAGAGGAATCGTCATGTACTTGAATGTAGCGTTGTAAGCACTTAAAAAAAGTCTCGCCTATAAAATTCAAGAGCTCAACCGTATTTTTTCTCCGTTTTGAAATTGTTCATAAATATTAACTACGCGTGACTGATTCGACCATCGTCTATATAATATTCCAGGTACCAGATAGGAATACCAAGATCGAGGCAAGTGGTAACAGACGGTTCGAGTTGGACGCGAAAAAGTATCTATAGAGTTGGAAGCACACAGATCGCTATTGGGGTGAGAGGAAAAAAACCTATAAACTTAGGGTAACGATACGTTATAAGTGATATGGCATACAAGTACATTATAAATATATATATTCATAGTAAATATACATATATATATTATATATTCATCGTTACTTTGTACATACATATATTTATACTTATGTATATGCGCATAGCTTTTCGACTGATTATCGTAATGAGGATTGGAAAAAATGTTATTGTGGAATTTTTGGATAAATTGATGGAAGTTGGCTTAGCAACGTAACTAATACATAAAAAAAGTGAATGCAATGCATGAACACGCCAAGGGTTAAAATAAACGATAAGGAAAGATAACGAAAACAATCTTATATGATCACGAAGAGTCTGAAGTTAGTATCGTAATTTGAATTTTATTAACTAAGAAAAGTTTCGCTCGGCTAGAGATAATTTTGTAATTGATGTGAATTACTATAAATATAACGGTGTCTCAAGAACGAGGAAGAATTAAACGAATTTTCCGGAATCTAAAGGACATTTCCGTTAGATTCTCGCCACAACTTATTGACTGCTCGTTGTTTCGATCACTAAGATGAAAAAAAAACAATGTTCCCTTCGTACAGAAGCATGTTCATCATATTCCTCTTGATTGTAGGTTGCTTAGCTTGGAAGAACGAGAAAAAAAAATATAAAAAATGCGAAAAATCAGAGTAACTCTAAATTATGAAAATTAATAAAGATAATTGGTCGTGGTAAAGCGTAAGAGACGTAGGGAACAATTAATTTTATGATTCCTCTCGAATTGAATAAGATAATAAGAGATTGATGAAAATGAAAACGAAATTTCCTGATAGGCGTCCTAGGCGTGGATTCGATTCATATGGAGCTAAATTTTATACCAAAAGAAGAAACTAAAATATTTTTGATAAAAACGCGTATGTAAGCGAAAATCGTGAAAAACCATTGGAGAAGTATAATAATTGGATATTCAATTAAAATCTATCGCCCATTGTAAATGGGTAGATCGAGACTCCGAAGCGTTCAGTAAATAAAAATAAGATTCAGGTTGAGCAAGTCAAAAAAATGTAAATTTTTTAGCAAGCTAGAAACATCTTTTTATAAAAACAAATGGTCAACAACAGTTCAATAAATGTAGAAAATACATTAATCATGGGCGAATACGTTGACCCACGGCAGAATTCATAATTTACATTTTCCAAATTCGCATGCATTGTGAATCTCGTTATAAAGAACAAAGAAAAGCATTTTCTCAATGAGGCCTAAGGTTGAACACAACGCGCAATTACAACACATCAACTTGAAAACAGTCGAATACAATATTTTACACACAGTTCAAGGACGCGTCACAGCAAAAACAATCACACATACGAAAAATGAAACATCCATAGAGAAAAAATAGGTATTCAAATATACATATATTAAGGGAGTTATGTATGGATAAACTGTATATCTATATTTATAAAGGCATAATGCTAATCCATGGTTTTTATGTAGGTCGTAATCGCGTATATTTAGTTAAGGGCGACTCGTATGAAACCCAGCAAAAATGAAAAATTAATATACCAGGATTCCTCAATCATTCTAGTCTTAACGAACCGATCCTCGTCATAAATCTATGAAACACCATGAAAATACATACTATTTGAAAGGAGTATTTTTTTCAGATGACTGGCTGATTAATTTCGAATTTTCAAAATGAAATTCGAGCTCACACAAAAAGATACTCTTTTTGCGAGCTTTACACCCTGGTGAAAAATGTTTTAGCCGCAGTGTTTTTACAAAGACGGAAAGTCTTAAATGGAAATAATAAAAATTATTCTTATAACAATTTTTATAATTCTTATAAGAATTGAACTGGTCTGTGCTCAAAACCATTTTTCATCGAGTGTAAAGAAACGCGTAATACATCTTCAATTTCTTACAAAAGAGCAAAACAAATATTAATACGCGTTCCCTCGATATTTCACAATACAAAGAAAAAGAATAAGGGACAATTGCGCATTTTCAATACGGAATTTCAAAGCAATAAGTAAGAATGAAACCTATTTAAAAAAAAAGTATTTAGGCAAGTGTGATGTTATGGAATCGCGTATCAGTGAGCATGATTGTAACTGAATGCGTTTTATGGTGGACCGAAGCGAAACAAGTTTACGTAAATGCAAAATATGAAAATGAAAAAAAGGAACAATTAACAAATACAAATAATACCGTGTGACTCTCGATTTTTTTTATATTCTTGCACGATATTTCTGATGTAGTCGCGAGTGATATATACAGTATACATATACATATGGATATATGAAGTGTATTTGAGACACTTGTGAGAGCATCGAACCGAATCACAGATCATTAAAAAAATATAATGAAAAAAACATGAGCGACACATGAATTGCATAAATGAGAAAAAATTTAAATAAATTCATAGTATTATATATATACACACACACACATGCATACATACATACATGTATGTATGTATGTATGTATGTATATATACACACATATATTATATATATATGAAAGCGAGTGATTATCGTGCCCCCTTCCGATCCTTCGAAGAAAAAAACCCCGTATTCGATAATGTCGCATCGCATCAACCTCTAAGTCTGACGTTAAAAATGAATATAAAATGGATGAAGAAATAATTATAAAATTATCATTATGTAAAACGATGTTACACGTTAATATATTGTCAACATATTAATTATATTCGACATATATACAATCTTATATGAAATATAATTAATATCTTTCTGTATTGACACAAACACATGAGCAAGTTTTGTGGGAGAAGAGAAAGATTATGAAATAAGTAAGATAGTAAGTTATATTAACAATAAGTATAATTGCGTGTAACGTTTGGTGTCATTGTCATTTACGATTCTCGATTGCTCTTCTTTTCTCTCATCATTATTGTCTCAATTCCCAGTCTCTTTCGTACCTTTTTTGCCTGAAATCATATTATAGACAGTTGTAAAGCGACTCGTCATATAAGAGTTTATTCGATCTTTTCTTTCCTATATCATTCAATATTCACAGGTATGATTGCGCGAACGAAAGAGAATGGGAAAAGTTGGATGTTTATCATGAACTTTCTGCGCCCAGTACGCACGCGATTATCAAAAATATATTTGTATACAGCTCTGGCATCTTCTTATTTACATTGACTGGTCAATTTTCGATGAGGCTCTATAGTGCTTTTGTATTATGTTATATATATTATATTAACGACACGTTATGATGAGACTTTATAATAAATATGAGTATCATATACTGCTGTGCTTTAGATTTATCGTATATATATATTGAATTAAAATATATTTATATATATGAAATTAATTTTTTATTTACAAAGCAATAAAATAAAAATAATTTGAAAATTTATATTGTTTGTTTATTATTTATTGCATATGTATAATTTTACGATGGCATTTCATTTTCCTCTGTTTTTCTGTGATTCTTTCATTTCTGCATCAAACGATCTGCTGGAATCAAGGCTACTATTCATCTCATTGGTTAGACCTAATCTTTTTCATTTCTGTCCTTTTTCCTAATTTTCCGAAATTTTGAAAAATAATTATGAATATACGTAGAAGAACCAGAGATGTCAAAATGATTGTCAAAAAGAAAGCAAACAGTAATAAATATATTATTTTTAACCATGCTGAACTCGTTGACGCAAAAGACGATTTCTTTTCTCGTATTTTCATCCAATCATGTGAGCACATTACCCAGAACTATTATATGGAATAATACAAAGTCTATGGGTATGAAAAAAAGAAAACACTTCTGAAGTCTTTCTCTAAGCACAAATATTAAAGCAATATCGGGTATTATCAGTTGCAAGATTCTTCATTGGATGTGGCATGACATTCCACATTATTTTGGTGAAGAAAAAAAAGAAAATGATAGAAATTCGCCGAAATATTGTTCACAATATAATATAGCTTCAACTCAAGTAGTTCGATCTCGTTGCTGTTGAATATTGTTGTTTAATAAATATTGAAGTACATAATTACGACGAGGCTGAAATCATTTTTGTGAGGCCATATCAAAGCTTTCTGTGATTATCGAAGACTGATCTCATCTCTTTTATAAGGGAAGAAGGAAGTGATATGAACGAGTGGGTGAGATATTACTACAGTTTAAAAAAATTCAGTAAATTAAATACGTATCCAATACATTTAAAATAAGAGCTATGGTAACGTAACGTCGTAAAAATTTAATTTCTTATCATTAAATTATAAGCCGCACCTTTACCGTTTCAAACCTTCGTTCTCAATCACGTATTTGTCGGATGTTTTTTGCGACAACGAGATAGTATTGTATTGTTATTTTCTAGACGTTGTACAATCATTCTTCTGAAGAGATACGAGTTCTCTTGAGGAAGATCAAGAGCAAGTATAGTATACCAATATATTTCTCGTAGTTCGCGATAGGGAATGATCCGAACATAATCAATGGGTTTAATGATTTCAACATCCAACGGAGTAAAGCAAATCTCCAAAACTCAAATGGCAATTTCAAGCTGATAACGGGGCAAAGCACAGGAACGCGTGGAGAGAAAAGAAGAGACAAGGGAACGACGAATAATGGAATGATACTTCGCTATCGATTTTCGAGTCCAACGTCACGAGGAAAGGGGAAGCGTCGAGGGTATACGCAATATACACGGGGACAAAATGACTGGCAGCTCGGACTGTTTTGGTCGGCCACTTCCCGGGGGCACTTTAGCCTCATTCGATTTCCGGCACGACTGTCATCTACGCCACCACGCAACTTCCGGCCTTTCACGGGCGCACCACCACTACCTCCTCCTCCACCTCCTCCTCCGCCTCATTTTCGTCCTCTTCGTGCGTTCACCCCTATACGCTGTATCGTTACTTTCTCGCTGCTCCCGGCAAACTGCATTCAATTGGCCGGTACGACGCTGCGCATTCCGACTTTTACTAGCGCGGATCATTGAAATTTCACGTCGAGTATATTCACGGGTATGCTAAAAAATCTTTGCACGTGAGTCGAACCGCGAGTAGGCCTGTAAACACGTGATTAACCGAAATGGAAATGCTTTCCCAGTTCGACGGGGGAATAAATACGTACAGCACCGTGTGTATTCAAATTTGATCAGAGCCCAAACACTCGCGGACCATCAGACGTAAACACACACAGGTCAACGCTCGGATTCGATCAATCATAGGCGCAGCACAGTTTACGCAGAAGATTATACATACGCGTGATCGATCATTATAGGTGCAGTTCTCGATGGGCCTGATTTGATTAAAAAATACTTGACGACTTTGCGGTTACTTTATGTCGATAGAAGGCTATTGAATTCGAATCAAGGGAGGAGAAAAGCCGAGTGAATTTCGATGATTTTCCAAGCTTGAACTGAAAAAGCTATCGGCGAAAAAATTGATGAGACGCTTTCGTTGTTTGTAGTGATCCCTGAAAGTTGACGGAATTGAAAGTTGTGCGGTAAATTAATGGTAAACCAAACAGTACACCAGCATGACATGAGCTCATGACTCGGCAAGAACGGACGAAAGAGAGAAAAACGACGGGAGTGCAATAAAGTTCGATGAAAGAAATTTTCAGGCTGCTGCAGTAGCAGCTCGACCGCGGCGGCCTCATTAAATTCGTTTCAATGCGCAAACTGCGTCTCGACGGGTTTTCCCCTTTCCTTCCTCGTCTCCGTTTTTATTTCGACTCCCCCGCGAGCGCAGGGGTTCTCGCTCGCGCGCCAACCCTCGCTCCGACCCTCGACAAAGCCGTGCGATATGATTCGGTTCGGACGATTTGCTCGGCTTTTAATTAATCTCACTCGCTCGCCGCAGTTGGCTCGTTCTCAGCCAAGGTCCAATCTGAGTTTTTGTCTTCTGCAGTAAACTGCTGCGAAGTGCCGTGGGAGCTAGACATTTTATAAACAATCGAATCTCACTTAGGCTCGGAGAATAGTCGTTTCATATTCCATTCTCAAACGCATAGATCGTGTTATCTCATGTTGGTATCTCGATTAGTCATTGCGGGCTATCGTCATTGGAATTTGCCCTATCTGCATCAATTAAGTGTGCCGTGTGTCGTTAAGATTAAAATTCAAAACCCTTGGTATCGGTTGGGATTCGCGTTTTTTCATCATTCGATATCTCACTTGAGCTCGTATAAGTATATCTCCCCTTTTCATAGGATATTTAAAATTATTTAGTGGAAACATAAACAAAAAGTGGAAGAAATTTAACGTTTTCAAAATTTATGAATTAACCGTGACGTATAGTAGGATTGTAGATTTGACATTTTCAGGGCAATTAGTTACATCATACATTTAACCGTTTCCAACTTGTTTCTACAAAAAGATTATTTCAATAAGCTAGTATACTTTAGGATGAAAATTTAAACCAAAAACAGCAGGTATTGTGGCTAAAAGAGATAGAAGTTAGAAATGGTTCAAGAATCATCAGTATCATTTTTGTAGGACTGAACTAGATCTCTCATTTTAGACGTACAGACGAGAAAATCAATTATGTAAACAAGGAAAAAAATAAAATATTGTAAGAAAAATTCTTAATTGAAAAGCAACTTTTGAAATGATTAAATATATAAGATATTTATTTTTCACTGAGATTTTAATAGATATTTAATAATCAATATGAGTATTTCGAACAAAAACATGGAATGAACTGATTAAAATGATACTTCAGAAATATTAAGGTAGGACAAAAATAAAATAATCAACATTTTGCGGTGCCAAAAATAATCCTCATCAATACTAATATTCCTATCTTATATGTTCAATATTCAAGTGTAGAAGCTGGGTGTAGTATTATTCTACTCATTTAGAAGCTGTGCACAGCGAGCAGAGATACTTGAAGAAGAATAAAATAGAAATAACTATCAAATTAATAAAGAAATTTAGACTTGGCTTAGTTGATTGACAGAAAATATCGTTACGTGAACGGTCTGCATTATCATCTCAAACTTCTAAAGATCTCGGGTCCAAATTTGCTTCTCACAAATTTTTCTATTGGCGAAGAAAAACTGCATGCACGATCTCTTATGCGAAGAATGAAACGAAGCTAATGTTGGGCTCAGGTTTGATCTTTAATATTTCATGTAACGAGATTGATAAATTATCCAAAAATAAATTACGCAATCGTAAACGTATATATTATACACACGATTCAATCGGTCTCCTCGAAAGCGTAATGGTTGAAAAGTTTGACCCTGGATGAGAAAATGATTTTTCATTAATTCTACACTTTTGTTGTACGACGTGAATATTCATCAAGCCATCGGACGATACACCCACGCGAATACATGCATCGAAAGATAAGCGTTAAAAGAAAATTTATTTTTCTACGATACTCCCAATAAACTCATTGTATTCGGATATAAAATGAAAATAATAAGCTGTGCCGCACGCACAACACTTCGACGTTCATTATACATACATTCACGCAGGTTCGAGAATACGTTTGTAGATGAAAGAGAAAAAACAATTATTGATAAATAATAATTAAACTCAACGAGAGCTTTGTCATTTTCGCGATGCACCGAGGAGACCGCGCGATGTATTCAGTAATGATGTATGACTAATCAAAAATTCACCTTGTCACTTTCGTGAACAAATATACCCAAACTGTATTCAGCAGTGTGAAGATGCAAGGGCATTCTTGAAAGTTTTAAGAACGCGTGCATCCCTTCAATACAAACTTATTTGTTCTTACGCATAGAGCGCGAAGCAAGTTATCATTTACGTCTCAATGCGTAGTCCCGGTGAATTGAATAAGCTCCATACTCTCTTTAAATTTGGGAAAAATGAAAATTCACCCCCACCTACACTGATCTCCATGCACCGGAAGACGTGTCCATTAGTTTCAAGGTCATTCGAGCGGTGAACGAAATTGTCTTGAGATTTTTTTCTTCGACTACAGCAATAATACGTTTGGACAAACGATCGAAAGCAATTATTTCTATGTCGTTATTTATTATTCATCGCGAAGAGTATATCCCAAAATTTTTTCTGTGATATAACGGTTATTTGTGCCAAGACAAGTTCGTTCGCCCTTCATCGAGTGATGGATACGTTGAACTTGTTAACTGAATTTGCCGAATCGAATCGAAGGAAAAACATAAGAATAATAAATATTCAAGTGATATGCCGCAAAATATAATATTTTCCAAGAAATTTTGAGAGTATTTTGTTTGTGATAAATATATAACGTCGTAAAAGATATTTGCATTTTTCGAATGGTCGCATTGTAATGTCAATCGCACATACAATTGTGAAAATAATGATAAAAAAAATGTGAAGAAAGACTGTGTGCTTAACGTGAAGATTGAATCATAGAGAAGCTATGCATATGTCCGACGTATCTAAAATACGTGGGGCATACGCATACTAAGAGTGTATCTTTTTTTGACAGAAAATACTAAAATTCGTTGTATGATGGCATATATGTATTTGAAAAGCGGTCTACGACGAAGTGGAAAATGAATGTAGAGTGGAAAAAACGTAGCTAATCCCAATCTGTCAGGGTTTTATATGTGTTTAACAATATGAAGAAATATATTATATATGAATGAATTTAATATAAAAATAAAATATATATATATATATATATATATATGAATGAATATTCACTTATACATGTATAAATATTATAATGAAATACATTATATTAGTAAATAATATCGTATCTGAAATTTGCTTTGAATTCTTTCATTTATCCCTCAAAACGCTTCAATCATAAATCCATTACATAAATAATTATTTCGATTGAACTATGAGTTTAACAAGAATTATGAACGAGAATGTGTATGGATTCATCACTCTTTTTTTGCAACTATATTCTGTTTTCAATCAAAAAGCTGTGTTTTCTTTAATTTATATTTAATTGTCATATAATTGTCAGATGCTCCGTGGACAATCTATATCCAATCTACAATGAACGAGCTCACGTTTTTCTTTGTGTCACTGTTGAATTCGTATTTTTTTATATGGCTGCAACGAGATTTCAGCGCTTAAGATTAGCTGGATTCCGTGATAAGGCGTATGGTACTGGGCATATGGTGGAAAAATTAGCGGATAAAAATGTCACATGTGCAATGTACGTGTTTTCGCCAGCCGCGCCCAGCATCCATGAGTGCGCGGGCACAGTGTCGCGGATTGAGAACCGCTGCGTCTCCCTCGGTGGGTGCAACAAACGCCCAGACAGAGCCGCCCGAGCCCTGGGAAGGGCTGCTCGCGCTGCTGCTTCGAGGGGGTTCGAGCAGTCTCGCAAAACGCGAATTGTCTGGCTGCGCGCACAGACGTATATATATATATACACTTTTGAGCTCGACTGGCGCGCGCCACGAACGGGGATGCAGCGCAGCTTCCCGATCGCCGGGGCCAGACCCGACGTGGAGAATATGCTGCAATCACTCAGCTCCGCGCTTGAGGGTGACGTTATTGTTTAAAGGGTCACTCGATTGTTGAGCTCCTCCCGGTCGGACAAGCCATTGTCTCGGCCAACTCGTTCGAAATGATGCCAGATTGATCGGCAGATTTGCCGAGTGATTTTTCAACACACGCGTCTGTAGACACGACGTTCGCCTCCTTTTTTTCATTCCCGTCCCCGAACGTTGTCATCTTTTCGCCCTCGAATTCTTCGTTCTGGATCAATTTCAACAGCGCGCCGAGCTTTCAAAACTAATGTTAGAATGACCAAAGTTCATTGGCCACGTTATAAAAATACCCTCGCGGTATAATTGAGCTCCGTCCATTAAAAAATACCCAATCAGTGATTCAATGGTAGGACGATTTATCAGTCATATATTTATTCACAGTCCAGGTTGGATTAGAGTTCGACTGTACTTAGCCAATGCAAATTTTACGTTAGGGTTAATGGTTAGATGTGGAGGCCGTCGAGTCGCACCTGAAACACGGTTGGAAAAATCGTATCGGCCAAGAGGAGAGAGAGAGAAAGAGAGAGAGAGAGAGCAGCGAATAATACAGCAGGGCGTGCAGAAGTATCAGGAGCAGAGGGAGAGCCGCCGGCCGGAGGAGTCGGAAGGAATGCCCGTGTCTGGCTGGTGCAGGGCGTCTGTGCGGTGCGCGCGGGTCGCCATGGCAACGGGCGAACCCAGGAAACCCAGACACTCACAGTCGCGCGCGCGCGCACACACACGCACGTTTGGGGTGCAGCCGCGCGCCGGCCGGCCTCGGTTCATCCACCTCGCCCAGGCTCCCGCGACTGGCTGCACCACTGCTCCGCGCCTGGCTCTCTCTCTCTCTCTCCTTCTCTCTCCTTCTCTCTCTCTGTCTCTCTCTCTCTCTATATATATATATATACACGTATATATATATCGATGATACTTTTTAGCTCTCTTTCAGCTCGCGCGGCCAGGGTATTACCGTGGCGACCGCCGGGCTCATTTGGCATGAGCATTTCTGCGATGCTGGATGGGGGGGGGGGAGGCAGAGGGGGCTGCACCAGCCCCCTATATCCCGATCGACGTGTTTGCTGTATCGCGAGGAGCTCCGGACAGCGCTTTTATCGTACGAGGGGGAGTTTGATGGGAGATGTGATGTTACCTGGGGATCTTTACTAGACGCGCCGTTATTTTTTTATCGGTTGTTTATATTTAGTCGATTTCCAAGCGAGACTCGTTCGAATCAGCTTGAATCGGGAATGAAACGAGTGAATCGAATTTTTCTTTTGGGCAATTGATCGGAGACTATACGTTTTCAAGACAAGCTGACAACGAGCTCGAAGAGTGTCTGATAATATTCTCGCCCATGTGTGTGCCATATACAATTTGTCGAATTTTGAAACGATTCCGATTATTTACTGGATCCGTAGCGTTTTGAATGAAGGCACTTGTCATTTCATTTAACCGCATACTCTCAAAGACTCGAGCTCTTGCAAATTACACGATTTACATAGATATTGTGGCGCGAAATTTATCCAATTTTGCGTGGGAGAATAATGGATTTACTTTATATAGAAATGCAAAGGAAGCTTTGTAAAGCGGCTCAAGATCCTTCACCGCAGCCCTAATTGAAGTTGTTTGCAATTTTATATCAAAGAAGGCAATAAGTAAATGGATCTCTCGAAAAGTCGTTTACCATCGCCGGCGCACAAGATCCCATAGAAATCGAGAAGAGGTCTCAATTTAGAAAACTTCTTCACTCCATTCCAAGTTTAATTTATCAATCTCAAGGGAAGAGACTTTAATTAAGAAGAACGCTTGTCTGTATACGTAACACTTGGAGTTTTCACCCAAGTGTTAATAAAATACTTGCAATGTAATTAATCTGCCGAATACTCTCCTGAATCATGGAACATTCTAGAAAAATTTCAAGCATAAAGTAAAAACACGTGGGAAAATAGTTTGAAAAAATCTTATCACATCATAAAATGTGATCAGTTCATCTCAAGTACAGTATCTTAGAAACTATTTTGACAATTGCCATGCTTCATCCAGTCGATAATTTTTTCTTGTTTTTAAAAACGTTCCAAAACTCATTGTAATACATGATTAAACCTCGACTCAAAGATTCATGCAGATTGTATTTTGATTTTAATTAGCTGAAAGCAGTACTCGGAGCTCCCTAAATAATTTCCCCACTATTCATTCGGAACAAAACCTCGACAGACACTGCCCCTCCCAACCTCTTCGTAGCAACGAGCCGTTCAACTTACGGCTCCTCTTTCCGACACCCTCGAGGGAAAAATCCTCCGATTTCCGGCATAATGCAGCTCGTAAATAAACTGTCGGAGTCGCGCTTATCAAACTCAGCGAACTGTACACTGTTACAGTCAATTTTTGGCCTGGAGTCATGAAAATACGTTAACGGAAGCCGCGGCAGACGCGCCTCGGGCTGCTTCGGCCGAGTTTGTCGAGAAGACCAGTCATTTCTCTCGCTTATCACTTTCGTTTTCTTTCTTGTTCATTTCCTTTTTCTCCGCTATCAGATTCGTGTCGGCAATTTTCAGTCTGATGTAACGACGCCTGGGCTTAGTGTGAGTCGAGTTTGGGGGTTTCACAGCAATGAACTTATGAAGTTCTCCATCCATCTTCTACCGATCCCTTGCATCCAATATTTATAAAGTATTCAAGGTGGTATACCTGAAGTTTGAGGTGTTTCACCCATCACGTAAGTATACGGCGAGGGCAGAACTTACAAAACACTATTTACTTTTAATATAATTATATACATTTCATTTATAAATCGCGTAAAGACAATAAGTAAACTACGTATCTAAGCGAGATTAGGAGATTCTGGCGCGAAAAACGTCGATGCGCTCGGGTCGCGCGCGTACCAAAATAGCCTAAATAGGCGAGATGTATATGTTACATTTTGCAGACGTTATGGAACAAAATCGTTACTCCCCCCTCGCTGAGACGAAAATATGTATAAGTTCATGCGAGAATCAGTCAAAACAACAAGCAACTCTGAACTCCACTTGTCGTTTTCAATAACGATTTCTTAAGACAACGGATTTTGTAATATTTAGGATGAATTATAAGAATTAATCGAAAATGAACTTTACAGAATTAGACCAATTATTGAGTTTACACTCAAACATTGAGTAATTTTAATCAATCGTTTTATTCGTCATGTGAATTTCATAAATTGATTTCTCAGAAAACGATATAAGTAATATATGTATTTAATCAAAATAGTTTGTAAATATTTTCAAGTTCCGTTTGGTGACATGGAATGATCTGGTATCATTTTCCTAAAGATTCCATATTGTTAAGATAGATTAAAACAGTATTCAGATTTGGACGTCATCCAGTGGTGTACTGCCGTCCACAAAACAGCTAACTTCTCCTTGTCACGACGAGATGAGGTCTTTTTCCAACGATGGGTAGAGCGTATTCTGAGAATGTAACATTCCGAATACGCTTACTGCTGACAAAAACATAAAAAATGATCGTGGAAAAACTACGAGATGGATAAAGAGTCAATTCTGTCTTTGATTTTCTGAAAATTCATTTTCGTTTTGAAATAACGAAAAGAAAGGTTGATTTTCACATCAAAGAAGGCTTCTATCTCGCTTAGTGTTAATATGTGAAAAACTGTTCTGTCTAATAGCATTAAATTCTACACTCGAGTCGCATTTCATAGTAGATTAATATCTTACCATGTGAACAGTGAATTTTCTGCCAGGACATTCTGCATCAATACTATTTCAATTACACATAATAAAGATTCAATATTTTCGTATAATACTCAATTATTTACTAGAAGAGGTTGCCAACTTCGGGTGATCAGTTCATGACGAAACTCTTCGAATGTTTTGAATGATTTTTCGGAACGAATAAGCCATATATACAGTCATTCAGTCTAACGTTTTAATTCCTCGGAGATATTCTGAATTGGTTGTTTAGAGTTTATGCATCGTACAGCATATATATACATACAAAAATTATAGATATAGATGTACTATAAATGATATAAATTAGATATTATTGACGAATGTCTTGGAGAAATTGAAAAGTTAGACTGAATAGCTGTATATATCGCTTATTCAGGTCTCGAAAAATTATTTCGTAAAGTTTCATCATTATTGGTCACCCGACGTTGACAACGTCTCGTAGTTAGAGGTATATAGCTTGACGAGTTTCAGAATACTCGAGAATCATGGATAATCTTGTGTTTGTGATAAAACTACTGGTATGGTGAGAAATATTATGAGATATATTTAATCGAAATACCCTATGTAAATACGATATTTGGCCCGGAACATGAGAATTGAGGTAAAGGGTGTTCTGATACTTGGATATCGACGAGGCCGCACTGTACACGTGATACCAATGATACAAAATGGTTTTGGAGCTAAAGAACGGGAACATCATTATCTGGGATAAAAGCAAGTAGTACAGATCGATTTCGAGACGGCGAGGGTATCCAAGTCCCAAGGAGTAGGAGAATTGGTTCCAAGATGTTTAATGAGGTTTGAAAAATTTCTTTCTCAAGGCTTTCACCAATAAAAGTCGCGATCTAATCCCGAGAAAAATTTATTGCGAATATTTTAATATAATAATTTCCAAACTTTTGTGTAAATAAATTTCATGAATAACTTGGAAAAACAAATTACAATAATTCCAAGGTAAGTAGTCAATAATTGTATGAATTTCGAAGATTTCAGTATCGACCAGGATTATAATCATCCCGAATAGAAAACAGCTTACGAAACCTCGTTTTGGTGTCCTAGGAAGTTTTAATCTTTCCAGTTTTAACTTTCGAACAGCTGAAAAATAAAAATTTCTACATATACGATTGTAACCTGAAGATATCTGTGGTATCGTGACTTACTTTATCAATGGAATATGTTGAACACGTGTGAAAAAAAGTCCTTGAGTGATTGAACGAATCAAAGGCTTGTCAATGGCGGAATAAGATGACACGTCATGATAAAAAACTGATGTATAGTCTCGAAAACGCATCTCTCCCAATACCGTTCAAGGACCCCAGCGAGAGACGACGATCGCAGACACCCTCGGCGAAATCGCCCCATCCCTCGGGCAGCGCTCGCAGACAGCGGCGCGCCGCCGGGCTTTTAGCCACGCCCTTGCACGAAAGCTCGGCTGCGCCGCTCGCGCCGCCTAATCCACGCGCACCGCTTTTCCGAGCCGGTTCTCCCGATTCCCGCCGTCGACCCAGCCGCCGCCGCCGCCGCTAACAGTACGTTTCCGTGTTTGCTTAGCCGGTCCCGGATCATTTTTGCCCCGAGAGCGCGATTTTTATTATGACCGATATGCGATTGCGACGAGCACGATAAGCTTGATCCTGCGGCAATCGGATCCAAAGTAAATGCGCAAGACTGCTTTGCCAGGCGCATTATACGGTTTATCGCACACAGCAGGCGTTTTGCCATAATAATTTTGAATTTTCACTTGTGACTACTGCCGGTGTACTAATTCGAGCAATTTATCGTAGAACTGTGTATGCTTCAACTTCCTCGCGCACTCTTCCAGCTGCAACCACTTTACGTATTATGAAAATTATAATTGCGATTTTAACGAGCTGTGAAGCATTATGTAGAATCATTGTTTCGAGTAAAGCATTCCCCCGGGAATATAGTTCGTGGAAGCTCGTTTAAATCTCTTTTATCGTGTGGGTACATGGTCGACTATTTAGCAACTATACGACAGTTGTTCGAATGTCTCATTTGCAGCACAAAAAGAAAGATTAATCAATGAAGATTGAATCAGCTTGTAGACACGAATCAGTGCCACTAATTAAAAGTTCGTCAAGTAAATGATCTGCGACGATACGAATGGCAAAATTGAACGACAAACAATATTTCTTCATTGAATTTATGATTTTCATTCCAGGTTGACTTCTTTAGATTCTACTGCTATGTATATATCCTTAGAGGAAAAAAGTTACGAATCAATATTGTGATTGTCTCGCATTTCAGACATTAAATCTGTACATCGGATAAACCAATACAATGCCCATCGAAAGACGACGTTGCAGCGGGCATTCGTTGGGTACACCACACGATCCGCCTCGGTATGAACTGGCGATTGAGGATCGAAATTTAAGCACGAAATGTGAATTACTGGCGTCGGCTCGGGAGCGAGAAACAATCGCGTTACGTAAACTCGAGCTGGGCGATCCACGCGACGCGCACGTTTTCGCCGGCTCGAGCTGGGATGCACGCGGCCGGGGTGGCGCGTTATCGATTCTCTCCCGGCGCGCGAAACTTCCCTCGCGCCCGTCGTTACACTGTCGTACGACACGCACAGCAGCTCCCCGCGCTGCTTCTCTCCCGCGAGACACACGACTCGTCCAGACGACCTGGCTTTTCCTTGTGCCGGCCTTTATCCCCGAGACTCTCGGCTCTTGTCTTCACTTTTTCTTTCATTTTTCTCTTGGCCGAATGCCTCGCCGTTCAGATTTATCCCGACGAAAGTTCGTTGGTTCACTGGCAAATTATATGTTTCTGCATTCGAATGGGGAACACAAGGCGTGTTGGAAAACATGATGTTTCGTTTGTCGCATTACTTCCCGCTTGCACGTTTACCATTGGACAGAATATCAAATTTCGTGAAAATGTTTCATCCAGTGTCCCGCTTCAGTTTATGTGTATGAATTTGAATTTGAGAATAGTACACTTGTTTCATCATCGCTGTGTTGTTTTTACGACAGTTCATATCTGATACGAGCTGCTGCAGATACGGCCATATTCGATTCTCCAACAGTTTTATTTTGCAGACTTTCTCTTCGGACCGTAATCACAACTTCCACCTCCGCGGTGTATAACAAGCGTGGGCTAATCGGCACGCAGGAACAGTAGCAACTGGGAGACCATTTCCCATTAAGCTTTCCAATTCCACTGAAACTTTTAAAGATAGTTTTTAGATACCCAACTGGGTGATATTTCCAATTGTTCATGCTTACTTTTTCACGCGTCTTGGATATTATTTGAGTAAACATGAACCGCGTCCAAAAGTTCCAGCGAGATCTGAGACCCAAATGCGCAAAAGTGTGGTTCACTCGGGTGGTTAATCGGGTGATTTAAGCAAAAAATGTGAGTTGACAAAAAGCGGATCGAAAGCTAAGAGTCGAGCTCGGGAACAATCGATAGGCTAACTAGCTCACGATGACAGGAGGAAAAAAAAGAGGGACAACAACCTCTGGACTGCAGCAGTAGCAGCAGCAGCAGCGGCGGCGGCGGTGGCGGCGGCGGCAGCAGCAGCGGCAACGGAGTGGCAGCGGCAGCAGCAGCAGGCTGGAAGGAGGACATGAGGGGGCAAAGGCGGGTGGGGTGGCCGCTCGGTTCATCCACCTCGGCCACCCCCCCGAGGGTGGATGCCCTGCCGCGCCACGCAGCCACTCGCTCCCGCTCGCGCTGGACCCGATATATCGCGAGCCCCGGCCACCGCTGCCGCCGCGCGATTGTGACGTTTGGATCGTACGATCTTCTGGGATTTTTTGTGTTGCGGTTTGCGAGAATATTCCGCACTGAGAGATTTTGGGATTGGGTCGACAACGGATTTAGATCCGGCTTCTATTCTCGGGGCATTGTTAAAAGCGATCTTGCAGCGCACACATTAGTTACTATTGAAATCCAGGGGGTGGGCGCGTTATTGGGTGCTTTATATATCGATACTCGAAAAGAGCGATTATTGGTGAATACACCAAGCTAAGATTGGTCGTAAAGTTTGGAGCTTATTCAGGTACTCTAATATACAAGCACAAAAAGTTTCAGCTCTTGCTCTGCAGGAAGAGTAATTATTCTCGAAGCATACGATTGAATACGTATAATAAAAACAAGTGACTCAAACTGTAGATCAGGTGGCTAAACGGGCTGCGAGCTGGCCTCAACCTTTACAGTGAATCGTTTTTGCATTGCATAATTTTGAAAATCAATAACCACCCGTTTATACTACAGTGGCTAGCGACAGGTGCGCTGGCGCTGTATGGAAGCTGCGCAGCAACGTTCACACGGGGTCCCCTTGGTGTCCCAGCGTAAGCTCAAAACTTCCATCGAAAATCAAGCTCGCACAGCAGCATCGACAAGCCCCGCTACCAGTCGCCTGCGGAGGCTCCCCGCTAAAAGCCACCACTCGGAAGCCGCGCGGCGAAGCTCCTCTCGGCTGCTCTTCATATACTCAGCGGGCCGCGGCGGAGCCCACTTGGCGCGAGGACGATTTTATCCGGGCGAAAAAGGCAGCACGTCGGTTTTTTTCATTTTCGCGCAAATATACGTAGGCCGAGATAGAGAGAGAGAGAGAGAGAGAGAGAGAGAGAGAGAGAGAGAGAGAGAGAGAGAGAGAGAGTAGCGGGCCGTGGTGCAGAGAGCAGCGACTTATCGATCCGTTCTCTGCAGCAGCTCTCCCTCTCTGGCGGGCCAACTCCCCGCCGCGGCGCGAGTTGCTCTCTCTCTCTTGCTCGCTCTCTCTGCCGCTGACGCTGGATCCATTAGCAGCGATGCCCGTAATTCACGGGCGAGAGCAAGGGCCGAGGGTCGAAGAGCGTGTGCCTGCACATGCGGCTGCTTTCTCTCCGTCTATACGCTATACAACTGCACACGCACACGCGCAAGCTCGAGTGCGTGTTTTCAAAACGCTAAACAAATAATGCACTCCCGATCGAGGGCTGATTAAAACGCGCGTCTGGGCAAGCCGGACCCCGCCAACGGGTTATTTGTCGCCGGACCACCGAACGTTGCGATTCGTTCAAACGCACACGGGTTATGCACTTGGTGCGCTAAGCGTTTTTATTGTTTTCCCCGGGGCTGCGGTTTCCTACTCGTATCTTCCAATCTACCTTTTTTGATTATGATTTATAGTAAGGTACCTGTACCCAATATGCGCCACCTAAGCGAGAAAGGTCACTACGCCGCGTCAAATGAATATTTTCTAACATAATTGGTGTCAAATGAAAGGTCTACTCAATACCTACAGAATGAGCTAAGTTTTTTTTCGATTTGAACAGTTCTACGCTAAGATACCGCGGTTTAAAAAAAAAAAAAATTTTCGGGAAAAAATTTTTAGTGTACCCAATATGGCGCCACCCTGAAAATACTTCTTTTCATCCAATTTGAAGCATGAAGCATGTCTGAAATGAATAAAATACAAACAAAAAAGTATATTTCTGATATAATTTTATTGAAAAATACATTTTGTCTTTGATTAAACCATAGTAAATAGATTATATGAACTTCTAACAACCTAAATCAAATCAAGTTTTCAGTTAAAATTCATGAAAAACCGTTGTTTTTGAATTAACAAAATTAACTTATGCAACATTCAATTCCAATATTAATCTCTCAAATTGATGAACATTCTTTTTAGTGTAATTTTAAATATAATTGAGATGTTCTCACTGAAATGGAAGAGTTCAATTTAAAAAATGTCCGAGCCTATTTGGGACTAGCTATTGTCATGATGGTAGAAAAATTCTGTTTGATGTTTTTTCCTAGACAGTACTTATAAACGCATAACCTCAACATTTTTCTGGTTATAGGATAGCCAATATCTGCTAAGCGTTTAATTCGACTACATAATTCTTCGTTCTGTACTGTCGTTAACGCATATGGTCGACTCATTTTGCTTTTCTCGGATATGTTTTGTTTGACATATCGTTGAAATGTTCGACGAGGTATCTTATATATAGTCGAAGCCATCCTCTGCGATATCTCACCTTTTTTGACCTGCTTCAGAACTTGAACTAAATTCTCTTTCCACCATGTTTGGCGGATATTTACCATCAATGGGTTGATTGTAGCTTCTAGAGCAAGAAAATAGGGGTGGCGCATATTGGGTACATTTGATAAAAATAACGAAGAGCTATTGAAACGATTGATAAAAAGGTCATACAAAGAAAAAAAAAATTGGCTGATGTAGATGGGATGTCAAGGAATCGAATGATATGTCGCTCGATTTTTTTCGCCCAGTTTAAGGGTATTAAAAAAATTCGCACTTACCTGAGCGAAATTAGATCGAGAATGAAAATTGGCGAAAAAATGGAGAAAACGAGCTATCCCACGCGATTTCGTATTCATCCACGGATATTGTTACTTCTTTTATGCCCACATGGTTCCGATGGATTCAATCGATATTTGAATATCAATTCTACAGAAGTCATTATCATTGACTAATTTTTCGTCTACATGTAAAAACCACTGACAAGTGAATCAGCAGTATATACTCTTTCTCAAAAAGGCTTTGAGAATCAAAAATTCTGAAAATTCATCTCGTATTGGATTTTTCACTCTGGTAAACACTGGTTGATATGGTTTATCATCTATTTTGATAATTTTGAAATATTTAACTTTAGAATTGTCGAAAATGGACCTTACTAGCAATGGTTGCTATGTAAAATTAAACTCGGTTCATATCTTGCCTCTACTGACTCGTGTGCGAAATTTCAAGAAGATTGGACGATTCCTCCGGAAGATATTTTGTCCCAGAAATAGCGTTATATACATATACGTACGTATGTACGGGCTTATGGACATTTTGTGGTTTTCGATATTACTCAACCCGCAAATTACGAAAATGAAGATACGGTGGTCCAATTCCACAGATCAATTTTCACCCCCACTACAATACTTTCTCTTGGGAAAACCAAGATTTATTGATTGAAAGTCGTTTCTCGGTGAAGAGATATTACCAGAAATTATTTAACGGACTGATCTCGAACGAACGATATACACTCGTTGGAAGTACTGATCACTTAACAAAAGTGACAGGTGCGTATGGATAATCGAGCCGATAATCGAGCCGACGACATGTGCGTTTTTAGTAACACCTGCGGAACGACATACTCCTGCATTACAAGGCTTTCAAGTAATATCAAAATCAAGGTGAGCATAGTTATCGGTGAGTGTTTTCGAAACACAAACATCTTTTTGTGGCTTTATACTTCTCATTTTGAAGATGACCCATTCATGAGCCAACAAATTACACACTCCTGATCGTATTCGAGTATGTCAGCAAAAATGCTTATGCTATTGGCACACATTATAACCCCACGAGCTTTTAATTTTATATTAGATTGATGAATTTTCAATGTTAGTGTAAAGTTCTGATACGTTAACTTCATTTTCTTCAACAAAATGCATCAGAGCAAAAGCTTGACTCCGGACAAACAGATTGCGCACGTACGCACTTTGAATGTATAAAACGATATTCCGACTTGTTTATCGTGTTATCTTGTTTTGGCGGGCATTTTTAACTCTAGTGTCAATGGCAAAGTTTTGGAAGAAAGACTCATATATGTATTCCATTCATCCTATTATGCATACGTTACTGTACAGAAGTTTGTTTTCTGGTTCATGGCCTGTCACACATCTCTTACAATAATTTATTTATTATTCTCGCGAAGAACTGGAAATCGCCAGTTCGTACGTTACTCGGGTTTAGACACACAATCCTGGATTCCATCACGTCCAAGAAATATTGGATTAAAATTAAGAAGGTATACTTCATACGCAGATTGGATCAGTTCAGGGCAATTCTACCACCGCAAATATTTATTCGTCAAACGATTGAATTAGATAAAAATCGGAGTCACTATATGACGTGCAGCACTTTTGCCTAACCCCCAAATCGACTTGAGATAAAAATCTCATTATAAAAAGTCTACGCTTTAACAGTATGATTCGTGCTTTGATATTCGCAAAATTATGTCTAGACGTAAAACGCTAAAATGAATAAAGTTCGCTGTCTAGCGTGAAACCTGAAAGTCTCTAAATTGAAAATAAAATGAAAATCTGTATTTCATAGTGCATATTCACTATTCATCAGTAAAATTTGTAAAACTGATAAACAGTGTTAACTTGATTGAATAGTGGATTTTTTTATGTTTTCAATTTATATGTAGAGAAAAAAAATGGAACTCTGCAAAATAGTGGGTATTTTACTCATCGTAAAGTGAATATTCACCGTTATTTATCAGTTATGCCATTTTCACTAGCAAATTTAGTAGTTTCTGACTATTTAAGATGTAAATTTGAAATTTACGCGCGGGCTCGTGGAGACGGCTACAGTCGGATTCGCGGCGGGCGTATTTGGCGTGGCGCGGGCTCACGCAGGGCAGCTCGACTTGGCATGTATACGCGGCAGAAACTGTAAATTTCGAGGCTCGAAGAGGGGCGTGAGCGGATTGTGGGGTGGCAATCATCGATATTGTAACAGTCGCGCGCTCGGCCCGTCTCTCCGTCTGTGTGTGCGTCGCCGCCAGACGGAGAGGGACGGCCCGATAAAGCCCCGGCCAGACATGGAAAATTGCGCTTGCGGGAGGGAGAGATACGCACCCGAGATAAAGCCCGACCAGCCCGAGTCGGCGTATATATACCTACTGTGCGGATTCGCCTTTCAAAGAATGGATACAGCCGCGTGGTAAATACGCACAGACTGATTGATAATGCGACTCCAGATATGAGTTGGCATCAGTTGAATGGCGTCGAATCGTTGTCCTATGGTTTTTTTCCCTTCAGCGCACGTCTTATATAACGTTTTGTTCGAACGGTGCAATGTACTAGTGAATTTCCTGTATGATGACCCGAGATTTTCAAATTTATGACCATGTCAAAATGTCTAGTTTTTTTAATTTCCGTAAGATAATTTTGAAAAAACTTTCTCCTTCAATTTTCTCACAATTCAATTTGATAAGCCACGGAAAGACCCTATCGTAACTCATATTAAAATGGTTGTTCAAAGAGAAAGAAATGCCGAGGATATAATATTCATACGATATAAATCTTAATTCATGAAATACGTATAATAATGATGGAAGTATCAACCTCATACAGTGTGGCATGAGTCATATATATCAGATGAGAGTAACATAATATTCGATGCAGTTGTTACTATTGCAACAACTACTGAGCTCTATTCACACGTTTCACAGTTGTATTTATCTTATTGTTGTTCTTTCATTTCATTGACGATTAAATTTTCAACATACTTATGAATGTTGTTGATATCAGAAGTGAATGATATTCTGAATTTCAAATAGTTTAATCATCATATTAGGATCGGACCGTCGCGAGCAGTACCAAAATTCTTATGTAAATTATTCTCGGTCGCAAAGCTTACAACCCACGACAACCATGGCTCTTCCCGTATATATATATATGTATATATATATATATGTATATTTATTTATTAATATAAACAATGCTAGACCAGCAGATGGTGTCAAGATCCTAATACTTATTTAAAAAGAAAATGATGAGACTGAAAATGACAAATCTTTTGATTAGCACACGTGGAGCATGACAAATACGCATTAGCAGTAAATATGAGAAGTATGAGTACCCCAAAATAATTCAGATTAATAGTGCGTGATTTCTCAACGTTTTTCAACCTCTGTCAACTAATCAAATTACGCGAAGGCTATCATTTCTTTTATATTTCTCGAATCTATGTATATAGTACATGCATAGTCAGAAATAATTAACCAGATATCTTCGGAAAATCGATATGTTAGTCTACACGGCTGTATATATCATCTGCGTGGGTGCCCAGGAAACATTCTATGAATTCATCACTCGGAAGTAAAACTGTCTCCTCTGTGACAGGTCAGTCAAATTAGCGCGGAAATCGCTATCGCTCCAAACTGGCTGAATTTTTGATATATTGTTAATTTTGACATTATAAATCGAATGGCAGATTCAGAAAATTGTTAAATCCCCGGCGTATATGAGAAAATAGCAAAATGGAACGTTTTTTGCAATTTTCTCGTAAACGGCTAAATGTATAGAAAGATAAACTACACCATGTGAAAGAGCAGGCGGAAATACATGTAACCCACCCACCTTGTTTCACTTATCGCGTTAAATTAGCACAAATAATGAAAGAGACAATGATTTTAGGTTGGCGGAGCTCGCTTAGGCTGCCTGTGTCGACTGCGCGCGGCCGGCCTTCTGCTCGCTCCGCCAACCTAAAATCATTGTCTTTCTCATTATTTGTGATAATTTAACGCGACATATACTCGCGGTTAATAAACAATTAATTTTAATCGGAGTAAAAGAAAATCGCATTCGTATCCTTCGCTGAACTGAATCAGATGATGTTTTACTCCATACACACACATATATATATATATATATATATATATATATATATATATATATATATATATATATATATATATATATATATATATATATATACCTATAATTTTGGATGAATGGTCGATCTTCGATGGCCAATCCAGTGTGAAGTAGATAAAGAAAATCACAAAATTCATCAGATAATTAATTGTTGTAACGTTTCGCCAGTAAGGTTTGCTGGCCTCATCAGGCTAAAATTTATTACAAAAAAAAACACGTAATAAATGATACAATCTGTGTACAAAGCAATCAACGAAACAATAAAAAACTATTATTTTTCGCCACTTTGAATGAATTCACCTTATAAAATTCAGCAGTGGAAGCAGCTGCTTCCACTGCCATTGTCATGATTAGCAGATATTACCTGAGTTTAGCGAAATTAATCAAATTTCATATAGTGAATAAAATCAAATCTCTTACTGTTGAAAGCTTTGAGATTACTTGAATTTCAATGCACATTTTCTTGTCCACAGAATAATCAATCGTAACAGAGCAATAATTCACCCTCTCCGGGGAAACAGCAGCCTCTTCTATTTTTTTGAGCTGGTCAGAGGCTAAAAGGTGCAGGTGCTGTACCCTGATCTCTTTGTCAGAGCACATAATTGTTTTTTGCTGACATAGACACGAAAACTCGATGATACCTGCACTTACATGTTTTTCACATTAATCTGCCACAAATACAACACGGTCTTCATTTCCCAGTTGATTCTTGGTCTCGGGGTTCCAAATATTGTCACTTAACCTTAGTTCCGCCAAGTCTTTCATTTTTTCATCAATCCAACTACGATAATGAGCTACGGCGACATAAACACCAGGCCAATCCCTTTCAGCGCAGCCATTAGCCCAGGATACTATCCCAACTTGACGGCCTTTGACAATCAACGGGCCTCCAGAGTCACCCTCGCAGGCAGACTTGTCACTTTGAGCAGCGCATATTTGTCCTTTGGTGAGAGTAACGTTTATCGTCGAGTATGCCTTTGCGCATCGACTTGTATCGACAATGTTCAGATCGGCACTTCTGATGTAAGGTGGGCTTGGACCACCCTTCCACAGGCTGCCCCAGCCTGCTACAGTCGCTTCGGTACCTGCTTCTACGTCTTCATTTTCACTGAAAAGTGGAACAGAGCTGACGTAGTCGGTGAATGCGATGGGCCTCGTCAGCATCAGCAGAGCTAAATCGTCACCTGAAATATTTTTCTTGTTGTACAAGTGATAGTTTTCGTGGCGCACGATTTTTGCCACCTTGTATTTTGTGCCGTCTCGGTCATTCCTCGAACTGCCCGCTCGAACTCGCAACTTATCTGTAGTGCAGAAAGCAATCATGCAATGGCCCGCAGTTAGAATCACTAATTCGGATATGATGCTGCCACTGCAAAGATGGCCACCATTACACTGGATTGCAACCAACCATGGATTCTCTTGAATGTCACTGAATTCACCTCCTTTCACCCGTGAGTCTATGCTTTTTATAACCTTTGATTGTGGAATTTTTATGATAGGCTCCCCTGTAATGTTAAAATTATTCGTCTCCAATGATTTATTTTCGTTGAAAGATATCAATCGAATAGCGGATATTGATAAACTTACCATAAACTTGACTGAAAGCGAAGACTGCAAGAACCAAGTATATCATATTAGGTGTGCTCTGGTGGATGCCTGTGTAGATTATAATAAGTTGAATTTATATCATGAAAAACACACAAAATACAGTCACGAAATCAGTTATTATCGGTGATAAAATGCAAAATCTCGAAAATTGAAATTTCAAAATATTCCATCCTTTATTGTAGAAGGACGTATCTAACTGCCAGCATATGCTTTATTGTTAAGAATTTTATCAAATAATTTGACTTATCTTTGTTGTCTGAAGATAACGACTTCTTTCATCAACGTTTATATCCAGGGTCATATATTAGTAGCTAATATGAAATAATTTTATTTTTCAACATAGTCTATCTGATTATATCGATGCCTCTTACAAAGAAAGACACATCTCAGTCTGACCGCAAAGAAAGTCACATCTCGCAATCTGCCCATGAAAAAAGACACATGTCGTGGCTGCCAACTAAAAAAGGCATATGTCGCACACCCCTGAATTTTCCGACGTGAGGAAATACATAAAATGAAAACTTGGAACGAGTAGGTAGTTGACAAAGAACAAGCTTTTTCTTTCCACAGTTCGATTGTGGTTTAACCTTTTTCTTCGTTTTTATTCGCGAGAGAATAATTGCAAAATGTGTCTTTCTTTGCGACCAGATTGCGACATGTGTCTCTTTTCGGGGCCAGATTGCGAGATGTATCTTTCTTCTTTAGAGCCAACGGTATATAGTTGTACAATTTTGATTTTCAGAAACTGAAGTTGAAAAGAAAAAGAGCTCCAAGAGTCAACTAGGTTCATTTACAAGTTCTGTGTCTTAGAAATGGTAACGAGTCTTCAATGTATTTTTGTATACTGCACTCGACTCAAACTGATAGCACCCGATAACGATAGTAGAGTTTATATTTTTCAGGGCATATAATTGATTAGCTATTATTATGAAAAAATTTAAAATAAAAATCGACAGCCGGAATCGACCTCTCGAATCAGACATCGGGATTTTCATTTTCGTAATATGCGGGTCGAAAAACATGGAATCCCAAAAATGTCTGAATGTATTGACGCTATTTTTTGGGTCACAATAACTCTCGAAGAAATCGACTGATTTTTTTGAAATTTCAAACACAGGTGGCATGATATAAACCGAGTTCAATTTTCAGTAAAATCTGTTTATTTGCTTAGCAAATATTGCTAAGGTATTTTCGGGAAGTTCACAGAAGGTCCCGAACTCTGATTCGAGAGTTTAATTTTTGTCCCGTCACAAATCTTTCTCTTTGAGAATGTAAAACCATAACATCAATTTAAGTGCACATTCACTGTCGAAGATAATCACAAAATTTAATAGAAAAATCTGGTGTGACTTTGTACCTTATAGCGACACGATGTATTCACTTGCTTATTCGAGCCGCGTGTCCTGACGTGCCATCGTAGCAGAGTCTTTCAATATTTCAGACACGCTTAGCCAGGGGATTTTGCCGTAGATGCAGATATTAGTCAGCCGGTGTTCAAAGCACACGTTTGCAATCATGCCCGTAAATCTGTCTGCATCCGGTGCAACCCTTCCGTCAATGCACTGCAAGCTACTCCAGCTTGCTTTTCTTCCCCGCAGCGTTATTAATGAACTGCGGCTCGTATTCATGTACGGGTACGTACCTACCGATTCAGTCCGATCAATCTGCGTGCATCTCGTTATCGAGACACGTTTCGTGTAGGCGTTTGCAACGTTGTTTAGCTGTAGAGAGTGCAAAAATGGTTTAGAATGCGAGAATATGGAGAATTTGAATGGAAAACTTCTTGCAGGTGGTCTTTTTTGGTTGCTGGTGTTCAAAACTTTTACCTACTTTTGACCAAGCTTATAATAAAATAAAGACCTTCATATAGTCGATTTTATTAATCTTGATCCTGCACTTTAGCAGATCAATGTACAATTTAGAATAGAATAATCGGTATTACATTATGAATCAGGTAATCATAGTTTTACAGATGTTGGGTGGAATATTTCTCGTTTCTTCCAGTTACTCTTCTTTTGATGGTAACTTTTCAAAGTATTTACCGCTCGATGAGCAGAACCATCAATGTTTTCCCCACCATTGATAGCAATTCATGCATACTTTCTCTATACTATTGATCCTGAAAAAAAATAGTTTTAATAAATTGAGGACAGAACTTTGTATTGATCGAAACCAGATAATATATATACTTTGGTATTTCTCATTCTTAGAATCTTTGAAAATTGTTTAATTCATGATTAAAAAAGTCATTTTATATGTGCCAATGACATTTCTCGGACGCCAAGTTATATTTTGTTGAATATAATATTATTTTAGTATTTTTCTGCTTGAAAAATGATACCAAAGAAAATACTTTTGTAGAATCAATTATATTTTACCGTGCAACTAAGTTCATTCTATACTATTTTTAATTTTGATTGATAATATTGTGATGATACTATTTACGCTTGGTAAAATTAACTTATTTTATTTCCTATAAGATTATATCATATGGGACTAATTTTACGGTGCTTTAAATGTCTTATTAAAAAATGACGCGTTGAAAATACAACCTGAACAACATCTGCTTTATCACTTACTATTGTACTATTTTCCGCGTTTTCATTGATTGGGATTCCATCGAATTGAGGGTATGTGAAAACTCCAAATGTAGCGTTAAAGGGCTAAGGTTCTCCCGGTAAACTTTACCAAACAACATAACCTTACTTTTTACCGGTGGTGTATAAAATTTTATCTTTAGTTTTTCTGGTTCTCCTCAGTAAACCAGTGAAGCTTCTGAAATGGTGTTCTGTCAGCCGATGACTTGACCTTGGAACGATTCATCGTTTGTGGTTATTAGTAGTAATTAGTCGGTAATGTAATAGTCTATTCGAATATTCCTACTATAACCAGAATACCATTTTCGATTTTGGTCTCCGATCAAACTAAAACTTTTGGAAGTGGTGTGCAGTTATCAAAATAAACGATATATGCGTCATTCAGCCTAACGTTCCGATTTCCTGGAGATAGAGAAGAGAAGGGCAGCTAGGCAGAGCTTTTAGAAAATGTAGTTTTCACATGAACACTAAGATAAAGCCAACATTAAGGTATGCTATATGAAAGTACTTGGCCTGATGAGTACGCAGCCATTTTCTTTCTTTACAAAACATTCTTTAACAGTGGGACAAAAAAATTACTGTATTTGTATACATTACCACGATACACACAAATTTGTCCACTTTATTCCTCAGAAAGCGATTTTTTAAGGTAGCTTGGCATAAATTGCAGAGTTTTTCCCCAAGCACAAGAGAAGAAAGATATTATGTGGATGCCACATGAAAACTAATCATGGCATTCGAAAAACGAGGAAAAAGTACGTAGAAAATATTTCATCTGATGGGGTTTGGGCGTCCTTGAGAAAATGAATTGTTTATGTGGCACACAATCCTTTTTAAAATACTCATGAAAAAATTGATTATCTTACTTTTCGACTTGCTGAGTAATCCACTCGGAGTAGTAAGCAATATCAGTAATGACTATGATTCTATCATCAAGGCATCTTGAGAAGACGTCGACGATCGCTACTTGAACCCCGTTGATGACAACTGGGCCCCCAGAGTTTATTAAACCGGGAGGAAATGGATGTATTGGTGTCGCACATATCTGACCTGGCAATAGGCCTGTGCATGATCTGATAGTTAAGTTAACTTCATTCAATCTGGGTTCCATACCGAGGATTCCAAATTTCCAACCAGCGCTAATTACTGATGAACCTCTATCCATGATTTCTCGAGGGTGGATCAAAGATACAGGCATGATGATGTGATCGAAAAATATTGAACTGCCCAGTTGTATCAAACCTATGTCATTCAGTTTCATATTGTTCTCATTCACAGCGTACGACTCGTGAACTACAACTTTGGTGCTGAAATAATGCTTGGTAGACGAGAGATCTCCTATCTTTATTTTCACTCTGTCATAGCATCTATCTCGAACAAACGTAGCACAGTGACCAGAAGTTAAGATCGTGAATTTGTTAATGATGCTACCACTGCACACGTGAAAGAAATTGCAGTGTACCAAAGCGAGCGACGGATGTGTTGTGTCGGACCATTTCCCTGCTATGAGAGTAGGTTTTCCTAGAATAATACATTTATTTATGAGTTTAATTTATAATTATCTCTATTCTACCCTATGTCTCCATGGAAAAAATGCATATAGCAAGAAACTTTGAAAAAATAACCGTGTAACCTGAACTTTCGGACATTCTTTTGAGACTAAAACAACGAATATTAGTAAAAAAATTAAGATGGGCCGAAATCAATCGAAAAAAATGTTTTATTCATTATTTTGTAGAAAACGAAATAGAAATCAAACATGAGTTTATTCAAACCGGTCAAAGGTTTTCACCGTCTGATTTGGAGTGTAATGCTGCATGTACAAGTTAGAGAAAACATTTTTTTTTGTAATTTTTGAGAAATAAATGATAGCATGTAAATTAGTGAATAGTTCAATATTTTGGTTCGGGACAGGTGTGCCTAATGACGTTTCAAATAATAAAAACTTTGGTAACGGTTTGAACTTGAAGAACATAACTAATTCAAACTATCGATAGCTGTTCGGGATGGCAACCAGTTATTTTTAATTCTTAAGTGTCGAGGACTTGTAAATTACCGGTTCCGTTAGAATAAACCACAAACGCGATCAGTATGTTATTCATTGAATTTGTTTCTTGCTTTTCTGAAAATTTCCTAAATATACTGAACGAAAATATTAATTTGAGAATTATGAAAATCAACGAACTTGTATAAAATAAATCAAAATTATGATGTTTAACAACATTTTTTTTCTGATCCATTTTTTTCTTTCGCACACGTGCACACTCACTCAGAGACCTTATTGCATTAAGTCGTACTTTTGTCCTTATCAAAAAAAACTCGGTTTTTGAACTGAGTTGTAATCTATATCCAGTGGAAACATATTATGCTTTTGCAAATGCGTTATTTCAAATAGGTTAATGATACAAGAGAGTTTAAAACTAGTTTTGCAGAAAGACTTCTGGTCCCTTTCTGATAATATACAAAAATACAACTCACCAAGAATCAGGATGAAGCTCAACGTGGCAAGTATCTGGTGCAGCATGTTCGAAATACTTTGAATTGAAAAATAATAGTTTGTATGATATGTATTTTCACTGTACTGATGCCTTCCCGGCTTGAAAAGTACCCACTAAATCAATCTTTCAACATCTTTAAATACAGAAAAAGCGTGATATTATGCAAAAATCAAGATAAAATAACGGATGTCGTTCAGGCAGACTGATAAGAGGGATGACGATAAACTTAAAACGTGCTAGCAGACACGATTCAATTTTTCCTCCTGTAATGTATAGCAAGGTATTTCATAGCGCACTATTTCATTAACAAGTATGTGCGTGCATGTACGAATGCACGTCTATGTTAACTGTATATCAAATGATCAGAAACTATAAGCCAATCATGTGAAATTCTTCAGAAAGCTTCCTCGATAAGGGAATGAGATGCTGACTATGGAAAGTAAAAAAAACCTCAAATGAATGACCGTACTATGTTGTGATATAATATTGAATAGATAACGTTTACTATATTGAAAGTTATCTCGCTCAAAATTTGGACCAAAAGAATTTCGTTGAGGTTAAACGGACCTTGCGTGTTGTTTCTCACGGCATTTATCGATGGTAGTTATTCCACAATTTATCGTATAGTTTATGTACATCTTCACTATAAGATTGAAGTCGTAGTAAGCAATTGAAAATAATACTTACCGCTACTGGACTCAACATTATTGTAATACTTATAACATTGTAGCTTCTATAGCATACAGTGACAAATTATATTATAATGGCTGATAAGTGAATGAATTCCAAACAATTTGAAAATGAGTTTTAGTTTCCGAAATAATTACATGCTGTAATCAGAGCAGATGAATAAAGTATTTGAAAAGAACATACATTTCCAAAACACAAGTTTTACTTTCATATAAAATTGTAAAAAAAATCCGTACTCGTTGACTCTTCTTATGTAACTTTAGAATATGAGGCATAATAAATTCAATATCGATTTCCATGTTTGTAATGTGGGCGAACCAGGGAGTAAGAGGGAAAAATCATGAGAGGCGGACCTCGGGCCAGGCCGCTACGGTACCATCCTCACTCGTGCCTGGCGCAGATTTGAATCAATCCCTTGGCACACACGAATTCGAATCGGCACGCGTCTGGCCATTTTTTATCGGTGCGTGGCAGTGCGCACCTGTGCACCGACAGTTAGTGGCGCGCGGGCGCACCTGAAAGACGGCCCGCATGTATATCTTCGGTTGCCTTTCTCTCTCCGGGCAGCTGGCCCAAGTTTGTTGTCTGCGCACGTAAGAGCGATGTTCGCGAAAAGAGAAGAGGGTTAAACGGCAGTGATGGCGCGAGGCTGAAAGTGTGCCGCACCTGATGGACACGTTGAGACGCTCGTGTTTCCGAGGGGGCGACTGCTTTCAGGTGAGCCACGCGTCGTGGTGCTGCCGAAGGAAATGAGAAGGGGATAATTTCCAGATTTACTGCTGACGAGAGTTCCGTTAGAAATAGTGAACCGTTTGATCGTCTTCTTGCGAATCAAACTATTTGCTGCGGGCTACTGAGAAGTCTGGCAGCTGTCGCAAGGAAAGAATTTCATATTCCCCCCGAGTGTCGTTGTTTGATAAAGGCGGCTGAATCTGAAAAGACAAATATAACCTACGAGCGGAAATGAGATGTCTATATTATCAAACTATCAATAGATCTTCTATTAAATAACTCAGATTGCTTATCTCAAACTCAATTATATCTCTTGAATTATAAATGATACTCCAATATGTCTGGGTTGGCCAAGGAAGAATTATGCATCTTAGCGGTGGTTCTGCTTATATCGACACCTCCTACGATGAAAAGCACATTTGAATCTCGAGACAAAGGAAAGCCTCCTCTTAAATTCTTACAGTGGATTTTCACCATAAGGATTTAAGAGATTATGCACATTATAATCTCTTATAAGGGTCTAGTTCGTCTAAAATTATTTTAATTTCTAGAAAAAAGCTTACATAGCGAGTTCAGAAAAACTCTCGTGAAATGTGCTTTTATTCGCCCCGAGACCCTGACATCTGATTTTTTTTTCGTAGGTGGTATCGTAATATTTTTGTTGTTAGTATTCGTAGATATTAGTATTGGTCGATAGCCTTTTTAACGATGAATTAAGAATCTATACTAGTCATCTACTCTCGCGAATTGTTTTAATTTTCAGATTGGTAAATTAGAAAGATATGTCGGTCTTAGCCGAACTACGAAACAAAGCACGAAAACGGCTCGATGTGCACACGGTGTTGTGAGCAGTATAGGCATAGCCCGAGATGTGACAAGGGTCGCTGACTTCAATTTTTATTCTCCATGGCTCTGCGTTTCTCTTTTTCTCATTTCTTTCTCTCTTTTTATCTATTTATCTCTTTCTACTGAAGTTTCAATCATTCTAGCTTGATTCATCTTTATACTCTTCGATTTATTACTCTTCATCGTTTTTAATTTATCTTATAATTGAGTAAGTTTTGTGAACCGAATCGACGGTTCTCAGATAAGCTGCTATTGGAAAATATACCGAATGATTGGTATTTCTCACAGGATATATTATAGCCTCAGCATAAGTATTAGATGTAGAGTTACTTGAATCAGTACACGAATAGTGGAGAAATGAATTGAAAGAAATGCCATGTGGCCGAACAATATATGCGTATATCGAGCTCGGCTGATGGAAACTGGACAATGTCGAGCCGCTGAAAAAGTCCCCGTGGAACGAGGAGCCTGCTCGCTTTAGCACTCGGGAAAAGATTCATTTTAATTTGGTCGTAGGAGAGGTCCGAAGCTCCCGACGAGGCTGAAATTCGCAACGAAGGTGAGCTCGGGGGCTGACTCGGGAGCATTACTCTCGAATCCCCCGCAATTTCAATCTCTCATACTTTATCCCTCTGGTCCTTTTTATGCTTCTCGTTGTTCTTTGGTCTCTCGACGTACACTCCCTCCTTCCGCTCATTGTCCCGTTCCGTCTCTTTTCCGCCTTTTGTCTCAGCAGCTCGCGGGACACAGATCGTCACTAACGCACCAGCACCAGCACCAGCAGCACCAGTCTGCTGAATATTTTAGGGTGCAATTTCATCCCTCCCACGCGGCCGCCGCTGCCCTTTCGGGACCCCTTTCAGCAGTCTCTGCCCTGGCTCTGCCTCTCCCCCCCCCCCCACCTCTCTCTCTCTCTCTCTCTGCGTATATGACGAGCTGCTCCGGCCATTTCGACAAAGACAACGAAATTAATGGACACGCCGCTGATGCCCCGGGCTTGCGGCTTGCCCGAGTATCGTTCTCGCTGTATTGGCGCACTAGGACATAACTGAACGAGTACGTTAACGTCAACGTGTACAGTGTGTAACATTGCATTAGCAAACTGCCAGCGCCTATACGCATATTAATACAATTTCAGTTCGAAGCTCTGTTCACCTTACATGTACCAATGTCAAATGTAAACATCATACGGCAGATCTAATGAAATTATACTTGTTCAACGTCAAACTTTCACAAATTCATTGTCACTATTTTGAGATGGCGCATGTCAATATTCATAAATTTATGATTTTAGTAATTCTTGCAGTCCAGTACTGCCGCTTTAATTTCTTGACCGCTCGTAATAATTACTGTGTCACGACATTAAAGTCAACATTCGTTATCTGAAAATTCATTGCATCTCGTGCTGTATATTCGGTCAACAAAAACTCATTCTCTTAATTGCACACGCAGGGTTGACAGCATTCAGCATGATTGTACAGTGTGAAATGAAGTTTGTTAGCACTTGATCCACTGAAGTGTGCACACTGTTAGAAACAACGTCAAATGTACATTTTGTCTGTAAACTCATTGGATGTAATGAATTCCAACGCGAACTTTCATACATGCTGCTGATACTTCTAGAGTCAATGAAATTCTCAAAATATTAGCCACAACATTGCTAATCATTTTTCCAAAGCAAAGCATTGTGAAATGCGCTCCAGCTACGCTCGCAATATATTTCTGACGGTGTACATACATATAGCTGGAACACAAACCTAAAAGTTGAAATAAGTTTTTATCGTTACTTTTGTAACGTCGCCATGCAGACACACACGCACACACATGTCGTGTATTGTGGTGGTTTCCATAATGAAGGCAGCAAGGGTGGCTAATTTGTTTGGGATTGCGCGGAGGAAAATGCACGCGGCGAGCAGGGCCTCGCGCACACGCGTTCGCCCGAGTTAATAACGACGTGCTTCCGGTGGCGCCTCATGCCCCGACAGCACAGGGCGCGGAGCGAGCGCTGTTCAGCTGTTTTGGATTAATTTCGCCCGCTCCTTGCGCGGCCCTCCCTTCACGGATCGTTGGAGTCGGCGCTAGCGCACGGCGGCCGCGGCGCGAGCCAACCCCCGGGCGCTTTTCGTCCGCGCGCACTCCGTTCCGCCACTGCGTCCAAGCGTTTCTGTTCAATTTCATACCTTTTCCTTTCCACGTTTGCCAGATGAGCTGCTCGAATTTTTATGCCGGATTGCCAGGGAAACGAGCCGCACCAACGGGTTTCCACTGTACAGCCAGCTGAATGGTTTGTGTTCCGTTTCAGTCGCGCCTTTTGTTCGTTTCCTGCGTCTTTTGCTAGTTTCACCAGTCGCGCAGGATAACTTGGGCTTTTTTGGGGAAAAACTCGAAATTCGAATCGCACGTCGTCTCGCGAGTTTCATTTTCTTACATGCGAGATGGCCCTGGGAAGAAAATTCGATCGTGCATGGTGACGAATTAAGACAAGAAATAATTATTTTCATAATTGTAAATGAACATGATCATTTGAATGACATGAGATATTTATATTTCAAGACTATACATTAAACAATGTACAATTACATCATATCTTACGTTTCAGATGCCGATTGATCCAGCCACAGAGTGGATAACTTGACGATTTCTCAACTTTGGTTTCTTTAATGACAACGGACCTCGAAAATTGTAAGGCAGATCATCAGAAGTTTTCGTATCGCAGGCGTTGACTGATTAATTAACTTCGTCTACAGGCAAAGCTATAGATTCGATAGGACCAACGGTTTGAACCTATAAACAAGGCCAATTTTTCAACGAATATATTTTATTTCAACTATACACGGCTTCTTGAAATGTCTACTGGTATAGTTGTATCAAACTTTAATTTTTTGAATCGATCACTTATTTTGAGAATGAATCGCGCGACAGGATTTCGAATTGGCCTATTATTGCACACGGTGATAAAATTACGCTTGACTTGACAGTCTAGAACGGTTTTCCCAAACAATAACGAAACATTTTTTAATCGAGATCAAACATTGCAATTGTCAAGTATACATAGTTGAAAATAGCGCTTCAAGATGTATGCACGCAGGATAATAGAAAATTCGTCCGAGAAAGCCGAAACACAATAGTCACGACGCGATACAAGGCGTAATCGAATTATCGTATTGAAAATAAGAAAATTCGGGTCGAAGGAAAAAAAAAACTGCTTTACCGTAAACAAGCCAGGCACCGCCGGTAGAAATCAGGCAGGCCGCTCGTAAGACAGGCCGCGGCGGGGATAATAAGGAGCCGCGGCGGCCAAGACGAGCAGGTGGTGTCGGCGCGTGGCCCGCTCGCTCACGCCACGTGCCAGCTGAAATACACGTAAGTATGCGCGCCTTGGCGTCCGCCGCGTCTGCACCTTGGCGGCCGGTTTCTGATGTCTTCCCCTGGGCCGGCCGCTCGCGTGTTCGAGCATCGTGTTTTCGTTTCAGGCTGGTTTCATGGGCCCTGGTTCGTCATCATCAGACCTACCGAAGCTCATTGTACCGGTCCAAGCAGTATCTGTGCTGGAGGATTCACTACACAGCATTAGGATTTTCCCTGTGGAATTTTTTTTTGAACCGCCGAAAGAAGCGACATTCCGCTTGTGAGGAAATTGATTCTTCACGTCTTTTGAAGCTTATAAGACATGACACAACAAAATTCTGTTCCTGTGTAATCAACGTGTTATACTTTTATTTTCTTTACAATTTTCTCCGTTATTTTCGAGGATGTCTGTAAACGCGGTGAACGAATGAAATGAGCGTGAATTGCTTCATTTAATTTGTTGAAGGTTGTGGTTCAACCAGGTGGTTCAAGCTGTTACGGTACATATTCATCCGAAAAGACTTTTTCTTGTAATTTCACTTATTCACAGAAATACGTCATACAGACGTGCCACACAGCAGCAAACGTCTTCGAATTCAATAGCGTCTCTCTTTTCTTCGTCAAATGAGTGAGCTCATTTATTCACACTTAATATATCCTTCCGTATATATACGCGTGGGTATAGAAAAAGTGTCGTGAATGCGGATCAGCAAGCGGGTAAAGTATGAGGGCTGCCCGAAGAAATGAGGGTTGGAGGGAACGGACAAAAGCGCAGACGCTCGCTTACTTTGAATCGAATGGATTTCGCTGGGCTCCACCGAATCGACTCTCAAACGGGATTTCGCACGAGGGAAGATGGGAAAAAATATTTTTGCTCGGTGCACTTTTGGTGGACCCTGTGGTCTGGATTATGTAGATCCTTTTCCAGGGGAAGATGTATTGTCGGAACGCGTGCCAATGCGAGATTTCCCACATTTTAAAATTTTTCACTGAGTTTTGATTCAGACGTGAGCTTTGCCGGTAGTATTCTCGAGAATTTTTTCCCTCGTGTAGAGATTCGATTTAGATTTGCTCATGAGTGTAGTAGTGCAGTCACGTTCTCTACGAGTCTCGAAAAATTCTTGAAGATGCGATTTTCCAAAGTGAGAATTGGAGATAGTATCGGGGGTTGTATCAGAAATACACAAATTTTTCCAAAAAGTGATTCTAGTATTTGTTATTTTCACACAGAATTTTCTTCGACGCGTACATCAAAGTTTCAAGCAACATTTCGAACGTTAATAATAAAAACGATTGTTGGTGAATGATTACCTTGAATGGAAGTTGTACAACTGAACGCATTTTGTTTAACGCAAATAATGATAGCCGTTTTAATTTGATTTCTCTTTGCCAAAAGGGGTGAAGCACTTTAATTACAACATCCTCTTCTACGCCCTTTCATGCGTGAACATCAGTAGATTCCAGACAGCCAGGGTAAATATCCAAGCAAGCCTCTGTATATTGCAGCAGACTTGACTTGCAAGGGTTGGATTTTTGCGCGAGGGTCGTTGAAACTTTGCGAGAGCCGAGCCTATACTATAGTATATATATATATATATATACACTCCATTCACAAATTTTCTCTACCAACGGATATTTCTCGTCCACCAATTTTCTAAAGTACTTCAAGTCTGTTTGCCAATCCCTTGCAAGTATTATTCCATACCCTGGCTTGAGATTTTTTTTCTTTACTTTCTCTTACAGGAGCCCCACGAACAACTTTTGATCCTGAGTATTCGGACGCTATACTGTACAGAAGACTTGCTGCTTTTTTTACAGAAATAGAAAACGATAACATGAACACTTAGTCGTTTTGGCTGTGTTTAGATGTAAAACCGTGAAATTCAAATCGGGAAATGCCGAGATCCTTGATTTATGTTGGATTTATAAAGTCACTAGCAGTTTACAGAGATAATGCTGAATTTAGAAAATACTTCAACATAAATATGCTTTTTATAATGTGCTTTCTTAAATTCGAATAACGAAAACAGGCTTGTTGATTGGAGTATTCTCTGCCTTTGTTCTTTGCTATTTTGACATACTCTTTCACGTACCATTGCCCGGTGCACGCATATCATCAACTTAGAAATCGAAAGAGAGAAGAAAACCGAATCATAGTTGAATAATCATTTTGAAAGGTATTGCATATAGCCATACAAAATCGTAAACTCAATCGAGGGGCTCTCCATAACAGTTCAAAAGCGAAGAGAAAAACACGAGGAGAAGTGGGAAAAAAACGTGATGTTTGAGATACCGGTTGGAGATACGAGAGGAAAGGTGGACACGCGCCAGAGGGCCGTTGACGGAAAAACTGGAAAGGGAGAGGGCGAGCGAGTGACAGAGGCGGTCAGCTAATAATAGTAATGCGACGCGTGCAAAGGTGCATATCGGGAGGGAAAAAAAAGAAGCGGAGGACGGTGATGCGTGAGCGCGCGCGAGCGGCAGGAGGAGGGCGCGCAGCACCTGTCTCTCGCGCGCGCGCACGCGCCCGCATATACGGGCCGTCTTGCGAGACGTCTTGTTAAATTAACTCGCTCGGCGGGTATATACTTGCTCGCCCGCGGCTTCACGATGTATGTAAGTTGCGCAATGAGCCAGTTGCACCGATGTGCTTTTATCGTCCTCCACGGCTCGAGAGATACTGATCCATCGTGGCGTCGCGTCGTGGCGAAATCCTAATGACAACTGGGCTGCACACGGCAGGACTACGATCCCTCTCTCCGGGGGATGCCCCTTGACTTCTCAATTCGGCTCGCGAGCTCGAATTAGCCGCGCGCCAACGCGATTCGGCGAAACCATTCCGAAGTGAGAGAAGTTTCGGCTCAAATATATGACGCTTTGGGGGCTGCAAAGTCACGCGTTGTCAGAGGACAACCAACCTCTAATGACTCGATGCAGGCTGGTCGTTTTTTCTCGCTAGGATGCCGGCCGGCACGTCAACCGAGATGAAGAAAAAATTCGCAAATGAGTTTGAAAAAAACGTGAGAGTCGAGCTAGGCGAGTTTTTTACCCGCCGCTCGAGCGTTGTGAATCGTAAGAAATGAAGGACGATGGGAAAAATGTATAATTATAAATTATACGTTATGTTCCATAACAAAAATCCACCTGAATTTCAAGTTTTTGATAAAGTTCGTTGAAAATCTTTCAAATGTTTCAAGTAATGTACATGCGTGTATATTCACTTAATTATTCTACGTTTCAATGCACATGAAAGTCAGTTGGTCTAATGAAAAGCAACTTGGAATATTTTCCTTTTCAAAGTTTGAAAATTATTTTATTAACTTTGAAATTTGAGCCTCAGCCATTGATATTTTCAAGTAGATCATTACACCTTCAATTTATAATGTTTTATCCGTAGATTAATTGGATTACTTCTCCTTTATATTAATTTTCAGATTTCAATAATTTTGATGTATAGAGATTCGTTTAGATAATTTTTCAACTGATTCGATAACGAGAAAATGAATAGTTCGAATAAAATAGTACTATTCATTTATCAATTTTATTTTAACCAACTTTGCAAGGAAGGCTCGATAAAAAATAATAAGGTTAAAGTACCGAAGAGAAATTGATGCACACTTGATTACGCAATCGATTGTTCAAGGCTCAAATCGAATCGGCCCGTGCTGGCAAGAGTCTCTCTCTCTCTCGGATCCTGCAATTTCGTTTGAGTGAAATCCTTCATAAAGCGCCCACTCGGCCTGGTACATCCTCCTCTCGGGGCGTTAAAGCCCCGAATTACAAGATTCAGTAGTGGCTGGCGCGCAATAAGAAGCCCCGTATCCGCTATCAACTTTTCGCGCCGAAAGCCGATCATCCTTATCAAGGGCGGGAGCGGCGTACTTACTTAGCGCGCACGTTGGGACACGGGAGAAGCGGGGCAAAAAGAGAGAGGGCAGGGAAAAAGAGGAGAGCCCGGCGAAGAGGGCAGGTGTTGCGGCCACCTAGCAGCTGCCTCCCACCTGGGACGCGGCCGCGCGCCACCAGATCCCTCCTCCTCCTCCTCCTCCTCCTCCTCCGCTCAAACACGTTGTCCCGCCAGCATTGCTCGCGTGCTTTCGACCGAGAACTCCTCTCTCTCCCTCTCTGTCTATATACCTTCGACTATGGCCAAAGGCTCGTCGGCAGTCTGCTGCTTGCTGTTTGCTGTTTGTAAACACGTGGAATTTTCCATTTCGAATTTCAACGAATTTTATATGGTTTTTAAGGAAATTCATGGCTCGGGGCTTGAAACGCATTCGTCTCTCGTGGTCGTTTATGTAATTTATGACGGGATTGATATGATCTACAGATTGATATCACTCCGGTAATTATATATACGCGCACCGAGAAGTTTGTCGAATACATGGATCTACGAATGCGGAACGGCGTTAGAAAAATTTGCAACCATTTCGAGTTTATCAAAACCGAGCATGATAAATAAGTATGCGAATGGGAAGTTAGGCGGGGGGGGGAGGAAGAGGAAGGAGGGCATTTATTAGAAAGTTTTTGCTACACTAGTCTTATAAGCACAAAGTTCAGTTATCAACGTATAGAATATTCTGAACCTGACAACGATATCTTAAATTAGACGATACCAACATTTTTGAGCAAAAAAATCGATTTATAGAGAATATACATATTTTCGATTTCGAAAAGCATCTTTTGAATATTTATCAAAAAAGTTTCATAATTATCTTGATCAGGTTTATTCTCGAATAAAATTCGAATTCTCTGTGAATTAACATATGAATTTGAGAGAGCTAAAAATCACTCCAAAGACTTTATTAGTCATGTACAGTATTTGTCAGTCCAGCAGTATAGAGCAAAATAATTTTTTTCATCGTGTGAGGCAGTTAGAATAAAATCTTATGCCGGTTAAATGCTTTTCTATCCCACATTCATTCCTCTTGAAATACCGAGACATTTTTTAGTTTATTCTTAATACCCTGTGTAACTTTGAAACATTTTCAAATCATTGGATTAGAAAGTTATAGAACTTTCAATTCTTGTATCACATCCTCTGAATGGTAAAAAAATTATAAATGAAAAATGTTATTTCTAAAAAAAAAATAAACATTTTATTTTTATTTTCTTTCGATTTTTAGACTCGAAATGAATTTCACCCATTCTATTCGTTCAAACGAAGAACATCGAATTATTATTAATTACTCGCATTATTCTTGAATAACTTATTTTTTTGGCATAAGTTGAATGAAGTGCTGCTGTTCAAATACAACATAGTAAAGTCGTCAACCTCTTATTTATTAAAATAAAATAAAATGATTCCTATAAACAATAACGAAACGAAAGTCACTTCAAACCATAATTTTCCGAGTAATAATGTCTCTCTTAAATAACTCGAAAAAGCAAAACGAACACGAAATAAGCCTACCCTAAAAGAGATCTTTTATCTCTCGGACGGGGATCCGCTCCATTTACTCTGGCGCACGCCGCACGTAAGGCGCGCTTATACATTCAACGACGTATAACAGAATGGGAGTTGGCATCACCTGGCCTCCCGACTACCACAAATACAATGACAGAGTATCAGTATAGGCACACGCTCGAACGTGTTCGTATAAATGCTCTTCCAAACGCGTCCCGCTGCTATGTACTTCTGGAAAATTTTCAAGTTTCTTCTTTTTCTTCCGTGTTTGGATGTTTGACAACATATCGCTGATAAGTTAGTGGTGGGAGCTGTATATACCGTGATTTGGGAATTCAGCTACTTTCATAGACTATATATTATGTCATATAGTTTATGATTGTTCCAACATTTTTCTTTCGACTGCATAAATTAGTGTCAAATGAATTTTTATGAATTTTCCTGATGATATGCTTCTGTCAGATTTTGATTTTGCAAGTGTTTAATTTTAGTTACTGTACCAAAGTCACGTTCATTCTGATAATTGAAGTGATTATTAGCAGAACCTAATTTTTAAAACTGAATTTCAATCAATACGTGTTTTTGAACTGATTGAATTTCTTCTGCAAATAGATTCTGTGGGAGCGAGAATTTTATTAACATTTTGATAATTTAGTAAACTGTATGAAATGACACTATATAATTTATAGCTTTCGGATGCAAATTTGTTAAATCTCATTAGCGTTTTATTGATTTAGATATGTACATATATACGGAAAAATAAAAAAGTCTGCTGTTTTGCAAATTTAGCTTACCAGTTGATATAATAAGGAAAACTATGTCCCAATTTCAAAAAGTATTGTGCCCGGTTATCAAGTATTATTTTCATGCTTTCTTTTAACGGATAGCAACTTGTTCATGCTATACACTAACATGACTCAATAATATAATTCAAACAATTTACAGTGTTTCGGGAAAAACTTGAACGTAAACACTATAAACATTGTATCCAACTATTCATGACCCTTTCTGTGTGATCCCTCTTCACAAAATTGTGATTCAGTATCCCATTCTCTACTCAAAGGGAAAAAGCCTGAGTCATCAGACATACTGTCGCCTAGTATTTCTCGTAACATTCAAAGTATTACAATGATTTCATCGTCTATATATAGTCTCTATGAAAGACAATATGATTCATTTTAGCTGTTCAAATTTCATTCACATAATCTTATTTTGATAGTTATGTTTAATTATCTATCACGCGATTGTAAAATTATTTTATAAATTTATTCCATTGACAAAGATATCCTGCCAGATCTGAATGTCCTGTTCCCGCGATTGTATTCTAGATAATTCATGTATTCGAAACAATTCTTTTGCAAAAACTACAGTTTTTGCAAAAGTAAAATTGAAACACTCTGAAAACGAGTGCTCTGCAATCGAGTGTTCTGAAATCGGCGTATTTAAGCAAATCATCAATTCAAAAGACATTTGATTAATAACTTAAAATATTCATGTTTACAAAAGTTATAGAAAATATGAGTAGATGGAAAATAATGAGATACGTTATTGTCTATTTCTGAAATAGTATTCGCCAGCACGCGAAAGAATATATAAAATTACGTTGAGAAGTGGAAAGTCGGAAAGTGTCGACGAGCGATTGAAGAGCCATTTCCTGTTCGACAGCTCGTACCTTACAAGCAATCATTTATTTATGGAAATAATTGTCCGTGTAATATTTTTTTATAAAATCATATTTCTGTTGTCAAAAAGGGTATACATAAAAATTTGAGCGTCCTATTTTATCAGGAAGTGAGTTAATCTCTGATCATGAAGTTTTCACCTTCTCGCCTTCGATAAATCGATAGATTGACACGTAGCGGCAGACACACAGGCAAACATGGAGAGCAAATTAAATGAAGCATTTAAAATCTCATGTGTACGGCGTGCAAGTCATGTTTTGAGATAATATGATGTAGAAAAGTGTCTCCGCTGTCCAATAAAATTTTCTCGACGACGAAAAAAGCACATCCAGAGTTATTATTCAGCTTTTCGCGAGGTATGGTACATCAAATACGTCTGATTAAGTTTTCTGCATCAGGAAATAAAATCACATTCTCTGATTAAATTCTCCCCATTTGGAGTACGCAACCCACCTCCAACGTGTTAGCTGCGAGCTAATAATACGTATACAGTACATAATTCAAACCACAATAAGCTCGTCGCGAGCCCGGTATATGCCACATCGCAAAAAATGTCTGTCAGTCAAAATTTTCCTCGCACGCAGGCCCGCGCGCGCACACCCCCATTGCACTAATTAATGTCAAATTAATTTCGTTGCCCCTCTCTGGAGGAATTCCGAAGGGGTTGCGTCCTTGGAGCTCGTCAACTGTCGGAAGTTGCCACAAACCACCTTAATTAATGCCGCGCGCAACCCTTCTATCATGTGGCCGCGCGTGCGCGCGATTCGTAAAAAGCATCTGCGATCAGTCACTAGTGTTATGAATAAATTTCGAAAGAGGAGGTTTGCCGGACACACTTAGGGTGGTATGATGTTTGGTGCCGACTCGTGATAAGCGAGACTGATAAAGCAGTGACGCTGGTCTGAGGTATAGTTATCTTTATAGACTGTAATTAACGTACCTCATAACTGCCGATGGCGTTTTTTCAGAATTTTTCAACAGGGGACAAATGCATTCGGACGTTTATGAATCGCGTGCTTGTCATTTGGGGTTAGTTGTAGTATGCCTCAAGTGTTTCTACTGTGATATTCGTTTTTGATATCGTAGTACCCTCCTCTTATCACTCCAGTGAGATATTATTTGATAGGAGAATATTTTGTCATTTGAATACAATTTTAATATTGAGTATACCACACATTGTTGGGAATCAACATTGTTCTCGTAAACTTGACAGTGCGGTGCAGGCGATACATGAAACTTTCGATCTTTGAGAGAAGTTGTATGATAAGTATAGGTTATTGGTATCGATCGTCAAAGTCTTGTTAAATTATTCATCGCAAGTCATTTTTACATGATAAAATATCAAGATGACCTATATATACGTTCAATTATTGTTATACTATCACTGTACTTTTGGATTTTACTTATTTTTTCTAATTCAACGTTGCACATGTTAAAAAGATTGCCTGTCGTTATCTAACTAGATTAATTCTGTATCAAGTTTGGAAGATCGAATCAAGGCCTAATGAACATCACGCGTGTTAGGTAATATATTAATTTATAGTCAGGGCTGGCCGGGCGAGTTGTCAGAATGTTATAAAGTCTCATACGTAGAGATTCCAAAAGCATTGAACTGAAAATCATTGACCATGGGCGTGAGAAACCACGAACTTATTCGTATATGTATGGACCGTCAAACCATCAACAAGTTTCAGAGGTCTGATGTGGTTTGGCTGGTTGCAATCGGCGAATGGGCCACATACTGTTCCATACATTCTTAGCTTGTGATAGATTCAAGGAATGGACATCCACGAGCTTACTATGAAATAACCTAGGATTATAATAATAACACTTTGCTCAACAAGTGCGCAGGCGCTTGTTTCTATAATGATAGATCAAAGTGAGACTCGATCAGTTAAGTATTGTGTTTAGTAAAACGGTTACCCAAAGCAAAATGATTCTGTTGCGGTGGTGCGGTAAAGTCTGATTCGTGGAATTCCTGTAATCGCGATTGATCCTTGTGATTTATTCAGTTCGATTAAATACTTATATCGTCACACGGAAACACTGACGAGTTGCGCGCGTGTATTTCATATTCAATATTGCACAGACGCGGCTAAAGCCTTTGTATGGGACGAACGACTTTCCCCCTGACGTTTTAAGAAGCCGCCGTCGTCGTAAACAAAATATATTCAAAACACTGACGGTACTGTGCGATTTTCTCGGTTCATCGCGCTGCGCAGGATTGACTCTGGCCGGACTGCTGGGAGCGCGGCGAGGAGGAATAATATGCCGACGCAGAGAAGCGCGCGCCTCCGTCGGGCCTTTTTCTCGCGCTACCTTTACTTCGGAAACGGCGGCAGCTGCCGCGCGAAAAATCTCTCGAAACAAAAGCTCTCCGTCGCCGAAAAATTCCAGGCACGGATGGGGCATCCAGATGCAGGTATGCGCGCGCGCGAGAGCGACCATGAATATTTATCCACGGGCCGAACGGCCACTAAATGTTACACCAACTGGCGCGCGCGAGAGCAGCGAGCCGATGACGAGGGCCTTTATTGCGTTGGCAACTCGCGGCTGTTTACGGCGCGGCCATCCGAGAGCTCGCAGCTCCACTGCACGTATCACCGGCTTCAAATCGGCTGCTGCTGCTGCTGCTGCTGCGGCTTCGTCTAGATTGTTCATTCATCTTCGGGAATTCTCAGGTGTATTTGGCCCGAGAAACAGTGATCGGCAATTGATCGGTCGATCTACCCCCGTTTATTTTGGCGAAGCTCTCGTTTGGATATAGCCAAACCTTCTCCGATACTATGACGACGTGTCTTACGAAGAAAGACAAATGCAATCTGTCCGCGAAGAAAGACACAACTCGCGTCTGCTCGCAAAAAGGATACATGGCGCACATCCCACAATTTCTCGAGGTAAAAAAATATATGGAATGAAAGCTTAGAATGAGTAGGTTGCAATTGATAAAAAAAACAAGCCTTTCCTATAGCTTAAACTCTTTTTTCGTTAATATTCGCGGGAGAATAATTCCGACATTTGTCTTTCTTCGCGGACAGATTGCGAGTTGTGTCTTTCTTCGCGGACAGATTCAGTTATGTGTCTTTCTTCGTAAGACACGTCGATGAAATGTCCTGTTCTGAAAATATAAACGCAGAGCATGAACTCGTCGGGCTAATAACGAAGCGTCCTGTATGTAAATTATCTCACGTTTGTAATCTCACATTGGAAATCAAACAAATGCTCGACGAGGAGAGTAACTCGTCACGAATCGATGAGGGCACCTGTTCATCGACACGACATCCGTAAGTGAGCTCGCAATATCAGACAATCATCTTACTGTGTACATGATCCCGGCGATAAGACGCGCGCGTCCTCGTGTGCCTCAACCATACATATAAAAATGCTCGTGCATCGGTTACCGTGCTGGCGTGCAGCGAATCGCCCAATACATATACTGCCGAATCGAGATTATTGGGCAGGCCGGGGCGAAATCGCGGCGTTCTAATCCACGGGCAGACGCCACGTCCGGCCGTCTCTCTCTCTCTCTTTCTCTCTCTTTCCTCGGGCTCCTTTGGCGGGCGAAAACCGAGACACAAAGCCGGCGAATCTGGTTCGGAAATTGCAGGTTGGCCGTCTCTCTTTGTTGGGCAGGTAGACGCGATCGTTCGGCCAGCAGGTATACGGCTGCGCGTCTGCTGCTGCTGCTGCTGCTGCTGCCGCTGCTTTCTTTTTGGGCCCCTGCGGCGGTCGGGCCTTTTTGTTCGCGGCTCCTCCGCGCGCCAGCGTATATATACAGCCGTTCCCCGAATCTGGACCAGCCGCTCCTTTCTTATCGCGCTCTTTAATATAATCCACTGGGTGTCCCTCTCGGCTCCACCGCTGGCCAGACTAGCCACGATTTATGCCCGCGCGCGATTGTTTTTACTCTGCTCGCGCGCACCACTTGCTGCAGCTGCATCGAAAATTCCAGCTCTCTGCGAGCACGCGGCGCGATATTGTTGCGCGAATCTCCCTGCATCGGCCCTTCGCTTTATCAATCGAATCAATTCACGATCGTTGCATATTTGGCGCTCGCGCGCACTCAAGAACGTCGGGTTCGCTCGAAACAATTACAATCTTTCGCTGTTATATTTTCCCTCTCTCCGAATGCGATACTTCATTTGCACAAAGCTAATCAAACTTATTGAGCGCGATCGAGAACGTATCGTATGCAGCGTTAGATTGGGTATTCAGCGGATATCGAGGAGAGAATTTAATAATCTGTGTGCGACCATGAAAACACCCCCGCGCTGTACGGCTGTGCGACGAGAGACAAAACGGAATGAAAATACAAATCCATATCAACTCCGAATCCTCGTCTCGAGGCGCAATAAGTTATTTGGAGGTATATGCGGGATTTGGGCGCTCGCGCGCGCGCGGCACGCGGCCCCTCATTAAGCCGAGCTCATTTTCGCCGGCCGACCACGACGATGCGGCAGCGCCGCCGCCGTCGCCCTCTGTGTGGCCGTAAATTAACATATTGCGGTCCAGCTCGCCTTTTTTCGGCTCGTCGCAAGCTGGACGCGCGGCACACGTCACCCGCCCGATGTTATTAGCCGGCGGATACGGCGCGCGGCTTGACGAAATCGGGCGTGAATTCGCCTGTCCCCCCGTGCGCCCCTCGTCTGATAAAGATTTTTCAATATCGACTCTGACTTAAATTATCTTTTTCGGCGAGCCTCGTTCGATTCGACTTCGTTTGAAGATTTTTCGAGTTTTTTTAATGACCAGACTCGTAATCGGTGGGAGAGCGCGTGCGTGAGGTGGACGCTTACGTTATTCAACACTGAAACATTAATTTATGCGTAAGCGGGCGTTGAAGGTAATTTCACTTCGAATAGTTGTTAATTTATTATCGCCGCGATGACAAGCGATTATGATAATTCAAGATCACTCGGACAGTGCAAGGGAAATACTGCGTTTGGGACAAAATTAAATATGGGATTCGTCGTGGTTTGAGGACCTTCACGACTTTGATGAACCGGAAAAATTCAGGAGTGCATAACGTACGAGCATGTAGGTACGTGTACTTGCAAAAAGTACCCAAGTATTCCCTATTACTGCATTGAAGCTAAAAGCTTCCCTCGCCAGTAAGTACAATTGTGAGCTCTCAACGACTCGCGTTCACCAATACATCGTTTGGTAATCAGAGCTGTTGGAGCTAACCGGTAATCGAGCGCAAGGACGTCCCGTGATGTTGGCGTGCAATAATCGGGGATACGCCTCTCAATACGTGAGCCACGCAAACACACGTGGAAAAAGAGAGAGGAAGAGAATACGTGAATGCACGCAAGAAGGAGAAGGAGCGAAAGGAAGAGATCGCTGCAGCCCTTGGCGGTGTCGGGCGAAAAACCGCGCGGACTAGTCGCGTGCTCGCAGGCTCGCGGCTGCAATTTATTTATAGAGCGGGAAGACAAAGCGCGAGACAAAGCGCCCGCGGGGCTGCGTAGCCACAGGTACACACACACACACACACACGCACACACTTATGTATATAACGCTTGCACTCATGAAAGTTTTCAGGGCCGCGAGCGTGTGTGGCCGGCCTTGGGTATATGTATGTATATATATGTGCTCTTCCGATCGGCAGCGAGCTCGGCTCTTTTGTTGCCGATCGTCTTACTCGCGCCAATTTCGGCTCGCTGCTGTTGGGTAGTTTTCGACGCGCTAAGTGTTAATGAGCTCGCGGCCGACACCCGACAGGCCGTTACACGTTACTCTCTATCACGTTGCTGACGAGGTGATTGCGAGAAAATTTTATCGGCTCTCGAGAGCCGGGAGATTTCAATTTTCGAGCCGTTCAACTCTTTGTGCGATCGCCCCGGGCTGTTGCCTCGAGCCAATGTCAGCCACTATGCGCAGTATACGATCATCTTGTTTGCGCACTCGCGCATCAATTTCGTTATTTCGATTAACCGGTCGGAATTAAGTTTATCGGTAAATTGTATTTTTCACTATGTTTTACAAATTGAGATTTTTTTCAATACGAGCGAGTTTTTGGTCCCATTGAAGCTTCGAATAATTAATGTACCGTCTATTAAACAAAATAATGCGGACACGGGAGCCGCGCAAACAGCGGCTTGATTCACCATCAATATTCGATTGGTCCGTCTAATTCACGAAGCGTTTTAATCATTACACAACGATGTAAACTATTCCAAGATTATTGTATTATGCGCCAAAGACTTTGTTTGGATAGTTAGAAAATCAAATTCAATATCCGGCTCACGTATAAAACTCCTTCCGTACCGTGCCTGCACATTTACATCTTCGAAATTCCTAGCAACAACGAGACGTACTACACATATAGTGGAGTAGTCGAGCTTGGAGCTCCAGATATGTGGCACGTCTAGTGGGATAAATACATAATCACGGGAAACTCCCGTAGCCGGCTAACGATGTCTGATCTCAATATGTATGTGCGGGCGGCATTGTGTTAATACAGAGGACCTCATCGAGTGTTGCGCAGTGGCCCTGCTTTCGCAATCCCGATGCACGTACACACAACCACCTACACACCTTCACCTTATCTCCGGAGCGCAAGCAAACTTCGGCTTGTTCGTACATAATTTCAATCCTCGTACGTGAATACATTTGCAATAATCCTACATACACTCTTACAGCTTCTGGTCCAACCTTTTTTTTTTTCTAATAACCAACTGTTTGGTCCATGCGTAAGAATCTGCGCATGAAAATACACGGTTGATATAAAGCACGTGAAACAACGATATCCCACCATCGGACAACATTCAATGATTTACGCGCGATCCTAAACGACAACGGTGCATTAATTCGGTCATTAAAGCCTTTATGAATCGTGACGACAAATAAGAGTTTGCACTCGCTGATAATCACCCGGTCATCAGTGCCGCTGTTCCGAATCGCAAACACGCAAATTTTCTATTAAGGCGCTTTATTTCTCTTCCATTCGCACACACCCCTCCACTGGCTCGCCAACTTTCTTTTCCTAAATGCGTGCTCCTGAGTACATAAACGTGAGCACGCGCAGCATTATTCTCCCGCGAGGCAGCTCGTAATCGAGTTCCTTTGGTGCTATTCCGCTTGTACGGATGTTAGCTCGCACATCGTCACGCGTATTGCGCGTTTGTAATCATGCGCTCTCTAGGGTAGCGGACGCTAATAATAATGTATGGTAGATATGCGCGCTAACATGACGCTTGGATCTTTGTGCTTTACCCTGCACTCGGGGGAATCGCGCGTTCTTACGCAGTTAATCAGCGTATATTTCGTGCGATCCATTTCTCTTTGTTGGACTCGCGAAGTACTGGAAAAGTAAATTAAAATCTTGAACGGTTATGTAACCGCTGCACACATATTGGCCGAAGGCTTACGTATTCTCTAACGTCATGTTAATGTATAATATTCGTATAATTCATATAAAGTTGATCAACACACTACTGACATTTTTTCTCATGATAACGAATTATAAATCATCGACGAAAAAATAACTGATAATTCAAATCAAATTTGTTAAGAAGAATGTCACAAAAAAATTTAATGAATATATACTCTTGAAAATACCGACTGAGGTCTGAGAGTCTCGAATAGATCCAAACATTGACAAAAACTGTCTTGCGAATGTTCTCGAAATTTTCCATGCATCATTCCACAAATCTAGTTAATAAGACTCAGGCATAAGTTTCAACTCTGGAAAATCAAAAGGCTTGTCAAGTTGAGCTACCGAAACATAATACAGGGAATTGCTTATCATTCGTCAATTGTTCAGAATATCCCCAAGCCGAGATCGACGAGTCACCATAACGAGTATTTCAGAAGCCACTTTTTCACGTTTACAAAGTCTCCTTCAAGAGGAAACTACAGTTAAGTTTCATTACACGTGAAAGATAAAATTGTCTGAATCGGAGGAGAGACTCGAAGGCTGATACAAGCGGGCGGTGGAAAAAGCTCCAAACTTGCGAGGTGAAAACAGCATCGAGCTTTTGCATATACGGTTGGGCGGGAGGGAGGGGATGTAAAATAGCGCTGGTTCTCGCGGCTGTGCGGCTCCTTTTGGCGCGAGAGACGCGAGCCCGGCGAAAAAAGAGGCCGCATCGGTGGCGCGCGCGGGGTGGCTGGGAGCGGCGCGCGCCACTGGGAGGGAGGCCGGGGCTTCCGGGGGGATCGGCCGCGCACCGCTTCTTCGCTCCCTCTCCTCGTTTGTCTCGCTCGCTATTGATCCCAGCGCAGCATCCACCGCGGAATAACGACGCGAACTCCCTGTCTGTCTGCCGCCCCACTATATATATGCACACGTTTTTTCCGGCCCTGGCGCGCGCGCTCCGATCGCGTTTTGTCCCATTCGAATCGTCGCGCGCTCCCTCAAATGCCTGCCAGTAAATTGCAATTGATATTCTTCTGGCCGTCGACGCGCTGCTTTAACGAATCACAATATTTGCGTTCGGAATGCATTAAATTAAATTTGATCCGAGCGCCGTTCATTATCGAAGACGAATTGAAATGTGTTATATGAAATGTTTCATTATTCTTTTCATTCTTTACTTTTCATTCTCAATTACGGCGAGAGTTAACTTGAGGACACTGGTAAAAAGGTTCGAATTTCCCTCAGGATCAAGATACTTTTCTTCTTGCTATAGCGTCACTAATTTTTTTTTTTATTTTGAACCAAGATTCAATTATTGGGAGTTAGTTTGCCTTTTTTTTTCTTCAAGGAATTTGCTTGGATGGTCTGTCTATGGTCTTTATGTTGCTTGGAATGAATGCGAGTCACCAAACGCAACATTTCTTCGTGCGGGGAACTTTGTCACGAGGAACTGAGTTTGTCACCGTATATTTTTCTTATTTTATGGCGGCGTCATGATTACGTACTTATCGTGAATCACGAGGCGGGAAGAACCACGAATAAGTGAAATGTGAGAGAGTTCTTTGGCTGCCATAAATCCGTTCAGTGCTTTCGCCGCGGCTGTGTAAGTTGAAGCAGTATCCCAAGGATATGGAATTGAAGAAGCTTGCCAAAGAAAACACGAGCTCGTATTGGCGCTGCTCAGACTCAACGGGCAGCCAATATGACGCGCGACTCCTAAATAATCCAATTGATCGTATTGAATCGAACGCCGAGCCGAATATAATCGTACTCTAGCGTCAAGTCTCACGCGACCGCCGGATCGGCAGCCCTTGTACCCATGCGCATACCCCTCCGAGCGATCCCACAGCGTACGCACTTGAAATCACGCGCCGACTTGAAAACGCGGGTGGTCGAGCCTATGTACCAGCTATCCATCACCCGCGTTCGTCTTTGCGCGTGTCTTGGTCGGCTCCTGGCTGGGCTAAGGGAAAAGCGAGCCACGTGCGTAGCACGTGCGCGCGGCTCCAGCCAATTATTGCGCGTGTGATTTTTGATTGCCGACGGCTATAGCTGCTTTGCCTTGGGAGAATTTAGGCCCGGGTAATTGGGAGCTGTCGCGAAAGTATATGAATTAAGTGAACTTTCGTGTTCCGCCGAGCTTTCGCAGGAGTGTACTTGGCGCGAGAAAAAGTACACACGTCCTGGGGGGAGAGCCGATGTATAAGCGTATACCTTGATCTGACATTCAATTTAATCCAGTTTGATGATCGACCCAATCATGATATAATATCGTCGTTGCCATTTATGGATTATCGCCGACTGATGATAGATCGTAAAGTCTGCAACTATTTCGTATGTTTCTTGCTGTCCGGGGCTTTGACTTTATGTCCCACGATACTTCAGCCATTCTTCCCGTCATACTACATCGTGGATCATCTAGCGGAACGCGTAATACTCACTACATGTAACGTTGTATGGGAGCACTAACTAAAAATTTTAAAACATTGATCGAGCAACTGTGCACACGCAGCTCTTAAGTATACAACTATAATTGAAAAACTACTCCACAGTGATGCAGTGCATATTTTCGCAGCTGCGAGCCTTCTCATGTATGCATGGCTGCGGAGATGTTGCGCCGGCGATAGTGGCACAAGTGGCCATACCGCTCCGCCGGCTTTGAATGGAGCGGCTTCGGTGCGGCTGCGGCGCGGCGCGGCGTGTCACCCCTGAGTGATCCCCGGGCCAAATGAAAATTCTGCAGCCACGTGCTGTAGTATCTCGGCGTGTTTTGCAGATTGGTTCGGAGCCTCGAGTGTGTATTTATTGGAATTGGCAGGATCGCTTGCCGAGATGGAGATTCTAGCCGGTCTCGGCAGTGCTCGGCGGATTATTTATCGAAACTCGTGCGGTTCACAAAGGACCATTGCGAGTTGGCTTTTGTAGAGGAATATTGTATTGAAAAGATGGGAGGCGTGAATAATGGGCTGTTCAGATTAATTTGTGGATGTATAATTGAAGTTTCAAACATCAATTATTTATAAGTTATATTCTGCTTGTTACATGAATTTTTTGTTTTTCAATTTTCGCGAATGTTGTAACATCACACGGAGGATGGAAATTGGTTTTTTCTCAAAGTTTTAGAAACGTGATCTGGTTAGTTTTTCCACACCTCGGGCATTTTTTCAAAAGCGCACTCGATCAATCAAATCCTCGCGGGGATAATTGCGCGGCACTCTTCGACCCGCAGCTGGCGAAAAATGTATTTCCCCCACTTGTTTTCCCCGTCGGCGCCAAGTCGATTTATGGCCCGGACAGATACCGAGGGGTGGGTCCTTTTCTCGGGGATTAATTAGAATCGGTTGCCTGGCTGCTTCGATTGGGTGTAATTTTTTGCGTGGATTGAACATGGTGTGTTTTCTGAGTTATTTTTTACATTCGCATTCAGAATTATTATTATATTCTATATGTAAATCTTCCACATTTTATGAATGTTTCTAAACTTTCAAAATATTACTACGGTATAACTTATATGCCCGTGTGATGAAAAATTTTATATTGAACACATTTTGAAATGTGTTCTAGTGGCTTTTAAGAATATTCTAAAAAAGTAAAAAGCAGTTATGTAAGAACTTGGAAAAATTGAATTCCGTTCATTTAGAGTCACTGTAAGTCTTCTTACACAAAGGAAAAAGTCGTTTCGAAAAACTGATATCGACTTCACTCTGTCCCTAAAATGGAGGAGATTCTCACGCAGGGTACAGTCGATGGCAAGATCTTCATTTCTCGTCAGAAGTTTTGATATGCCAGAAGTTGTAGTTTTGCAGCTCTATAGTACGAATGCTCATACAATTTGAGAATTATATTATCTCCGCTCTTTTGTTTTTTTTTTAAATTCTCGAAACTACAAAGTTTTTACGCCGTGGGACAAAGAGAGGAACTCGCAGGATGACGGAAAACTCCGATTGTACGGATTCTCTACAGTATCTCAAACTCATAAGAATTTAAAACTCATGTGTACATCAGACGAGGGAATGTTGATGGTGCAGTGACTTCTTGTCGTTACTGTACCTAGCGTCGCCACGCAGTCTCCCCATGTACATAGGTGCACGAGGGGCGCTAGTGAAAGTGAGAAAAATACACCGGGCAGGAATTAATACGCGCAAGGGGCGAGGGTCGATCTCATTTGCTCGCCAAGGCACGCACGAAAATTATCTTCGATGTATCCACGTTTTTTTTATAGTAAACTTTGATGTGACTGATTTCCGAACCGACGTTGATCTTAGAGTGTTAATATATATTTCAGGGGCACTACTGGAGGTTTTCCATGGCGAGCTTCGACCTAAGAAATGACAATTCTGTATTGCTCTCTTGAACGTTCTACCAGAGATTCGGATTGTTTGAGTAACTTAAATTTGAGATTTTATGAGTGACGCAATGTCCGTGTATCAAAATCTTATAATAAGTAGAACTCATAATGGTAAGTCAATTTTCATTTTGAAATTCATAGCTTTGAAAATATGTTGCTATTCCAATAATGGATAACGATGGTTAATAATATTACTTTTCTTTAGTTGATTTTTCTATATCTCATTGTGATACATTTATCGATCAATAACATGTTTTCTTAAAAGAAACAAACATTGTATTGATTAAGTGTAAGACATTCATATAATTATCTTGAATCTTTTGGTACTCAATGGATTAAAATAATTTGAAGATTGGTTGGGAAAGTTATTAGAAAGTTATTAGAAATTTATAATCAAATAATGGAAGAAGAGATTAAATCAAAGCCATCTGCAAATTATTCAAAATTTATGAAAGAAACATAAATTCATTTGAACATGGGGCGCGTTTTTAAATAAATCTCATGACTGTTAGTGACTGTTATTTTATATATATAGATAGATATATACAATCGCACAAATCTCACAAATCCCACAAATCTCATCTTCGATAAGACGCGTCAAATATTTATATTTAATAACTTCTCATCAATATACTTTTAACAAATTCTTGAGTAAACATCAATTCAGTCTTTACTGTACATAAAATATATTCATTCCTAATTAATAAACGTAATCTTACGTATCATTCACATCATTAATCTTCATCGTCATTAGCGTATATTTATATAACTGTTTTCTATCGTAGTCAAAAAATACTATTAACAAGTTCAATGCTATCATATATGGTTTGATTAAGGAAAAACAAGGTAAAAAATGTATGATTGAATCATCATCACGCAAGTCAAGCTTGACTAAAATAGCAACATTAAGAATATTTAAATTAAATTTTTTTCACTAAAAAGTAGTGAATGTAATTTTATTGTGCTACAGTTAAACGATTACTTTAGCTATTGAGAAGCAACAACTGATTAATCTGTTGGGCTGAACCTGTTAACTTTCAACCAAAATTTATGATCAGAATCGAATCGATGATCACCATCACACGAATTCGAGCTGCTGTTTTTCCACGTCAATTTCAGAGTGTAAGAATTTGATTAGAATAGAAGGATTACTTTCTCCCAACTGGCTTAATAAATTATGACCTACGTCTGGATAAGTTCCACCACGACATGCCAAAAGTAAACATAAATGAGTAGGAATTTCGGGAATTTCGCATGTTTCCACTGACGTCCCTCGCAAATCAATTTTTAGTCGTAAACCGTTTTTGCGGGCTTCAACAAAGTTTATAGCCTGTTTCAAAACTCGATTTGTAATCTTTCGACAATGAAAAAAATCCAAAATTTCAATATTCTCATTTGATACTATGAGCTTACAGATACCATCATCTTCTACGTTAATGCACATAGCGCAATGTAATTTCTTCAACGTCGTGGAATACTTAAAAGCTTGATCGGAAATTGTCGTGTACCGTAGGGATAAAACTTCGATTTTTAGTAGCCTCGTGATTGTCTGAACACCAACGTCCGTTATTTCTCTACAGCCTGAAAAAAAATTAATTTTTCTAAACTAAAATCAATTTATCGTCTTTATATGTTGAAATATAATGTTAGTGAATAACATCAAACAACTAACACTTTATATGAATGAACAAGTAAAATTAAGATATATGGAAGACAAAAAAAAATGAAAAATATTGAAGTATATACTTTTTCATTATTTTTTCGTTCATTTTGATTCTTAAGTCACTATGGGTTGATTGGATTTTTCAAAATTGAATATTTTATTCATTGGTACCGAATGTGATTATTTTTGAAAGAAGTGAAAAAAAAACTTATGCATAAGTTATGTTGATAAAAAAACATACCATTCATGTGTAGCTCTGATATATTTGTACAGTTCCTAGCCAAAATGAGTAAAAACTCATCAGTCACATTTGCTTGAGAAATATCCAAACTCTCAAGCCTTGTCAATAGTGTTAATTTACATAAATCCATTGTACTATAAATATATCTCGTCAGTTGCAATTCAGTTAAGCTCTCTGGTAGAGTTATTGAATCCTCGCGGTTCTTAGATGGAGAATGACTATTGATGGTTAGAGTGTGAAGTTTGCGAAAATCTTTAACAGCCTGTATATAAAGAAAAAAGAAAAAAAATTGAATAACATACAGTAATATCACTTTGTCAAAGCCTTGGAAAGCTAAAAAAATGATATTATATCACTCGAAACTTGATGTTTTTTTTAAATTGTTGCACGGGATTTCAAAAATTACTTACACTTACAAGGTGTTTTACAGTAATACGTGGACAGTTTTCAAGTATGATAGTTTCTATAGATTCTGCTGATAAACTCAATAAACATGCTCCATTAATGTTATAGTTATCGCATAGACTAAAAAATTTAAGATTTTGATTTTTAAAAAATAGTTCTGATAGACATTCATCATTACAGTCATCTGCGCAAGAACCTATAGAAAGAGTTTTTATCTTATGGCAATTGACCGTCAAAGCTTTAGAAGCTTGGTAGGTCCATTTTAGATCTTCAGCATCGATGAATTCAAGATTTGTGCAAGATCTTCCAACACGGCGTAAAATATCATCTCCAATATCAAAATTAGAGAAGTCAATGTGAGTTAAAAAGCGACCGCATCTTTCCAAAACTCGTTTAAAAATCTTCGTTTGACCAGATCTATTTTTTTTGCAGATTTTGAATCCCCAAAGGGCTTCACTGTCATCTATTTTTTTTTCATTCCGCCAAGCGTCTTTACTAATATTTTGCCAGCGTCTGCACACTAGAAAAAAAGTATTATTTGAAAATGTTTTTTCATGCAAGATCAAAGTGGGAGAATCGTTTCTAGAACCTACCTCTTTCTATTTTAACTCTATCTTTAATCGGAAGATACTCGAAAATATGCACCAGACAGTCGTCATTTAATATATGTATAAGCGATTTGGAAACGGACAAAGGATCTTCAGACACATTTTCAATGGAACAAGAATCCTCTGTATATTTGTCACAAGTTTCCATATTGAAAGTTTCAACAGCCATTGTTTTCCTCAGTTTTTTTCTGCGAGTTGCCATGTTTGCCTTGAGATTAATAAAAATGATTTTCAAAATTTTATTCAATATAGTGGTCAGCAAATTATTGAAATCCTGAATACGTCTGTATCGTGCTATAAATAATAAGAGAAATCAACCGATACTTCTGTTGGTGACAGCTCTCTTGGAAATTTCACGGAGTTATATCCACTATCGGAACATACTTCGAAGCATACCACGGCGGTAGATAACTTTGTGGAGTGTGTAAGACCGTAATCTATAGAATTATCGCGAACGTGTCTTTTTCTATAAATGTGTAGGATCGAATCTCCTACATGAATACGTCGAGAATTCGAGTACCATATTTAGCGTTACGTTAAGCAACCGGTTAGCGCATCGATAACATTTTCAAATATTATTAATTTCATCGAAGATGCTCAAATAATTCTGAGCAACTACGAAATGAAAATATTCGAATTTGACAAAAAGATAACTTTAATTTTTACTCAACTCAATATTTCTAAGTTAGAAAAGCTACGTTTGTGTGATAACTTGATGATAATATTCTGACTGGATGGTTTATTATTATCACCGATCGTTGTTCATGGCATGATAGATATAACCATATCAGGTCTTATTACTTATAAAATAGCTTGTTCTTTTATTGTTAGCATATGCAGGCACATACTGTTAGCCAACAATTCAAACGTATATAAAAATTATCTCACCTTTGAATCAAGTTAAACAATTTATGGATCCAATTGTATATTTACAATGCGTAGAATCTAAAACTAACTCCGAGTCCTCCGACTCCTTCAAGATTTGCATGGATCATGGACAACATACGCAATTTTCAAATATGGAGACTCTCTTTTCAAAGAAACTCGCTTGACGACTAGCTCAATATCGCTTCTTCGGGTTCAATTTTGCCAAAATATTTCAAAATAAACAGAGCGAGCAAGTGTGCCGCGGAGTGTTGGACTCCGAGCGCCGAGCCAATGGGAGTAGAGTCAAACTTTGTTATGGTTCCCTAGGCTGCTCCCATTGGTATAGCAGCGAGCTTGTTCGACACTATTCAATCAGATATATAGATGAGTTTGAAGAGTCAAGGCGCAATCACAGCGGGATTGAAATTATTTTCATATTAAGTCAAGTTCACATTAGAATGAGAAAATTTTCTTTGTCTGCCAATTATGAATTGGATATATACAATCAGCTGTGTTGAAATCACATGATCGACTGCATGTCAACGAGAATAAATCTTTCAATACAATATTGGGTAAAGGCTACAAAATCCAATTAGGTTTATATTATATCGAGCAAAATCTTTTGGAAAAACATTCATTATGAGAAAAGAAAGTATGCGTCTAAGAAATATTCGATTGTTGCAGATGGAACAGCGAACCATCTGCAAATTAATTTGGAACCACAATAAATACTCGAATTCAAAAGTACTACTTATCCATAAACATGAAACTCGCCCCCCAACAAAGATCTCCAAATCTACCCCTAATTATTGAGGATCACCTCGGGGCAACGTTGCAGACTAGCAGTTCACCTCTACAACGGTACACAGCAAACGCCACGAACCGGATACAATTGGGCCAAATAGTCGCGATGCGGTTCGGGTTACAATATGCCCGCGGCGCGGTGGTGGCGGCGGTGGCGATGACGACGGCGAGTCAGGTCGCCTTCACTCCACTCCCTAGCCGCTATACATCCCTTTCGACCGTTGACGAATTAGCATAACCGGGGAGAGCTGGTTTCTCGTTCTCCCGAGCGAGTGACTTCCGCCGAGAGGCGAGGGGATGCCCATGGTGGGTGGGTCTGATTTTCAATGAGTTCAGCCGCGGAAATCGAGCAGGATATTGAGTTTCGGTTTTGTTCAGGGGTGTCGAGTTGAGCGAGCCGAGTTTTGCCCTAGTGTTTCGGCCTACGGATTTCAACTTTGTGGTGAGAGCACATCAATCTCGAAATGTTTATTCAGTCTCTCCCCAAATACTACGTTGCTGACTTTGTAAATTGTGAATTTAGATGTTAAATAATTCCCTGTGAAAAGACACCAAAGCTCACGAGAGTGTGTATGTACTACGAACATACATATATATGATATCGCGAATTTCATTCATGTCGATGGAATCAATACCTCCTGAATTACCCTTTGACACTGATGAAAATGACAACCCCAAAGCCACATATTAACATCCGCGCTACATTACGCACTAGAATGAAATGCTCGTTGCATAAAGTCACACAAACGAGGCCTAACAATTTCACCCTCGGCAGGATAAAAAAAAGTAGCGAAGAAAAGAGTGCTCGTCGCGAGAACAGCGGTAGCAACAGCAGCTCTGCTCTCAGCTACACCTTAATTAATTAAAGCATCTTGCGCACATGCGCGGCCGTTAGCTGGCTGCTTCTTTTCTTAGCTGCTCGCACAAAAGGGTTATTTCTTATTCTGGTTGCGCACGGGAAAAAACCGAGCTCGATTCGCTTTCATCGCGAGCCGGCTTTGTTCTTACTAATAAACTGGTTTAATGAGTCGGCCCAGCTCGATTCTCTTATTCTCCGGATTGTGTTTTGGTCGCGCGCGCGCGCACACACAGATCGAAAGAAAGCCCGGCTCCTTTTCGCGTTCTTCAAGGCTGTGCAGGGGAGGCTGGATTAGCACTCGAGACGCCGTAATAACGACTATAGCTAGGGGATGAACGGACCTCTGCTGCTGCTGCTGCTGTTGGCTTTCCGTTTCGCGCTACGTTTGATTAATTTGCGAGCGACTTTTGTTGTTCGCTGATGCTGGTTCTTTCAAAGAGTTCCTTTGTTCACATAAGTTGATCACGACTTTTAACTCGTCTCGATAAGGGAAAATGAGTGTTCCGTCACTGGAAGGCTGATAATGCGAGGAATCAATGTATTTCCGTCTTTTTTGCTTTTAAATCAAGATGAAGATAATTAAATCAACTTTCGGATGGAATAAATCTGGTAAACTCATGTATCATACCACTGATATGGACGGGTAATTCAATTCAATGATCAAAATGTATTATGAAAATAATAGTGACATTCAAGTGGAAACGTTATCGTGATAACGACGTGTGTATTAGCATAAGAGGTCTTTCAAAAGTGTTCATTTGGGAGCAGTTCGCTTTTTCTAACTCAATTGAGAGATCCTGGAGATAATTGTCATAATCATTACGTAGGCTCAGAGAATCAGAGGAGTTAATAATGGCTTTCAGAAATCTCACGTAGAAAATACATTGTACTTATCAAAAGCGTATTCTAATATGAACAATGAAATTACAGCTTGCATCGCGGGCAGTGGCTATCGACGTTCATGTATACAATCAGCATAGCTATATCGACAGCGCAGCAAGGCTTTTGAAGTAAATTACTTTCTCCTCGTTTGCCTCCCCTCGGCGAGCTAGCACGTCAAGTAGTCGCAGATCACGCCCAGCCACAACTCCTGGGGCGTGAGCTCATTTTTCTCGGACAGTTATTTGGGATATTCAACGGGACGCGGCCGTAGGAACGTATACCGCTATAGCTTTGCTCATGAATAAGCGGAGTTCGGGCCGACTTCGGCTGCATTGGCGAGCGATTATTTATAAAGCGTGCTTGGATAGAAATCTCACGGGTCGCCGCTCCCGCCTTGCGCCACCGTCTCGGGGGTTGCGCGCGCGCGCGAAAATAAGTGCGGCTACAGAGGAGAATCTTATTGCTGTTCGCTGCGGGGAGGATTTCCGGAGACTTGATGAGATTTTTCATAGTGTTTCTGGCTGCAATGTCGGGCTGTTTCATTTTGACGAGTACTGCTGCGACACTTTCAACATTGTTATTCTATGCCATACTCGTCGGGAAATATGGCTTATGACGTCTCCTTGACGATTTGATGATTTATACATGAGTGCTTCGTCAGACTATTCGTGTCTCTCTAGTCTATCTGCAAGCTCGACTCAACTTCTCTGAGAATTCCTCCAGTCCTTATTTATCGTTAGAATTCAAGGATTGAAAGAACCTATAAATACTTGATCCTTTTTATATTGATATCCCTCGTGACAAATGATGATTATGCCTCAAAATTAATTGACGTACATGAAGTACGAGTAATTCTGAATTTGCATGAACTGGAACTTGTATATGGGTTTCTGCGACTGCGACGATCTGAGAATTTGAGAAGGGTTTGAATGGAAATCGATAGAATTTATTACATGTAAATTTTGTTACGATAAGTCTATGGCAACATTTTCGCTTGGCAAAGTTACGTTCTCAGGTGATGTACATTTACGGTGAGAATTCAGTTAAAATTGCTTAATCGAACGAATGATAGTATAGGGAAAGTATGTATCTCATTGTGATTGAGTCGGTAACCTATGTTACTGGTTACCACGATTGAACTGATTGACATTCCAAAGCTTTGTTTATAGCGTACAAGTAAAATCAAACATGGTTGTAGTACCAGTGACTACTGTGTTTGGGATTCGAATTATTTGAGGAAGCTAATTGTTCGTTTCGACGATTGTATATAAAAATAAATACAATGTTTCAGATTTATATTCAATCAACTAAAGGTATGGTGGGAATTGAATTCAAAACAATTCTCACGTGCAATCAAAAGAAAAAAATGCTATCGTGACTGGATGCAATAAAGAACTAATGTTGATATTGTTGAATTCGTCATAGTAGTAGATAGGTTCTTCAAAATTAATATACCTGACGAGAGTATTATTATAAAATACGAAGTACTCCAATTCGTTTGAGAGCAGTGATAATATTTGGCGAGGTGTGGTAATTTTACACCAAGATGCCATCTATGTAATATCTAACGTATGCATTTATTTCAGTACAAGCCAATAATTATTGGCAAAACACAACGCTATCACGAAGGTTTTCAACGACGTACTGGTGGGAGTTTTCTCCTGTTTGAGAAAAACAAGTCAGTTAATGTGAAACGAAGACGTCGGAAGAACGATTGATAATGGGAAAGCAAATTGTTCACCACCAGCCTGATTGAGCGGGGGCAGCCCAAGTTCCGTCAAGCCGCATTCGAAAGCACCAGGCCTGTTGGGAAGCGCATGAATCGGCGCCGCACATGGCAGGAGCCCCCCGAGCAGCGGCGGCGGCGGCGGCGGCGGTGGCTGGCATATCCTTGCAGCTTGGCCGCGAGGGGTGGGTGCGCAGGCGCAGGGAGGCGCGGCCCTGACTATGCAGCGCAGCGCCGCGGAGCAGCGCGCGGCTCTCGCGCGGTTCAATGTTACGCGAGGCCAGTGACCCGAGGGCGCGGGGCACGGACCTCCGCCCGCTGCTGCCGCTGCCGCTGCTGCCGCTGCTGCTGCTGCAGCTATCCCGGGCGAGAGAGGAGCTTGCGCCCCGGGATCCACACACCTACCCGCGGCCAGCCGCTCGTAAATCCTGCGCGCAACCAGCCAGCTTCCCGGGCGCTGCGCAGACCTTTGGGGCCGCACAGCTTGTTTTCACTCGCACCGCCTCTGTGTGCTCTTTCATTTTTACCACGCGCGCACCGGCTCCCCCGGCGAATCAATCCCACCACTCTTGCCAACCCCCCGCCCGAATCGACTCTCCGATTCATTCGCGCATTTGTTAATTCATCCCTGCTTTTCAATAGATCCCCCTCTCGCGACCCTGCCCCCCCCCGGCTCTCGCCACTGTCCCCGCAGCTTGTAAACATTCAATAGCAACATTTCTCGAGTCTACGTCTGTGGAAATGATTTGTGTGAAACGTAACGAGCGTATTGGTGCGGGTTGTATACATCAGATGTCTCCCAATGTTATCATGACTTGCAGTATTTTCAGGACGGAAGAGAGCTCGTTTGGACTTCATTATTGGCAAAAATTAGCGAATTTCTTCAGGTCTATTTTTGTATTTTTCGACACTCGATTAACTTGGAGCCCTGAAAATGAATACCCATTATTTTAGGCTTGGACTTCGAGCGTTATTATTTACTCATTCGATCACGAGTAAAAAATAGTCATCAGTAGCGCGAAATTTATTGAGATTAAAATTGAAATACAGTATTGCGAAATGTACTAGTCTTCATCGCAAAATTTATAATGAATGAAATATATTAGTCCTACGTGGAAAGTAAAGTAATCAGGATGAAGAGTAAAATATTTTCATATGTTCGATTGCAGATGGAAAACAAGAAATAACCGCTTCCAATAATATGGGCTCGAATGCTTCCTCGTGATTTTTTTCTTCCCATACGAATTGCGCGAAACGTCAATTTGTCGACGAAACAATAGTAGAAACTCGTTGAGGAGTATTATTCTCAGCTCATGTAATTATCCCACAAATGAAGGAAACTCATTCGTCAAGAATAACGCTTAGTACTTAGTGCACTGGTTGCAAAATGCGCTATTTTTAGTATCAAATAATTTTAGATGATAGTGTCGCTAGTTGAATTCTAATAATTGGATGAAATTATTTTGTATCATTCATATAATACAATTTGTGAGTGCATCAATATTATATTTTATTCGATCCTTCATTATTCAATTATGACGTTTGTGTCCTCTTTTAATAATTTATTTGCACTCTGAAACAAACAGCGAATAATTTATTTTCCGTTTTCCGTTATTTTGACATCTGTTTAAAGGTACGGTACGATTTATTTCTATATATTTCACTTAAGTGATACATGACTATTAATAATTTTTTCTTTTCAGTAGTTTTTATTCTGCTGTTATGTACAATACCGTAGGCCCGAGAATGTCTCTGGTAGTAAATTCTATGTATTTTTCCTGTATAGAGTTGAAATTCGTTAGTTAGAAGTCTAGAAAAAATGTATAAATAGTCAAAAACGCGATATTTTGAACAAAAAAGAAATTGAAATCTTTCTGGATCGAAATATTTTTTTCATCACTTATATAAAAAATTTGATCATTAAATCTTAGTTCTGTACACTCGTGACGAAAAATACTATTCGATACGAGGGATACAAAGATTACACACATTTACACACAAACGCATACACACGCACACACACTCATGGGCTCGCATACAGTCACGTGCGTATATTCGCTCATAAAGTTCTCGTCCTGAGACATCACAATTCCGTCAACAAGCTTCTTTTATAAAAGCTTTTATCTACATCGTCATAAAGCAACATCAAAAGTTGCATTTAGGCGAAATAGAACTAGAAGTTAGTTAATGAAATATTATAATGATGGGAGAGAAATGTTATGTAGAAGAAGTAGAGACAGCATTTCAATGACATGGTGTGAAAAAGAGACAGAAATTAAAAGTGCATTAAAAGAGTAAAATAACAGAGAAATGCGATGCAAGCTTTAACAATCGTAAAATTGTGCAGGAGTGAAGGAGGGAATATAAGAAATAGAAAGAAAAGAGAGAGAGAGAGAGAGAGAGAGGGGGGAGAGAAAGTAAGTACTTCTACAGAAGACTACTTGGAAAAAAAACGGAGGTGCACTTGCACACAGCCGTTACGATTGTCTATTTAAAAGACAAATCTTCCTACATTTCAAAAACGTTTTGAATATTTCCTTAACTTTTTTGTGGTACCACAAGCAATAAAAAATGAAGAATGTTCCCAAATGGCATCAATAATCAATTCAATCTACAGTAAGAGAAGTATTCGCGGCTCTCTATAATAATTATCAACCGAAATATATAATATATAATTTTCAACATTGACGATTCAACGTAAGTTGCGACAACAGGACGGTAATCACTGGGTGCTTGACAATTGCCTTCGAGTACATAAACATAAACAATGAGAGAGACAAGACTTAATTGATTTAGATCTAACTATTGTTGTTATTTGGTCAATGTCATTTAGTTCATGTAACCCCTTTAGTTCAACCCCCCATCATAAAACCCCTTATAAAACGTTCATGAAGCATTAAAAGAAAATTCAAAGGAAGAATAAATAATTAAGCCGGGCAAGTAAACAGATAAGCAAAAAACGTTCTTTTTATCGTTAAAGAAGCCATGACAAGAATGATAAGAGAGAGGGAGAAAGAGAGAGAGAGAGAGAAATGTAAAAAGAATTATCCAATTAGAAGAATATCAGCAAAATAAAAACCGAACTGAGAAGAGAGAAAAAATAAGACTAACAGAAGCGATTCACACAGAGGATGAGGCCCTGTACGCGGGGAGTAACAAACCGTAGCAAGAAATAAAGAAAAAGCTCGTCCAACCGCGCCCGGGCTTTTTCTACTTATATCCCGGCGAGCTAGTGCAGCCCTTTCGGTTCATCGCTTGCGAATCTGCTCGCACCTCCCAACTTTAACGGATTTATGCTGTACGGAATAATATTCAGGAATTTATGAAATTTTCCCTCCATGGTTCGTCTCTTTTTTTGCTCCGTCCGAGAACCGTTTTTCGCTCTGGTCTTGTTTCGAAGCAGCGTCGTACTTTTTGAGTTAGATTTATGGAAAGTATTAAAATTTGTTAATTTGTTTGAGGGTGAGTTTTGATAGTGAAATTCTCGAACTTTTGAACTCATTAAGTTCCAGAGTTATCTCTATCGTGACATTGAGCATTTTGAACAGGTAATAGTTACAACAAAAAAAACCTAAAACAGGACACTAATGAAATAACTGCATTAGAAGTAGGATCATTTATCAGAAATTGGTATCTATTATTGACTCAAATAAATTTATCTACGACAAAATATTTACAAGGACATCGTAAAAATGTTATCGACGATATAAAGTGAAGATTAGAGAAATTTGATTAGCCGATTCGCATTGTATCAATTTCAGTAAGTAGAATATTCTTATAGTGTTGATGAATTTACGAATTTCTCACCACTAGTTTAATAACAAAATAAGACTAATATCTATGATTTAGGGACGCTGACAAGATTTTTTGAGGTTGTTTCCATAATCAAACTTTACTATCTTATATTCTTGATATATTCATTAATCAATATTAGTTTCAGTTATTAATGTATATTCTATATGTACATAAAAAAAAAAATTTCGAAAAAATATTTTCGAAAATTGAATATCGTATGTATGAAAATCTCAAGATGGGCTTATTCACTTCTCAATAAGACATTCCCTTGGTCCACTAACGAGTCCGTTCCCAGCGCAAAAATCGTGCCCGGGAGGGCCATAGTACTGTAATTCCAAGATGCAGCGTTTCTCTTTCGATCGTGAAATATCAGACTTTAGTTAGTAAAGTACAAGAACGATAAAAACTTTAGGAATGAAGAGAAAATATATCCAAGTCGAGATTTAAACGGGTACAGTTAAAACCACTGCAAACTACCCTAGACAGTATGCTTTCTCGAAGTTGTTCTTTAAACTTTTAATATTGAATCTCAAATGATAGCTACCACTTTCGAATAAGTCCCAAATTCTTTGGAATCTGAATGGGTTCCAAGTTAGATCATCTCGAATACGCTCGCAAAATTTTATTCATGGATATTGCTTTCATGTCTAGAGAACCTTAAAAGAGCTACAAGTCGTAAATAAGATATAAATTCTTTCAAAATTAAGTGGTCTTCAGTCCAAGCTTTCTTCAACTAACTATTCAATTTCATAGATTTTCATCCAAATGTTCATTAGAAAATAGAAATTGCGACTGAAAAAATGTAAAAAGCACATACAAGGCGAGCATAATATTTTGACACAAAAACACTACAGTTGATTTGAACATTTTAAATGTTATCTCCTTTCTAATGATTTCTCAAGTTCTAGAAACAAAATCTTGTTCCGAATTTTCTTTATTAAATTATTATATAAATGATCTTATGAATATAAAGTCTTTACATGGAATTTACGTATTTGTTTCACTGTCTGGTGCTATAAGAAAAATAAATGTACTTTTTCTTTTCATATATTGGACTCATGATGAAATGAAGTAACGGAATCATTATTATTATTATTAAAATAAGAAGAAGAAGAAGAACATAAGTTTATAAATGTTTGTCTTGGACAAAATATTTGAAATTCTGAAGAAAATTCTGAAGTTACAAGATTTTTGTGATTAATATGCAAGAAAAATTGATTGCTAAAGCAATGTTGTGATTGTTGTAAAAAAAACTATCGTTCGCAAGAAATCATCTAAAATTCATCTATGGATTTTGAATTCCTGAATATAGCAGCCATTGGAATTTCACTAATTGACACTTTGTTGGAAACCATAATGATTAACGGAAGAACACAACGAGAGCAAAAAATAAAAGGAAAAATGAAAATGAGAAACCGATCTGGCAGAGAGAAGTATAGGGAGGCCTCTCGTTTGGCGCGCGGCGAAATACATTTTCGAAATCACTTTATACAGCATGTGGCCGACGTTTATATTGTCCTCCCTCTTAACTTCGGGTCATCAGCTCGACCGATTTATATGTACGGTGCAATTTGCCGAGTTTATTACTCGACCGTGATGTAATCGTTTGGCACGCTATATTTTGTACCCTCTTTTGGGATAAATGGTCGTCTCGAGTTCTTGAATCTCGTACCTAAACAGTTTTGCCATTATTACAAAACGGTGTACAGTTTTTTTCCTCCGATAAAAAATCTGAGCTACATCTAAACCTAATTTTTGATAATATTTCGGTTCCAAGCTGGATTGAATGGATCGTGGATCTGGGATGAATACTGAAATATCGTGAAGAGCTTCTCACTCCAGCACTGTTCCAGAAGGAGTACCACGGAATTCTAATGGAGTACTGCGGATTCATGGATGGATAGTATTCTTTATCTTTGCCAATATTGACCAAAAGCGGGTTTATAGGATAAGCTGAAGCGGAACATAATTTTTTTATGCTGACGAGAGATAAAAATACCGAATGCCATTAAATTTAATACCATGGAGTATTAAAAAATGACGGGAGTACCGTAGTGAGAAGCCCCTAAGAAATATGCATAGGGAATGGTTCATTAATTATACAATTTAGATTCATAATGATAATAGAGAACTCAATAATGCATGGATTGTTCAAGTCTGAATTGAATAATTGTTGTCTCATTATCATTATTGCGGCTTGTACTTAAGGGGACACCACAGTCTCTGAGAGACCAATCCCGATGAAACACGCGAGAGAGGTTTTGGATACCCAAAAAGCATATATTTACAGCCATTTAGACCAATGTTTCGATTCGCCAGAGATATTGGTGAATTATTGTTGATTTTATGTAAGAACAATATAAATATTTATTCATGGATTTTGGTTTTTATAAATATACTCTACATGCACAAAATCGAGAATCATTCACAGAATAAATCGAGGCATTGGCCTAAATGTTTGTAGGTATACGCTTTTTGGGTATCCAAAATCTATCTCACAGAGTTTCATCGTGATTGTTTTCTCCGAGACTGTTAGTGTCCCCTTGTTAGTATTCATTGAGGTAATTATCGTGGTGAATGATGATCTAAGAATGCTTTCTGATTTTCTGGAACATGAAACGCGAATAAGATATTTGAATCATTGATGCAGTAAAATTTGACATCATATTTCTCGATCCTCCATTGTTAATATATTCAAACATTTTCTAGTACTTTTATCGATCTAGTATTCACTATTTACTATTTAATATAATTTACATAATATTCAATCGTCTCTTAGAACCGCGATCATTCAACGCTATATCTTTTCCTGTATTTTTTATAGGACATGAAATGGAGATAAGATTTTTCTTGTCGATACGCTTAATATTGAACATTCAACGATCCTCCAAATTCTCATATGACACATCGAGAAAAGAGCAACTATTATTTGTTTTCAATCGACGAACGCGGACCAATGGATTTCTCCGACGTCAGTGTAAAGTGAACGACAAAAAGTCTGCCATGTCTGCATCATAAGAGCTCACCCCTCACGTGTTCCATCCGAAAAAGCTCTTGCGCCCTCCGAAGACATCATTACTCAGGCGCGCTAAGCCCTACAGCGCTCATCAGACCATATACGCACACACAGACACGCCAGGCGAGCGCGTGAGGCAGAACAAAACAAAAGCGATCGGGGAGCCAGAGACACGTGTCGTTTTAATAAGCGCGCGGGTGCGGCTTTATTTACGGCGCATCTCGCGGATCGAACGTGATACATGCTTCACGAGGCAGTGAACCCTCGATACGCGGCGCGGCGTATTTTACACGGCGTTGCGGCCTCGTTTCCCCACGAGCTTCTTTGCTTCTTTCTTCGGACTATTCTTGGAGGTGCACCTGCCGCTTCTATCGAGTGTGGGTTCTTCACGCGCCCCACGATTACAGGGGTAACGAGGTGAACTTCTTTGGCGGCGCTTTTAATAGTGTCTTCCTGAAGGCTGACAAGTCTCTCGTACTGGATCATTCTCGCGCGAACCTCGACACGGAGATTCTTAGAGAGAAACTGCAAATAGAGCACAATAAAATGTTTCTCCCACACAAGAACTATTTTCACACCTATCGTACAATACTTGAATGATTTAATTGCTCAAATTTACAGAGCACGTGAGAGACATTAATTACGACGGACTCTAGAGGTACTAGAAACCGTATGATGTATTACTCAAATATTTAAATATCAGTACAATCCATGAATCTAAGAAACAGTTTGGAAACGCACAAATTACTACTTTGTCTCTTACATACCAAACATTTTATACTCATCATTCAGAAAAAATGCAGCAGGAGTTTCACGGGATGCTTACCTAAGGAAGCACATTAAGTCATCGAACATGACTTTGCCATTATCGCGCACGACGTTAATATTCCTCCCTGCGCAACCAGGCTCGGTACGTCTTCGTTTCTTTCAAGCTGCTCTCAATTTTATTAGCTTTTCCCTTCGATGCTGAACTCCTTCCCGATTTTTCTCCTTTGTCTTTCTCTCCACCGATAAGCACTGGAATGATGGAATATCTCATGAATGGAGAACCAGAATTTTATAATATAACATTACGAAGAAGATGTTTTTTGGATGTTTTTCGGAACTAATGTGATCAAATGTGATTCTGATGTGAAAAATGAGCTCAGCTTCTGATTATGTTTACAAATTATGTGAATCCTACAGATTTATCGATCAGGATAACTTCAGAAAATTGGAAACTGTTTGATAAGAGGCGAGACAGAATCAACGGAGTTGGTACGGTATGGACGACAGTTTGTGGGTAGACTATCAAACTTCAACTGATTCGTAATCTCATTAGAACCCGAACAGAATCCTGAGCAGCTTACCCGACAACCAATCAACTTGGCTCACTCCAGAAGTAACGATGAAGCAACAAACAGCTCAATCGTGTAGCTGTAGCATCTTTGAATTGTCTGGCAATGAAACTGTCAACAGAACTAGTGCCGCAAAAATTAAGTTCACCATTCAAGACTAAAATGTGAATTTGCTTTTATTACGACAAATGCATTATAGTTTTATGGAGGCAATGTGATATTTAAAGTATTAAGTTTCATTTCATTCGGTATTACCTTTCATGCCAAACGATAATATTTAGAAAAAAGCTTTCATGTATAGTGAGTAAATGTATAAAAATTCATATGACATACCTCTTTATTTTGGTAGATCAAAAACAATCGCATTTTTCTTGCTTTATTTTCTTTTAAATTACGATAAAAAGCGCATGTTTAATTTTGATATTGTTTTCGCAATTATCATTTAAGTAAGTTGTTGTGAAGAATGTTGGATCGTTAAAACCTTGAAACTTCGCAGTTTATAAATTTTTTTGACAAAAAATGGGATTGATCGAATTTTTTCATTTATTTTTATATTAGTCTATAGCCTGATGGTCTACAATGGTTTTCAGTTTTATGCCAAATTTTATTCGAAATTTTTCTGTTGTGATTTGGTTTCATCATAAGATCATGTGAGGAAAACAGACGAAATAAATACGATTATGAAAGCTTTCCTTCTGAAATGAGAATTTGCAATGATTTGAATGATATCGAGAATTATTAATACAATTTTCAATCCATTCACATATAATTTATTCACAATATGTTTTTGAAAAGTTCCTACCAGCATCATCCTGATGCCTCGTCAGAATACAGCCCGGGAAGCGTGATTTTTTTTTCTCGCAATCTCACTTTTCAATAAATTTGGAATGGTTCACTATGCCCGGAAAATAAATATTGATAGTTAAAACTTGTAGATATTATAATTTATTAATTATGAAAAGTTTTTATTTTCTACAACTCAACATCATTTCATTGAATTATGTTGAAATATTAATAGCATTTACTTCAACATGAAGAGCAGATAGAGGGCTTCGTTTTCTTAACATTGGATTCCTTCGAATAGAGGATATCAGATCAGTTTTATCGTAGATCATCTTGAAAAACAGCAGGATTTCGTAAATTGCTTCATAAAGTGTTTATTGCTCGACAGTCGATTTGATGTTTTGATGCAGATATGGTCTCAACCAATTTTCGAAGCGTTTCGTCAAATATATGTAAGATTAAAAAAAATAAGGAAAACCTGATATCTCAATATCAACTTACAAATAAATACAAATACTTATGAAATCTAGAAGTGAGAGTAAATCGAAATTCAACAAGGCGAGAGTGAAATTTCAATACGATTCTGGGAAAGCCTCTCATTACATGGCGCTCTTCTAATTCATTGGAGGGTGGCTTATCGAGGCCGGGGATCGGGCGCCGGATAAGCTGCCACGAGGCGCATAATTTAATTGCGAGTTTCGGGATCCCGTAATTCTCGCCAGCCCTTGGCTCAAACAAGGACAAGCAGCATGTCACGCTATGAATTCGAAGATGCGACGAACTTATATTCTAGCGAGGGGGTTTCTAGTTTGTACGCTTGTTATTCGGAGAATTTCTATTTCGGTTGAATAATTCGATTCACTGAGAAGTTTTCGAAGTTGAATTGGCATGCCCTCAAAAATTGTACGATTTGCAGAATTGTTCGCGGGTAGAAACACGAAGCGCAAAATTTAAGTAGAAAATGTAAGTTTTAGGTCAGACAACGGATTAGAGGAATTTTTACTCTCCGCTAAAAATGAAAAAAAAAGTATAGAATAGAACCGTAAATTCTATTATTTTCTACTTTGAACATTTCCCAAGTGTGTGTCAACATGTCAAAAAACTATTGAGAAGATCTAACAAAAACGATCGAAAACAAAACATTGATGGAACGTAACCATCAGCCAAAAGTCATTCCGTCAAGCCATTCATGCCTCCAGATTGAATAATCCAAAGCTCCGTTCGGAGATGAGCTTGGCTGTAGCCTCATCATTAAAACGTGCACCTCCACGACATGGATAATTCAGCTAGACACGAACGATTCGCGATTGCAGAGAAACGCACGTGGAGCTAACGCCTCGCAAGGGAGTGTCCCTGGCTTGCATAGCAGCGTGCCTCTCCCGGGCTGCTGCAAGCTCTCAACCGGGGGGTGAACGTCCTCCACTGACCCAGACTCTGAATCGATCTCGCTCTCCATTCGCGTTCTACCCCCACCAGGCCGCGAGTGCATTTTTGCGCCACTACGTGAGCGAGTGTAACCTCAAAAATCTACGTCGCTCGCGAGCGTAGATGTTTTAAGTTGCTCCGCGCCTGGATGGGGGTGTGCACAGTCACGTGCAGTTGTTTCTTGATTGGCAGCAGTTTTCAGATGCTGCTGCGTCGAGTTCGATATTATTTTTCGTTGACACTAACTCTCAATTAACTCATTACAAGCTTATGATTCTCAATTCATATTGATCCTTTTCTTTTCGAAACTTGGAATGAATGTCGATGAGCTCGAGACCGCACATTCTCATCCGACCATTTGATCGAAGGAAACGGTTCATTCAACTCACGGTCTCGACTCTATAGCCCCCCGCGCAAGTGCAGACGAAACAATTTCACATCCTGACGTTGATATAATCGTCTTTCTATTGACGCGTCGTAAGAATTTCATGAAAACAAATGTATATATTCAAATGGATGTATATATACGCAAGAGCGCGTCGTCACGTTGGAACAGTATAGGGTGTAACGAGCAAGTCGGAAAGGGGAAATAATGAAAAATCATTTCCGCTCCAGGAGAAAACATCTTGTTTACGCGCCGAGGGAGTAGCGAACCCTTATTCACGCGAGCAGTGCAAACTGCGCTCTCCCAAGCGAATCTCTCGCTCGTTCTTTTTATTTTTAATGGAGAGGGGCGTGAGTGCGCGCCAGAGAGCTAAATGGAGGGAGGCCAGAGCTACAGCGGGGGTCACGCGGGGGTAACGGCCGGGCACTGCCACCTTGTAACCTCAAAAATTCGAACGTCATTCGCGCGCTGCCGATATGTATCTATATGCGCTCGACTTTTTCTATACCTCACGCCGTAGTCTGTCTGCTGATGCTTTCGCCCTGGAACAATCTCAATTATCTGTGATTTATCCTCGTGGTGGCTAAGCGTTGGTAAACAGTTCTAGAGCGACATTGTTTCACTTGATAAGTTGGATTATTCCAAAATCATACTCGTGCACAATGCGAAAATTGTCAAAAGCTTAGGTTGCTTCACCATCGATCATTATTCCTTCCAGTTATGTGTTTACGCCGACAACTTGGTGGAGATTCGCCGATGTTAACAGCCAAGAGGTCGTTCAAGTACATCGATTTTTGATGGCTACGCTGCTACAAATGAGAATAAAACTGAAGCAAAACCGTACATTTGCAGAAATAGATTGTACCTATAACGAGGATTGATTATCCAACAACGACAGTGCAACCTACAGATGTCTATCTGAAACCGGATCAAAGCGGTATAAAGTATATTATATGACAGAGTCTGGAATAGAAATCGCTACGTACTAAAGACATTACCGTGATAGCTTTATCGTCAAAAGAGTGATTTGACAATTAACGAATTTATATGACAATCGAATGAATAATTCAATCCAGAACAATATATCTCCGACGTAAAACTGAAACTGGTGTGTTTGAGAACAAATCGATTAGCTTTAACGGAGAAGAACGGAATGGAAATCGCCATAACTCACTGACCGTGCAGCGTCTGGGCGCACGGCTGGGGGCTGGGGTTCGCGGGCGCAGTCAGCGAAACGCGAATCAATTGGCTGGACGGCTGCGGCCCGGGACCCAGAAACGCCAATGCAGTGCGCGCAGCGCTGCTCTTTTGATTTACGAGGTCGCCGAACGGCTGCTGTTCTGCCGCCTAAGATCATCGTACGTTCCAACTCGTACGTACACGCCAAAGGACAAAGGACGGGTATGAGGCATTGCGACCGGCCAGCGGAACGAATTGCAGAATTACCGAGAAACGTCGAATAGTACAAGTGTTGACGTTGAATCGACTCAGCAATTAACTCGACATAAGGGATGCAAACGATTGTATAACTCGCACAATAATGACTGTAACTATACAAAAGATAAGATCAGATGTATAAGAGATAAGAAACTGTCCTATAATTAAGATTTCTTCTTCCCCAAAAAGATCACGCTCGTGAGCACAATAATTCAACTCTCAAAGTATCAACTTGTGAATTGATAAAATATTACAACAAGCTTCTCGTATATTGTTCGTTCTTTTCATTTTTTCCAGCCAGAATATTTTTCTGCCCAATTCTTTTTTCTCTACTTTCGTCCCCAGTATTGAGCTAAGCGCACTGCACCTTCAAACTCGCGCGTCCAATCTATCGAAGTTGATGGTCCGAGATTACGTTTGCTAGTGTGTCTGAGTCGGATATAAATTGTTTTCGCTCGAGAGCACGTGGGGGGGGGGTAGAGTCGGGGGAGTTTTAATTGAATCTGCCAAGGCACGTCTGCAGACGGGCAGGGCGCGTCTCTTTCTTGGCTCGCCGGGCGTGTACGTGGGAATTAGCGCTGTCGTGGGCTAATACGATTTTAGCGCTCGTGTTTATGAGTGCGCTTGCGCAATCTTTTTCGCCAGATTTATCGACGGCGTGTGCCGCGCGTTCACTAATTGAAATTTACTTCTTTGTACTGATTATATAGTTTTCGCCCCGGACGTTTGTGATTTCCGGCGAAGTAGCACGACCGAGTTGAGATGTCAATCGTCCTCATGTCGTATCGCTATAAGGATCTCGACTAGCGCTGATTTATCGACAGCGAGGGCACCTCGTGAGGATTACAAGTGTGTATAAGAGCACCGGTGATCCTATTCGTCTTTTTGGCTATCTAGCATTCTCTATGGCGATGCACCCCGTGGTGGCTGCGGCCACCAATAACGACCGTTATTGGCCTCTTCGACGATTCTCTCTAGTGTGTTAGCATCGAGTTTGAGCTCTATTGCACAATATGCTCGTCGCTAAAATAGAAAATTACACAATATCAACGTGGAGAGATTCAAAGAAGTATGAATCAGCAGAAGTGATTCGTTTTCACTAACTGATGATAAAAGTACAGTTGCCAATGTCGGGCATAAATCTGATTTGAGTTTATTTTGCTGAAAATTAGGTGGAAAATATGTGTACGTTCACATATACATACATATATATCAACACTTTTTGATGGAAATTCATAAAATTTGTATTTTTAAATTCAAAATAACCTTCTATACTGTTTGTATGATTGAGAAGTTTCTCCTTTTATTTAACAAGGATTACGCATATCATATTCATGACAAACCTGGTCGTCCGTTGTTGCTCGTGTATGAACAGTCGTACTTTTGGAAAAGTTAGTTTTTAAAAACGTTCGTGTACTGACATACGGATATTTGTTCTTCCTTAAAAATTCAAGGGTGGAGGAGTAACAGAATGTTGCTGCAAGGTTCACCCATTCATATTTTATGAAATGTTCGTTACTACGGCTCTTACCTACGTTACTGCTACATTTTCTGTCTGCATAGTACATTCAGAAATTTATTCAGTTGGTGACTCTTGTGACTGTCATGAGCCTTGATATTTGAATTTAAAGTAACATGTGGGATTAGTCTATTATAGTCTATTATATCTCTGGTAGATAGACATCTGCGTTTTGGAGGCGTTGTTTCACTAGACTGTATAAGCTCTCGGGTAATTAAGATGTACCGAGTTTTCATTCTTTATTTTGCTTAGTTATTCATAATAAACTTTTTTCCTTGCCGTGAATATAGGTGTTATTAACTTTGAATCTTTCAACAAAATTGTATCTATTTAAGGAGAGTTAATGTTATTTGCATTCTCAACAGCTCTTAGGAGTTCCGTATACGAGCGAATACTAAAGCTATCCGAAATTAGATGTGAACTTTCATAATATGGATGAGTTCTCTTACAGAATAGAACTTTTTGATGCATTTCTATGCAATTAATCCATGAATATGTTGTTCTGTTTCATTAAAACAAATAAAATATTTTCCATTTTAAATTTGCTAAAAGAAAGTCAGACTATTCTCTGAGCTTGGCTAAGAAGTTTTAGATTCTAACCAAATGAAGCACACACTAGAAAGCTTTTACCGTCAAGCACTAAAGGGAAACTGAGTCAATGAGTCAACGTGTGAAATGTTATTAAAATACAGTCAATGTATGAATGTGTTGTAGGTTTAATTTTCCAAAAAACATCACAATATTTTCAATTTTGATTTACCCAAGAGGAAGGCCAACTATTTTCTGAACTCAACTAAGAAGTTTTAGATTCTAACCAAACGAAGTACACACATAAAAAATTTCAACAGCAAGCCCTAAAGGAAAATTCAGTCGACGAGTCAAAGTGTGAAATTTGATTAAAATACAGTCAATGTATGAATGTGTTGTAGGTTTAATTTTCCAAAAAACATCACAATATTTTCAATTTTGATTTACCCAAGAGGAAGGCCAACTATTTTCTGAACTCAACTAAGAAGTTTTAGATTCTAACCAAACGAAGTACACACATAAAAAATTTCAACAGCAAGCCCTAAAGGAAAATTCAGTCGACGAGTCAAAGTGTGAAATTTGATTAAAAATTCAACTTGACCCCCAGAAAATATGTCTCGAAAATCCCGAAATGCACCCGAGCCCCCTCGTAAAGTAACGACTTTCATTACAATATTGGAGGACATTTTTTGATGAAGTGTAGCCAATATAATTACACACAATGTATTATTGCACAAATTCTCCACGGCAGCTAAAAAAGCTTCGTCTTTTAGAAAACAAAAATGTAGCACGTAAAATGGACTAAACCAGTGATGATCGCGGCGAAAGGTGGATAATTCCTCAACCTCAATACCAACAATAGAAGCAACTGCTTCCAGTGTCTCGACTAATCGAGTCCATTTGTAAGAACCCTATTAGATCCAGGCCAGCTCAAATTACGCATATTCCAGGGAGATTTTCGCAAGCACGATTGCGGAACGCGGAGCAGCAGCAGCAGCAGCAGCAGAAGCAGCGCAGTTTGTGAATCGGAAAAGGAGGCCGCGGAACGTGCATTCACCCCTGGGCCCGGGTGGGGGTGGGGGTGGCGTGACGCGGGCTGCAGCAGTAGCAGCAGCAGCAGCAGCCTGAGCCCGCGCAGCAGCCTTGCTGCGAAAGGTCACGTACCCGCCCGACCCCGAGAGCAGCCCGATCGTTCACCTCTCGGCCGGGGATACCCTCGGATACTCGCGCAAGCTCGCTCCGGACGTTTGTGGGCCACGTGAGCCGCAACGGCTGGGCTTTCCCAAACGATCAGCTCCAGCTATTTCTTCTGCGTCTTATCACTTTTCGCATGCAATGCATTTTTTCAAGCTGATTACATCTCACTTAGATCGACCGCCAAATCCGTTAATTTGAGATGAATCGGTGGATTTTCCTCCGTGATATGTTGGCTTTCAAGAATCGGAAAAACTTTTCAAAACGCTTATTCCAATGATTAATCGAATGGATTGTTAGACTAATCTGTTGAGACGAGACTATGCGGATTGACCGAAGGGTTCGTCGCACGGAGGAAACTCTACATCGTCTTGCCAAAGTTTCATGTTATTTGTCATATTTCGTTGAATTTTTATAAGCATAATTGCGATTGTTCATGAATGTGAGCTAGTAAAGATACCAATCACGCTATAAAACATGATTTCTATTTCTTCTGAAAATAAAACAAACATATTAATTAACTGAGAATGAACATAAGTACCCATTTTTCTACAAAATCCCCAAGTCAACAAGAAAAAATTATTTTCATTCGTACGTATCAAAAGTGGTAAAAAAATGAAGAAGAGCTAAAGGAAGGAAAAGGCGTCGATTGGAATGAAGGAAAGAGACAGAGAGGAGGAGAACAAGGGGGAATCGATGTGGCAACGTAGTAGCAAAAGAAACAAGGACAGCCTAGGGGAGCAAATGAGAATGAGAGGGACGAAGAAAAGCGTGTTACCCTCTACAAGTCAGCCATCCCGGGTACCGGATCACCCTTTCTTCATCTCTCTCTCTCTCTCTCTCTCTCTCTCTCTCTCTCTCTCTCTAGTTTGCTCTTTCTCTTTTACACTTGGGCTTCGTCTTTCGACTTTCTTCTCTTTCTACTTGCCTCCGGGGAATACCCTGGAATATTGTTCGAGCTACGGGGCTTTACAAAAAACTAACCGAGTAACAGACTTCCAACGCATTGTGCGCTTGTGTGCAGTATGCTCTATTGTACTTTTTTTTTAATTGCGCAGGTTGGTTCATCTACTGAAAAGCAGATGAAACCACTGAATGCGGGTGATTTTATTCAATTTTTCAGTTTGCATCGAGAGTTTCATGTGAAATATGTATTCATCAGATTTAATGGATGAACCACAAGATGTCACGCGTAACAGAAGTGTTGCCATGTCACAATCAAAACTTTTTGAATAACCAAGCCGGGGACAATGTCTATATATTGAGCACAAAGGCGATACATAATCCAAAAATTCAAAGAGATCATCGAGAATTCGTATAACCTCTCGCAGCCGAGATCTCCAAGTGGTTTCCCCGCATAACTCGCAGATGGAAAAACCACCCCTTAGTAATTTTGGCTCTCATTATATGCTATGAGAAAGCGAGAGGCGAGTCTGAAAGATGAAAGGTCCGGAGCTGGGAGGCGCGTACTCGTTTGTTGACGAGTTGTCTGGCGCGCGAGCAACGCTCCCACCGATAATCCGCGCAGCGGATGATGCTGCGCGCGCCCACACTCTCTGGCTGCAGGTGCTCGGCCTGGCCAGAGTTCATTGTAGAGAAGGGACGTTTTTCATATCGTTATTAGCGCTAGTGCGAGGAAAACAATACTGCGAATGCTGGATTGAGTAATGAGATACTTCACCATTTAACGTTGATCATCACGATATTAAGAAAAACTCCTTCATGAAATTGTTACGTTCATTTTTGGAAAGTGCTTTTTTATTATATAACTGTTCAAGATTTTTCATGACGATATTTTTCAATTAATACAATTATTATTATCAATTACAATTGGGATTTTAATTCAGGTAGGACAAATTGAACAGAGTTGATGCATTTATAATGAATGAAGTATATTGTGACTATAGGATGCAAAATACTTATCAGATTTAGGAGAGGCTCAATCAAATACCATGAAGTTTGTTGGATAAGAAGTTTTATTATAAGTATTTGATAAACCGTAATTATAAATACTTGTGGATCACTGCTTTTTGTGTAAACAAACAATTAAAATTATTCTTAATATCAGATTTAGTTACGCCATTGACCAGAAGGCGTCAGCACCTGACAGTCCTTCGAACTGTTACCGACAATATCGACGGTTGCACACTTTGGTGTTTCAGGGGAATTTAGTTCGTCAAGCTGCCGAGGAGAAGCGTTTCCGAGTTCCACCACAGTCCACGGTTGTTGTTGAAAACAATCAATATTCACCGGCAACGATTATTGCAACTCGTGCATTGTATTTTTGGAAGTTTTGCATATTCATGAAGTGTTTTAGAGTGTCCATTGTTTTTTGATACTAGAACAAAAAACCAAATGTCACTTTAGGCTGTTATCTTGAGTTGAATCACAAAATGTTTTCGATTGGATTTTATTTTGTATTTTCAGTGTTAGCCAGTGCTATTTACGGTTTATTAGTATTCATTGCATTAGTATTGTTCATAGCTACTATTGCAGTGTCATACGATATTGTTAGAAATTACCTGAAGAAGTTGAATAAAGATAAGTTTTATAAAAGCTTACTTTTCAACAAAAATGTTATTGTAAGTAGTTATCCGATTGTATTATAAATCAAACTATAATATTTTACTTTTTAAGCGTCTGTCAAGTGGGGGAAAACGTTTCAATTTTCCATTTATTGCATTAAAATTCCAGGAAACTTCTGATATTTCAAGGTTATGTTTTGCTTTCACGCCTTTATTTGGATGCCCAAGCTCGACACACCTTCTCTACTCATGTTCTCCGGATACGTTTTTTAAATAAAATATATTCAACCCATTCTTTATTTGGAGTATTTTAATTAAATAAGCTGGAAGTCAGTCGACAGTGGGTTCGTTGACTTTCTTTCCCAAATGATTGTTATTCATTCAATGAAAAATAAGAAATGGAAAAATAAATATTTTCTATCTCATTTGACGACAATAACAAAATTCAATTTTTACCTAATTCAACTCGTGGCTTATCGAAGAATCGAATAATTAGCATTTCCCGGTATGTTCATTAAACGGACAATTTAACGGATTTTATCGAGTGGACTGTAAGAATTAATTGTAAAAGTTGCGATCTACTAAAAATGAGTTTAGCTATATGTTTTTGTCTCAAACGTGGAAGTGAGTTAGTAAAATAATTCGATGACAAAATGCAATAAATGGAAGTAAGTGAGTAATCCTGATAAAACGGTGAACTAAAGCTATTTTATTCTTCAGTCGAAATTTTAAGTTAACTTCAGGTATTCCAGATTCATTACTGCATAGTGTAGAAAAGAAAAGCAATGCTTGCTACTCATGAGGATGCTATAACAATGACTTCTATTTCATGAAATTATTTTTCAACAACTTGTCTGAATTCTTACAGTGCAAATTCACTGTATGTAAGTGGAATTTCATTATAAGCAGGTAAACGCGTTTTCGAGTAGATTGCAGTGAAATCGTTACCGCAGTATCATTGAATATCCACTCGAGTTCTATTTGATAATTCAACTTTCCACAGAAAATGGCTTGAAATACATTTTTCACTGGACTTTTGTAAATTTATGGTAAAAAATTGAATTGTCCAATCTCATGGAATACAAGTGAATATCCATAGGTATTTTGGTGAAAATGTTACTGCATGGACTTTAGTTGGTTGTGAAAATGCGCGAGAAATAATAATGGAATGTCGAAGCGAATTGTCGGACGCCGATGTAACCAAGGGATTTGGGGGATCGCAGGTGACCGGGGGCTCGAGCGGCATCGGCAAGGCCGTGGCGGTGCTGGCGGCCCGGTACGGGGCGAACGTGACGCTGGTCGCGCGGAACGCCGACCGGCTGGAGGCTGCCCTGGCGGAGGTGAGCAAGGCCGCGGTGGGCCCGCCAGCCCAGCGCATAGAGGCTCTGTCGTTGGACGTGGGCTGCGGCGAGTACGGGCCGATCGAGCGCGCGTTCGGCCAGCACGAGGCCAGCCACGGGCCGTGCCACCTGCTGGTGAACTGCGCGGGCACAGCCGTCTGCGGCAGGATCGAGGACACCGACCCCCACACCCTCAAGAAGCTCGTCAACCTCAACCTCGTCGGCAGCTACTACTGCACCAAGGCCGTCGTGCCGGCCATGAAGAGAGCCAGGGACGGACGGGTCGTGCTCGTCGCTTCCCAAGCTGCGCTCATCGGTTAGATTTTAATACATAACGTCCTCTCCCTCCCGTGAACAAACTCAATTGTGTATTTTTCAATGGGCTTCCAAAATTCTGGCGAGCCTGTAGCTGGTCGGAATTATTGAGAGAAAAGGGAGAGATGAAGGATATTGTTAATGATCTCTCCAGAGGATAGGATTATTTCTTTCAACTTTAGAATGGCTTCTTCTTGGCCTTGATAGATACGAGTACAACAAAACGGAATTCAAGTTCAGAAACATTTCCAAACATTTCAAAAATAATTTTTTAAATAAATTAATGTGTCGTGGTCACGAATGAACGGTACACCATCACACGTTCAATTGGATAATAAATTAGAGTCAAATTATCAAATTACTATTTTAAAAACTGTTTCTCATACATTTTATTTTCTCAGGTATTTTTGGATACTCCGCTTATTGCTCGACCAAATTTGGATTGAGAGGATTAGCGGAAAGCTTGGCGATGGAGCTGACCCCTTATAATGTGTCTGTTACGCTGTCTTTGCCACCGGATACAGACACTCCAGGATTTGCCGTCGAAGAACAGACGAAACCGCTTGAAACTAAACTCATCAGCGAGACAGCTGCTCTGGTGAAGCCGGAAGAAGTTGCCGATAAGATTCTGAGTGATGCATTGGTAAATATTATATCCTCGTCAGATGAAATCTTTGTTAACAAATTCTAAGCCCGTGTAATTAAAATAATTTTAATTATGTATAATAACATTTTTTTCTGATTAGTGAAAATTTATGTTTATTATATTCATAAATTTTGTGAAATCTTGTGTTATATAACTGTTGTTTTCACAACAAATTGCTGGGAGCATATTAAGTAATGTGGAGTTGAAATTCTTTTGTCAACATTCTCCCTGACATATCCCTCAAACATTGAAAGTTAACTGAAACTTATTTGACATGATGATTCTTGCCTATAATTTTGTGACCCTACTAATAAACGTTATAAGGACTAAGATTTTCGAATTTCTTTTCAGGATAAAAGATTTTTTTCCTTCATTGGATTGGAGAGTTTTATGGTGACAACTCTTTGTTGTGGAATGTCTCCGTACAGCTGCTTCAGCGAATTGATTCTGCAATCAACGATGATGGGTCCGTTTAGACTAGTTAGTGCCTTCTTATTGTATTCATTTCAAAACATTGTCATAAGATGTATGAAAGAACGGGAAAAGCATAAAAAATGTAAGTGATTACAATAGATATTTACTATAAAAGGAGCCTGTACAATAACTATGTAAATTCCTTTCACAATATTGCTTGTATTTGTCATATTTTTATAACTTACTTATTGTTTATTATTTATGAGTATACGATATTGGAATTTTCCATAATAAACACTAATCTATTTTTATACTCTTTATGATGTGATATCGATTTTTATTGTTTAATTTCATAGCTGCGCACCGAAAATCTCAATAAAATGAATTTCTCTTAGCTAGTACACGAGCGTTTTAATTTTATTTATGAAAATGTAAACAAAGACATTACACACGTAAAGATAGGGCCATACTAAAGGGGCAAGATGGGCTATGAAAAATGAACAAGATTGTCCAAACAACATTATTTACTGGTGGCATGCATTTATCTTTATGTACAAGAACAAACAATTGTCAAGGTCTCAGTTATTCTCGTTCTGCTGTCTCGATTTCTGTTAAATCGTCAATGTTGGGAGTTAATTTGGTTAATAATTAGAATAGGGAACCACAAATAACTTTCTTTTGGCAGATTAAATCGATTGCTGATGTTATCTGGGCAATATTGTTGGTTTTTAAAGCTGTTACCTCTTTGGTATGAACCCCCTGGTGAGCTTAATGCATTTAATTTTGGAATGATTTAGTTTCGAAACCTGACAAATGCATCGGAAAGAGCGAAAACAAATAAGTAATATTTGTTGCTGCTATTTTTCTTGTCAGTGCCTTTATATGAGTTATCAACATTCAAAAATTAGAGTTTGAAACTAAAGTGGGTTCCTGTAAATATGTAAGTTGACTGATGTTGTGCACACTGATTTTTTTACACGATAGAACTGCTCAAAAGTTACTAGTTTTTCTCTTTACCATTTTACTTAAAATTGTTTCCTCGTCATTGTACCAATTATTGAAAACGATGTACTAAAATCGAAAATGGAAATAACCATTTCAAATCGAATAAAATCATTGAAGATAATCACTCTATCTCACATCCGATCGATGTCAAACAGTTGATGGTAATTGCAACTCATGTTTGTGATCAGTTTTAAGTGAAATTCATGACCCGTGGATTCGATCCAGGCATCCAAAGTACCGAATTGATCATTGCCATTCGATAGTTGACATGATTGACTAGAGAACTGATTAGCGAGCGCATTCTGAACAACGATCCTGACCTGTTTTCGTCCCACTTTTGTAGAAACCCGTGAAAACAAAATGAATCTTGAGGTATAAAGTGAATGGTTCAAATTCTTACTAAAAAGGCAAAAAAGTAAAGTTGTAGAAGAAAAAGATTGCAACTACGCTAATATAAATATGAGAATTTAAGTTGGTTTGACGCAAACGGTACTTGTATTCTGGCATTTTTGAGTACTTGATCGCATTTAAAATGACAGCTTTAGTGATATTTTACTCCTTAAAATTTTTTCATAATTGTTTTCGTGAGAGCGACAATAGTAAGGATGATGAATTCATACCAATTCTACAAATATACATGAAATATGTTTGGATTATATGAACAGGGGATTGTGTGAATAAGGAAAATAATTGTACAATAAACGGTTTGGTTTACTTTTATTTAGTATCCCGTAAGTTTATAGTATAATGTTCTTCGTTAAAGCTGTATGGTTCTTACACACATAGAATGAGAACGTTTTTTCGTCCCCTTGCCACAGTTTTTTCTTCATAATTCATTCTGTTGAATTTTTATTCCTGCAACGAAAACAAATTGAAAGCGAACCAATTTTCAATTACACAACGCAAGAACACGAACAAACATTTGCTGAGCATACATTTTACACTCAAGACATCACGCGCGGACTTCCCAAGTGTCTCGAATGGGAGGTGGAAGTGCTTTTGTATAAAATTACGTGTCCTCGAGCAACAGAGTAAGACTCATAAAAAAATTGCGACGATCTTTCCAATTTTTCGTACTTCCCACTCGAGTCGCCTTAAGCTGGTGAAGTTTTACATACATCGTACGATTTTGCTCGAGTAAAATGGCGATTAAAGAAATCCAGCTATATAAAATTTTATCAATACGTGTTCTAATTATAATTAGCTTCTCAATTATTCAATCGTGATTGCAAGTGTTTTTTTTCTCACGACCATTGAATAACATTTATTTTCACACTCTCTTTCTCACACTACCTTCTCGCATTCATAATCTATGTCGTTCGTTATCTATAATATAGCATTCATCATCTTATTAATTTATCTTCCATTCCGATTCTCCCACTCATCTCTCACATCATCTCGTAGATTCGAATGCTAAACTATTGTACCCCGTCTATATCTTCTCCATAATCGAACAATCAAAGAATTCATCTGGCACCGAGAATCCACGAGACGAGGCTCGTACGCAACAGTGTACATCGAGATGGTTTTGGTATCGCTTATTCGCTCGCTCGACAAAGACAATTTGAAGACGGTTCTTGAAAAACCGTTACGTTGAGTGAATTGAGATGCCCCGCATCGATGATTTTTTTGATTTAAAGCCCGAAAGATGTTTTAGAGATTCGGGAAACGCGGCTAGCTTTGTCTTGTGCTATATGATTCACCAAGAGACATTTTGACAGAATATAAACGTCACATCTGGATTGTCGGCATATAATTTTGTTTTTTTTTTTCGTCGAGCGCTCGAACTCGCGACTCTTTATATTTCTCTGCTTCGTTGTGAAGCTTTTATCATCGCTAAACGTCATTCGCTTGCGTCAAGACGTCACTAGAATTATGCGGCTGTGCGTTTCTTGCGAGGAATAAGAATCGAATAACTCTGCGTTGTTTTCAATACTGCATTTCATCGGGGTGCGCGATTGATTTAGAATTGAGAAATATACTTTCGTTCGAAACTCCTCCAGAGGCTATTCCCGTAAGATGTTATATCGAAGTTTCAAGACCCCTCCGTACAACGCATTATCCGTGTAGAAAAAGAAGTCTTGCAGAAATGTATCACTGGCAAAGGTTTGGCAAAAGTCTGGCACGGTCCGCTGCGCCGGACGAATCAATAATTTTCCATCAGCTTAACGCACAGCGTGATAATTGGGGCAGTGGGGGTGAACACAGCGCGCAATTGCGCGCACATATTTGATTATAGCTCGCCGAATATTTCATGATCCTCCCGCGACGACGGAGATGAGCGTCGACCGCGGGAGTTACATCGTCGTTCCGCACTCGACTTTTGGCTCTTTCGGAGCGGGATGGACGGAGTGTGGAGCAGCCGAAGAAATGTTCCGCGCGCCCGATTATGTCTTCCCGAGAACCTTGTCGTAGCTAGCCCATCGTGTCGTCCGAGACTCTGCTGACCCTTTTCTTTTCTGGGAAAATATGTCGAGGCATGGGTCACTGGTATTTATGACATGCTAAGGTTTACGCTTCGAGAGAATGAAGAGAAAAATCAGATGCAACTTTGAATGCCAGGGAAGTTGTGTGTTCAAGTATTCAGCAGTAATATTTCCAACAAAACTCGTTATTCAATGGAAGCTATGGTTCTCGGGAAAAGGTTCGATCTCAATTACTTAAGCGATACTTCATTTTTGATACACACACATATATGTGTGTATATATATATGTGTGTCTATCATATCGCGAAACTAGAAAATCCAAGTCACATAGCTAGCACGAGCCATCGGCTGAATATAATACGAAGATGAGTAACGCTCTAGATCGATTGAGAAAGAAAAAGGACTTGATTTTCACGTTCGATAATCAGATCCTTCTGCTTGCATGGTACCTATGCACTACATTACCCGATGATTGAGAAGTGGCGCCTTATAGTAAGAACTACAGGAGACATTGGTACAAAAATTCAATGCTGCTGTTTACTTACATACGATATATCCTAAACGATTTCCCCATTGAATGAGTACCAAGAACTCGTTATAATTACCTCCATGTATGCAATAATTGTTGGATTCGATATATCACTTACAGTTACCGTTTTAACTAGTATTATACTGTTTATTTGAAATAATTAGTGAAGACTCCATAATTCATGTTTCGTATTGTTATTAAATGAATTCATTAGCCCCGTTGTTCTTTACAAACTAATTTTACGAAGAAAACAACTAGTGAACTTCACGAATCTCTTATTATTGAGATCTGATTGAAAAACATTTGAGTTTTTTTTATTGGAATTTCATCATATTATTACTGAAATAGAACTGGATATCAACTTGATATTAAAAAAAATTTGAGCTGATACTTAATGAATGCGGCAAAAGAATTTTTCAGTTTAATATTATTTTTGCATTTGAAACAAGCTCTTGGTATTCCTTCAATTTCTCGTGTCTCCGTTCGCTTATAGAGTATGTATAATTAATATTTTCCCTACGTTAACGCTCAAAATGCGTCGTCTGACCTACGCTCGAAAGCAGCGTCAATCAAACGAAGCCAGTCATCGGATTTCATTATAGTTATAATAATGGATTTATGTATAGTGGACAATACTCGCCTCGATGTTCTTCTCTTCCTTTATCTTAGGCTAGGCGGCAAAACAGTGTGAGTATATGAGGTTACATTCAATGCGATGAATCTGTTTATGTGCGTGTGACCAGTCAGTGCTAACCTTCGTTTTATTAATGTACATTATAGAATCCATATAAATTTTCGTTGATCTAATAAGATATATGGTCCGTTTTAAAATTATACCTGTCAGTCATTATGTGAGTCAAGTTTACTTTTTTATTGAATATGTTTACAAGAAGAGACCAGTAGTTTTGGGTCACCAATCATGCTGAAACTTCGTTAAATTGTTCTTAGGTATCCAAGTAAGTCATATCTACAACCGTTTAGTCTTACGTTTTGCTTTAACAGAAATATTCGTATGTTATTTCTGATTTTATGAATGAGCAGTATACATGTATCTATGCTTTTCTGTATCTATATACTGTACATGCATACAATTTGATATAATTCATAGATTATCTCCAGTTTATCAGAACGTTAAAGTGGGTGACTGTAGAAATGTCGTTCTCAAACACACGAGAGCCACATTACAAAATCGATGTCGGTGACCCAAAGGTACTTGCCTCTCTTTGAATATTACTCGAGAGAAATACTTATAAGAAGAATTGAGTCTGACTGAGACTCGAAACTTGTTTCAAGTATACAAAAAGTTGGATCGATTAGCACAGACGGTCAGACAGCTATTCATCAGGTGGCGCGTCAGCGCCACCGACGACAAGTTCCTTTATACCCATGTTTATTTCAATCTTTCGCTGTCAATGATCAGAAGTACACAATAATTTTATTTTTCTGTATCATTAATTTAACACGTACGGCATATTATCATTAACGTATGTATATACTTAGACTATGTATTTACAGACAATCACATGAGTCGCAGATAATCTTCTCTATTATCATTCGTGTAGTTTACTCGTCCCTGTGCTACTGCATAATTTTTCCCCGTCTATTTTACCCTCGCAATTAGCATCCCTCGTATTGTATTATTTTTAAGTCTTCCTTTCCTTCTTTCCTCTTGTCTGATTTGTTCTATCAGTTCACGCTCTACTTCGATCATATTGAAATTTGTGGCCTTCCGAAAACATTTCAGAGCTGGAACCCGTTCAATTTACAACGGCGAATTTGCGCTTTCAAATTTCCACGACGCGTTGCTTCGTGAAACACATACAATGAACGCGATGCATCATACATAGATATTTTGTAAATATACTTTATAAAAAAGATAACAACGTCATAATCATTTTTCAATTAAAAACCGCGTAAATCACAGTTTACAAGTTTATATCACAAATAAGATTCCTCTATATTTTCTCGCACAACTTTGTTCTCTCAATTTGATGCTGCTTCGTTTGTCTTTTCATCAATTTCTTTCTCACCGCATTGAAATTCTATCGTGTATTATTTATCTGAATTTTTTTACTTTCAGATCGAAGTTTGTTTGATCAACTTCATCTTCTACGGAAATACGAAGCTGATAAATATCAAAATTGTGTATCTTTCGGAACTAACTTCTTCAACTTTCGCGTGCTCTTCTCGTAGTCAGTAAAGATACTCTTCTGATTTTTTTACTTCAGCATATGAATAAGTATATTCGCATGTATCGAACGAGTTTCAATTCATTTTACGGAAGGCCTCGGACGAATCATCAATTCTTCTTTTTCAATCTTCTCTCCATTCCTAAGAATAATAAAGAGTTTCTTTTCTTTAGTAATATCTACTCAAAATACTACCTATACTCAGTTTTTTCAATAAGAATAATTGAAATATTTTTGTAACGTATAAAATTCAATCAACACTGATCGACCACGGTACGATGTGCCTGACTATCGTATCGCTATCGATCCAACGATTGGCGAGTCAGAATTCATTGAGGTGAGCTCGAGAATACTGCGGTTTGATTAAAAACAACGTGTTAAAATATCGTCGCAAAGTTCGGCGGTATACTTGCTATCGGAATATCGACGATGAGGTGTCCAATCTACACGTGAGTCACAAAATAATTAATTTTTTACAAAGTAAAGTAAAAATATTCTCATCGTGAAAATACTATACGCACTCGTTCGCGCAGATGAATGCAGGGAAAAAATTGCGAGCGAGCGAGCGAGCGTCGGCCCCGGAGAAACGATCTCCGCTGGTTGCTGCGCGTGTCGCCTAATTGCAAAATCGATCGGGAGCTCGCTCTGCCATCCCCAGGCGCATTTTCGCCCGAGCTCACGAAAATCCGCCGCTCGTCGATCAGCTCGATCGACCCAGGGCGAGCGAGCGATGCTATCTCGATCTCACCTCACGAGGACTCGCCATAAACACTTTACACCCGAGCGAACGCGACGAAAATGAACGTTTCAGTGGCGCAGTTAAAGCTCGCGAACGAGGCACGCTTGAACGATGCGACGAGGCTTTTACGACGAGCTTCGCGTGGCTGTGGATTTTACGTCGTATCGCGGCGATCTTTCACGGCGATGGCTGCGTTCTCCGAGGAAACAAGACACTCTAGGGCAGAGGAAGTGAATTTTGAAAAAGGTTAGAATTCGCGGGAAATAGTCATACGAAGTTATCTATCAGCAATGAAGCTTCGAAGAATTCTCCGAAGCTTCATTAATTTAATTTACCGAGAGAATTTAATTTACCGAATTTAAAAGACCGAGAGGAAAGTTTGAGGAGAAATAAATCTCCTTCAATTGCTGAAGATGCGATTTTTGAAGATTCAAAGAAATTATTTCCAATGCCGCTAATGAGTTTGAGAGTTCTCTGCGTACGAGTTGGAGAAAAAAGAAGTCATTAACAAATTCCTTTTACCTAGAGAAACTATAGTTTTTGTAGAGCCAAAGTACTTGAAAAATCACTCGGAAATTGATCAGCCGCGAATTAACGCCTCGGTTCCAAGTGGATAAATTAAATTGCGGTATCGCAATGCCGCGGAGCCCGCGAAATAGCTCAAAACGTGTTAGCGAGCGCGAGAGCGCCAGTGAAAATAGTATTCGCCCAGACCCTCGTTTGCCGCGTAAAGTGCGCCAAGCGCGAGATGACCTGATTTTCGCTCGGCAGCTCTCGCTGATTTCCAGGTGGCTACGAGCACGCGATTAATAAGTGCGGAAAGGGATGAATTTCCGGCTTGCAACTCAGTAAATCATTTTTGCCTGTTTTGACGCCTTAATAAATTGAGTCATCAACTCATTACTCGCTAATACCTGCAAAATTTCTACTAGTCGCATCTATAGGCGTAACTAACAGTGCGACAACCAATGATTTCAATCAATTTCATAATCAGCAGGTGGTTCAATCGGAGTATTGTTTTCAAAGAAATCGAAGTGTAATTATATGTAATAATAACAGAAATTCACCCAAAGGAAATGTTGACGCTTCGTTATGCGGAGTGATGAATGTACACACGCGGTTGTCGCTTAGCGGCACGGGAAATCAGATCGCGATAAATTAAGGCATAATGAATCGCGCCTGCGCCACTGAGAGTCACGCAAGTATACGCGTCTAAGGACTACTGGCTAACGGTCGGATTGGACTGTCTCGAGATGAAGACTGCTCTCTTCTGTAAGCGTAAGCCTGTCTCTGTTGGAGCAAGCCTCCCTCCACGCCGGCCTCTATCACAGACGTCGCCCGAACACCCGAGGGCTGCGGGCTGCTCTCGCATATCGATCGAGAAGCCGCTCCTACGAGCGACGGCGATTCGCGTTTCCCGTCACGGACGTCGGCCGGGGCCGGGCCATTGGATTCCAATTAGAGCAACGGAAAAGCCGTCGAAAAAATATGCTCGAGGGAGACGAAGCATACCCGGCGCGAGCCTCGTCGCTAGATCCGAGAGCGAGCGCGGCGTCCGCCACCCTGTAGCTGCTGCGCATGCCGAAGACTCAATCGAGGGCTGCAGCGCCCAGCTGCGTGCGAGTGTCCCGGAAGATGCGCATCTTCCCGGGACACCGGGCTCGTGTCCCCGGCGAAACAGCCCCGCGCGCGCTCGTCCGCAGCCTGTTCTCCCCGGCCCGATAAGTCCTGTACAAATATGACTGCCGCGGCGGGAAAATCTGGCGGCTGGCCAAAGTGAATAAGCGTGCGCTCGACGCGGCTCTGGGCTCGTATTTCACCGGGGCTCGGAGCCCCTAGATCACGCGTGACGAGGAGCGTGCGAACCGGTGGGAGAAGGCGCGAGCAAGTTTCCACGGGTACACGTCGGTCGTGCCTTCTCCTGATCTGCGCTCCGCTAACGCCGTTTCAAGTTCCTCCCGAAGTTGAAGCGACGTCGAAGCTGCTGCTGCTGCACAGAGACGAGGAGGCTAGTTCACCTCCACGTATATGTATATTATGTATAGAGGCGGACGTTCATCGGGACCAGCCGCTGCTGCTGGGCAGGTAGGTCTGGGTGAGCGCGACGCCGAGGCCCAGCAGCAGCAGGCCGCAGAGACGGCCGCGCTCGGACTCGCTCGCCGACAGGCTGAGGGCCCCGGCCAGCCAGCACAGCAGACGACAGCAGCCCGGCACCGAGCTCATGCCCCGCTGGATCGCCGCCGGATGCTCACCTGAAAATCAAACACTCCTCGTCATCCACGCATCTCCAGCTCTTCTCTATTGCGGTGTGGAAAATTATACTCCATGCAAACAACATTTTTCATCTTTATGCGCATCTCATCTACTGCAGATGTTTGAGTATTAAAATGAGAAGCTGACTATTGGGTTTTTGCACATTTTTTCCATAGATCAATAGTTCGCGTGAAAGTAGGCCGCGTATTTCATTTTTCGGTTCATTTGGTCGGATGCTCGAGTGAGTTTCAAGGTTTTTAAAATTGTACAGCATCACACTGATGATATGGATAGTCATATGTAACTTTGAAGCACACCCTCTACAATTGTAAAATACTTAATCCTTTCAATGGTTGTAGCTCTCCGTTATGTTCTCGGAAGAGTAAAAAAAAAGCTGATTTCGTTTGTATCCTTTATGATGTATGTGAAAAGATTGCCAGTTGTTCGGACACGAATGATTGAGTTTCGTCGTTCAATATGCATGAATTGTGAACTTCAATATAAATTCATTCATTGTTGTAGAGTAAGAACACAGGATTTTTGAGCTTATGCTATGCTGAACGTTCGTATGAAAAGTGATGGTAACATTTTATCTGGAGAAAGATGTTATTCCGAGTCGATACTTGCTTTACAGGTTTCCCGTATGAATAAATCTACTCTTCTAATGCAAATACAACTTTTATTAAATATTTCTTTACATATTTCAGTATCTCTGAAATATTTTATGTGTAAAAATTCAGGACAGCAATATCATCGTAATTCTCATATTCTCCGCATGAATATATCAAATATTTCAAGATATCAAAACACGGAATACCCGTATCTTTTTTTAAGCTCTTTCCATATGAGATTTTAATTAATAATATATTCAAATTTCAAGCTTCAACCCGAATGGAATCTCTAATCTTTTTAAAGGGATGAGGGATCGTTTGAGGAATATCTTTAAGCTAATACATTCTACAAAAGTTTTGCTTGTCCAGAGCATACATGTGACTGACTCTGACTCGGTAAAATACTACGCGAAGCCACCGTTCATCTTCTTTGCTTGCATTGTATGTACTCAGCAGTGCAATATCCTCGAATTTCCATTACTCGAGTGATTCGAGTTCAATATCTCAGATAGTCAATCTCACTTTTCAATAATTTAAAATGGTCTACTAAGCCCAATAAATAAATATTTATCTCTAAAGTTCGTACCTTATCTCTACGAGATTAGGTAGACATATTGAATTGAATTAGGCTTTGAGTTAGCTCAAATTAAGACTGTTCGATAAGAGATGAGAAAACACACTTTACTCATTACAAAAGAAAAGGAATATCGTAGCTTTGATCAAATTCCTGAAGATCCTTCGAATTATATAGAGTTAAGATGTGGTGTATCAATCGAGGCAGTAACAGAAGAATGAAGAGATATATTACCATTTAGCACGTGCAACTGGACGCTGGCGCTGTTGAGGTTACTCGGTCGGCAGGTGTAGTTGCCGGAGTCCTCGGGTCCGGCGTTGTGGATGGTGAGGTTGCTGCCGGTGTCGTTCGAGCCCTCGATCAGCCTGGTGGCGATGCTCATCTTGCCCGGGCGGTCGAGCAGCTGGCGCTCCTGGTGGTACCAGAACACGTAGAACGGCACCTCCAGCGAGTCGCGCACCGTGCACTGCATCACCACTGTGCTGCCTGTTTTCACGTACCTGTCCTTATCCCCGAGTATGTCGATTTTCGGCACTGCGCACACATCGTTTGAAGCATTATGAAAGATGTCTAATTGGGTATACCACATGAGTGAAATGCTGATGTCACTCGAGAAAGCGACTGACAGTCGGGAAATTCGTTAATACACTACTGAATTTTTGCTTTAGGAAATGGCCATGGAAAAATCGTTAGAGATATTTTAAAAAGGCCTCTGAATAATAATGTTGGTTATATGAATATCAGAACTTTATTCACAGTGAATTGAAAGAATCGTCTCTTGAATCTAATCATTTTAGAGAATGTAATAAAATAAAAGACTGCGTGTATTGGCGGTCTTCCATATTGGAGAGTTTCATTACGTATGTCAGTAAACAGAATACCATGAAATTTTCATATACATGTTAAACGTGGAATGCGTTAGCATAGACTGGAACTATGGAAATTCTAGAACATTAACATACTACAGTTAGGACTGATGAATTTTATGATAGTCAAAAAAGGACTATTGTAGTAGCAGTATTCGTAAGCGGAATAATTTTGAGTACTCCATTAGAGAATATCTGGACAATTTTGCATGGGTGGAAAACATTGGTTGTTTAATTCTATTGAAATTAGAAACTTTTCGAAACTTGTACGATTGTCCAGGCAAGACATAAATTTTTTGGAAAGGATGTTGGATTCTCCAAGTATAATGCCAGAATTGCTTTGGCCCGGACCGAATCGTCATATAATACAGATAATTAACTGAGTTATTGTTTGATTAAAGATAGTGATCATTATGAATTAAATGTGTGATCGTACATACCAATTACAACTAGCTTGACCATATGGCTGAGTTTGGGCTCCGTCGATATTTGGCACTCGTACTCGCCCTCATCACGCTGTTGTGCATACTTTATGGTGAGGGTCCAGGTGTTAGTAGTTTCGTAATATTGCGACACAAATCTATCGTCGGGAATGAACACCGACCTGTCTACTGACAGTATGTGGTCGTCCTTCATCCTCACCCATGATACCTACACAACAGATGTGAACCTTCCTTAATTCATATTATCCTTAATATATGTATTTATTCATTTCTGTGGTAAACGTAAATCAATTCGATTTTGTTATTTGGGCTGTTCCAATATTCTTCATTTTATATAAAAACAATGTGCCTCATAATTTTTTCAATATTTGTTGTGTCAATTTCTATTCAGATGAATGAACTAAGCAAAGCTTCCCTTCATTTGGAGATCAACTTCATTCATAAATGGTAATTCATTGTGATCACTAACTGAATAGATAAAACATGACAACGGTTTCATTGTTTTCATTCCTATACGACACAATACTCAAGCTCCACCCCGATTCAAGATGATGGTTTACATTCGAGCGCATTGTTTTTGGACCTGTTGGATTGCAAAGAATGGTTGAGAACGAGATTCAACTGCAGCGAGAGCAACAATATAAAGCTCGACGCACGTTGCGAGTTTTTGGAAGAATTCTGGCACTCAAATCTCTTTCATTCATTAAATAGGACAAGCAACAAGAAAGCGAGTCAGCAAACAGACGAATTCTTCTTTGGAAATGTTACATAAAGGGACTTCAAGAAGTATATGACAGCCCCATTTGATACGAAGGGTTGAGAGTGTGGAGCTTTCACAGTTTTTGATATCATCATTTTAACACAGAGTAATCCTTCTCGAAACTCAAATTAGGAATCTCTGTAATACTTGTTGAATCAGTCAACGGCGTCGTTTCCTTGGTTCAAAAAGAAACTATATATATGTATATTCACCAACTCTAGTTCCTTTCCGTATTCACATTAGTTATTTAGGACTTTTTTAAAGTCTTTATTTTGAATCGTAAACTTCCATAAAAGGCTTTGATGAGAACTTTTTGTTCTATACATCTAAGTTTTGTGTGCTTTCAACTCGCTTTTCCCAGATGCTAAACATCTGAATTCACATTTCTCAAGTTAAATACGAACCTCAAAGAAATTTACAATTGAAAGATCGATCTCCGTTCTCGAGTTGTATAGTCTCATATTTTATTCCACAACTTTGTTATCCAATGACTCCCAAAAGTTAATTTCAGCACTCATTGAAAACGAGAAGTACTATAAAGCAAATTTTAAGTAACGCAGCATGGGAAAAAATCATTTTTTAATCTACCTGAAAGGGTAGAAAAAGAGAAAGAACGGGGGTGGGAGGAAGCGCATATAAGTTGCGCGCAATCTACCTCTAAATCCCAAACTTTCGCGCCCGGTTCTCAAATGCATAAATAACGAATAAAGCTTCACGCTCGGGCGAGAAATTCGGGACATTCTCTCGGCTGCGATCCGCAAGCCGCGCTAGCGTTAATAAACACTATAGAAGAAGTGAGCGCCGCGAGTCATTTACGCAAATGAGCCGAGAAAAATTCGCGCGTACGTATCATAACGCGCATCGTAAACTCTAATAACGAATTCAAATCCCGTGCCAGAAGCGATCCCGGGCTTTATGACGGGCTTCCATAAAAATAATTGCCGAGCCAGAGGCGCGCGAGCGTGTAGAGATATGGTACGGCCAGGCTGCCACGGAAAGAGAAAGTTAGCGACCGAGGCTCACCCGGGCGAATTTAATTTATTCGACAAGTGGGCTTCATTTACAAATTGGTGGGCTTCGGGTATGTTCGGGCAATTTTTCCTCCGATTATTCTGGACGGATGATTGTTTGGAGTTTTCTTATGGTTATTCAGGAACCATCGATATTCTGATTGAATATGGGGTTCATTCTATTGAAGCACATTTTGCATTTTATAAAGCTAGGAATTGTTTGTTTCAACTTTTCTTTCAATCTTGATTTTTGACATTCAGTAACAGTTGATCATTTTAATGAAGTTGACAGACTGTTTTATCACCATAGCTAAAAAAAAAGTAATCTAAGTCAAAAGTGAGATTATATACCGGTTTCTCATCCGTTAATATTAATTTCCCCAAAAAAAATTATCCATAATTTTCACATTTATTAATTATCGAATCAATCCAAAATAATAGACTATTCTTGTTTTAAGAAGACTAAACATTTTCACTTCTACAAAATAAAATGCTACTAGCATGAACAAGTATTTACATATAATTTTACGACAGTAACATGCCTTGACAATGTAAAAACAATCAGAAGTAATTTCTGAAATCTAATAATTCACATTGACGGTGAAAATTTGACGTTCCTTTAGCCACATAATACTCATAAAAGGCATTTGATACGCTTGGAACAAATAAATCCTTCCACGTCGACATAACAAAAGAGTTCTATTACATGATAAAATGTTTGAAAAGTATGCGAGTTGAAATGGAGAACATCTGTCATTTTGAGAGCCGACGTCGGATCAACTTTAGCGCTCGTAAAATTTGGAGAGCAGAAACAATGCATAAATATCTCCCGTACGAAAATTTGAATTTGACCTCAAAGTAGCAAAAAGAGAAGGAATTAACGTGGTGAAAGAGAGAGAGAGAGAGAGAGAGAGAGAGAGAGAGAGAGAGAGAGAGAGAGAGAGAGAGAGAGAGAGGGGGAGGGAGGGAGGGAGCACGAGGAAAAGGTAGTCCGAAAAATAATATCTCCTCGCGTTATTTCACAAAGATTGCGCCCGTATCCTCTTGAACGAGTGCCTGCGCGCGAGTATTATTTTCCACCAGTATACTGTGCTTTCAGTGAGCAAACGTGTAACAGCGAGAGCAAGAGAGAGAGATAGAGAGAGAAAGAATGTGTGTGTGTGTGTGTGTGTTTGTGTGTGCTGTCGGTGGATATATGAGATTATAAACAGACTGTGTCAGACAATGTATCGTGTGTTTATGAGAACATATAACAATACAATGATTCCCGAGAGTAATGGGAAAGGAGGTGAGACTTTCTGTCATATTCCGATTCTTCAAAAAGCTTCGTATGATATTATAACATCACGAACGAAATAATGACAAAAGAAATGACGACTCATAAGAAATATATCAAAATTTGGTAGTTTGTTAGAGAGTTAGTTGAGTTTTTGAAATTTTTTAAAAAGATAGTATTCATTCCTTTCCATAAATTGGGTTTTCACTTATTCAGGGATGCAAAAGAAGTCGTCTCTATAATTTAATTTCCATATTTTCGCTATTTGGGGAGCTGGATTTGAATAATATGTCGATAGTCACGTAAAGAAGTTGAATGGAGTGTCGGTGCCTAAGAGCTCGAAAATTTCGGAGAATCTTTGGAAGTGTCAAAAAAAGCTTCCGTGGCGATAAAAATTCATGGACATATATAGAGGTTTTTAATCGAATAGCATATAGTTACTTTTTTGAGAATGCTAGTTTGTAATTGTACACTCAGGGCGCAGCTAACAGTAGCATGAGAATATATATTTTAGAAACGGAATTGAACGTGATATTTAGCGATGCAATAATGAAAACGTAATACAACAGAATGTAATGTTGTGTCACATTCGAGAGTTTTCGAGTGTGGTCGCGGATGCATTTTGGGATATTTTCAAGAAGGAACAGTAATATTCCACATCTTACAACGATGAGTAGCAATTAATCAAATGTTTTCCTCTGAGAGACAGCATACTTCCAATTAGATAATTTTGTTTTTGATAAAATACGAAAAAAAATCCTTATCCGAACTAAAATAACCACTTTCGGAAAATATGTTGATTTTGGATTAATATGGAGTCTACTCACCGATTTGCTGCCTATCTGTCGAACTTTGCATGGCAGATACGCGTGGGTGCCGAGTTGTACGGTGACGTTGGTCACGTTCTGCGTGTCGACGTAGGGGTTCGTATAAAGCCCGCCGGTTCGCTTCACCAGCGTATGCGAACTGGTGCTCACCCCTGAAACAAATGATATGGCATATTGTTATTCAATGAATACAAATAGACGAGAAGAAAAATCTCCTAAATTTGGATCATTTTGTGCTAGTCTCATTGTATCATAAATGAAAATGACTTTTTGTCCTATTTTCTGGATATACAATTATTTCATCAATGTACAATATAGAATTCAATTCTATTTTTACAAGAAGTCACGAATTTCCTAAAGCGTCAGTTTAATAAAAAAAGAAATAAAGGGAGTTGATATAGAGATTGAATCTTGAGTGATAAGGATGTGATAAATAAGTACTTGGGAAATAGAATATGTCATTTCTTTGTAGCTAGTACAAGAGCTTTCAAGCGTTGAGAAGTGAAGAATCGAATACCCAATAGAACCAGTGCGATTCAATATCGATGAAAAGAAGTATCAAGTTCTATCGAAGTATAATGTTTGACAATGCACTCCAAATTTTCGTCGTATCGTCTCTAGTAACAGTCTGCTATTATGACGGTAATCAAGAAGTGAAAATATTGGAGAATTTAATTAGATCAGTGAATATTATGGAGTTTATTGTTTATTATAACAATGTAAGATCTTCGTCACGCACGACAAGAACATCGCATTCATCTTTGTTTTGGGAGGGAAGATTACAAAATAATAAGTTTCGTAATCATTGTTCACGTATTCAATTAATATTCATTCATTTATCCCTATATACATAGACCGGATGAAATAAAGTACCCACTGGGTGGCGCATATTGGGTACACTCAGATTTTTTTGCTGAAAATATATTTTTTTGAAGTCCAGCGTAGAAAAGTCTAAATTGAATACGGTTTGACTCATTTTGAAGGTATCGAGCGAACCTTCCATTTGCCGTCAGCCACTTTGAAAAATTCACACTTGACGCCGTGTCTTAATCTTTCTTGCTTCGGTGGCGCATATTGGTTATTTGTACCTTACTTAGAAAATTCAGTGGTGCACATGTCGGAAATCGAGACGAACAATCCTTTGAGTAACTCCATGGATGCATTGTACTTGACATTTATGAACGCATGTACACGAATACAGACAATTTTATTCCATGAAATAGTAGGAGGGATTTTTCCATCGCTATGGTTGAACAATCATTATGGCGATAACCATCATAGTATATCGTAGTGGCGAATAATTTCATCGTAATCGTGATTCTAGTCTAAAGTCGTCACTGGCAAATTTTAAGCGAAACACACGAGGTGGGTGAACGCAAACACTCACACGTCACAGCACATTTGCCCGAGCAAGCAGAAACGATAAGCAATGTCGTGCACTCGCTCACATCACCGCAGGTTCTTATCAGAGCATGCGGTTCGCGAAAATATCGGTTGAAAAAGCTCCCGGCCACAAGCACATGTGGCGTGTCGCTTGAGGCACGATACCACTGCCTAGCCAAGATTCCACGTGCGTGATCGCGTGCGAAACAAAGATCGCCGTGTAAGCACGCCAAATTGTATTCGCTGAATGCGTCAAGTGCTGCACAAACAGGTGGGGTCGCGGCAATGAAGATAGATTGATGCCTGATTAGCCAATGGATACCGGCTTGAAACAGGTGCCAGAGTGAATAGCGTGAAATCGTCGAAACGTCGCGTGGAACGTTTTTGGAATGCTGCTACGTCGGAGTGCGGTATTTTTCTTAAAACATCCTTGGGGGTATGGTTTTCACACGAGACACTGCTTTTAGTGTAATGGTCTCACGTTTATGATTGCAGTCTTTAATGGTTGTATTTTTCTTGCGAAATGAATTATTTGTTTTGATTCTCGATTGTTACATCAGAGTTACATCAGTCACACCACGTTCACAAGACTTGACGTTGTAGAGTAAGATCATTAGCAAAGTAAGTATTCAATGATTTCTACATATAACAAAGGGCCGAAAAAAGTTATCTGTCTGGCCTGGTAAATAAAACAATCTTAGTTGGTCCCTTTACAATACTGTTCTGTGAATAAAAGATATTAGTTAGGATAGATAATCCATAAATATTGATCACGATGTAGTACATGGCTGACCTGTCATAAACTACACTACTTGATACGGAATTTCAATTGCCTTTTCTCGAAATCTTGACATCAATTTATAAATTGAAATATTTATCACCGTTACAATGATATTATTAGAAGTTGCGCTTCAATAATATCTCGAAAACCGCATATAAAGCTAAGATAAATCAATTATTCTTCATTTTTACAAGAGAAAACATTTTGTCAACATTTTATGTTTCAATTCGTAATGAGTTTACTCGAATCTTTTTGCCGGACAAAGGGTGCTTACAGCTACACGTGAATTGAGTTTCACAAGTAGAACCTAATAAAATAGTTGAGCTGTGTAGAGTGCAAAAAGTCCTATAATTGGAAAGAAAAACTCATAATTCTCTTATTCCACGAGAAAGTTAGCAAAATACCTGTTAAAATTGTTAGAGCTAAAATCAGAATAACGATGTAGAGCAACGGAAATAATCAGTCTAGAGAGTTTCCATTGAAATCTTGTAATATACTATTAACATAGCTTTCCATCGACTGATGATGGTGATAAAAAGTAATTGAATTCTCTAGGAATATGTTATAGACACGCCGTGAGAATTCAGAAATTATAACACGCATTTTTTATATTTTCATTATTTCATGACTAGTAATCAAGACGAAGAAATCAAGATTAAATTCTCGTTTTTCAGCATAGATTTTCTAGTGTTCTTTATTAGCTAATATTCTCGAGCGAATCTTCGACTAAACATTTGGCATGTAGATTATAATATACAAAATATAAAAAGTTCTTGAACATTCCCAGATTACTTGGTGAAGAAAAAAGTTTGATTTGCACGTTTGAGTTTCCGATCCAGCTAGAACTTTTGTGATTGATTTCAATCACTCAATTTTATTTTCTTTCGAGAATTGACAATTTTCACAGATGGTCACATAGACTATTCCAATTCAACACTGATTAATATTCATTTTTGCAGGAAAAATGGAATCGGGTTCATGTTTATGGGAAAAAGTTGAAACGTGATATTTTTGACGAAGTTTTCGAATCATGATACTCTTTCAGACTTTGAGAGTTTTGATTCAATACAAAAATTTATGAACAAGTCCTATGCAGTTCTCTGTTTTACACTAATGTGGGCAGAAGTGCCTTGCTCTCTCCTATACTAGCAATATTTTGAGGATGAAATTTTGCAGACGCGCTCGATAGGCTTTAACTCAAAGAACATTTCATTTCGGAAAAGTTTGAAACTTAGTACTATAGCCTTTGTTAGGATTTTCAGTCATAAAAGCAATGTCTCCTGAATACAATTTTTCAGAGGTAGTCAGAATGGTTTAACTTGTAGACCGAGATTTTATTCTGGATGACTTTGGTCCATGTTTGGAATTATAAACTTTCATTTAGCATTGTTGACTTATTCAGGATTTTCTCAAGGAGCAAGAAACTTGTTTGAAATGAAATGGTGAAGTTTAAAAAGTATTTTGTAATGAGATTCAGTGAAATGATTTCTCAACCGTCTATAAACGAAACCCTTTAGAATAAAGATCTTGACGACAAGTTTCCACTGAGTAAAACTTTCTAATCCAATTATGATTTTCTCAAAACATATCTATACTACTAACGGAAATTCAACTCATTACATGCATGGTTGGCACGCAAGCCAATGCAAAACAGGACAAGCCAGTAAACAGGGCGAGGCGACGCGCTGACGGATCATCGGCCAGTTTGATTTACACTGCAGTAGCAGGTCTCTTTCGCTAATTGAGCCTGGCGATTAATTGCGACGTCACGTTGATTCGGATGCTATCGCCGCGGGCTTGCTTTTTTCGAGCATAGTTTGCTCGGGGGGTTGATTTACTTTCGTATACGTTAGTTTTGGTCGTAATGAAGCTTCGCGAGAGTGGATGGTGGATTTTTTGTGCACTGCGGGTTTTTTCGATTGGAGCTAACGTTCTGTTTATTCTACGTATCATGAACTAACGACGTTTTTATGAGAACTACATTGGTTAGCCGTGCGTCGTCTCGAATTTTGTATATTTTTTTCCGTTACAATATTTGAAATGTAATTTGGATTTTTCGTAAAATTGGTCAAAGGGACGAGAAAGTATTTCGGTGTTATTCTTCGGATCACAAAGAAGAATATAGCGTTGCTTTAGAAGGAGAAGGAGAAGAAGAAGAAGAAAAAAAAGAAAAAGAAACGATGTCTGCCAACAAGGATGCAAAGATTCTGAATTCAATTGAGAAAATATTAAGTCAATGAGAAGGGTGTATTTTTCAAAAAAATGAAAGTTTTTTGGTAAATTCGTATTCGTGAAATTTGACTACAAAATCTTAGCTAATTTGCAGTGTCATCTGATTATATAACCTAAAAATAATTCATCTTTTATGACTTTTAATTATGGCTATTCGGTATCGATCCTTCGCTACAGGCCGAAATAATGATCATTGAAATACTCTGACAATGTTGAATCTAATCAACTCCCTTCAATTCGCTTTGTTTCATAGTATCTCATTATAGATTCTCATGTGCATCAACTGATACTACGTATCACTGGATGAGAATATAGAACGTATTACAGAATTATTCTTTAATTCTATTTTGATCTCTCAAAGAGAAAAAACTCTCAACCTCTCGAATCAGTCTTCGGTACCTTTATTTTCGTAATCTCGAAACGGATCGAAAAACATGGAATCCTAAAAATGTCTGTATGTATGTGGAGCTATTTTTTGGGGCGTAATGACTCTCAAAGAAATCGTCAGATTTCCCTGAAATGTTGCACACAGGTTAGTCGTGACGAGTTGTGAACCGAGTTCAATTTTCAGTAAAATTCGTTGTTTATGTCCCTAACAAACGTGTTTAAGGTGTTTTGGGAAGTTCCCTATAATTTCTCGTGAATGCTTGCTGAAGCCCGACTACTTATGAGGGGTAAAGAGAATCAACGAGATATTCTCCATAGTAATCATTGTTGATATCCCTACCAACCGTTGTTTATACCCTTATGAACCATTGCTATGGAACTACGGTCTATTTAGTTTGAGGTCCAGCTGTTGACTGCGAAAGTCATCTCTCATTGACCATATTTTTTTCACGCAAATCATTTTTCAATATAGAAAAATACATATAATTATATCACTGCAACTATTAGATCAATTACATGTTCATCTTTTTCATTATTGATTATTTGAAAAAGATAGTCATGAATAAAATGTAACATTATGGAATGGAAAATTGAATAAACTGATCGTTAGAATGGATCTAGAAAAGTACGCATGAATATAGTTGGTTTTAGAGAAAAAAATAGTTTGAAATGAATAATTGACTACTAATAGTATATTTATCGTATTTATGAAAACAGAGTATAAAGTAATAATTATTGCGTCTAATTTGGGAATTCTCACTGATTACAGTATTTCACACGATTCACTTATAATCCAAAAGATTCAGAAGCCAAAACGTAACTACGTAGAATCTAAATGGCATTACAAAGCGAGAAATTCCATGACCTCGTTACACTAAGCTATTCGATTAATTCTCAAAGTTACTAACAAAAAGCTTACTGCCTTTTAAATCTTATTTTGCTGAAAAAATTCAAAATATAAATTAAAAATAACATGGGGCAGACAATCCATCGTTTCGTACATCGACACAAGAATTAAATGAAGAATTAAATTTACCGTATAAAAGTGTTGAATTTATCATATTTCTATGAATTGTAAATCACCGGAAGCACAGGTAAATCATAAGCGAATATAAATAAATAACTCTTATAAGTGAGTAGATTTTTCGTTCATCCCTGATACATTTTGCCAAGGAGTATGTAAATATTGAACCTCCTGGAAGCAAGTCTATAGGTGTATGAATTTGATAGCGGCCTTGAAGTTTGCGTCAAAATGTGAATACATGAGTTCAGGAATCAGATTATAGTCAGACATTTTTTCATGAATTCCAAATTATAGATGAACTCGGTAGCATCTGGTACAACAAAAAAAGTAATACATCGAGAGAGTTGAGTTCCATGAAATTAGTATTATTATATATATTAGGATATTAATATATTAGTATATTAGTATCAGGCCAGTTAAACATGTCGTTAAACGCACTTGAAAGAAGTATTTTTAAAGTAATAGTGAGTTGATGAAAACTTCTCCGTGGCTGCTATTTTTTAGTGAAGTTCAAGTAAAATAGTATATTTCGACACTAGAGCAAAATATGATTCTAGGCACGTGCGAAGTTTGCCTCCCGACCGAATCAAGGTCTTAGTATCGAATAGTAAGGTAACTGTACCCAATGTGCCCCCCCCCCTAAGGGTTTTTCGCGAATTTGACTATGATAGACTTCGAATTTTAAAATTCTGTGAACGGCATCTCAAAGCTTAGCTCAATACCTATTAGAAACCATCTTCATAATCATCATTCGACTAGTTTAACCTATCGAAAATCGCAATTTAAAAAAAAACGCAAAAAGGCTAAATGCACAAAACGTGTACTCAATTTGGCACAATTTTTTAATCATTAGCTACAGCCTATATAGGCCTACAGGGACGATCCAATTGGCATTGAAATAAACTCTCAATTATGTTCCCAGTGATATTTATACAAAATTTTTAACATACAACTCAAAAATACGCGTCTAAATCATCGTAATATGTCTATACAAATATTCAATGATTTGACAAACATTGGGTTCACTTTTTTTTGATGCGAAAAACAGCAATTTGAGTAGGATAAAAAATAATTTTAGGAAAACTGATGAGACCAATCGAAAGCTGAGATGTTTTTACACAAAAAAGAGTAATGACACTTTGAGAGATAAAAATTATTGACACCTGATTTTTGAGGTTGAGTGTGAAAAGTGAAATAAGAAAATGGTGAAAAAATCAGTAAGTGAAACTTCAAAGTGTTGTAGGAGAGTGGTTTTAAGGGCTAAATAGGCGGGGAAGATACCGAAAATTTTCTTTTAATTCCCCCAACATAACCCAAGAGCGACTGATGCTCAGAGAGCACCGGAAATACGAAATCTGACGATTGTGCCAAATTGGGTACAGTGCCAAATTGGGTACAGTTACCTTATTTTTCATCTTGAGTTTAGAAAACTAAGGTTTAATGATAAACTTTTCGATACAAGTGATGGAAAGAAACTTTTTATAGGAAGCCAAGTGGCCGTTGCGATGTGATGATACTTATGTTCGATCAAGAATAGAATTTATTGTCACGAGAATTACAGCTTGTTACGGGGAATAATATTGTGAACTCGAACAATCAATGCATAAATGTTTGCCAAAACAGAATGAGGCTGAGAAAGGAAGCAGTCAATCTCCATTAATAGTTTGTCATGATTTTTTCCTTTTAACTTCTAAGAAATATATGAGAAAATGATCTTCCTTCAAGGCTATATTTCATCGAATAATATCCTTTACAGTAATAAAGAGATCGAGATTAACACTCGAAAAGAAAGACAATTTACAGGCGAAATCATAGTATTGAATTTTTATTCGAACTATATGCTCTTGTTTGCGAATTCGAACAGAACAGGGCCCAACCGAACGAGCTCCTCAGCAGAGAAGAGCAACATTTCGAGGCAAAGCACTCAGCCAAGAGCGATTTACGCCAGCGTACTTCCTTCCACTCACCCACATGAAAATTTTCAACGAAAATCCGTCTAACATCAAGATCAGAGATACGCAACTTCAAACACCCTCGCAAAAAGGCGCCAGACCCTATCCACTTCTCTCTTCTCGAAAAATTCAAAAGAGGCTGAGCTGGTAGAAGTTGGTACGTGGATCGGTGTGGGAAATTGTGCTCGTTACGTACACACAAAAGCTCTAGAACGACGGGGATGTGCCGTATTTTTGTCGTGCGTTCTTTTCGCGACACTCGCGCCTTTTTGATCTCCGTCGCATGGTGCCCGCTAAACTCGACGATGTTTTCGGAGCGTTGATTTGGCTTAATTAAAGCGAGTGTAAGCTGTTACTCCTTTCAGCTCCAGTGGGCGTAATTAATTTTAGTAAAGGGATTTGCTGGATGATAATATCCTCTCGCGGTTATTAAATTATTGCGGTGGCGCGCGTACTTACGCAACATTCTCGTTCGCGCACACGTGAATTATTTTGCTTTGTTGACTCTGATATCTGCAGTTATGTTTATGTATGTATCAATAATTTAATCATACACGAGAGGATACATTATTCCGAGCACGGGTATTCGTATGTCGGAAAAGTATTTTCAAAATTTAAATAGTACGTTTCGATTGATTGAGTTATTCTGGGTTGTTTGATTGGACATCTCGTTAGATAAGATTAAATGAACATATGCCATCAACAAAATAGCATGAAAAATTATCCGACGGATTGGAATAATAAACTTCAAATAACCAGAAACTCAAGGGGACTATACAGAAATATGTGTCCGGATAATACTTTATCACGAATTGGTAGAATAAGTCGGTGAGAAACGAGACAGAACTGGAAAGTTCCTGAGAGTCATAGTTATCCAGTGTCTTTCACTTTTTCTCAAAATAGTTTACTTTGACTTATTATTCGAAATAACTCCTCGGATGTGAAGAAAGTGTTAAAGTTTAATGAAAGATTATATCCTCAAAATTACGCAAGGACGTATTAAATCAAATGAAACACTTTAAGGATGAGAAACAGTATCATTGAATTAATTTGTCTACTATTAAATTGTCCTAAGAACTACTAGTTTACGTAAATTTTAAATTTTTGTTAATCTTTATCAAAAATTATTGTTCAAATAAAGTCAATAGTTCAACTTGATATTACATCGTGGAATCATTTTTATTATATTTTCATTGATTCTTACTGCTGAGGAAGATTTTTGAATTTTCATTATCTATTTTTTTGATTGAGCTGTGAAGTACTAAGAACACGTTTGAGCGTTTTTTATTGTTCACAATTCGTGCATTTCTTTCAATTGAACGCATATCTATATACTTGTACTCATTCATTTGAAGATCTGTATAATATACGTTGAAATTTTTGTTAGTTCGCGGATTAATCATCTTGTTTCAAATAGAAATATCAAGCGAATGTAACAACATATCGACGTGTCTTACGAAGAAAGACACATCTCAAACTGTCCGCGAAGAAAGACACATCTCAATTTGTCCGCGAAGAAAGACACAACTCGCAATCTAGCCACGAAGAAAGACACAACTCGCAATCTAGCCACGAAGAAAGACACAACTCGTAATCTAGCCGTGAAGAAAGACACAACTCGCAATCTATCCGCGAAGAAAGACACAACTCGCAATCTAGCCACGAAGAAAGACACAACTCGCGTCTGGCCGCAAAAAGGATACATGGCGCACATCCCACAATTTTCCGACGTAAAAAATATATGGAATGAAAGCTTAGAATGAGTAGGTTATCATTGACAAAAAAACGAGGCTTTTCTACAGTTTAAACTCTTTTTTCGTTAATATTCGCGGGAGAATAATTCCGACATTTGTCTTTCTTCGCGGCCAGATTTGCGAGTTGTGTCTTTCTTCGTGGCTAGATTGCGAGTTGTGTCTTTCTTCGTGGCTAGATTGCGAGTTGTGTCTTTCTTCGCGGACAGATTCGGATATGTGTCTTTCTTCGCGGACAGATTCGGTTATGTGTCTTTCTTCGCGGACAGATTCGGTTATGTGTCTTTCTTCGTAAGACACGTCGATATGTTACTTTTTGAAAATATAATATTTCATAGAATGTTAGTACATGAAAAACGAAGTACGGCGAGTGGTGTCCGACCAATGCAACATGTATTGAGACTTGCATTGTATGTGATGTGAGCGAGCGTCTGGCCGGAGGGACGCGAGACGTAGAGCCACCAATAACTCGCGTTGCTTTTTCAGTCGTACGATCATCGTTGTTGGAGAGTGGGGTCAAAACTCCACATTAAATCACAGCCTCAATACGAGCCAAAGGCTGAGACATGAGCCCGCGCAAGTAATCGGTCTGGGTGTGAATGCGCGTATTGCTGCTCAGTTCCGTGAGACTCACATATAGGTACGATCCGAAGAAACTTATCCATTAGATGCGCATTATACATACCTTGTAACACACAAGGCAGTACATGAATTTCATATAATTTTTCTAGTATCGGAAAAAAAAAATGTTTAATTTCACTTTCTTGGCTATTATTCATGAATATTTACTCATGAAATTCACTTATATTCCGTGAACTGCATAGCTAAGGTTCCAATAGCTATCGACGGGCTGGCTCAAATTTCAATTGCAAGTTATTTACACATTAAATCAGCTAATATAAATCTGTTCATACAAAACTATGATCATTAGATGCGCAATTTGATAACGAACTCAAATATATATAGTTTGCCTGTCCAGGAAGTCACTGATTGAAAGACATAAATTTTTTGTCAATAATAAAAGACAACACTTTTATTAATATTTCTTATATGATAAAAGCATAATTGTTTTTTATTCTAAGATCGATACACACCTTGAATGATTTCATGTTCATAACGATGAGTCGACGAAGTACAGCTTTCTCACGAACAGAATCAAAATCGTGACTTTTATTTGACCCAATGCGCATTTCCTCGTGGAAGTGAATATAAATCTCGATCGGGAAAAAGCCCGAACAAAGGAATGAGTGATTTTCATTCTCTACGTGTATTGACAGTGATAGCCAGTGATGGACAGTATTAAAAAAAAAGTATTCTGTAATTACACCATTTTCTTAAAGAAGTTTTGCGTGAAAAACTAGGGAGATAAACACGGTTGCTGTTGAAATAGAGATGTCAACAATAGTTTCTAGGGAAGAATTCTGAAGATTCTGGATTTTTTGCCACCGGAAGTTCGAGAAATGAAACTTGATTATATTTTTTCCTACCTTAACAACAGTTGATGTAGAGAACTAAAGATTCTGCCTGAGCCTCAACAAGCATTTGTGATAATTTATGGGAAACTTTCTTAGAACACGTTAGCAACGGTCGCTAAGGAAACAAACAACTTGTTGCTGAAATATCTGAGTTAGGTTTACATTTTGTCATGATAAACTTGTCTGCAAAATTCATAAGGCAAATTATCGCGTCCTAAAATCTGATCACACCCGTATGTACGCACGTACGTACAAACATACAGACATTGTTGGCACTTGCCTTTCATAACACGTAGGTCCCGAAAATAAGGTCCGGGAGTCTGAGTTGAAAGTTCGACTTTTATCCCATTACAATCTTTTCTCTTTGAATAAGCAATATATTGAATAGAATAACTGTTCCTCGAAATACCATTCTTATATAATCCGAAATACATTAATCCGAGTGAAAATATTTGTATTTTGTATTTAAGCAATTAGATAATGAATTTGTCTGTACTAACTGAACCAGGAAACGGTTTGAATCGCAAACAGAAAGGCATAATTCTCTTTGTTCAAAATTAAAAAAATGACTTGCAGCAATATATTTTTGCACCGCTGAATACTTATAATTATGTGTTCATAAGAGAAAGAGTCTTTGTCAAGAGTATCAAAAGTATCATTTTTATTCGACTCGATGCGAATCAAAGTTATGTCTGCGTAACTATGAGTTTCGAACAGGATAGAACCTCAACAAATTAATGAAGTTTGTCCAGCGATTGTACTCAGTTGGATTAAACTAAAAGTAATTAAAGAGAAAACTTACTGCGATTATGCTTCAGGCGTTTGTCATTTTGTCTCTGATTCATTTCTTTTTAGTACACTTTTTGATTTTTTTCTTTTTATGTCAGAGCTGGTCGACAGGTGGGCGTACTACCTCAGTGAAATGTTAAAGAATACCAATTTTTTATAACTATATTTCGAACGTATGTGGTTACTCGGGTCAATAGAGGGATCTTCTGATCGATGACTCTTGAGCAAAAGACGCGACCACAGTGTATTCGTGAATATTGATAAGTATAAAGTTATATGTTGGCTTAAATTGGAGTGTTCAATTGAGTATAATAGTCAATCATGGACCAAAAGAATTCTTTGAAACCATGTAAAGTCAACAAAAAGGTCTCGAATTACTCACCAATATAAAAGAAACTTGAAATCTGGTGTAGGAATAAATGAAAATTACTGTTTGTATGCACATAACATCTGTTTAACACAGCTTTCTGAAAAAACAAATAATCCTCACTGATCGGAGGAGGATGTTTATGATGGAGATAACATATCGATAATATTACTTGATGAGTGTATAAATATTCGGGAACGAATTGATCCCACAGTTAGTCAACTTGACTTAACATAAATTGCGAAAATGCTCATCAAGTCTTTCACTTTTGCCCTTCTAGGAGCAACACTGATATTGGTATGTATATGGGAGTAGAATATGGACCCAAATCTTTTTCGGTACTAGTTACATGCAACCCTACTCCGGAATTTGTTTATGTTCATTGATTTTTATCCTAGTGGGAGAAATAGTATATGCGCATAAGGCATTTTTCCCCTTCTAGGCATTTTCGGCTCGCGCAAAGTTGTTTTTTTTTGTACCAATATTGCTATTCTGGCTTTTATTGGCGTTTTTTCTGAGGTAGAATTAATTGTATCTGTATCCAAAAGAGATCCATGAAGTATCATGATTTTGCTTTCTCAAAGAGAAAGTTTTGTGACGGGGCAAATATCGAATTCACGAATCATGCTTTAGGGCCTCGGTTTTTGTAATCTACGGATCGAAAAACATGGAATCCCTAAAATGTTTGTGTGTATGTGACGCTGTTTTTTGGGACGCGATAACTCTTGAAGAAATCGTCCGATCTTCTTAAAATTTTGCGCACATGTTGATCGTGGCAAGATGTAAACCAAGTTCAATTGTAAGCAAAATCCGTTGTTTATTTTCCTGGAAACCGTTGCTAAGGTATTTTTTGGAAATTGCATATAATTTTTCGTAAATCTTGGGTGGGGCCTGAATTTTCACGAGGAACTACTAGAGTGAACGCGATATTTTCCGTAGAAACCTTAGCTAATATCTCTAGCGACCGTTTTTGAAGTCTCTAGCAACTGTTGTTGATATCCCTATCAACCATTGGTAATATCCCTAGCAAACCTACTCTCTAAATCTAAAATAGTAAAAAACTACTATTTGATAGTACAAATTGCACAACTGCACAAAATAGTAGACATTCACTAAGAAATAGTAAAATTTTACTGAAAAATAGTGAAATTTGAACTAAAAATAGTAAACTCTTATTAGATTACTAAAAAAATATTGGTGAAATTTTACTATTTTTTTAGTGAATATTTATGATGTCGAGCAGTTGTGCAATTTATACTATTGAATAGTAGTTTTTTACTATTTTAGATTTAGAGAGTAGCAATCGTTGTTACAGGCAACATCAGATCAATTCGAGGTCGGTTTGTCGATGGTAAAAGACCTGGAAGCTTCGTTTCTCCATAGCAATCGTTGCAAAGGGAATGAAAATTGAGTTCAAGTTCATTTCCAGTTATTTTGAGGACTAACAACACAGAATCTTTGTTTTTCCATAGTAAAAGTTTTTGATATACCTATATATATAGTGCGAATAGTGGATCAGGTTACTATTAAATAGTAGAATTTTACTATTTTATTAGTGAACCCTTAAAATCTGTCGAATTAATAACTATTAAATAGTAATTCAGTTTGCACCTGACCGTCGACCCGATCAGACGTGTATCGGGAGTATCAGTACGTGCTTTGTGCAGTGGATATTATATACGTGTGTGGCTAGTAGTATGTGTAGTGCATCAGAGACTTCTTTACAACCCCAATGCATAATTGGCGCTACGAGAAGGTTTCAACTAATACTTTTTACAAGTCGCTGATGTTTTACTGTATTGAGCTGATTTGACAAGGATAACATCCATTTTTGATCTTCTGCTGAAGCTTCATTTTGTTTTAAATTTCGTTTTAACATTCAATATTAAAGAATTGACATAACTTTGTTGAAGTTTTTCTCTGTGAAGCAACGACACAAACGTAGCCTGTGGTGACAAGTGCACACGCAGCTTCAATAAGAAAGGATGCGAAACTATATCACTTGTGACTAATAAAGAGTCTGATTAAATAGAATTTAATATCCAGATTTATTATTTCTTACATAAAATTTTTACTATTTACATAGTAAAGTATCATTTTATGTATATCCAAATTTACTATTTTAAGGTGGAAATTCCATAACCCTTCCTAACTCAAACTCTTGCTCATTTTGAAGTGTGTAATAGTTTGAAATTCGCTCTTTCGAATGGAATCAAAATAAATAGTCATATCCATACTGGTGAAAAAGTTATTTCCATTCAAAGTCATGAACTTCAACATGGGACTATACCGTATGAAGCTTACGCAGTTTCTGTTTAAATTGGATGATCTCATGACTCAATGCCTTGAAAAAAAACATATGAGAAAAAACTTTGAAGACTTTTGAATCCATTAGGTAATATATATATATATATATATATATATCAATCTGGACTCATTGTAACGCTATATCTGTTATAATATATTTTTTACCCTGCTAACGAGAGTGTTCACCATGTTCGTCTTTCCCTGCGTTACTATAAAAACATGGTCATTTTTATGCGGTACCATGGAGTACTGAAAAATGAAGGGAGTACCTTGGGGATTTTGAGACAGTACTGGATTGAGTGAGAAACTCTTTGGTTTAACAACATTCAAACGTTAATTCGATTGTGTGGTGATTATTAGAGAATTCAAGAGGAAGATTTAGCATAATGCATTGACAGCGAAATTTTCGTAGAAAAGAGAGTTAGTTAATTCGAAATTTGAGATAATGATTTAGAACAATTAGTAAATCGAAACAAAAAGTACTTCCCGTTTCTAAGATAATTGTACAAGCATCGAACGACGCCAGCCTGTCATCTATTGGTAACTTCTACAGTATTATACTGGTTGATAGCACGTACTCGCGATTTACAATGATCAACTTTCATCGCAGTGCTAAGTGCCCATGAATTTCGAAGAAAGAAAAAAATCACTGTTTCTCGTGCGGCCGAAAACCAGTTCACAAGCACAGCATCGAAATATTCTCTTAGTCAACGAAAATGGCTCTCATTTTAAGAAAATATATAGAACAACTAGTCACCCAGAATATTATTAAATGAACAGTTAAAAGTTGAGTATGACCAAATCGATTTTCACGCGAATTCCGCAACTTCTTGCAGAACATCGTTCCGGGAATAACCAAAATTAGTACCGGAGTTCCATGTTCATATTTCTATGAATTTCGAATCGATTAGAATAAGTTTTCTTCTCCTGTAATTGTCTTTGTGTTTGACGAATCCGTATATTTATATTAGTTCTAGAATAAAATACTGGTAGCTTTGTGACCTCATATGCAAATCTCATGTCAATTTCTATCTTCTAATTAATAAAAATGTTGTAAATAAATCTGAATAATTTGAGATACATCCTTTGAGTTCATTTCATTCTTACAGTTCATTACATTCTTACACAAAGAATCATCAAGGTCTGCCGATCACGAATCTTATTGGAACGTTGGGATACGTTTTTTTAACTCTAGCCATAAAACAAAGTTCCCAAAAAGTTCCTAATAACCTTTAGTTGGTAGACTTTCATTGGGTACTAATATGGTGATAATGTGGGAGTAAATGAAAGAGTTTGAATGCCAAACTTACAACATGGTCAAAAAAATTGCATGGGACTGACATTTATTTTATAATTTATTTTTTTTTAATGTAAGATCAAGATGTATCGACCAGAAATTTTTTAAATAAAAAAGTTTTTTTCAGGGATTTTCCTGGACCTCTTTCGGGCCGTATAAATAATATTTTCAACCTAAGAGACCGACAATAAGTTAACAAAATACACCTTTTACTTAACCTAGGTTCCACTTAAAGGAGGAGGGTCCTTAAGGCCGGTTTTCGGCTCATAATGTATGAGCTCTTAAAAATCTGAAAAAAAAGTTCTATTGTCTACTATTGATTAAAAGACGATTTGACTCTGAACAGGCCATCTCATCACCCCTTCTCACCCTTTAACCACCCCCACCCGACCCCCGTCTACTGAAATCGGATTTTTCCGATTTGACCTTCAAATGACCTTGATCCCGGTGGGATCGACATTAACGGACTTGGGATTTGGAATCAGCAATCTCAAAAACCAGAATATATCATAAAAAGTTTAGCAAGGGATGACAAATCCACTTGACAATCCTCTCCATGAGTGACAATTTTCTCAGCGTTCGGCAAAATTTACGGGGGTCGGGGGAGGGTGTAGGAGTGGAACTATTCTACGTTTTTTCTAGAAAACCTTTTTTTCTCTCAAAATGTAGCATATTGACTATCTTAATAACCCTTTGCATAGAAAACAATCGAATGTCACTAAATACTGGAGTTTCATTTTTGTAGGCAATACCGGGTCAGAGAAATGGCAGAGAACGAATTTTCAATGTGGTAAGTCATAAATTTCATTGAATTTGAATAATCTAACTAATAAGGAGAGACTGGCCATTCTTCTCTCGAAGAATAGGAACATTACGAAAGCTAGCAGATTTGGCAGAATTCCGTGAAGACTTGCACTGTTCAGCGTTTTCCGACTATTATTGTGAGAACAGGCAATTTATGTTTTGACTCATGCAGTATGCAATAGTTCTTCGTAAAAATTCTGAAATCTGATAGTCATCCTAGATTTGTTATGATTTCACGCATGTACAGTGTTTTTTTATACAAAAAGCCATAGGTTTATTGTACATGCACGAAACAAATAATTTGATTTGCGAGACCAGAACTGTCAAGTGATTTGGAGTTATAAATGAAATTAGGTTGGCGTCTAGAGTCCTGATATAGTATATTATGCACCTGAGCGAGGTTAGGCGATTTCGGCACGCAAAACGTTTGCGACCCGAGCATAGCGAGGGTGGTAAGTTTGCGCGTGCCGAAATAGCCTAGATGAGCGAGGTGCATATGCTATTTTTCATCTCCAGTGGGAGAAAAGTGTCATTCTTTGCGAACGCCAAGGAGCAAAATTGACACTAAAGATTTTTTCCTTTGATTTTTCAATTCATTTTTCTCGATAACGTTTGGGAAAGAAAATATTTGACTTATAGATCTTTGATTTACCCAAAAGTTCATCGTTTTGTTTTCTACTTGAATCAAGAGGAACAAACAAACAAGTGCATTGATTTTGATTTTTTTTCTTTCCTTACTTACAGACCACAGATGTAGAAGTTGGCATGAAGACGAGTGCTCGTCAAATTTTGGTAACAGGAGATAAAACGGTAATTATGATATGAAAATAAAAATAAAAATGAGTCATTAAGATTAGTTTTAGTAGCATTTTGAAGTAGTATAGTAATTTATAAACTGTTTGTTCAATGTTCAATTGAAACTAAATAATATTGGCATTATTTTCATGTTTTACACTCCAATTGAAAAATTAAATTTCACCAAGACATGTTTTATTTTTACTTTTTTTCTATTAAATAATGATTTAAAAGAATGTTTTCTTCAATTTTGTCAATTTTTCGTAACTATTAAATTGAACGATAAAATAGTAGGTAACCTCGGCCCACTCTCAAATTTTGTCTTGTATACTCTCTTGGTTTCCTGATTCCCAAATAGTATATTATGCAACTAGTGCGTGAAATACGATTTCACGCACCACAGTGACAAGCCTGCACGAGTCGTCGGTGGAGCCATCAAACGAGTGCTAGGTGGTCACGATATTTTGTGGCATAGTGATCAAACGTCAATTTTACGAATCGATTCAAGTGCGTAAAATTCAAATTTACGCACTAGTACTATAATAATTGAGCTAAAGCATTAGTACGTGAAATAGGATTTTAGGCACCAAAATCGATGCGTAAACTGAGCGTTTGTCCACTACGCCATAAAATATCATATACAATTCATGAAATACGGTTCAATGCACTCATGTGACTACCTACACTGGAAAAAATTTCTGGTAAACCCTACTATATTTTTACTATATTATCATGAAGGAAAAATGCGACAGCCATACTTTTTTGGTGAATCCTACACTGAGAGACCAGACCGCTAATTATTGGGATTCTGCGCCTCAAAAATTAAGGTTCTGTCGGTAAACGTGTATCCTGGGGACATAACCCGACTATTCACAGGTGGCGCTCAAAAAATACCAGTGCCCACTAATTTTTACGGTTCTATACGGTAAATCTGTTCGTGTCCACTCTACCCGCCGGCCGCCACCGGTGACTTCTCATAGAGTTTTCGTTTTACGCAAGTCGAGTAGCTGTTGAATACTAAAGTTCCAGTTCAGTGGCTTCATCATTTTTTCGAAGGAAGTGTAGCAGGTAAGTTGATTAGCAGCAATTATTATGCTTTATGACGGTATACGTCCATGCTTTCATATATGAATGTTTGTTTGTCAAAGTTGAAAGCCAAATCTTAACCTAACTTTTTTCTTTGCATGTTTCTTTTTGACAATTTTCTGTGAATGCTACTATTCCTCCTGATATTAATAACGCAACGCGTTTCTAAGTGCTATGTCGCTTTCGATCTGCATAACCTATAACTCAACTGCAGCAGACGAAGAAGAAAATTCTATAAGGTCACGTGGTTTCAAATTTACCGTAGAGAATCGTAAAAATTAGTGGGCACTGGTATTTTTTGAGCGCCACCTGTAAATAGTCGGGTTATGTCCCCAGGATACACGTTTACCGACAAACCTTAATTTTTAAGGCGCAGAACCCCAATTATTAGCGGTCTGGTCTCTCAGTGTACTATACAAAATTTAGGAAATCTCGCCAGATTAATATGATTCAGATTACCTGAAAATATGTTAAAATTTACTTTACAAATGGCAAATTATTAAGAAAAAAAAAACGATTTTTCAGATTTTCGAACCCTTAATCCGTTAAAGCCCACTGAGAATGTAGGCGAGCTAAATTCAAAGTAATTTTCGGAAATAGAATAAAACCGTGGAAGATGTCAGATAACAAAACTTCGATAAACGACATAATTTCATAATTGTTTAAGCAATAATTGTTTAAATAAATTATTAAAAAGTGATTTTTTTCTAACTCTGAGGCCGACAATCGATTGTACGAGAAATATCATATACAGAACATGCTTTGAAAAGTTCATTTTTTATTTCTCGAAATGCTCATGAACGAATATATTTTTACTTCGGATTCATACTTCATATATCAAAACTATCTTGTTAGTAGATTTATAGTGCCGATAACTATACATACATGGTTGTTTACTATATATTAATGTACTATACACTAGTGAAATCTTAAAAAAATATAGTTACAGACACTATATTTTGTATAGTGATAACGTTCACTGAATTCAACTATAAATGCATAGTATAATTTCCTATAAGATAGTGAATTTAATGTATAAATATAGTATAGTTTACTATATTTATCTTTACTATACGGTTTAGTAGAATTTACAAACCAAATTTTTCTCAGTGTAGCACTCGTTTACCCTAATAGTATATTATGCAACTAGTGCGTGAAGTTTTGAAGATGCGTGTGATTGAAACTGAACGCACGAACATCTTCTGAAAGTGCTGCTCCTCAACGTTTATAAACGCACACCTACTGCAGCTGGAGAATCGCCTCGTAATAATATAGGAAAAACCCTTTATGTTACTAGTGCGTGAAATCGCATTTCACACACTAGTGCTTTTCTCAAATGCTCTTTCAACGAGCACTCGTAACATAAAATATCGTATCCAACTATGTGCGTTCATTTTCAATCACTCGTGTGAACGCGTAACATTCGTCGCCGGCCAGTCGTGGACCCGTCCACACACATCTTAAAAATTTCATGCACTAGTTGCATAATAAACTATATTGGGATTAGATGTTTGAATCGTTTTATTAGACTACAGGTACGGGATGAAATTTCATGAAAAATATTTTTTTTAGGGCTCCATAGGAAATAAAACTGATCTCTCGAATATGGTGAGTTGTGAGTTTTATTCAATCGAAATAATTATCTAAGTGGAAAGTTTTACATCACTATATAATACTCAAAATATAGACTTGCATTAAAAGGTAGTTTGAGTAAAAAATTTGGGGCACCGTAAAATAATCTCCAGTCACTAGATTGACCTAGCGTTTATTCTCGATTTTTGTTTTTTTTCCCCCGGTAATACTACAAAATAATAATTTCACTATAACAAAAATTGAGATGAAAAAATGAATCCCACATTCATTGGTTTTATTTCTTGACAGAACTCAGATGTGCAAGTTAAGATGAAGGCGAACGTTGTTCAAGTTTCGGGAAAAGGAAACAAAGCGGTAATTATAATAACACAAATATTGACAAAAAATACAAACTGGAAAAGAGCATCTCATACCCTCGTTAAAGTATCCGATTTTGGAACACTCCAAAGAGTAGCATATTCCACACAAAATTAGTTTTATTCAGCTGTTTATTGATTTTTTCCGCAAGAAAAAGCCGTTTTTTGCTGAACTTCAAGAATACTATAACAATTTCATTTCAATCCATTTTAAGGCTCAGGCTTTCATGCTTAGTAAGTCAAAATCAACTGATGTGATTAGGTTTTACTGCGAGAATAGTAAGGTCATATTGTTACTCTTTGTAGACAAAATCGAAACTTGCTAGTCTATGCGAGTAACAACGAATACATCCTGATTGAATTGTACATTCATTTTCATTTGAGGCTTAGAATTTGATGAGCACTTATTCAAAACCATTTCCATTTACAGAACATATTAGGTGATAGAAGAGACCATCCGGAAGGTCTTGCAACTGGGGTGAGTTATACGTTTCATGAGATAAAAATAGAGTAACATGAGCCAGTTATAACTCGTAGTTTAGGATTTTATGAAAGACTATTGAGAGATGTTTTTCGTTTACAGGCCACATCAGGTAATCAAACTGGCCTTGTTGATGCGGTGAGTTATACGTTTTATAACAGCTAATATACTTATATAAGTAAAACGTTGAATAAACTACTGTAACTACTGATTTCGCAATGAAGTTCGATTAAGTCTGTAACTAAAAGCGATTGAGATCGAGTATTCAAAGTTCCGATATCACAAGTTATTAGACTGGCGTTCAGGTTTTTGAATGAGATTAAAATCTTATTGTATTTCTAATCGAATGTTCTATCTTTATACTTGATTTTCATTTTTGTTTGAAATGGACTAATATTTCAAATAAGCCATTTCAAGCAAATTAATCTATCTAGTCTATTACTATATATATGCTTTAGATTTTTATTTCCTCAAATCCATATCTTTTTGTTTACAGAATCAAGATGTACGAGTTAATGTGGAGTCAAATCTTACCCAAGCTTTAGAAACAAACAATAAATGGGTAATTTTATTGTAGAAATATTAAGGAAAATCATGTACCAAGACTATTATTGTAAATTATTATTCATCTCCATCTTGGTGTCTGTTGTCGGTAGTGGAATGGCTGGTACTTTTCGATTGCATTTCAAATTACTCTCCAATAAGCTAGCTTGCTCATACCTTCTCATAAAGAATTTAGGTTATGTATTGCCACACAACTTAATATATGTTTTCAAAGTTCAATCTTTCTACATCTCACATCAAAGAATATTAGGTGTCTTTAGTGCTCTATAGATGATTGTGCACTTGCGTAACCATCCGATTGAACCGTACAAGTGACAAATTACTTACTCATAATAGGAAAGCGTAATTTGATTCATTAATAATGATAAATTCAAAATTCACGGGTTCACAGAGAAACATCCAAGTTGTTTTCGCATTATGAAAATTACATATTAATGAAACTGAAAGGTTAGTCTCTCACATACCCACATACCGGGTGTCATTAAAAGTACTTCTGATCAATCACTTCATGAATAGAGTTTCATGAAAAACTATTAACAAGTGTTTTTATTCGTAGGTCACACCAGGAAATGGAACCAACTTCATACGCGCGGTGAGTGAGATCTAATCAGTTATCTGAGTTCAAAGTTTACCGTAAAATACTCCCGATGATGACTCAGTTTGTCTGCATTCGAGAGTGATTTGAATTTACATTATGTCTACATTTCTAAATGTGATTTGTATAAGAATACCTTTTCAGTTAAATGCTAGGTAATATGTCTGGTTAATAAACATAACTCAAATTACCCAAAAGCATTAGAATATAAGTTGTTATAAAGTCTCATAATAGTCTCTAATATATCGCAACTCTGGATGAATGAATGACTTTCCTCGTCGATAATTTAAATTAAAGTTAATCTAAAATTTTTATATTTTTCCATCCACAGAAGTCAGATGTACAAACTAACGTGACGGCAAACGTCAAACAATCTTTGGAAGAAAAAAGCCGCAAGGTATATATTTAATGAAAATATTATACAAAATGGTGCATCAGAAATATTTTATGAAGTATAGGATTCATAAGTAGGATTGAAATTATTAATATTGCTTTGAACTCCATCCGTTATACGAAGATCGTCTTTTTAATGATTCGATTTTTTTTATTATCAGTGATATAAACTGATTGCTTAAGGAATCCCGTTTTAAAACTGAAAATAAATTCAATTTTGCATGATGTTTTGGTATTCAACACGTATTTGTTATTTATGAAGGTATAGATCTCCTTTATGTTTTTATTGTTGTTATACATCACTAGTAAATATGCTACTCGTCTTTGAAATCAGGAAATATTAATACCTAGTACATTGTTGAGATTTTTCTCAATTTCGAGTCAAAAAAAAATCCACGTAAGCCATGAGCATTCTTTCAATTATTCCGAAGTATAATAAAATGTAAACTCGTAGATAGTCATTTTTTCAAATTTTAAATTTTAAACAGAATCACTCAGGGCTTATCGTGCTTATAACCGAGTATTCAGAATAAATGCAGATTATTAAAATTATACGTTCTTCCTCATTTTAATTTTGTAGAACAGCCCAGACCTTGGAAATGATCTTGAACTAGGTGAAAGAAACTGTCGAAAGAAATTTAGTCAAAAGGAAGGTAATGAAACCGGCCGTAAGAATTGCCGTAGACGTGGCCAGAAAAATTTGGTGAGTTTTGGGTTTTATATCAAATTATTTACCTCTAAATTGAATGTATTCAATTGTAACGAGGTTGGGATAGCCAGCTCGCGTGATTCTTTCGATTCATAATGGATTAGTTTAATATGTCTATGCGAGAAAGCATTCTTCTGAAGAGATATAAAATATAAGTATGAACCATGGATTCAGATTCTTGTTTTTTTAATATACTTTCTGATCTCCAGGATACAGAGATGGACTTTGTCGTGACGGCGAAAGTTGGGGAACTTTTGGGATTAGGAACAGGCAACACAACGGTAATTATGAAACGGAAATGATAAGAGAAATTAAACTATTATTGTATAATTTTTCACTCAAACTTACTATGCTGTACTCGTAAATATCTTTTCAAATGAAAAGATCTTTACGATTACAGGACCATTTTCAAATGAAATATCATTTTCCTGTTAAAATAACAAATAGATAATATCCTTATTCGAATAGAGAATTTTTCTACCCCAAAGATAAACATTGTAATAAGGTAACAAGCGATCCGAATAAATAGGGGATAGTCAAATTTGAAAGGTATGCGAGACACCGGTGAAAGAATATAAAAAGTTTTTTCAAAAGACTATTTTCTGAGAGCTTCAAATCGATGAATCATTTCTACTTTAAAGTAATATATTTACGGTATAACACGCAATCGCACAGGACGGTAAGCAAAGCACGTGGATCAATGACGTCTCACCTCAAGCACTGCTTAGACGAGAGTGCGCAATATAATGGAATTTCTAATACGTGTTGAATTAGAAAAAAGAGGGACAAAACAGATCAACGGGCCCTGACGGTTTCAATATAATCATATATATATATATGTTAACTTGTTAACATATATATATGTTTAAACTAAATTAAAATTTTATATAAAATTTAATTAAAAAATTAATTATCTTTTTATTGTAAAAAAAATATTTTATATTTAAACTAAAATTTTTATTTAAAAGAAAAAAAATAATATTTTTAAATTATGAATTTAATGACTTAAATTTAGTCTACTTTTAAAATTAAAATATTTTATTAATTAATAAATTAAATAAAAACTTAATTTTAAAATTAATCCTTTAAAAATTCAAACATTTTTTAAAATAAAATAATTTAAATTTTAAAATTTTAAAAATAAATAATTTTTATTTTTCAAAAATACGTAAAAAATGTAAAAATTTACGTAAAAAATGTAAAAATTTACGTAAAAAATGTAAAAATTTACGTAAAAAATGTAAAATTTATGAAAAAAATGTAAAAATGTTAAAGATATTGTAGGTTTTATTTTAACTATTTTTATATTAATTATAATTTGTTTAATTAAACCTTACATTCTAGGAGATCCAGAAAATTTTAATGAAGCTAATCCTATAATTACACCAATTCATATTCAACCAGAATGATATTTTCTTTTTGCTTATGCAATTTTACGATCAATTCCTAACAAATTAGGAGGGGTTATTGCTTTAATTATATCAATTTTAATTTTATTATTATTACCATTTAATATAAATTATAAAATTAAAGGATTTAAATTTAATATTTTTAATCAAATTAATTTTTGATATTTTATTTCTTTATTTATTATTTTAACATGAATTGGAGCTCGACCAGTAGAAGAACCCTTTATTATTATTGGACAAATTTCATCAACTCTTTATTTTTTATATTTTTTTTCATTAAATTATATTAGAAAAATTAATGAAAATATTATTTTTAATAAAAATAATTAATATTATATAAATTAAATTATTAAGTTTAAAACGTATGTTTTGAAAACATATACATATATATATATATATATATATATATGCATGAGTAAGCGAAAATCAAAACCATACCATTGACGGCCTGAACAGAGGTAAAATTTCAAGTTTTGAATTAAACCACCAGACCTTCATTTTAGTTATCTATGGGTAGATTAATATCTAATCCCATTTCCTATTTAAACAATAATTTTTTTCACAGTATATGTACGTTAAGAATTTGGTGTTTTGGATACATGCAGATATACCATGCAATATAATCTCACCTTCATCGTGTTGGCTTGAATTTCGGCCAAATTGAAAAATTGTACTTTGACCAACGAATTGGGTGCTCAACATATCCCACCCCCTACAATATGACAAAACTATTCTTCTTTACATGAAGTTCATAATTCGCAAAATACTAATCAGAGGTATTTTGCATTTGCAGATTGTGAGCGGTAATCAAACCAGCGTCATAAATTTGGTGAGTTATAAGTCGTATACGATCCAATTACTAATCCAAGGGAATAGTTGTTCATTCAGTAATAGTTGACACACTTTCAAGAATATGGTACCTTGTTAACATTGATAATTTTATTTCAACTATTTAATGTTTACCATATCAGTCGTTATACATTGAGTTCTAGATTGCAGAATAAGATTTCTATCATATTGCTCAAAAATAAATTCATTTTGCATAAAACAATCGCATACGTATTATAGTGAACAAATCCATCAAATAAATCTGATGAATCAAAAAGAGGAATTGAGTTTCATGAATATAGATTTTTTGTCTCTAATAATGCATATTTCCTCACCACAGGACTCAGAAGTACAAGTTAAGGTGAAGGCAAACGTCAGTCGTGTCAAGGGAGAAGGAAACGAAAAGGTGATTATGATATTAAATCTTAATATCATAATTAATTATCATAATAATTATCATCTTAATATCATATAAAAGAGAGCATCACATGCCCGGATTGTCAATGATGATACAAGTTGGGTCTAATATGGGCTTTGAGTACTGAAATATAAGGCACAGTCACTCAGCTGAACATTTGATTTTTTTGAAGTAAATTAGAACCATTCTTAATTACATTGATAAACAGGAACCTATTACACTTATAGGAGTCTATATTTGAGGGGTACATTGAAATTCTGGTAACCAGCCGAAAATGACATATTCAATTCTTCTGAAATTTCGGAAATAGTAATACTTTGGACCTAAACTAAGTAAATAGAAAATCTTTCTTCCAACAATCGCATTTCTGTAAAACTATGAAAAGTTAAATATTTTAAAATCAGTAAAACCAAACTTAAAGGGCTTATTCACGAAAACGCAGAAAGACGTACCTCTTTCTTTAGTGTGGGGAAGCATATATTTGAAGCCCAGCTCATTTGGCCACATAAAAAACCTCTCGATGCAAGACTATTCCATTTTTGTTTCAATTCATTTTTAATCTTATGCCTTTAAGCGCAACTTTGTTCACGAATGACGAATATGTTATATTAGATAGGCATACGTAATATTCTTATTTAAATTGGGAGTTCAGAACATTTCACCACTAGCAACATGGGATATACATGCATCATCATTTGATATACTAACTTTTGATAACTCACTCAAAATTATTTACATTTGCAGAATAGATCAGGTGATAAGAAGGACAATCAGAAAGGTCTTGAGGTGAGCTATAAGTTTCATTTGATAAGCATAGAGTAACATGAACTAGTTATAATATACTCCAAGTTTAGAATTTTATAAGAAACTAATGAAAGATGTTTTTCGTTTACAGGCCACACCAGGTAATCAAACTGGCCTTGTTGATGCGGTGAGTTATACGTTTTATAACCGTTAATACTTCTATGAGTGGAACGTTGAAGAAACTACTGTAACTACTGTTTTCACAATGTAGTTCGATTTAGTGTGGAACCAAAAGTGATTGAGATTGAGTCTCTAAAGTTCCGATATCTTACAAGTTATTCTGTGTACATAAATGTTTCTACACGTGATTTAATGCTGATTATATTCTCAATTCAATGCTTGATATAGATTGTATCTAGTTTTAACAACCAATAGTTCACTATGATTAGTAGCAGACGTTTTATTCTTGCAGGCAAGACCAGATTACAGACAAGATTATAAACGCGGTCGCAGAAACAGGGCTTTGAATGTGGTAAGTTATACATTTTACAAATTCAAAATACTTATTAAAATTTTCTCAATTCTATCGTTTTTGATTAGATTAATCTTGAAATAGACTACTTATGGATGCTTGAAAAGGATGAATGTACTGTAACTGAGTCAAGATATGCACTTAAACACTTCTCAAATTCATCAAAATCCATTTTTTTTTTATTTTGATGCTCTTATTTCTTCGGCAACATACGATTTTCTTTAGCGCAATTGAACTTTATGAGTTAGTTTTTGGGAACACAAATGGGTCATAACCAAAGTCATTCAGTCTAAAATTTCAATGTCCCGCATACAAATAATTAATCCCAGCGTAGGGTAGAGATTAATATGGCAGCTATAACGCGGCTAGCCGTATCATTCAAATGGGACAAAATTCACTATATCACCGCTACATTGCACTTTTACTACCATTCTACTCTTGTATAAGAGTTTTGTTTTTTTCTTGGGTTTTCTTCTGCTAACGAACTCAAAATTCACAGAAATGTTTCTGAGTCAGAGTTTTTTTTTTATTGAGTTTTTTTGCTCAGAATGATCTCATAGAGCTCAATTGTGATATCAAGAAATTCTGACAAATCGAGTTAGATAAACTAATTTCGAGTGCATTGATTTATTTCTTTACCTCATTTCTAATCTACAGACTGCAGATGTAGAAGTTGGCATGAAGACAATTTCTCGTCAAATTTTGGAAACAGGAAACCAAACGGTAATTATGATATGGAAATATTAAGAAAACTCAGACACCGTTGTTATTTTTAGTATAGGGTTCTAAAATAGGATTCAATGTCATATTTATATATAATTGAATCTGACTTATTTCTTTGAATAAGTTGGAATATTTATTTTCCCTAGCTGCATTTTTGATGTACGCATCTCATACGTACAAGCATTCACTATAATCCCACTTTTCGCAGCTCGTTAGGGAAAATATTGTTCGACACGCATGCGAGAGATGATTATCGATTCGCGTGGTTATCACCTTCGCTTCGCTCGAGTAACAAAATTAATTGATAATCACTCCTGCTCTAGTATCGAATTGTCCTATTTAAAACAGTCATATTATGTGTTATGGACCTGGTGGATCTCAATAAGAAAGCGTATTACTCATTTTTGTGACAAGTCCTGTCCTATATTGTAACAATTTTTTTTCCAAATTAATATTTTGAAGTTATTGAAATCATACTGTTTTCAGTGTAAAGTTCAAAATGACTGACTCATTTGTTTGAATTTATTGTTATTTATAACTCATAAAATGATTGTATTCTGTATCAATATTATAAAATATTGAATAGTTAACCGTACAAAAATACATCTTTCATCGCGTAAAATGAGCTTTTATGGCAAAAAGATTATTTCAACTTCATTTGGTGTATATTATAATCTGCACTACAAAATTTACTACAAAAATGAAAATTGTTTGCTATTTACATATCATTTCATAGTATTCGTATCAAGTCGAAGTAAACTGGTTTGAAAGCTCATATTATCAAAAAGTGGCATAGTATTCACGTGGAATATGTGCATTAACAATCGCATACTTCCAAATCTTTTATTATTCGATTGCTTCTTTCAAATAGATAAATTTACCACTGAACAATTTTTTTTCAAAGCCACGTCTTTGAAAACAGTTTTCATCTTAACTATTTGCACTTCGTAGACACTATTGAGGTCAATCTTTTTAAAGCCGTATGTATTAATATTAGTCATCGGTAACACTTTACATACTATCGCAATTCTTCTAGTTTCTCTACTAAATATCATGCTGTATAAAATTTAATTTCATAAGAAACAACGTCTTGTTTTTCAGGGCTCCCCAGGTAATACAAGTAATCTTGTCAACATGGTAAGTTATTGGATTCAAATACTTATTTGAGTCAAAAATTAATCGGATCAATCAATCAGAATGCAGAATTCGAAGCATTATCATAATAGACTAAATGACTAAATTGAATTTTAGATGCTATTTATATTTTCTTACTTTTATCGTAAATTCATGCTCGATAACTTTTGAAAATTATATTTTTGGTAAACTTTAGCATGAACGAAATAACTAAGAAATTAACCTAGAACCTGTTGGAATATGATTTTTTTCATTCATAATTTTTTTTTATTTTTGCAAAAGATGATAAAACAAAGCTACCTCACGATACAAATCAAGAAATATAAGTAAATTCAAAGTTCATTGATTTGGTTTCTTATCTACTAAAACCCAAACTTTCTAACCAACAGAACTCAGATGTACAAGTTAAGATGAAGGCGAACGTTATCCAACCTTTGGGAAAAGGGAACAAACCGGTAATTATGATATAAAAAACTTTAACAAAACATATCCACTGGAAAACTGTATATATTTCACATGCCAATAATGAAAAACGTATGAGATGGGCTCCGAGTTATTAAATAAGTATGTATACAGATAATATACAGCTATATACTCCAGTTGTAATGTTCAGCTTATACTCAGGTGGTAATAGTCCCTCAGCCCAACAATCGTTTTTTTCTGAAGTATTATAAAACTATTCTTAATTTTATATTCAAGTACATTCATTTTTATTGGAGGCTTAGAAGTTAATAAAAACTTATTCAGAACTATTTACATTTACAGAACAGATCAGGTGATGAGAAATACAATCAGGAAGGTCTAGCAGCTGGGGTGAGTTATAACTTTCATAAGATACAAATTGAGTAACATGAGCTCATTATAAAAAACTCTAAACCTAGAATTTTATGAGAAATTATTGAGAGATGTTTTTCATTTACAGGCCTCACCCGGTAATAAAACTGGCCTTGCTGGTGCGGTGAGTTACGTTTTATAATAGCTAATACTTATATTTTCTCATGTTCGCTACTCAATTACTCGAATACAACTTTGAAGGCTCATTTTCTAAGGGCCTTTTTATTATTTATTATTTATTGTAAAAAATTGTTAGCCTCATATTATTTAAAAAAAAAAGGTTTTTGAGATATGGCCTGTTTTACGTTTTTTTTCGGGAAAGCGTGAAAATTTTGGAAAACTAAATGAATCATCGGAAAGCAGAGAAAAAACTACATCAACAACGTATTCTACATTATTTATATATAGGTTTTATATTGTCGAAAACAAGTGTCGAAAATGCGAGGTTTTAGTGTCCGCACGACGGCTCTGGAGAGTTGACGTGAAATGTCCCATGTTTGACACAAAATTCTCAAATGTGTGGGAGTATAAATTTTCTGTTAAACTAGATTTTGATTTTTGCTTGAAATGGTCTAATAAAACTTAATTGTTATGTCGAGAAATCCAAACTGATCAAGATTCATAGATATATGCCATTACCATAATATGCTTTTGATTATTGTCTCCTCAAATTCCTATCTCTTTATTTACAGAAGCAAGATGTACGTACTAACGTGGAGACGAATTTCAACCAAACTTTAGAAACAAACAGTAAATCGGTAATTTTAATATAGAAATATTCAAGAAACTCATGTACCAAGATTATCATTATAAATTGTTATTCATCTTCATCTTGGTGTCGGTTGTCGGTGGTGGACTGGCTGGTACTTTTCAATTGCATTTCATCACACTCTCCAATAAGTTAGCTTGCTTGCTTGTTTTATGACCCTTTCTAGTCTCACGATAGAAATGCAAAAACTGTGTATGATACTCCGGGATTTTTCAATTTCGGCATTTTATGCCTGTATCGCGTGGGCAAAGCACCACATTTGCTTACTTGCGCGAGAAGTAACTATATTTCACACGCTGAGCGCGAAAGCAGAGATGGAAGGAAATTCACGCCTTGTGCGGTACTCATCGAGGAGTTTTTATTTAACTAGTGCACTATTGTATTTGTCATTCGATCGAACTGAACTAGCATCAAATTGCCCACGCATGATAGAAAAGCGTGAGTTGATTCATTAATAAGAATAAATACATAATTCACGGATTTACAGAGAACACCCATGAAAGCTCAGTCTCACATAATGAATATCCATTGCATGCACTTTTCATCATTCACCTCATAAATAGAGTTTCATGAAAAACTATTGACAGTGTTTTATATTCGTAGATAACTCCAGGGAATGGAATCAACTTCATACTCGCGGTGAGTAATGAATTTTATGAGATCTAATCAGTTATCTGAGTTTAAAGTTTACCATAAAATACTCTAGATGAGGATTCAGTTTGTCTGCATTCAGAGTGATCTGGATCATGGGCTTGAGGCCATTTCATAACCAGTCATTAAATTGATGTCAAGATTTTCAAATATGATTTGTATAATAATGCCTTCCCAGTTAAATGTTTGGTAATATGTCTGGTTGAAATAAACACAACTTATATTACCTAATAGTATTAGAATATAAGTTGTTCGTTGCTCAGAGTAGTCTAATATATCGTCACTGTAGATGAATGAACGAGTTTTCAGGTTCATGTTTCTTAAAATTTTCATACTTTTTAATCCACAGAAGTCAGATGTACAATCTAATGTGACGGCGAAGGTCAATCAACCTTTGGAAGGAAGCAACAGCAAGGTATGTATTTAATGAAAATATTGTACCAAATTGTGCATCAGAAATATTTTAGTGAGTATATCATTAAGATTGAAATTATTAATATTGCTTTGAGCTTCCTTCATTATTCGAATATCGAATGATTGAAATTCTTGTCATTAGTGAACAAGTAACTGCTTACGAAATACCGTTTTAAAACTGAAATTAAATTAAATTTTTCAGGAAGTTTAATATATTAACATCTATAAAATCTATATTAACATTTGGTAGATATATATTGATATTCTTTTGATTACTCCGAACTATAATAAAATGTAGATTCATATATGATAATTTTTTCTAAATACTAAATTTTAAACAAAATCACTTGTATGGTATATTTTTTTCAATCGAGTGTAAAGAACATTCCGTTACTAAAATCATATTTCATTCTTCATTACGATGGTTCCTATGAAGAAAGACAGATCCCGCAATCTTCCCGCGAAAAAAGACACATCTTGCAATTCTCATGTGAAAAACCTTCATGGTCGATGAATGGAAATTTTCAATAAATATGGTCTAAGCAAGCAACGGTATTTACTAATAATAATTTTGACCTATACACAAACACGTTATGGTCGAAAATAAGGAAATTTACGTCAGGCTCTTAAAAATTGTTGGCCAGCGTATTAAAGATTATACTTGTCCCGACACATTCTTCACGAGGTACGTTCTCATGGAATGATTACTATATCTATATATACAAATATTTGAAGTGCGTGTCCATATACTATGACTTTATGTTTGTCCCTTGTACCCAAAAGACTCCCCCGAGAGAAATCGTATCTAAATGATACGGGTTGTGAGACAACCGAGTGCTGCTGAGACATGCGTATTCATAATCGATCTCTGGGAGTTGCATCAACATGAAGCTTCTCTATTGAAAAAACGTTTCATATTGATAATTTTCAACCTCCGAGATAAGATCTTATTTGAGGACTCTGCGAGATACGTCTCCATGAATAGGGCGTGTCTGGATGTGCTAATTATAATTAGTCTATTATGATACTTCTGTATTTTAGAAATGAACGCCTATGTTGGTACAGCATGATTGATGAATATCGTTGCTTTGCTTGCGTCCTACTCATTGCAAATTTCTATCCAGCGAACCATAAAATGTTTTTTTTTTCCCGACATCGGAAGATTCTGGGATTTGTGAGATGTGTCTCTCTTTGCGGGAGAATCGCGAGATGTATTTTTCTTCGTCTGAGCCGACGGTTTGAGGTTTAAAATTTCATGCGAACTTGAACAGAAATATTTTCTATTTCCAGGACGGACCAAACCTTGAAAACGGTGGTAAAATTGACCGAAAAAACTGTCGAAGAAATAAACGTGAACCTGGTGCAAAGGATTGTAAAAGACACAACCGTGGAAATTTCGTGAGTTTCGAATTTTGTGAGATCAAATTACTTATTAAATGAAAATTATGTAAAATAGTGGGCCCAAAATAGTTATTTTCGTATCAATGACGTAAAGTGCAACTTTAGGCCCGGTGATGCTTGGATGAGGCTTCGGCCAGCGTACCCGGTCGGACGGTCACGAATTTTACGCCGAAGGGCAGTTGCTATGGTAACAACGCAGAACAAAGCAACAAGGAAAAATCGCTAAAAAGCTAAACTTAATCACGAACTGCTACTTGCTTACCATAGTAACGGTCTAGGGCGTAAAAATAAACCGAACGACAACATATATGACCAAAAATTCTTGTTTTTTTTAAATAAATACTTTATAATCTACAGAATACAGAGGTGGACTTTATTATGACAGCACAAGTTGGGGAACTTTTGGGATTAGGAACAGGAAATGCCACGGTAACTATGGAATTGAAATAAAAAAAATATATCGTTGACTACTTAGATTTTGTCGTTATTTTGTTTAAACTTATTTCTTCAAAGTATATGGTTGTCGAGTTTTGGGCGTTTTTGATACGTATAGATATACCCGAATTTCGAACTATTGAAATATTTTCCTTCTGAAAACTGATGGAATATTCAATAGAAGAACATTCGAAATCTCTAGCGGGTGCTTGAAATATCTCTTCCCTTGCAATATTAGAAAGACGTTTTTCGAGACAATTAACATTTGTTTTGCATTTGCAGGCTATTGTAGGTAATCAGACCAACGTCATTGATTTGGTGAGTTATAGTTTTATACAATCGTTACTAATTAAAATGAAAAGTTGTACAGTACCACACAGTTGCGAACCAGTTAACTATGATTCATTCTCTTTGCCATCATAATTATAAATTCATCTGGTATGAAAAATTCTAAAATATCTCAAATGTATCAAGACATAGGTATTCTGTACTTTATATTCTTTATATTCGCTCGCAATTATCTAACAAAACTTTACAGAACTCAGATGTACAAGTGAAGGTGAAAACGAACATCAGTCAAACCAAAGGAAAACGGAACAATTGGGTAATTATAATGATACTATAAATGTTGAGAAAAATTTGACACTATAAAAACGGCAATAAACAATTTTTCAGTTGCATTTTCTTTTTAATTAATTCAAACCGATTGTAAAGTTACTAATCATGATTCGAGAAAATGAAACTGTTTGTAAACAGATAATGAGTTATATTTCTATGATGAGTAATCTTATTCATGTGTAATAGTAAGGTAACTGTACCCAATTTGGCACTGTACCCAATTTGGCACAATCGTCAGATTTCGTATTTCCGGTGCTCTCTGAGCATCAGTCGCTCTTGGGTTATGTTGGGGGAATTAAAAGAAAATTTTCGGTATCTTCCCCGCCCATTTAGCCCTTAAAACCACTCTCCTACAACACTTTGAAGTTTCACTTACTGATTTTTTCACCATTTTCTTATTTCACTTTTCACACTCAACCTCAAAAATCAGGTGTCAATAATTTTTATCTCTCAAAGTGTCATTACTCTTTTTTGTGTAAAAACATCTCAGCTTTCGATTGGTCTCATCAGTTTTCCTAAAATCATTTTTTATCCTACTCAAATTGCTCTTTTTCGCATCAAAAAAAAGTGAACCCAATGTGCCCCTCTACGCGTTTTTAAATGGGAAGACTGACTAGGAGACCGCTTGGGATTCGGGTCACCAATCTTGACCAAAATTTTTTTCATGTTTCCTGGTGGCCATAGTAGAGAGAATCCAGAATTTCAGGGTCCAACGCTCCCAAACTTCCCAGATATTAATTTATGTATCCTGGGTGGAGACGTTGTTCTCGTCCCAAATGACAATATGTCATATGAGACGTATTTCCCTCACTGCACTGCACTGTGACTGTTGACACTTGAACACCACATCACATTCCATCCTAAAAAACATATAGAAGGAGTAAATAGCGTGTACATGCAACAAATCTTACTTTCATGTCTTACTCACATAGAGTAAAACATGAAATACATGGAAATATCAACGATTATTGACTTTTCACTGTGTGCTTGGATACTGAAGCAATAACAACATGTATCCAAGCACAAAGACAACAAATCTAGTATGATTGTACGACAATTCAGTGTCAGAATTGATTTTCACACATGAAAACTTCAATTCTGAACATTCGTCGACAAATATCATGCTATAACCAATAATATTAAAACTTATGTACTCACAGTTTTGCTCCCACTTGAATGCAATTTCTGGCTCTGTGTAGCTGACCTGGAATACAAAAATTATCACAAAGCAACATATTCCAAAATATATATGTACACAGACAAAGGTTAAGTTTACTTATCTGAATTCCCTTGCGTCTTGAATGAAAATCCATCAGCTGCTGCACACGATGAAGATCCAAACCTGCTGGAAACACTTGAAAGAAAGTGGTGTACTTATAAACTTTCATTACAAATACTCAAACTGTTGTGAGTAAGCAATGTCTACTTGATAAGTACAACATCACATGTCTGACTGACTGTGTTTACAAACGACACCTATGGTAACCTGCAGGGCGGAGTCGGTAACACAGGTACTGCCCTGCAGGTTACCATAAGCGTCGTTTGTAAACACCATGTTTAGTTTGACATGTGATGCTGTACTCATCAAGTAGACATTGCTTACTCACAACAGTTTGAGTATTTGTAATGAAAGTTTATAAGTACACCACTTTCTTTCAAGTGTTTCCAGCAGGTTTGGATCTTCATCGTGTGCAGCAGCTGATGGATTTTCATTCAAGACGCAAGGGGATTCAGATAAGTAAACTTAACCGTTGTCTGTGTACATATATATTTTGGAATATGTTGCTTTGTGATAATTTTTGTATTCCAGGTCAGCTACACAGGGCCAGAAATTGCATTCAAGTGGGAGCAAAACTGTGAGTACATAAGTTTTAATATTATTGGTTATAGCATGATATTTGTCGACGAATGTTCAGAATTGAAGTTTTCATGTGTGAAAATCAATTCTGACACTGAATTGTCGTACAATTATACTAGATTTGTTGTTTTTGTGCTTGGATACATGTTGTTATTGCTTCAGTATCCAAGCACAAAGTGAAAAGTCGATAATCGTTGATATTTCCATGTATTTCATGTTTTACTCTATGTGAGTAAGACATGAAAGTAAGATTTGTTGCATGTACACGCTATTTACTCCTTCTATATGTTTTCTAGGATGGAATTTGATGTGGTGTTCAAGTGTCAACAGTCACAGTGCAGTGCAGTGAGGGAAATACGTCTCAAATGACATATTGTCATTTGGGACGAGAACAACGTCTCCACCCAGGATACATAAATTAATATCTGGGAAGTTTGGGAGCGTTGGACCCTAAAATTCTGGATTCTCTCTACTATGGCCACCAGGAAATATGAAAAAAATTTTGGTCAAGATTGGTGACCCGAATCCCAAGCGGTCTCCTAGTGAGTGAAATCATTGAATATTTGTATAGACATATTACGATGATTTAGACGTGTATTTTTGAGTTGTATGTTAAAAATTTTGTATAAATATCACTGGGAACATGATTGAGAGTTTATTTCAATGCCAATTGGATCGTCCCTGTAGGCCTATATAGGCTGTAGCTAATGATTAAAAAATTGTGCCAAATTGAGTACACGTTTTGTGCATTTAGCCTTTTTGCGTTTTTTTTTAAATTGCGATTTTCGATAGGTTAAAGTAGTCGAATGGTGATTATGAAGATGGTTTCTAATAGGTATTGAGCTAAGCTTTAAGATGCCGTTCACGGAATTTTAAAATTCGAAGTCTATCATAGTCAAATTCGCGAAAAACCCTTAGGGGGGGGCACATTGGGTACAGTTACCTTATATTATGCACCCGAGCGAGGTTAGGCGATTTCGGCACGAAAAACGTTTGCGCGTGCCGAAATAGCCTAGATGAGCGAGGTGCATATACTATTTTTCGTACCCCGCGGCAGAAAAGTCCCATTCTTTGCAAACGCCAAGACGCAAAGTAGGCACTTTACTGCCGCTGGGACGAAAAATCATTGTTATTCTTTTACAATAACAATGATACAACAAATTAATTAACATAATCAATGGTTAGCCGCAGTCTCCTTAATTGCTGATAGATGCAATTACATGAAGATAATGAGTTAGTTTAGTTTCGAATAGCTTGAAATTTGTTTACTTAATAACCTTTTTTCTAAGCAACTCTGATATTTGAACTTACGGAATGAGAATATTCGGGCAATCACATTCCTCAATTCAATCCAAATCTTAAATTATATTCTAATTGAAATCGCATAAAAAACATTCGTGTTGTATTTGAGATGATGTACATGAGATTATTAATACTATTTTGTATTTTCAGGATAGACCAGGTGACCAAAATCAAAAAAAGAATGACCTCGTAGGAGGGGTGAGTTATCAATTATATATAATCAAGATATTTGCAGTAACCAGTTATAATGAACTTCAAGAAACTATTTAATTTTGTTCATTATAATCGTCTTCCGTTGAAATCAGAGTATTAAGAATTATACGTTTAAAACGAAATGAGTCATGCTTATTAGGAAGAACTAATCAATTTATGGACTCGTTTTGATGAGTTTTACAGTAATCTAAAATAGATGACCATTATACTGTACCAATAATCCATACGGATTGAGGGGGATAAATGATTCCACCATCTCTTTAGATCTGCCATCCATCATCGATGTTAGATATTTTTTTCCTAACATAGATACTATCTAATCTACAGAAAGAAGATGTACGAGTTGGTTTGGGAGCACAAGCCAGACAAGTTTTGGAAACAGAAAATAATGCGGTAAATATGAAATTATATGTGCCAAGACTATTCTTACATTTTTATTTAGTTGGTATTTGTCTGAAACTGACTAGGAGATCACTTGGGATGTGGGTCACCAATTTAGACAAAAATATTTTTCATGTTTGTTTGCATAAATAGAGCGTACCCACAGTCCTAGGGTCCAATGCTCCCAAAATTCTAAGATATTAATTGGTCTCGTCCCAAACGACAATATGTCTTCTGGCACGTATTTCTACTCACTGCACTGCACTTCTATAGACTCTTGTCATTGGATACTACATTACATTTAATTCTATAATACACATAGAAAGAGTCAATAATTTGTATATGTAATTATTAAAATTGACTTCCATGTCTTACTCACATGGAGTGAAATATGAAATATATAAAAAAGTAACAGTTCTCTCACTTAAGCAATAACAACATGGATCCAAGCACAATAGTCATGAATATAGTAACATTCAACGACAATTCTATTTTCATCAATATAGATTAATTATTTTCTACAATTTTCTAAAATTCATACTTCATAATTTACAGAAATCAAATGGGAGAATCGATTTGCAAGGGAATGCCAATCAAGTTTTTTAAACGAGAAGCAAACAGGTATTAATGAAAATATTTAAAAAATTAGCCTTGAAGACTACTCTCACACTCACAAAAGTTTCTTGTTGTTCCCACAGGAATTGGGTCTCAGTCAGAATTTCTGCTACTTTCAATCATAATATATTGTTGATTGAAGAAGAAAAGTCTTCTCTCACGAAGATTCTGTTTGGAAGTAGCAGAAATTCTGATTTAGGCCCAATTCCTCTAGGAACAACAAAAAACTTTTGTGAGTGTAAGTACGCGTGTGCATGCAAAGGCGAAAATTGAATGACTTCAGTTGCACTGTAGGACACATTGTTTGAATAAATTTTTTATTATGTACTAGAATATATTCACTGTAAGTTACAGTGATATATTTTAACTGTAAAATACAGTGAATATTCACTGCAAATACTGGGAAATTTCACTCTATGGAATTTAGAGAGCAGATTAACTGTAAATGCATACAATCGATAATGATTCACGAATATCTCCGGGAAATCAAAACGTTAGCCCACACAGCTGCATATATCATCTATGTGGGTGCTCAGAATCCCAAAGTTTTAATGTAATTTGACAACCAGAAGAAAAACTGTCTAAAAGTTGGTAAGTTAACTAATCAGTATGCCCCGAAATAAGTTCCAACAATCGATATATTAATATATTAATATTATATATATATATATATATATATATATATAATATATATAACGTCGGTACCTTGTAATATCACAGATTACAATGGAGACTCGAGACTTATCAATCGAAATTCTATAATTCAATTTCGTTAAGGATAAAAACGTATTATTATTATTACTATTATTTTTATTATTGAAAGCGGGAGAAGGGTGTGGAGATAATTTAGATGCTAAGATCAGAAATATACTGTATCGTTCCACGTTTCCCCATTTCTTGGTTATTTTTTCCAACTGCTCCCCAAGTGGTGATCCCCAAGGGTATTCGAAAGTACCGCATCCAGTTTTGAAAGAAAGAAGTGGTAGAAAATAACTTGTTTCAGATTATCTATATATCTCAATTAATTTTCCAATCAATACTTTTCACATCAATATTTTTGATTTCAGTGAAAAATAAGCATCACAAAAAGTCTTTGAACAAACTAAAGGTATGGGATGAGAAAGTATCAGGAAGAAGTGCAGACCATGAAGGATTGAAGGAAGCAGTAAAGGATAAAAAATGGAGAAATTCAAGTCAAGCCTCAGGGATTTTTAGTTCAAGTCAACAAATAGAAATGAGTTTTCTTATTGGACAATATCAACTTCCCATCATTTCTATAGTCACTTTCCAATTGAATACTACATTACGATACTAGTACAAAATAAATAATTCTCGTACGCTCGTGCAAGGTTTGTTATCCGAACGAAGTGAAGGCGACAATCGCAAGAGAAGGAAATCATCTTTCGCACATGTATTGAAACCTAATCATCCGAAAAAGTCGCAGAAAGTAAAATTTCAGCGTGTGTTCGTCTGAAGCCAAAGGAAATGAAATAGTTATTTATGCAATATGTGCGGGAAATATGATTTCGATTCGAAAATAATTTCTATACATGTTGCACAGACGTTTCATGCGGTTTTGTAATGGTACGGAATACTATTTTCGTTATTTATGGAGAAATAGCATTTCTCACAGACACAAAATTATCACTAACCAGAAATTGCATTTCTCGCCCTCTTACGGGAAATGGGGATTTCGTGCACACACATTCGCGCGAGAAATGGCTACTTCACTTTCGCTTACGACGAAAAATATTGCATTCAACTTAGTCCATTCCCTGTATATCCTTGAGTATGCAAGGAAGGTTCAGCATAAAAATTTTATTATTTCGGCTCTTCAATACACGCAGTCTAAGAATATCTTTGTATTCGAACCTAACACCGGACCAACTTTTTGTTATGGACAATTTTTGTTGCAAAAAGGACTTTTCTGTTTCTAATAACGGGAGACCAATTTTGTAGAAGATAACATCGTCTACGGAAAATATATTACTTATTTTTCTCATCAATGCTCTTCATCATCGTTCTTCATCATCTTTTTGTTCAATGACATTTCCATGCTTGAAGTTTCAATAGAGAAAATGTTATCTTCTACAAAATTATTTTTGTTTTCTCAAAGAGAAAGACATGTTTTCTTAAAGACATGTGACGGGGCAAAAATCGATTTTTGTAATCGACGGGTTGAAAAACATGGAATCCCAAAAATTTCTATATGTACGAATGTACTTCAGTTCTAGGTTTATGTGTTGGTAGCAAAGGATATAGAATTTTCATTTCTACATAGAAACCGTTTCTCATTCGAAGCCTCTTTGAGAAAGCACACTGTAATGCAGCTAGCAGTGGTTATTCGTAATTGTCCAAAAAAATGATAAACTTTTGAGATATTCGAAAAAAATAAAAAAACGTAATTTTTGCAAAAAAAAAATTGTTAATAACCAAAATATGACCAGGGAGCCGGTCCGATCACAAAGAAATTCTCAAACTAAGGTAACTGCAGCCAATGTGACACCTCCAAAGGGTTTCTTTGTAAATTGGAATTTCATCATTTTGCGAACGGAATGTTAAAAGGTGGCTCAAGAACTTTCAGAAACGATCGTCATAATCATCATTTGCCCATTTGAACTCATTTATAATTTCACAGAATTGAATGCCTTAGAATTCTGCTCTATTATATATTTAAATAAAAAATTTAATTAATACAATCGATATCTTCTGATCTCATTAACAAAAATCTACATACATCCATACAAGTCCAAGATATCAAATTCAATATTTAGGTCGGAAGAGCTCCAATCATCATGAAGAAATTAATCAATAGAATTCATTAAACTTTTCGTTTTATCGTAACCGTAATTCATCAAGCATTGCAGAATAGAATTACTACCAATTAAAACTGAATCAACTTCATCAGTTTCAAATTTTCTCAATCACTTTGAACAAGCAAATGAATTTTTCCCGATGAATAAAGTGCCGCAGACGCTATATAGTGCAAGATTAATCTGTAAGCTCGCTCCCTTCGGTCGCGCACGAGAAAAATATTAAAATCGATCGTGTGTATCCGTTCCAGCGCGCATTCGCTCGTTTACAGCATTGGAAGCCACTGGATGAAAGAAAAGAAAAGAAAAAGTCGAACGGTATGTCCTTTGAGAGCTGATATTAAAAAACACGACACGCCACTGCTGTACATTTCCCTAGCTCGTAAGAAAATTCCAGCGCGGGCGCAATATTTCGTGCATTATGCAGAGGAGGATGAGGTCCGGAATACGATGATCAGGAAAGGTCAAACAGTTTGTGTGTGAAATATGATGATTCTCGATCGTTTCTTTTTAACAAGTAGTGCAGTCTCGGATGTTCGAATGTGTTTTTATTATTTTTTAACTGCTAATCGAGGTGGACGCTCTGTTTCTCGCACTGATGACGTCTTTATCTCTTCCGTTTTTGTTCGCGGCTTGGTTTTATTCTCTTTCTTCCCCTCTTCCCACTCCTTTCTTTCTTCTGGATAGCTTTGTTTTTTTGCCACGTTGTACGAGCGCGAAAATACAGTGTCAAGGAGAAAGACAGAACGAGCTGTTCACTCGACGCTTTCGAGAAAAGCCGTTTTCTGGGTTGGGCAAAAGTGCGATGGTTTTCTATCAAGCCTCTGGGTTTCTAGCTTTTCTTGTCTCGTTTCAGCTGTTGTGAAATGATATTTTTGAAAGACGTTTCTATTTGTTCACCAACTCTTTACACAGAACCCTACTGTCAATTATTTTCACTTTATAGTCTTTTGTTATTTTCTTCTTACACTTGTGGATTAGATGAGATGTATGTCTGTGGCACACTAGGATTACAATTTAAGTTTAGGTTTTTTTCTCCAATGATGCCCAATTATTGACATGGCAGATCAACTTCCAAATTTCAAAATATGCATACATTTCTCTTTCTGTTATTCGCGAACATTCAGTTCAGTTACTCAAATCATTTCGCGACCGAAAAATTCCCTGTACATATTTACTTATAACGAAAACTGTCGTTTGCAACTTATGAAATGGTGTTTCTGGCATGAGTATGAAATATCATTTGTTACTCGATGCGTAAAACGGTATTTCACGCACAACTGCATTTCTTAAAAAAGGCCGTCCCATAAGCTCTGATAACATAGAATATATATTGCGTATCCAACTGGAGCGTTAAATTTTAATGACTTGTATGAACGTGTTATATTCACGGACATCTCCACACACATCTTCAAAATTTTACGAACTAGTTGCACAATATACTATTCTCGCGTATGGTATAAAATATTAGTATTGTCGACGCGCTCTACAAGATCTCGGTAGAATTCCATCCAACATGATTTTTGTCCATTAAAATCACGTCAAAATTTGTTAGAGGAAAAGCGTATGGAATAAGATAAGAAATGACAGTTTCACCTGTTTAGCAGGTAGAAATGTATTCACCTAGTTCTAATGTATGAACAATTACGCTAAGACAAAAATTTTGCCGGAATACTGTAGAGCTCATAAAAAACTTTGATTTTATATCCTGTTCCTATAAATTTAGAGTTAGTTAGGAGTAGACAAAAGACATTGAAATTTTGTGAGAAAAAAACATAATCTTTGATTAATACAAACTTATTGGTAGTTATATTCCTAAAAGAAATATAATCGTTGGGATCTTTTTCCACTTTATTTTATTTCATTACAAGAGTCGAGTATCGTGAATTCGATCGAATGAATTCTTACTATATTACAAAGTAGTACCACCACAGACCTTAAAAAAGTTTGACTTTGTCATTAGAGGTCGAAAAACAAAAAAATAAAATATACATAGATATCAAGTCGAATAAAAGAGCATGATATTGATACTTGGTTTGACAAAGAGAGACCAGTATCTTCGGGTCAATCTAACGTTCAAGCCGACAATACCCAAGTACCATCTCACAAAGTTTTACCATGATTAGTGATTAAAAGTACAGGCCTCTCCTCGTAAGTTAATCACGATATATATGATTTGGTTCAATCGAGTGAGTCGAGGTAGCTCCGTGCGAGTAAGGCGCTTAACTTACGCCCAGAGGGACCGGGGCGGTCGGTTCCCGGAGGCACTTCTGATTTTTTCAAGTTCTTGAATTTCACACCGTGACTCGGTGCCTACCTACAACTTGTAGGGCCAGCTGTGATGCATACACGTTGGTTAAGGGTACATGCCACCTTCGGGTGCATTGCAATTGTAGGGACAAGATAATAAAAACTCGCTCCGGCGTGAGCATTATATATTTATGAATTGTGGCAAATCGGAGCTTCAGCCAGGAGCTCATCCCCGATAGTGAGGAAGAAGAAGAAGAAGAAGAAGAAGAAGAAGAAGGATAAAGTCAAAGCGTGGTTACTAGGTAACGGGGTGGTTTCAATTGTGAGCTAGGCGATCGCTATTCAATCGATAGCTGACAGCAGAAGTGTGGAATCAACGTGCGAAACGAGTGACAGTGATAGGAGAGAAAAGAGCTGCTAAATGAGCATTGAGGAGAGAGAATCGGACGATCTGTGGAACGAGGAACGAGTTGGGATGAGTCGGGCGCGAGTTGAACGGTGTAGCACGTCAAGTAGCTAACCGAATAGCACCAGTCCATGTATCTAATCTAAATTCCTCTTTAAAATCTTTACAATAAATAATATGATCAATTCAGTAAATTTTTCCTCGATTGTGTATGAGGAAATATTGACTGATCCTAAACGCTATTCATTTGCCATCGACAGATGGACCTCAAACTAATTGACCGTAGCTCCGTAGCAATGATTGATGGATATATAAATAACGATTGCTAGGGATGTAAACAACAGTTGCCGCGGAGAAATAAAGTTTCGGTCTTTTGCCATCGACAAGTGGACCTTGAACTGATTTTCCCCTTGCCGTAGCATAGGTTGCGAGGGATATCAACAACGATTGCTACTGTAAATATTTTGATGATTTTCGTCCATCCTCGTGTGTATTCGGATCCAAACGAGCATTTACAAGGAATCATAGGCAACTTCCCAAATACATCTCAACAACGGTTGCTAGGAAAATAAACAACGAATTTTGCTGAAAATTGAACTCGGTGTACAGATTCCCCAAACGAACTAAGGTGCGAAATTTCAGAAAGATTGAACGATCTCTTCGAGAGTTATCACATGTATGTACAGACATACAGACAGACTTTTTAAGGATTCTATATTTTTCGACCCGTCGATAACGAGAATGAGGGTTTCGAAGTCTAATTCAAGAGACTAATTTTTGCACCGTTACAAATCTTTCTCTTTAAGAAAGTAATTACTTACTCCCCAAAAAAAATCATTTTTAAGGTCATAATTACAGATAAATCCAAAGAATATACATATAATTTAGCAAAACTGTTGTTGTAAACATTCTCAACGATTCGAAACGTTTTCTTCCGGTATTATTGTTCATTACCAACAATATCGCCGGTTGCAGCGCTGTTCAGCCACGAGAATTCGAGATCCGATGGGTGAACATTATTTCGGTTCCGGGTGCTATTGGGTGTCCGTATATGAAAGATTTTCACAAAGCTCCGGTTTATTCTAGAAATATATTTTCCTCATGGCACCACCGCGAAGGAGGGAAAATACGCAAGGGCATGAATTCAATAACCGGCGTCCCGTCTCTTTATCCAAAGCACCTCGTCTCGGGAATTCAATCAAAGAAAGCGCTGGGAGGGAAAAGTTGAGCTTGGCTGGGAAAAAGCTCAAGTGCTAAACGTCAATGAGAATAATCGTTGCTCGGGTGCGCGCGCGCGCTCACGAAGTCAGCGGTAAAGCGAGTGTGACGTGCACCAGAGAGAGAGAGAGAGCAACGCTCGAGTAAGCGAATGCAAATTAAAATCGAGTGGGAGCTGGTTGGTTGTCCCGTCGCTGGCTGGCTCGCGCGCGCGCGTGCCTCTGTCCGCGACAGCAGCAGCTCCGAGGCAGGCGCGCTATTTGTTTTATTTGCTCCATCAAGTCGGCGTTCTGCCCCTCCATTATATGAGAGCCTCTCGCTTTGGCCGTCTTGCCCGCGGCCCAGCCGCGCCGGGCGAACTTGTTCAGAGCAGCGCAAGAGAGATCAGCGCGAACGTCGTAAAAGTCTGCCCCTTTGTGCTCTCCCGTCGCGGTGTATTATTTCTCTGCCAGGCTCTGCCGCTCCTTGACTATGCTCGCCTACTTTCGCCCCGCCTTCCCTCTCAGCGGGAAAATAAAAACGCTGTTTCGCCGCTACCGCAGCGACGCTGATTCATGCCGTAATTGTCCCCCGAGGGCTCGTTCGGTTATTTTATCGGCGGTTCCAACTTGCTCACTGCTGTTTGATTCATTTTGACGAATGGCCGAATGAACTTGCAGTCAAGTCTCTATTTCGTTCGGTTGTTTAGAAACTCAAACCCTTTGAATTTACATATATGGATTTACTGTGTATATCCGCGAATTTTGGGAAAAAATGCTCTGCGAAGCGGTAGTGCAGCGTAAATCAATATTCGTTTCCCTCTGTCAGTTCTAGTCATGGAACAACATCCGCCCGATCAAACCATACCATAGAAATGAGAAAAAAAACAACGGCATGTAATCTCGGCTAATCCTCGTGTATCAAAGAGCAACGGCAACGAGCAGCTCTCGAATCTCATACGGTGCGCGCGCTCCAGTTCGTCCTGGCCAAAATTGACCTACATCCCCACTCGAATCAGTGGTCGCTACTTGCACTCGGAGCCTGAGCTAGAGAAAAAGCTCATCGCCCCTCGCAAAAGCCTCTCGATGCGCCTCTTGGCTAAACAATGGGCCTATTGAAATTTCGCACCGCGAGCCTAAATAGCCCTCGACGGGATCGATCGCTCACGCAGCCGGACGGCATGAATCGACGGTAACACGAGCCTCGGAGCTAAACGCCTCCCTTCACGAAAAGGGGGCGCGAGGCTTGGCCCGAGTAATTGGCGCTGACGAGTCGCACTGTGCGGACCTTTTATGTTTAATGAGGCTATCAGTCGCAGGAAAAAGTGTACCTGGCGGCGGCTACGGGGATGCTGGATGCAACGAGGCGAAAAGTGTTGAGAGTCATGAGACCACGTGAGGAAGTGGCACTGCCGTACTTTTTTTCAATTTAGAGAGAGATAATGATGTACTTGATGGGCGAGATGCTTGTTTTTAAATGGCATCGAGAACTAAGAACTCTACAAATCTTTTCATGTGACGTAATACTGTTTTGTGGTTATTTGATGCATTGGTGTAATAACTAGCTTTGCCTGCAAACATAAATGATTAACGATTAAAACGTGTTCAATTTGTTGTGTTTATTACTTTTAGGAAATAGCTTACGAATTCACGATAATGATGATTGAAAATCAAGTTGAATTTCAGTTATTAGAAATTGGCACGGAGTTATAGAGCGTTGAATCCTATTCATAACATATTTTGGAAACTCAATCTAATCATTTTTCGTGGTTAACGTTGAAACGTATGCGTATCAACAAAATAATTCCTATGAAGTTTCTTTGTATTCAGTGGTCTCAGCGCTGAATTAAATACAATTCATATAAACTTGGATCCCAAATTATTAACTCCTGATCAACATATTCTCTAACAACTCAGCTGCCCTGATTCCAAGTCAGTTGGAATCTTTCAGTTAACCAAGGAGCAACAACAGTCCTTCGCTACAAAAGCCTCAAACTTTTCCACTCAACGTAGCTGATAAGTTGTTCGCAACACGTAGCCATCCTTGTAGCTAAATAATTGAGCACCGTCGCTCACCCCGATGAAACATCGGAACTCGCCATAAAAGAGCCGCGGTAAAAAGAGCGCGAAAATACGAGGCACCGGGGGACAGTTCGCTTCCACTTTATTATAACAGTGCGTCGCGCTTGCGTATCGTTTTACGGGCTTGCCTACTAAAAGCTCGCCTTTTGTCCGGGTCTGACGTCGTGGTTATTTCGCGGTCGGGCGATTCTCTTATTTTCCGTCCGTTCAACGCTTGCTCCTGTTTTTCTTTTACGAACGGCCGAATAAAGTGCCGATGCGATTCTCTTCATCGCTTCATGCAGCCAGACCTTCTGCCGGGATGATTTCGCGCTCATGCCGCTTTTACGTGGCCCACGCTTTTCCTCTTCCAGTTTTGAATTCAAAAATTTCCACTGCGTTTCCTGTGGGATTTTGATATTTTAGACAGTGCTTGAGCTATCATTACCGGATTTTTGGATATTTTTCTCGTGATACTGCGTCGTTAGTGCCTGACAAATGTTCCATTATGAGCGTTTATTGCTGTTGCATGAGATGAGCAGAATGAACTGTTCAGAGTTTGAGTTGCAAATGACGGAGAGTGATTTGAAAAGCGGAATTTAACCGAGTGAAACGTATTCGTCCAGTTTCACGACGTTTTCAGTGCTCTATACTACTAGTTCAAAATACTACAACAGAATAATATTAAATAACATTCAACACCCGATGGAAATTGGGATTTCGAATAGATTGATATTGTCAATTTGAATAATTGAATTGGTGAATATTTTGTTTGTAGAAGTCGAAAGATAACGATTCAACGTAAGGCTCAAAAATTTATGCATATAGGTAACTTCAAAATATATGAATAACGTGTAGAAGAAATATCAAAAGTATACGTTCGGGTATGACGTTTGATTATTTTTCTTTCTTTCGTATTAATACACTCGAGAACCTAACATATAAATTTTTTGCAAAAAGAAAAACCTAATGAACATTCTTGTTCAGTTCGTTCATTTTACTCATTCTTCAACCACATTCACTGCACTTGATGCACTGAATAATAAGAGGTCGATCGTTTCATTTAAAACTTGAGCTCGATTCGTTGAATAGGGAAAGCTAGAGTAGAAACCAATGAATTTCAAATAAGAGAGAGAAAAAGAGAGAGAGAGGGAGAGAGAGAGAGAGAGAGAGAGAGAGAGAGAGAGAGAGAGAGAGAGAGAGAGAGAGAGAGAGCAAATCTCGAAAAGCCATCTTTCCGTCAAAGAACAGACACTCTCTCCATTTGATATTTATCGATTCCCAGCTCTAATTGTTTGCTTCCATCAGCATTGGATGGAATCTCATTTCCCCGAGGAGAAAATTATCTGTATGGCTTCAATTATTGGCTCGACTACATGATTCGCGTAAATGAACCGAGGTAGCGATCAATTTAAGAAGCATCAAATTAAAAATTCCAAAGTTAAAAAACTAGCAAACTTGATTACCAACCATTCAATTCTCCATTTAGTATCTCCAGAATTAGATCGGGTGGAAAATAACATGCCACTCCGTATTATTCGGTTACACCGTTCGGAGCTGTGGATTATGACGTCCGATTTGAGTTTGTTCCCATCCAAGTTAAATCCCCTGTCATCGTTAAACTCGATCAATACGTGAAAACATTTATCCTCTACGTGCTCATATATATTCAAACAAGCTTCGTCAATCCTCTGGTACTACAACATTCGAATAATCGATAAAAATAAAAAGATTAAACGAAGCATCTTCCCTCTCAACCTGAATTGGTACACAAAAAGTGAAGAAATTGAAAGCAATGAAAGAACGACAGTTCGCGATCGAAGTAAAAAGTGCTGTAGTAAAAGGCATTTATAGCCGGTTGGTAGCACGTAAGAGTGATTTAGGTCATTGCAACACAGTCCAGGTGAAGTATCCAGAACATCCAGCCGCTCAATGTTTATATATAATATATGTATACACTCCTATAGGAGTGTATGGTACAAGAGATTCCGATAATTCACTGCCCTTCTGGAATTTTTAGCGGAAAAATATTCATGCTAGTCAATATCGCGAACGCTGAATTTTTGAGGTTCAGGAGGTTCAGGAGCGTTTTCACGTTGACAACGATACAGTTCTCTCGTAGGCGCCGACGCAGTGTAAGGCGCGCGAACGTTGGGAAACACCCTTTCAAGAGTTTCTCCATTGAATCAAGTTTCTAGCACGTTGAAATGTTTGGATGTGTTTCGGAAATGCGCAGTCTTCAATAAGTATAATTAGCTTTAGAAATGCTCTGGCGGGGTGACTCGCATAACGGAAGAGTGAAAAACCACTGGTTCCTTTGAATTATTGTACAAAAGTTTCTGTACGCTAATGTTACACGCGGTTCAAGAGGATACGGATCACTGTGCTTTTTGCCGGACTGAATTAAAGCTGCTCTCTCTCTCTCTCTCTCTCTCTCTCTCTATTTATGTTGCTGGGGCTAACAAGAATGTGGACCAGCATTTGTTGTTCGAGAACTAGAGATCCAATCGAAACCTAGTTTATCTATATTTGCATATATCAATATAACACGGATACTCCACAAAGCGTGAATTCACCCAAATAAATCAAAAGTCTAATCGAATTTACGCGCAAGCGATGAAACCAGAGACTTCTTCCAACTAAAAAACTAAACAAATGCTCCGCTGAATATAAATTTAATTATTCACATCATACACTCGAATTGTACTAACTTTAATCATCCGCGCTAAAACCAAATAAATCGCACATAATGAATCTTATTTGCACATAATGCCACATTTGATGTCACTATCAATCACACTTAAGAATAGTGCCACATTTGATCTCGTACAACAACATTGCATAAGTCATAGTCACGAATTAAATAATACACTGCAAACTGATTACTCGCTTCATTTCGAACACTAAACACTTTAAATCGAAGCAAGTCAGGTGCTCTCACAAACTATTTTCTCCGAATCTTCAAGCTGTACTAACTCAGCCTCTTTTTTCCTTACGTCTGATCAGACAGGCTCGTTTTCCAGTGTCTCCGCCCATCCTCGCTTTTCCGTGGAAAGGTGGAAGAGGAGTCCTACCGTGGCCAACTTCTACCCGTTGCTAAACAGGCCCGTCTTTGTCTAACCATAATTCTTCACTTCACTATACTTCATGTAGTGATTTCCGAAACACTCATTCTAAATTCCCATCTTGGCACTTCTTCCACGTTAAATTAAATTGATTTCGAGAAATATAGTACTATATGTTGGAATGACATCTTAGAGGTAATGCTATTTTTTAAAATTGCTCAAAAACAAACTTTGCAAATGAATTTTAATTTTCACGCGAGTGGTATTCACAATACTAATTTCATGCCCAAACTCGGGCAAGCAATTTACATGCAAGAGTGCGCTCATTTCCATATGAATGTCAGCTATTTGAAATCTCTCCATCAACTGACGGGAAGACCAGCGTCGTGGTATTTTAAAAAAGCCAAATCTGTGCAATTCAGGTCGTTTTAAAATGCGAAAGTAATTGTGTACACGCGCAAGCCCTTACTCAAAGAGAATATAGCATCTCGAGAAACGAATATACTTTAATCAAAGGAAGGCAAGACGCATTAAAATTTTGATCTAGTCTAATTATACCGTTCAAAACATCACGATGTTTAATTGCTCGTTGTTTCAGAAAAGATCGCCATAAAACTGTCCGAGTATCGTAAACAGTATTGCGGCTGCCCGTGGTTTCATACAGAAAGATGAATCGGAATTCCGCGTGACCAGAATGTAAGCTCCCAATCAGCTTCACAAGTCGTGAACAAATCGATGACTGCCAGATTCGGCGAATCTCGAATGCACTCATCCCAATTTCGAACAAAGAACAGGGAACCCGCGCGCGCGCACACATATAGTTCGCTTGAATCGCCGACTAAACGGCGAGCTCCCAATCGAAGTCGGTGTACCCTCTTCCAAATTCTCTTGGAAGAACAAAAGCGAGTCCCAGTGGGTCGGCCGATCCACGGCGATTTGATCACAGCAACGACTGGGAGGAATTGGCCGCTTGTCTTCCCAGGTGCGGCTTGTGGCAGCAGCCCAAGTGACTCGAGCTGCTGGCCCGGCAAGTGGCTTTTTTTGCTCGCTTTCTCTCTATGATGTGTATGTGCATGTGTGGGTGTGTTTGTGTGTGTGTGTATGTGTGTGTGTGTTTGTGGGAAGGGGCACGAAGTGCGCTCTCGGTTTTCTGCGCTGAATCCATTGTTATTCCGCGATCCTGCGCTTTTGTTCGTAGCGCTTCGCACTTTGTTGATACGGCCGCAACAACGATCGATTCTTCGCTTTTTTTCCCCCGTGTGCACACTGGTTTTCTTTGTTCGGAAAAATTAGCGTGATCACGCCGTAACGACGCTTTGTGCGTTAATTCCGTGGTGATATATTGTGTTAACGATTGCCGCCACGCATATATTATTTCAACCACCGGACGCTTGCGCGCGCGCGATTGTTTTAATGCGATGAATCCGTACGTGCGCGACGGGGATTTATTAATGGAGCCGCATGGATTTTAGAGTCAAGAGAGAAAAAGGGACAGTGGAGTTTTTGTGGTCGGTTCGAGTCCCGGTTCATTAGCATTTTGATCGAAATGGGTAAATTAGATTTTCGAAACATTCCGATTTATTCGAGAGTTGAGCGTTACATAGCATTAAATTAGACCTCACTGAGCCTTCCAACTGGATACCCTTCTAATCTAATTCCAATTGAAGTACGTCAATACGTAACCAATTTTATGCTCCCGGGTCCTCAGGAGCTCGTGCCATAATCGAGTCCTCGTGAAATATTCATTCGATTGGTGCGAACGCCGTATGAGCCAGTTGACGCCGAGCAAGTGCTCCTCATTAATAATGTAATGTGTCAGGGAATTCAGCGTGGCGAACAGCTCGTAAAAGGCCGAGAACGAGCCGTAAAGGCGCTGACCGCCCGTGAACGACTGTCGGCAGTTAAAAAAAAGCGAGCGAAGGATAGAAACGCGAGTCCAACGGCCGAGAGTGCAATTCGGAGGGAAGAGAGTGAAGATCGAGGGCGCGCGATCAGCGATCGATGGGTGGGTGGATCGGGTAGCGAAGGGACGAGACTACGCCCAGCGCGCGCGTGATAATTTGCCGAGCTGCGCGCGACAACGGCTCGGCTCACTCATCCCCGACTCGTCGCTCGGTTCGTCGGCCTCGACACAAATGCTCGCGGGGACCGATTCGTCCTCGATTTGCCTCGATTCTTCCTGGACTAAGCGTTCGCGCGCTGCTCCTCGTGATGGGCCACCGCTGATCGAAGACCGTCAACATGGTGACTCGCGAGTGCCGAGGGGGTTGTGGGATCCAGAGCCCAAAGTGAGTTTGCCAACTCGGAGAACTGGCTGTGGGCATGCCAAGGTACGAGGCCCCTCGGGAGAGCGCCGCACGGGCTGGCCGTCCGCGGGCACGCGGGCGGAGCTGACAAAGGAGCTTACCGGTAACCAGGCCGAGGAGGAGCCCGGCGGCGAGGGCGAAGCAGCAGGAGAGCACTTGGTGCACCAAGGGCCCCGCGCTCATGGTGGCATGCCTGCTATCCCACTCACTCGCACATGTCACCAGCACGTAGGCTCACGCATAGCTGGTCGCGCCAACTCGTCGAACGCGCCACACACGCAGCTGCCCGCAACTGGCAGACAGAGAGGGAGGATAAGGGCGGCCGAGCAGGCAGGGGGCGTCGCGGCCCGGGCCAAGCTGGAGCCGACTGAGCAGCCGGCGGCACGGCCGCCCGCACAGCTCGCCCGGACCCGCGCACGCGCACACCCCCAGCCAGGCCACCCACCTCTGTCACCGCCGCCGCTGCCGCCGCCGCCGCCGCCGCCGCCACCGCCACTCTATTGTTGCCCCAGCGGATGCTGATGGATGCGCGCCACCCGCCGCCCGCCCGCCGCTACCAGCCGGAGAATCCACTCGGCTCAATCATGACTCGATATCATCACTGCTACCTACCTGCACCCTGCCGTACAGCCGGTTGGCCATGATCGCAGCAGCTCCTGCTCCCTCGTCTTCCAGCTGTTTCGCGCGGGACGTTCACCCCGGCCACCGAGAGCTCGGGTAATTCCATCCTTTATTGTTTACAGAGTTTACACAGCCGGCCCAATGCACTTTCAATCGGACATTTCAATTGAGTTTATCGGCCCCCCCCCCCCGACCCACCTGGTTGCCAAAGCCAATTGAAAACGTTCTATTGCCCGGCAATCGTGTCATTCTCGGAGAGTTAATTACGCTGTCAGAAATATATGAACATTCATTCCAATGTACGTACGTATGAGACTGTACATCGGACAATAGTAAGTTCATTTAAATTCGAAATGAATTTGCAACATAACGAAGGGAGTATTCGAACGTAATATTAATTTAGATTTTCCTCAGTTTTCGTATCTTGATTAATGAGATACGGAATTTTGGAATTTCAAATTAAAATATGATTAGCAATAGAGTTATTGAAAATAATATGTATTATAGATCTATTAGTATGTAATTGGGAGATGCTTATAGTAACGATATCAACATATTTGTCATTTCAATTTGATGAAAGATAAAAATGAAATTTTTTATCTGAAAATATATTTTGTCATATTTCCAGCACCCATTCAAAGATGGCCTTTGTTTCACTTTGCTCCTTATCAAAATATTTTTATCGCAAATTTCGTCTTTACAATAAAATTATCATTTTTCCAAGGATTTTCTGCCGGCAAGTATCAAATATGATTTATAACTACAATTTTCTTCTAGATTTGAAGAATAGTTCAGCTTTGTGAATAAAATTTCAAACAGCATTTTTCATAAAAATCTCTGAGCACACCTAGAGGCGTTCTAAAAAAATCGCCTATTACAAAATGCATTTACAAACTTCAAACGCGTAAAATCATCTCGCACATAATTACACAAGAATTCCATTTAAAACGCAAAGCTTCACTTTGAGAAAAAATGAATGATAAAACTCCTAGATTTATTGATCGAAGGTAAGTTTGTTGAACGATATATTTTTTGACGTCGGATCAACAGACACGATGTATTTCGGCAACTGGTTCTTTGTATCCATCTTACGGCACGTAGCTTCGCAGTCTCAGAATGTCAAAGAAATTTACCCTTTCAAGAGTTCGTTCCTTATCCCCTGGAGCGTGCGAGGTATATCTAAAGTTTAAGGTGGCTCCGGAACTTCAAAACAGAGACTTCGTCAAGAATTAGGCGGTCCCGAGATTTATTTATAGCCGACGAGAGCAGCGATAGAAGTAATTGGAATTCTTAGAAGTTTAGAAGATTATCTATAAAGTACAGTAGTTCCGCTCTACCCAAGTTTTATTATCTTTCTCTGTTGATTTGAAATTTTCATCATATTTTCGTTGATGAATGTAAATGAGATATAATGCAAGCCTTGAATCAATTCCATAATTATCATATGTTCCTTCATGGAGTGAATATTATTATTTTATCAATCCAATAATAATATGTATTAAGGTAGGTGTACCCAATATGCGCCAGGACCCAATATGCGCCAGGACCCAATATGCGCCACCCTTCGTATTTCATATATACGCGCGTCTAGAGCATCGCCGCGGCACAGAATCTTGTCGGCAATGCTAAATAATGAGGAAAGAAAACATTTTCACCGGTCGGGAACCCTTATACCAACTTGTTACAGCTCGTTTTATCCATTTTTTCGCCAATTTTCATTCTCGATCTAATTTCGCTCAGGTAAGTGCGAATTTTTTTAATACCCTTAAACTGGGCCAAAAAAATCGAGCGATATATCGTTCGATTCCTTGATATCCCATCTACATCATCCAATTTTTTTTTTCATTTTAGGCCCTTTTTATCAACCGTTTCAATAGCTCTTCGTTATTTTTATCAAATGTACCCAATATGCGCCACCCCTATTTTCTTGTTCTAGCTCTTACAATCAACCCATCGATGATAAATATCCGCCAAACATGGTCGAAAGAAAATTTAGTTCAAGCTTTGGAGCAGGTCAAGAAAGGTGAGATATCGCAGAGGATGGCTTCGACTATATATAAGATACCTCTTTGAACATTTTAACGATATGTCAAACAAAATATGCGAAAAAAGGAAAATGAGTCGACCATATGCGTTAACGACAGAACTGAACGAAGAATTATGTAGTCAAATTAAACGCTTAGCAGATATTGGCTATCCTATAACGAGAAAAATCTTGAGGTTATGCGTTTATAAGTACTGTCTAGGAAAAAACATCAAACAGAATTTTCCTACCATTATGACAATAGCTAGTCTCAAATAGGCTCGGACATTTTTTAAATTGAACTCTTCCATTTCAGTGAGAACATCTCAATTATATTTAAAATTACACTAAAAAGAATGTTCATCAATTTGAGAGATTTATATTGGAATTAGATGTTGCATAAGTTAATTTTGTTGATTCAAAAACAACGGTTTTTCATGAATTTTAACTGAAAACTTGATTTGATTCAGGTTGTTAGAAGTTCATATAATCTATGTACTATGGTTTAATCAAAGACAAAATGTATTTTTCAATAAAATTATTTCAGAAATATACTTTTTTGTTTGTATTTTATTCATTTCAGACATGCTTCATGCTTCAAATTGAATGAAAAGAAGTATTTTCAGGGTGGCGCCATATTGGGTACACTAAAAATTTTTTCCCGCAAAAATTTTTTTTTTTTAACCGCGGTATCTTGGCGTAGAACTGTTCAAATTGAACAAGACTTAGCTCATTTTGTAGGTATTGAGTAGACCTTCCATTTGACACCAATTATGTTAGAAAATATTTATTTGACGCTGTGTAGTGACCTTTCTCGCTTAGGTGGCGCATATTGGGTACAGGTACCTTATATAGAGACAATCTGGAAAAAAAACTTGCTTTAACTAGTTTCAACAGGCATATGAGCGAGTTAAATGTGTATGTATGTATGTATTTTTGAATATATATATACAAACATTTTCTTTAATCACTCACTAAAAGTTCGAATCACTGTCTGATACGCCTCTCCAAACCACACGAACTAATGAAACAGCTAAACCGCGACAAATTTTTTGAATCGTACTGTAACCAGTCAAACAGTAGATTAAAAGTTCACAATCAACCGATACATAAAGAAACACATTTCCAGCAAAATCGAGTGCAGTTCCATACGTATAAAAAAGGGTCCTGCGGGGATAAAGTGCTGAGGATTAATGGACTCATCGCACGGAGTCTGTTGTCTCGTCGGCTCTGAGCCGTCAGATGGCACAAAAGGCGTCTCTCTCTCTCTCTCTCTATTTTAGTGCGTAGACGCGTAGGCTCAACCTTTTGTCCAGTCCGCTCCAGAATCGTCGCTCGAATTAATTCGCGGCTTAGGCCGCGTGAATTTGTTCGTGAGAATCGCGGGCACAGGTTTTTTTTTTAATTTCTCCGACACGCCCGAGCTTCGGTATTCTCGCGCCGAACCCGGGATAAATTGCATGCTTTGAGCTACGGGATTTACTCTCCATAAGCACTGCACGCGTTTATTTTCCGACTTCGATGGATTCGCTGCTTTTGTTTCGGCCCGAACTACGAGGATTTACTGTGATGTGGTCTGTTTATTTTTACTTCGTTCGTTGGTTTTACGTAATCGTGTGCTAATAAATCACTGCGACAATGGAGAAATGGAATAATTTATTGTACCTTTTAAACCTAGATATCTCAATGAGCCATCTACGCCAATTTTTCTTTTTTCCTTGGAGAATAATATATATTCGTCATAAACAAGTAGCAACCCAGAAACTGGGCAAATCTCCCAGACGACATTTCTCCTACCAATGGAATCTCCCACGCAGTAGTTTACACACGGTATGTACACTGCAAAAACGATTTCTTGATTCAATTACATGTTGCAACTTAATTTCGTCGAAATTCAGTAAAATTTGCTCAAGTTAAGTTGTAACATGTACTTGAATCAAAGAATCGCTTTTGCAGTGTATGAACAAACTTTAGAGTTCAGATTTATTCTTAACAATTGTAAACACAATGTGATCAAGGAATTTTATCGTTTATATCAATCATAGTTAATTATGATACTCAAAACTTTTTTTCTCACGTATAGTAATAGTTGATTCATAAATTGGAAATTTGATGCAATGAAATAACACAAAATTCATCCTGGAGAATAATTACTTTATTCATTAACATATGCCACGGTATTGAAGATTTATGTCAAATTTTTATTCTAAATAGTATATACCATTAATTACCATCCACATAGAAGAAAATATTCAATCTGGGGTAATTAAGAAAAAGTCAACTGTTTTCAGAGATAATTATCTCACGTTTGTACATGAAATTGATATCTTACTTGCACGGGCTTACACAAATATTAAGGAAATAGTGATAGCGAGTAAGTGAAAGAACAACTTCAGCTGATTTCACCCATGAAATATGAAGTCTTGTTTAGATTTGATTTTGTGTTTTCTCAGACTAAGGAAGAATGAATCATTAATTTGAATTCCTAATACCAGATATCTGGTATTATATAATTCTATTTTGTTTTATTGGCAAATTATATTGCTAAGATAATTTTATTGATTCATTGATAAATTGATCCAATAAAATAAATAGATGATTTGACAATTATGGAACACTAATGAAACACAGCTTCAAAATTGACTGCCAACTCGAAATAACAACGCATGCAGAATTCGGGTTATATAAAATACGTACTTCGTGTTTTATATAACATTTAAAATGTAGATAACTCGAAAACAAACCAAGCATTGACAAAAACGATTGGAAAAGTAAATTGGAATCGAAAAGTCGAATGAAGGGATGAGCATTTGTTGTTTTCATCAAAATCAACTACTGGCCCCGATCGATTGACTGCAAGTTAATTTGAATAATCGACTAGCCCTTTTTGTGCATTGAATTGCCAGCAAATCAAGCGAGCGAGTGTTGGCGCAGGCAAACTAGCATACACCTCGCCCCGACGCCTTTCTCCGTCCAGCGAACAATCCATATCAATCGGGCTTGGCGGCCGCGCGTGTCGATAAAATAAATCGGGGCGCGCGTGGAATACATCGGCATTTTATCGCGTTGGGCGGATAAATTCAGTCCGTCAGACTCGGTGCAGCGATCGTATACGAGAGCGCGTATTGACGCTGCGCATTCAGCTCGTTGATTCGCGCGCGCGCGCCCGCCCCCGCGAGTCTTTGAGCGCTGGCGTATAGTTGGAGCGATAACTTTTGCGCCTTGATAAGATTCCGGCCGGGGTGAAATTTTGTCGGGGCGAAGTTGGCAACAATCCGAAGTTTCGTTGCTCCCCCGTTATTACGTACGTCTCGCTGCTCACGGTTTATCTTTTGTGAGCCACGCGCTCACCCAAAGAATTTATTAGGACGCTGCATGATGCCGCACGGATGAGAGCAGAACTGCGTCGAGCTAGCGCGCGCGCCTTTGGAAACGTGAGTTATGGCTGCGGGGCTTCTTTTGCCTGGAGCACACCACGACGAACAATCCGTTGATGGAAACAAACTTTTGAATAATGCTGATATGGGTCGGGATGAAGCAATTGGCGACGTATATATGCAGATTGATATACCCAGCCGAGTCTTCCAAATTCTTGGGAAAATGAAATTTTGTCGTTTGTTATTCAGCAGGTATGCTGACGTCAATTTTATCGACGAGGAAATAACGTCAGAGAAGTTATAGGAAATTTTATGGACATGTGAACAATATATCTTAGACACGCGTCTCACAAGAGCCGGGCCATTTCTACTTACACGCATGAAGGCATAGTACGCTTGAACATTGAAATATGGTCGCGAGCTCTTCTCAGGTGGAAGAGCTTAATCTGTACACATCGATCATTCTACTGAAAAAAATGAATCGATTTAAGCTATCGCGCGTATGAACACTGATTATAATTTATATGATTGTCAAGATATTCCAACTCAAATTGGCCCGTTAATTAATTTCTGGGATTTATGTGAAGTTGAATAGTCATGATACTTCTCGCTTCGTAAGAAGAATCTTCTATCACTTGTATATTCATTCGATACATGTCATACGATAAAATTCCAATGAAAATCGATTGCCGGTTCAAGTTCTTGGCAGGCTGCGAACATATAATATTAAGCGAAACGTAGTGGCTGTCACTGTGGCTTACGCGGCAAGGGTATGGAAGAGGATACGAATTCAAGTTTAACAGAGATGAAAGGGATTTTCACATGCTAGAAAATTGAAGGGGTATATCAGTGTTGTGCTTATTGTTGCCATTTTGTGCATTGAATGTGGTTACGACTGACATTGAAATATTTTGATCTCCAGGTCCTATGGATGAATTAAGTGAAGACATTTTAAGAAGGTCTCTTCGAATTATATAAGCTAGCGTATATTTTTAACTAATCGAGAAAAAAAATATCAAAAATATAAAGTATTGATTGCTTAAGAATTAGTTGGAGAATATTCGAATTTTCAATTTTTCGAATTCTCTTTAACAAAAATGATTAAAATTGATCAGAATCAATCGTATCTAGTGTAATCGTGCTGTTCTTCGCCAATGCGACTTGGATCCCTATGCTGATTGTAGAACAGCGAAGAGCTTTTCTAAAAGAAAAAGAGTAAAACTAAATAGGATTATTTTAATTTGGAACGTGGCAGCTCTTCGCGCAAATTTGAAAGCAGACACGAGAGGCTCTGTAGTAGACAAGGTTTCAAAGTACTCGGATTACTCGCTTCCCCGCTTTCAGATTCGCACATAGTGGACATTAAACGCATACTCCCATTGTCAATCTAACTATTTGTAATTAAATATATGGCCGAGGTGCAGTAAGCGAAAGTTCGTGCACATAAACGAGTTCTCACGCATACTTCGGTTGCTCATAAAAATCAAATAAAACGTTCTCGCTTCCTTTGCAGGCCCTCCAAAGCACGCGCGCGTTCCCATTGAATAATTCCGCAGCGACGGAGTTCGAGCTTTGGAATACAGATCAAATTTTAGCGAGCAGTTTACACGCTCGTCTATGCTCGTTTCAATTTCGCCGTGCATCAATCTCGCTGAATTTTCTAGTATACGCACGATCTGCTGCGTTTGACGGTAATGGAGTCAAAAAACGCACGGCCGAATATCCGTCGTCCAAAAATCCACCGCAAAAAGGGGGCCTGCGCGTATAACCCGAATCCTGGCGAAGCGGCTGTGGGTTATTTGCGCAAGGCTAAACAACGACATTTGCGAGTTGGCGGATGGGCGAGCACGCGCCACTGGCATAACGAACGTATACCTCTGTATGTATGTGCGCACGCGTGCGCGAGAGATATATATATGTATATATTTTTGTTGTGCAGCATCAGCTGGAGATGCGCGAGCGCCCGAGAGAGTAGACGCATGACTGATCATTTATTCAGCCCAAGCTCCATGCACTTTACTGCGGGCGCGCTATATTACGTGCTTACATGCTCGTTTGCGTGCGACTATATGGTCCGAGCTTCAATCGCTTTTAATTAGCGGCTGCTTCATAGTTCGTGTTTATTATACGCATAAAGCACGGCGAGATGTGGAATTAATCTTACCTATGCATTGGATATTTTTCACAAAGCGACTCTCGCGGATGACTATCGCTTTATATACATGGTGGCAAGTGGCGCGTGAATCTTTATCCAGTTGTGAAAAATTGAGGAAATAAAAAAAGTGGAAATTAATCTATTAATCAATTTTTGTATAAACTATTCAGAACATACAATATGATGAAAACTTAAAATGCATCAGTTGAGCTGTAAACTTATTTTTAAAATATTATTGTACAATGTTGTAGCTCTACAGACATTTTCATTCTTTCACAACCTTCTATTAATTTTATTGATATTTCAATCATTGTGTGTAGATAATTCATCGATTAATCATTCGCTGAAAAACTTAAACTTGATCCGAGTCTCACGCATATATATTTTGCAAATCACTCTACTAGCATCCTAACTTTTTAGATTTTCCTTCGAACTCAATTTAAATGTACATAAGGTTAGAAGAATTAATTTTATCAATCCTTGGTAATATAGTCGTAAGCTCAATTGACATCTTCTTAAGTTTTTTTTGGGAATAACTTTTTTGGCAAATTTTACGATTTTATAAAAAAAAATGAACCATGTCACGAGGGACTTCTTGTCTTGAGAACAACAGAATATGTTCTAATTTATGGTTGTCTCGAGTATGTGTGGATACAGGACGTTTGTCGAGAAAAGGACCTTTATGAACGAAGAACGGTGAGTTATAGCTATTCGATTCCTCCCTCGAGCTTCCTCTAGTAGTATTAATCGTGTGCGTGGTAGCAGCCAGGGACGTATGAATCAATGCATGTATTGTCAAGAACAGACCTGTAAACCCGGTGTAGAACAAAGACAAATATCTCGATTTTCCATCTTCAAATGGCTGAACGCAGATCTGAGCGGAGAATCTTCGATTTCTGATATGCTCGCTTTTTCACGACCCGACTGCAATATATGTATATAATAACAACTGAGATAACACCACAAAAGCTACATCTGCAACGCTTAATTTCAGTAGCTCACAAATAAGTGCTAGTGTCCGATTATCAAGCTGAAGATGGTTTTCTTTTTCGCATTTACTTATATAGGTCGCTGAAACTATAAATATTACCTGTTCGTACGAATACCGACTACTGTACACGGAATATGAAAAGATACAGAAAATTTAGTTGGCAAAATTACATTGATTTTGATGGACTATCGATGAAAAAGAAAACGGCTGCCAAGTTAATAGGCAGTATAGCTTTCTCGAAACAATTACAACATATGAATTAAATTTGATGACGAACGAATGACGAAAAATTTTGTTGACACAATCCGATATTCGTAAGATGGGTTGCACATATATTTTGCAATTACACAGGAATTGAATACCGCCGAAGAAACTTAAAAATCGATGTTAGTTCATATACATTTAGCTGTTTCTACAATGTAACTCTAAATCGGTCTCGTCACTTTTCTACTCGACCTGGATGCATTTACCTATAAATTATGTTCTCATACAGGATGTGAGACTATGAACATACATACAAATGTGCATTTGCCGGAGATTCTTAAATTAATATTTACTATGTCTCTCGGCATGTAGGCCAGTCGCAGTGTGAGGTTGGATGTCTTGAAAAGCCGCGTCTTGCCCAGATACCGCCCCTAGAGCGAAAATCTTGTTTGCGCACGGCAACCCGCTCCGCGGAAGGGAAGCTCGGGCGTATGAGAGTCGAGCTGCTCGGCATTATGCACTTTTTACCCGGGAGCCGCATGCCTGGCAGCTCTGGGAAACAATTTCGCATTCATGCCATCCAGGGCGTCTTAGCGCGGACGCGAGCTCCGAACCGATATATGTACACGCGCACAGCGGTTATATACCCTGACGCCCAAAACTTTTCACGACGCACATTTTTATTTGACTTTCACGGTCCACACATTTGCAGTCTATTGGTAACGCGCTGGGTTGATAATGGACGCGTGCCAAATTTTTGCAGTACTCTCTCTCGCTCTTTATTGGGTTAGAACGTACAAGGAGAAAGCGAGACTCCCGCCGCGTGGCTTATCGAGTGGATTTGAGTGCTTGTTCGTGGTAGAGACACTGCTGCTGCTGCTGCGGCAAATTGAATATCTCCCTCCCGAGCTTTTGCCCCTCGCGCGGCTTGTGGCTTATATGCGCGTGACTCTGTGAGGACTTCATCGAGTGGCGTTTTGGTTTTCTTTTTCTTATACATGGCTCACGCGATGCGCGACGCCGCTTTTGCTGAGTACTTTCACTGGCCGGGTTTATCGGCACCGATCGATCTTGGTACACCGATGCATTTTATGTGATATATTCGGTAATAGTGCAATCACTCACTGCCAGCTCAGTTATGATATTAACGAGTGCGCACGTAATGAACGATTTCGTTACATAGATTAATAATCCGAACTTCGTTGAACATAATGAAGATGCAGTTTTTTGTATAATCCACAGAACCATATCGAAAGATCAATTGTATGCTTGAACATCGACTAAGCCAAATCAGATTCTATATTATTCTATCAACGACGAAATTGTTGTGTTTCGACCAAGGGGCTTCTCACTCGGGTATATCCACTCCCTTCATTTTATAGTACTACGTGGTACTAAAGATGGCATTCAAGTTTTCATCTCGTCAGCATAAACTTATTGTGTTTTGATGCAGTTTGTCCTAATCTGAGAAATATAGCCTTGTTAATATTGGCAAGAGTACTATGCATCTATAAACCTGCAGTACTCCATAAAAACTGCGTGGTACTCCCTGTGAGAGTACTGGATTCAGATCCTCGCGGTTTCGACGTATTATTGTCTCCAAATGTAATAAGTGCACGTATATATTTCATGAGTTTTTGATAACAACAATTTTTACATACAATTTCCTATGAATTTTTGTCAAAACTCATGGAACTAGAATGAAAATTCACTTTTATCACATGAAAAATTCACTACAGTTCCAATGAATAATTCATCCACCTTCATTCAGTGATTTTTTAATTTAATACAGTGGGTATTCACTGTGAACCTTCAGAAAAATTAATTGAAAACAAAATCATGACATGCTATATTCGTTGTAACTTGATTAAAATTTCATGTTTTGCAAAACACCGATGAGTAATTTTCTTTACTGATATGTTTCCACTCACTCAGAAATATTTCGAAAAATTGCCAGTTTGTAGGTGATTGACGACAGAGAACACGGAGAATGCATTTGATAAAGATATGCATAAGGATTCTCATTGAATATATTCGTTGAATATGTTTAACGAATTGAGCGATTTATCTTGCTGTGTCTGAAATGCTAATGGAATAAATTCAGATGATTTTACGTTGTAGAAGATATCAGATCTTGTTCATCAGAATACAACCAAATAATACGATATTACTATAATGATAAATTCATACGAAACATTACAGCATTATCTTGAAAAAGCTCAGTCGAAACACCACAGATGCTCCCGATAAATAAAAATCAGATTGGTGTATAATGTATCCACAGTAAAATAGTCGTCCGAATTGAATTGAAAAAAAAAGAAAATAACATTTACTTTTTTTCAAGCTAAAGCACGCACGTATGTACATGCTGCCTGTGTACGATTTGCTGTATGAGTATTTTACAAAAAAACAAAAACCTAACAAACATGAAGACTCATAATAAAACAAGTAAACTCTTGCTTTATTTGAGCTGTTCCAAACAGTAGGTCGGTTCCATAAAACGAACGTAGGGAAAATACAATCTCCTGTAGAAATAAACCAGTTGCATGTATTTTACAGTGCACTGCTTCACCCGCGGGGCGATGCTTTATAAAACATACGTTATCATCGATCATTTGGCGACTGGCATAGAAAATAAACGTAACGAAAATAATCAAGTGATGAATAAGTTTGTTACACATTAATTATTCATTGAATTACGTAGGTTAATGTTCAAAGAAATATATAATTAATCATGAACTCTAAGAAAATATTGATCACGTGTTGTTGATTTCTTTCGAAATTATTACTAATGCAAACTTGCAAGTAATATTGATATTGCAATATTTATGAAAATAATATAATGAAACAATATTTATTAATTAAAAAATAATGCTAAGGTTTTGTACAACACTAAGTAGTGTTACAGTGAATTATTCTGTTTTTTCAAATAACTTCATTATTTATACTATTTGGAACAATCCATGACTCTTTAAAAAAAAACTGAATGTATATACTATTCCAAATTCTGTTGTGAATTTCATTTCCAACTCTTCATTCAATCTCGTTGAAAGTGAAGTCGATTCTTCGTCCCATAATATGATGTGTCTGCACATCAAACGCATGGCGCAAAAATCAATCACATTAGAACGGCACAATGGATTCAAAATATTGCGCTAGAAGTAATACGTTTATGAAGGTACATACAACTCTCGAGTATCATTCGAATCATATTACGGCGCTTCCAATAACATCCAACTAGCCTGAATACACATTTACACATCAATCAATTGGATCTGTGGCAAGAATCGAATGACAGAAGTGTTTCATCTACTATACATACGTGCATTTCACATTTGAGTTTCATACGCCCTTTTATACTGAGAATCATTATTCGCATGCAAATTGAATGAAGCTAGCCCATCGAAATGAATCGAGATTGCAAGCTGCTTTCGTGTATAACCCTTTGACCGTCGGCTGCTCGTTAAACCTACATGACCGTCGGGTGGCACATCCATCAATAAGCCAGCCACGTATTGGCGCACGCACGGTGCAGCTCGCTCATAATGAAGCATCGTGCGTGCGAGCGCGCGAGTGCTCAGAGATTTACGACTGCGGGACGACCGATCATTGCACTTTCGCCTCAAGCTCGAAAGCGACCCTCGGTATCTCGGTTTCCTGGCTTTGTAATTGGCGATTCCCCGGAGAGACGTGCTGCTCACGTATCGCTCGCGAATAGGGTTACGCGCTGAGAGCCCTTGATTACGCTTCTCAGATCACCCGCTCCCCTGTTCGCCGCAAATTGAAAGCGATTTTTGCGGAGCGATCGTTTGTGAAAAGCTGGAAGCAGGAAGGTGAGAGGAAACAGCCTTATCCAGGATCTTTAATTTGCAAACTTTTGATTGTATAAATTACGAGGGGCGTTGTGCGACGCGTTGAGTGTATGCTGTCGGCGTGGGACTCTGACGCAATGATTTTATGATGGATGGCTCTTTAAAAAGAGTGGGGATGCATGGGCATTGCCCAGAGATCTAAGAATTCTCAAAGGATTGCAAGAGAATCAAATTCGGAGCTCACCGCGGAAGAAAATATAGATTATTTGAACGCTATACCACGGCGAAATAGTAGGGAAAGAATGCAATTTCCTTTCCATTTAAATATTATTCACGGATCATATACGCAACGAGAATTTTCCTTGAAAATGGAATAACTGAAAATAAATTTAATAACTTTGCATTGAAATTTTCAAGCTTTCGCTCTGACACAATATGAATATATCGACCCTCCCTATTCATAAGGACGTATCTCGGAGATTCTCGAAATAAGGACGTATCTCGGGCGGCAGAATAATAAAGACGTATCTCGGGCGAGCGCAAAGTGAAGACGTATCTCGGAAAAGCGCAAAGTAAGGACGTATCTCGTGCGAGCGCAAAGCAAGGACGTATCTCGCGTGAGCGCAAAGAAAGGACGTAGTATCTCGGACGAGCGCGAAATAATATCGCAGCTCGCGGAGAATTGCGACTCAATATTGAATCTCTTATTTGATTGAAAATTATAACCGATCATAACTGCAAATAAATCTCAAGCATAGAATTAAAACTCGGCAAACATGAAAGCGATCATGGGGGCGAGTCAAAATATGAAGCATCTGTATTTTTTCATTCATGAGTCAAAACCACTGCAGAAACGATGGTCAAGAGCCTACCTGGCATTTATATACGTGGAAACGCGGTGGCTCTGTGCTCGACTGCGCTGGACTGTGCTAAGACTATATAGACCAAGCTGCTCTGACTGCAGTCGCGAGTCGCGAGCGCTTAGCAACTAATAACAAGACGCAGTTTTTCGTCTCTCGTTATTGGCTTATAGTTTACATTCAAGAAACCGACTAGCCAGAATCAGATGATGCTCACGGCGGAGCGTGTTCTTATTTTTGGTTTCCATATAAAACTGGCCCTACAGAGGTGCATGCCGGGAAATCCGGGAATCGAACCCCGAGTCTTATCCACGAATTGAGCCACCGGCCGCGGCGGCTCATTCCACAGTTGATCACTGCACTAGCCGCTGTCAGACTCGAGCGCTACCGTCAACTTCATAAATCAGAACCAGAGTCATATGGACAGTGTACTACAGTGCTTATTATGGATGTTATTAATAAACTTGCAGTGAAACGTGTAAGGTACTCGAGTGGCGACTATAGTGATCAGAATTGGTCTCCTACTGTTTTTAGAAGATTAATACGACTGAGTGACTCGTGACTGGATTTTATCTTCATGTGTAAACTTCATTAGTTAATTTTAAACCGCTGAGATACTTTCTTACTTTGCAATTCTCCGAGCTACGATATTATTTTGCGCGTTCCTCCGAGATACGTCCTTATTTTGCGCTCGCGCGAGATACGTCCTTATTTTCCCGCGCTCCGGCGTTCCGGGAGATACGTCCTTATTATTCTGACTCCCGAGATACGTCCTTATGAATAGGGAGGGTCGATATTCACATTCATATTATCAATATCAAAAGAAGCATACTCGAATTGCGAGACCTAAATATCAAATCTCGAAAGTGAGTTAACTATACTTATTCAGGAAAATTATTACACTCTTAGATAATGCCTTCGAAGTGAGATTTGAAAAAATATTGAAACATCGTTTTATATTTTGAATTCATATCTGATCAGAATTAGTGTAAAAAAGAATGTTAATGATGTGATGACATTTTCGATGCAAAAATCTCAGGCATTTGCCACATCGTCCTTTAATCTTGGAGTAATTATAGAAAAGGTCAAAGCCTGATGGAAGAATTTGATAAACTAGCATAAAAATCTTGATAAAATCACACCCCTATTAATCGTAGGATGGAAACGCAGGGGTGAATGACTTTTTCCGGTACAAGATTACCAGAGGTAATACAAGGATCATATAGTCCACTGGAAAGTTCTAAATTAATGATCAATCGTATTTGGTGACTCATCAGCAATTAGATCAAGTAAATATTCGATGAGCTACAAGAACTAGGTTACGTATTCGGAGACAAAATTATAGTTGATAAAATAGAAATGTCCAGAAATATATTGTTCATTCGTTACGCATTTGACTGTGTTAGATAAATGTGCAAACGATGCTCAAACTGCATTGATCACCTGGTGATTGCTCATTACGAACCAATCACTTTGGTATCGTAGTAGAGCCGGTTTCATGCTCTTCACCTTATACTGAGTTCAGTAAAACGTTACATAGCGAGCCGATTCTACGACGCAAGGCGACAAGACCAGAGTATTGCGGGCTAGCCAAATAGAGAGAGAGAGAGAGAGAGAGAGAGAGAGAGAGAGAGAGAGAGAGAGAGAGAGAGAGAGAGAGAGAGAGAGGGAGAGTTAGCAAAGCTTTGAGCATCAATTGCTAGGTGGTTACAAAGCGCAAAACCTGCAAGGCGAGTGTTCCATTGCCCCGGAATGGTATGTTAGTGCTCGAATTACTGAGGCCAAATTTTGTTGGCTATTTCATCTTCTTACGAATATTATAACATAATCATTATAAAATACAGCTGACCTTGACAAAAATCACCATAAAAACGAGTGATAGTCAGAATATTCTTCTCACGCTTCCAGAATGTTCATTCAAATGTTTTCGATGGATTTTTCAGTGGGCCACGGCATGTTATTCATCTTATTTGCAATTTCAGAAGCATTTGGCATGATCATATATTTCTTGATTTGGCAAGCGCTCAGTGAAAAATCTATCAAAAACAAGAAATATACAGTAAATAATTCAATTTGATATTCCGGTGTACTGTTTATCTGAGACGCTTATTCATCAAACACAATAAACGAATGAAAATATAATTCACAAAACGTGTGAACATATGGTTTCGATAGTATGTTTTGCAATTTCATCCCCAGTAGATTAATATCTGTAATAGATCAATTTGCGTTTCAATGCGAATATCTCAAACGAATGTATTGTCGAAATAGATGTGGTCAGAATATTCGGCTGATAGCGATGAGTCAATAGAATATTTTAGAATAGATTTGTTCTGTTTCGAATAAGAGTGTTGCTGTGAGTGATATATTGTTGTAGTCTTACAAAGTGTTAGTGTCGTTGGGTTAGGACGTAGAAACTGTTAAAAATCAGATTGTTTTGGACTAGAATGCTTTGTGTTTATTCTATCGTTGTTCACTTTATTCGTAGCTAGAACAGTACGCTTCGCGCATACACAAATTTGTCCAACCAGAAGCCAAAGAATACTCTCAATAAGGCATCACCATTCTATTTCAATAATTTATTCAACACCATGAGTGACGATAACGTAATGGCCCACGGGGAGTGGGGCAGCTATTCGTTTTCGTCACAGTGTAATTTACTTTTCATGCGAGCATTTATTCAGGGGATGAACAAGATCAACCACGTGCAGCCCGCAAACCTTCGCTCGACTTATTCGGCGTGTGAATCGCTGAAATCGAAATCTGCTCAACATGCGGGTAGTAGAGCACCCAATCCGCATTACATAGCTGACGCGCGACGTCTTAATTAACACGCGCCCTAATTTCGACCTCGCTCCGACGCCACGCCGCGAAGTTCGCGCGACAGCTTTATCGCATTTGTCCCGATTGTCCCGCGTTCGCGCGAGCGCGCGACAAATCCGAGGCGCGACCGACGTCGCGTGAGTTTCGTCGGCTCCCGGCGGAAATTTACGAGCCGTATAAAAACGCCTCGCGCCCGAGTCACGAATTTCGAAGGGACGAGCTGGCTTATTGTTTCTGGCTGCTTCTCGCGCCCTCGCGCTCGCGCGCGCTTCTAAATTACAAAAGTCCCGCGTGTACACGGCCCGGCCTGTTTTGCATCGCGTATTTACGAGGCCCGAAAGAGCTGTGAGAGAATATTGCAATTTTTGAGCTGGAACAGAGGAGACGAGGAGGTAGGGGGGTGCGCTCGTTTGAGTGTTGAATTACTAGCAACTTTTTTGCACGTCGAGACAACGTCATGCTCGTTGGGCTCTTCTCTTTTTCATTTTTCATCAAGCGATTTTGTTGTTTGGCGCGCTTTTGACTAACGCAATTTCATCCTGCGCATATTTCCTAACGCGCAATAAGATACAGAGGCTCTGAGAACTGAGCCGAAGCATATATTGAATTATGTGTCAACGCACTTTCGTATGAATATTGATGATATGACTACACACCAGGAACAAAAGATTGGTCAGCCTGGAGCAGTTAACAAAGCGTCAAAGTACACACGGGTCTACCAAACACGAGGGCTTATCGTGTGCTCAATCTATTCCACAGTCACACTGTGCAATCGGGTTGGCGATCTGCCCGATAAGAGAGCTTGGCGCGTGGCATTTTTCAGCTTTGGCGTGATTCGCAACGCGTCGCCGAACAATTATATCGTCGAGATGGGATCAGTGGAGCTGGTGCTGCTCTGTTTGCATGCGCCGACCGAGTTTACACTCGCTCGCACCTGTTTACACTTCGCCGCCAGGCTTCGGGTTTGCTCTTCACCCTTTCCGCAAGAGCTCACGGATCCGCTTGATAATGACGCCTAGATTAGTTTACGTTCCCTGGGTTACGCTCTAGCGTTCTTCTCACGGCTTATTTTATTGAAAATTTTTCATAATTCACGAAGAGTATGAGTATTTTATTGCTATTCACTGGCTCACCTCTGTTCTCTCTCTCTCTCTCTCTCTCTCTCTCTCTCTCTCTCTCTCACCTCTACTCACTTTAGTCACCTCAACTACTAATTGTACATAGATATAGTTGCTGAATCTGTGAGATATAATTAAAATTCAGGGGGCAATCGTTTCTATTTAGATATACTCGAGATCCAACGATTGAAACGAATAAAAGTTCCCGAACTTTTGTTTGTATGGTCACCAAGAAGAAGAATCGCTGAGTCCGTTTAAACAGTGGATATCGATATTTACCCGGATGAGACATCGAGGCCAGAATTAAATGAATCTGGTATAGCCTACATAGTCAAATCTGGATATGGAGTCGCGAAGCATCGACCAATGACTCTGGGTCAGTTAAGTCGATCATAATTTTGCACAAGCTGTTCCACTTTACATAGACATATTACCAAACTCACTTGTGCATGAAAGATATGGCTTCATGCTCAGACGTGTACCTTCAAGGAGAAGATACATTGAAAGTCTGAGATAAGTGATAAGCATACTTTCGAGGAGACAATTTCACTTCTGGATGACCAATTATGATAAAACTTTGAGAGAAAATTTCTAGTGGATGATATGTAGAGCCGTGTGGGCCGAGGGGCTTCTCACTCTGCTGGGGGTTCTCAATTTTAGACCTATTACCCGATATCAATATATATAGTATCAATGTATATAGGGCGTATCACGTCAACCAAAACCTCGCGTTTTCGACGCCTATCAGACCGACAGCTCAATAATGTCGGATATGACGTCGATGTAATTTTTTCTCAGCTCAACGATGGAACATTTAGTTTTCCGGAATTTTCACGTTTTCAGAAAAAAACCGCTGCCAAGTGACTTAGCAGTATGCTTTCTCAAAGAGGCTTGAACATCACCCACGAAACAAAACTTACGTGAATTTTTCTTCTCCTTGGCAACGGTTGCTAAAGAGCTAATTGGGAAGATTTTGTGTCCTCTGCCGTCAAAAATGATGGAAATGGATAATAAATTGATCATTTCCAACCTTCGTAACGGTTACTAGGGAGGTAAAAAACGGTTGCTATGGAGCAAATATAACAATCCAGTGTCCTTGGCCATCGAGTGGGACTTAATTTGATTTCCATAATCCAATACTGTCCTCCAAAAATTGTCGTTGAGACATTTTTATAACCTCTAAATTGTAAGATCTTTAAAAATCAATCACGAACCCCTACTCATCTGTAATCGGCTATCTGTAACTCTGATGTAATCTATATGGATTCGGCATATAGGAATCTGTATAGTAATTGAAATCTTCTCAGTATGGGCAAAATTAAAATACTCATGTAGAATGTTTTAACAGCGGTACCGCCTTAATAATTCATTGTGACATATTGATAATACTGCAGACGTACTACAATATGCTCGTTTGCGTATCGCGAAACGTTCATGAACTTGCGTACAATTCAAATTATAAATAAACATATGGTCAGTGTTAGAGGTTGGCAATCATGGCGTCTGCAACAATAAGATCAGCTAAACCTCAAAACTGGAAGGATAAATCAATAAAACGTGAACGGGTCAGATTAGTTAATGAAGATCCCTCGAACCCCGACAATCAATGGAATCGCAAGAAGCTATACAAATCGTTTTATTGGGCTAATCTCCCAGCGTCGTATTGACCTCGCCCGGAAATTTGCCAGTACCAACACCCACAGGGGAGCGCCCTCACCATCCTGATTGGAGAAGGGGCTTTCATTCCTTCCTGCAGTCGTTGGCAGTCTCGAAAGAAGTGAGAGCCAAAATTTGTACTATTTAAATTGAATACGTTATTCATTGATTTATATACTAACTATATTTATATGTCTCTTGGATATTATGATCATTCATATACAAGCATTTGTTATCTACGTGCGACATGGTTACAAGAGATTCTTAAAATTCACTTTTGTAAGAGTTGTCTTACACTGCATCTAATTTCAAGAATATCTTTGTCAATTTTTTAAAGTAGATAACGTTTCGTTTGTGCCAGACAGGGTTCAACTACTTTTAAGAACTCAACGTGGATATTATTCTTTTACAATAATATCAATGCATCAGTTTTGTACAGCACTATATTTATTTTTGATATATTCTATTCTCCAAGACTAATAAATATAGAAAATTCATGGAACGGCTTCTATCAAAAATTGTCACAGAAGTTGCGAATTGATAGACACAATTACGTAAATAATTCAACTCTACAGTAACTATCAACAGTCATTCAAAATAAAATTATTTATTCTAATGTACTCCAAATAAATTGAAAAAGCTCACGACTTGTTTGGGCTGCTGTTATCTGCTTAGCAGTTGTATCTATATATATATGAGTTCGTGCTCTTTGCGGATTCGTATGATGAATGGGTAGAAAAGTAGAAAAAACCGCTACCAATACATTGGTACGGAGTTTTCTCTTGAATTATTTATCAATACCATTAGATAACGTTGATGAATATTGGAAGCTGAATCAATCAACTTTTTTAATTGATTGAGTTCTTCATATTTAAAGATGGAACCCGCTCCGAGCGATAAATAAGTTCCACGATAAAAATATATATTTATGAATCAGTTTAAGGCATTTGAGTAATCACAGAGCAAACATTTTCCAAATGATGATGTTCCCCACCAATAACAGTAATTAATATTACTAGGAGGGTATCCCCTGCTCAAAGGGGATACTCTCGCCAGCCCTCTATTTATAATTCAATACTTTGAAAGAAACAGATTTACATAAAATAATAACATTGAGGCAATACTTCCCCTACTCGCCTCGCACGCCAACCCCCGCCATCACTGGTAATAACCATCAAATTTTATGTATTGCAATTGAGTCAATATGTGTACCTAAATACTTAAAATTGATCAAAATCCATCATTTTAAAATTTGTTATTTAATTTCTTTGGCTTACGGATCTGGAATTGGTTCGAAATTAAACTATATAAACGAAACATAAAGTTACGAAATATATCGATAAATATCATTGAATATTTATATATGCACGATGAAATACAAGAAAAGAAACTTGTTCATCACCTCTGATTTTGACAGGACAAATTTTATTCTAATCCATAATTCTAAACCTTCAAAGTGAGCTATATATCTATCTGGCTATCGAGTTACAACCTTCTGAATAAAATAAAATCAACTAATAAATAACATTTTATCAACTTCGTGACCTGAATCACTAATAAAAGAGTCATTGAATTAGAAAAAACCGCTGCCAAGTGCCTCAGCAGTATGCTTTCTCAAAGTATTGCAATTGAACCTCAACTTGCATTAATCACCACTCTTTGAGAAAGCAAAATGAACCTCTAACTCATTTCCTCCACTCTATAGTAACGGTTGCTATGGTAAATATCCGAGCTTCGGTGTTCTTACTTCTTAGTCCTCAACAGTTCCGAAAATAGACCTCTAACTGACTTTTCCCACTCCATAGTAACGGTTGCTAAGGACGTAAACAATGGTTGCTATGGTAAATGTCGGAGCTTCGATGTTCTTACTTCTTAGTCACCAATAGTTCCAAAAATGGACTTCAAACTGACTTTTCCCACTCCATAGTAACGGTTGCTAAGGACGTAAACAACGGCTGCTATGGTAAATGTCGGAGCTTCGACGTTATTACTTCTTAGTCATCAATAGTTCCGAAAATGGACCTCCAACTGACTTTTCACACTCCATAGTAACGGTTGCTAAGGACGTAAACAACGGTTGCTATGGTAAATGTCGGAGCTTCGATGTTCTTACTTCTTAGTCATCAACAGTTCCAAAAATGAACCTCCAACTGACTTTTCCCATTCCCTAGTTACGGTTGCAACCGATATAAACACCGGTTGCTAGAGACATCAACAATGGTTTATACGGGAAAGGTCTCTTTGATTGTTATAGAATCCCATAAATATACAAACCCAAATGATCATTTATCATGAATTATATGGGAACTTATCGAAAACACGCTAGCAACGGTTGCCATGGAATCAAACAACGGATGTTGCTGAACACCGAACTCGGTTCACATCTGCCGGAGACCGACCTGTGTGCAAAATTTCAGGACGATCGGACCATTCCTTCGAAAATTAACGTACGACAAAAAAAGTCAGTCTGAAGCTGAATTTTGTATCTCCATAGCAACGGTTGTCTCTAGGAGAATAAACAATGGTTGTTCCAAAATGAATGTCTTATCGATTCTCATCGATCGTCGTCGAAAGAATTGGAGACCCATCGTGCATTGATGATGATTTTCGGAGCTTTTATCAAAAACACGTTAGCAACGGTTGCTAGAGAAATAAACAACGGAATTGGCTGAAAATTGAACTCGACCGAGATTTTGCGGCGACTAACCTGTGTGCAAAATTTCAGGACGATCGGACAATTCCTTCGAGAGTTATCGTACGACAAAAAAAAGTGCACGTACGTACGTACATACATACAGACATTTTCGGATTTCCATGTTTTTCGACCCGTAGATTACGAAAATCGAGGTCCCGAAGTCCGATTCGGTGGGTCGATTTTTACCCCGTTACAAAGCTTTCTCTTTGAGAAAGCAAAAGTCACTTTCCGCACCATCGCAAAGCTTCCTCTATAAGGGAAAGTAAAAAGCAACCCTAACAGGCTACGTGGGACTTGAGGTTTTGAGGCTCAAATATGCACAGCCAGCTATATTGCTTTCTCAAAGAGAAAGCTTTGTAACGGGGTAAAAATCGACCCACCGAATCGGACCTCGGGACCTCGATTTTCGTAATCTACGGGTCGAAAAACATGGAAATCCGAAAATGTCTGTATGTATGTACGTATGTACGTACGTACGTACGTACGTACGTGCACTTTTTTTTGTCGTACGATAACTCTCGAAGGAATTGTCCGATCGTCCTGAAATTTTGCACACAGGTTAGTCGCTACAAAATCTCGGTCGAGTTCAATTTTCAGCCAATTCCGTTTGTTTATTTCTCTAGCAACCGTTGCTAACGTGTTTTTTGATAAAAGCTCCAAAAATCATCATCAATGCACGATGGGTCTCGAATTCTTTCGACGATCGATGAGAATCGATAAGACATTCATTTTGGAACAACCATTGTTTATTCTCCTAGCAACCGTTGCTATGGAGATACAAAATTCAGCTTCAGACTGACTTTTTTTTTGTCGTACGTTAATTTTCGAAGGAATGGTCCGATCGTCCTGAAATTTTGCACACAGGTCGGTCACCGGCAGATGTGAACCGAGTTCGGTCTTCAGCAACATCCGTTGTTTGATTCCATGGCAACCGTTGCTAGCGTGTTTTCGATAAGTTCCCATATAATTCATGATAAATGATCATTTGGGTTTGTATATTTATGGGATTCTATAACAATCAAAGAGACCTTTCCCGTATAAACCATTGTTGATGTCTCTAGCAACCGGTGTTTATATCGGTTGCAACCGTAACTAGGGAATGGGAAAAGTCAGTTGGAGGTTCATTTTTGGAACTGTTGATGACTAAGAAGTAAGAACATCGAAGCTCCGACATTTACCATAGCAACCGTTGTTTACGTCCTTAGCAACCGTTACTATGGAGTGTGAAAAGTCAGTTGGAGGTCCATTTTCGGAACTATTGATGACTAAGAAGTAATAACGTCGAAGCTCCGACATTTTACCATAGCAGCCGTTGTTTACGTCCTTAGCAACCGTTACTATGGAGTGGGAAAAGTCAGTTTGAAGTCCATTTTTGGAACTATTGGTGACTAAGAAGTAAGAACATCGAAGCTCCGACATTTACCATAGCAACCATTGTTTACGTCCTTAGCAACCGTTACTATGGAGTGGGAAAAAGTCAGTTAGAGGTCTATTTCGGAACTGTTGACGACTAAGAAGTAAGAACACCGAAGCTCGGATATTTATCATAGCAACCGTTACTATAGAGTGGAGGAAATGAGTTAGAGGTTCATTTTGCTTTCTCAAAGAGTGGTGATTAATGCAAGTTGAGGTTCAATTGCAATACTTTGAGAAAGCATACTGCTGAGGCACTTGGCAGCGGTTTTTTTTCTCAATATAGTGTTTCACCAAATACCAAGTCTTGACTCGAGACCACAATTCTTATTCCGAAGCCGTCATCCACCGATGCTCGCGTGGCTGAAGGATGCATTAACTCTGCGCATATGTGTCTGAGGTGAGTCGTGTAAATTAGCTTTCTGTGGAAACGGATGGTAGCACGAAGCAGCCTGAGAAACACATCAAACCTCTCCCCGAGCTCTTCTCACGCGCCGGCACTTTGTCTCCGTCCTTGCGCGCATCTCTGTATTTCCGAGCGGAACAGCAGTGCCGTTCTTTTGCCGTCCTGACCTTCTTATCGAATTATCTCGCCGTTGTCGAGGGGACATAATATATTTTAGAAGCCGTTCGGAGAATTGATTTTGAATTGAACTGACGGTCTGTGAAATGAGTTCGAATAGATTGAGTGATTATGATGCAGTCATTGGATTCATGAATTTAATATACCGAATCAGAGTCTCGTTGTTGATGTTGGTTAGTCTTCACATTTTACTTCCTAAATTAAGAACTGCAGAAATTTCAGCCCATAGTAAGACATAAGCTACGATGTTTAAACTTTGGAGATATATGTATTTTTAAATGACTTTTATAATGATGCATTGAAACTTGAGAGAATTTAGAAAGGCAGATTACGAAAGATCTCTAAAAATTTCCCTGATTTAGTCTAAAAATGCAAGTTATTTTCTGTTCAGATGGTATATATACAACACCATTGCTTCATAGGCAGGGCTGAAGCTATTCTAGCCATTTTATGAATTTTCCGAGCATTATTGACCTCGATCCATACCCATTAATTTGCCTTTAGATCAGAAAGTGATTTTTATATTTTAAAAACCATCTGAATTTTTCTTAAATAGAAATTTTTCGATAACTGTTACAACAATTTGGTCACTATTTTTTTTTATCAAAGTATTTATCAAAAGTAGATGAATGAGCTGAGAAACTTGCAGAAATCTTTGAGATTCACCGAGATATGATTATTGAAAAATAAGAGGAGATCGATCTTAATCTGAGCTTTCCAAAAATTCCGTAGCACTCCAGGCACTTGCAAAAAGTCACAAAACATTTCCGCTATCTATTTCTGGTGAACACTTCCATAAAAAAAGTTACCATTCACTTGTTGGTCTAGAGATTAATGAATGGGTACGAGGGGCGACTCATTAAACTTTTCCGTCAAAGAATACTATAAAATACCGTGGAGTACCATGGATTTCGAAGGAATACCATGGAGTACCATGGAGTGACATGGAGTACGAAGGAATACCATATATGTATAAGTATATGTACATCAGATTCATAAACTTTTCTTCAAATCAGACTCAAATAGCGATTAGTTTATTATGTCATGTATATCGATCGATCGAATGTAAAACTAGGTTTGTTTATTTCATCATTCGTTTTTCCAGTATTATAGTTGTTCTTTCAAATTATCACTTTTCAATGTGTAACTTTGAATAATCCGTATAAAACATTCTATCACAAATAATATGCGCCACCCAGAGAATACTTTTTTTTTCATCCGGTCTCTTTTTGTAGTTCTGTGGTAGCAATCCTATCAAGTGGGAAGAACTAAAAAAGACGACTAAATACCTTCATAATGAGCTAAGCCGCATGAAATCGAGAGAAAAATCAATAGTTCATGACTGGGGGGGGGGGTGGCGCATATTGGGTACATTAGAAAAAATAACGAAAACCTATCAGAACGGTTGAGAAACAGGACGTATAATGAAAAAAAAAAAAAAAAAAATAGGCTGATGTAGATGGAATGCCAAGGAATCGAATGGTATGTCACTCGATTTTTTTGGTCAAGTCTAAGGATATTAAAAAAAATCGCACTCACTTGAGCGAAATTAGCTCAAGAATTGGAATTGGTAAAAAAATGGAGAAAATGAGCTGTAACCAGATGGTGTAAATGTTCGAGACTGGTCAAAATGTTTTTTTCCCTTATTAATCTATATTGCCGACAAGATTTTGTGCCGCAAAGCTGCTCTAGACGTGTGCATGTATGTAATTTCAAAGGGAGTACTATTATTACTATGGAGTACCATGGAGTACCAGGGAATACGTAAAATATAAAAGTGAACTTGGGAGTATTGCAGTGAGTCGCCCCTCGAATGGGTGGGAATCGAGGTTGAAAATGCCAACAAAATACAAAAAATGACTAGAATAGCTATTCGGCCCACTATGAACTAAAGAAAAAGTTAGTAACCGAAAAAATCTGAAATTCAGAGAATATTGTGGGTCTGAATGTCTGAAGTAATGTCAATCAAATCAAATCGTTCTATGTTAGATTTGACCGAGAATCATGCATATATGTGGGAGGCTCGACTGCAATATAGCAAAGCTTTTTATTCCCCTATTCTGGAACATAGAATTGATTGCTATCTATCCCTAGAATACCCCTTCACTCAACTTTCAATCAATCATTGTAAAAGTCATTCAAAAATACAAATGTTTCTAAACGTTTTCAAAAATAATGAAGACCAATCGCTGATGGCAGTGAGATTAAATTTGATCAATAAATCAGACAGTATTTGGGGTAATATTTTTACATCGCCACTGACTTCAATAAACGACTGCCGTTTATTTTAGTGGTACTTCGAGATAAACGATTCGACGTATTCCAACGTGCATATATATATAATATATATATATATGAGAAGTAATGAAAATTCACTTCTATTTTCTAGATTTTCTCAGTCAGTGCGTCTTCAAGTTACGTCGTTTGTGAAGATGAGGAAACCTCTTAGATCTCATCTTATAACAACTCTTCGAGTTCTCCAACGGATGGAAATAAAACGGTAAAGTTTGAGCTAACTGATTCTGAAAGTTTTTATGGTTATTAATTGTACTTGTGTGAATAGCGGAAGTCTAATATTGGAGAACGAGTTTCATGAATAATTATTCTTATAATAAATCGAATGTATCAACTCTGTTTTCTAACTAGAATCCAGAAGGGTATTCAACTCATTCAGAAGAAAATTGAAAGGGTTCCAATCGCTACGTAAAATCATGTTCATTAGAAGAAAATTATCTGCTCCAAGAGGTGGAAGTTTAACGTCACAGGTAGCTATGTAGTTTATTCTTCATCCCTCTTATCAACTGCTCAGCACCCATCTCATTCGCAATTCTGAGCATTTAACGCTTAATTTGGACGAGAATAGAATGAGGCTCAATTTAAAGGGCTGCTAAATGCATGGGACGATTTAAGCTCTTACATACAGCACTGCGATGCAGATTTTCCAGTTGTACTATGCATGTTGGCACGCACAATGACGAGCGAGAATGATAAATGAATTTTATTTCTCAGATAACAGTCAATTTGAACAATCCTGTACGCATGGCTACGTGTATTTACGATATGCACGGGAACTTGCTATGCTGTATTGTACACGTGATTTAACTTTATAGTTAGGTTATAATCAGGGCCAAAAGTTAATATTTCTGTCTACATTGATTATTTCTAACATAGCATTATTAAAACTGATTATACGCAAATTATACTATAAGAGTTTGTTTCTTGTAAAAGTAATTTCTCTTACAGTAAGCTTCACAATAGTGCAGAAAACTTTTCAAAATATTAATTCTGGAATTTCGCCAATACTGTCGAAAGATAGGGCATGTCTTTATCAAATATCTATCATGTACGTGCGTAGTAATGTTGTTATCTATTATCGCAATAGAAGATTAATTCGATTTTTCGGCCAGCGAGCAAAGATGTCTAGCTAGTAATAGATAACATTATTTATCAATAAAAAGCTATATAACAGCTTCATAATGAGGTGGGAATTAAATGTCCAAATTGGACCGCTAGAATTTTATTTTTTTAATCTATGGGTTAGATTATGTCGAATCCCAGAATTGTCTGTAAATGCGTACGTAGGTGGCTCTATTTTAGAGCAGGATATATTCTGAAGGAATCATCTAATCTCCCGGAAAATTTTGACACAAATAAGTGGTGACAAGGTGTAGGATGAGTTTAATTTTACATAGCAACCATCATTTATATCCCAAGAAACCGTTTCCATGGACATGGAAAAATCATTCTCAAAACGTTCAATTTCGATAATTCTAATTTAAAGGGTTTTGAAATCTTTGAACAATTTTATATTTTAGTTCACATCCGTTGTAAACATTGTTTATAACCCTGGAAGAAAAAAATTTATGTAAGGTCCATTTTAAGTTTCCCATAATAACAGTTGCTTAAACCCCTAGTAACTGTTGAAAAAAGAGAGAGCTAATTCAATGTAAGTTATATTTTTGAGAGTCTCAATTCACAAAGCCTTTTCCAAAGAACATAACTGCAAATTAACTTGGTATCGATTTTTTCGTATTGTATTATTCACACCTGAAAAAAAAACCCTAATAATTTGGCATTGATGGTGTTATTGAAGTCTTTCATTTCTAGAAAAAAAAACAACCAGTAACAATTCATTTTTCCCCATAATTTATACTAAACTCTAACCCCTTGAGGGGTAGTGGGGTATGTTGCACCTACTTTGTCTTAATTCATTTTAATATGTATTAAATATTATATATTAAAATTAATTCATCGAAATCTCATGTCAAATTGCAATAATTTATTTATTCAAATATTCTCTTTAAACAATCAACGTGGAAAAATACGTTTTTTCCATAAGTGAACTTCTGAAAGGGTTAAGATCTTCCCATTCACTAAATATAAAATAATATTGATTTTCTGAAATGTTATTCTTGTTATTGGTTGTGAATATGAGTTTATCACGAACATTTCATGAGTCCCTAGTGATTTAAAGCAATTGAAATTGTTCTTTCATTTCAACATCTTCAACGGTACTTTGTGATCTTTCATTATAAAGGCCACCAAGTTGTACCCTTTTTAGCTCGTACAGTTTCCCTAACGAATGTTTCTTGGGGAATATAAATTCCGTTACTTTCTAGTATACTATATTATTGAATCCTAAGCTAAACTATACTTTCCAAGTCTACGATTCTTCTTTTTATGGGACAAATCAATAATTTTCATGTGAATTGAAGAAATTGCAAAAACCGCTGCTATCTGCATTAACAGTATGCTTTCTCAGATAGGCTTCGTGTGGGAATAATAACGCCAATGAGAGATGTCTCCCACCATCGGCAGATGAACTTCAAACAATTTGACCGCTATTTCGTAAAAAAGGATATAATTATTGTCGCTGGGGATGTCAACAATTGTTTTTGTCCTCAAAAGTACTGGAATTAAACTCCAACTCAATATTTATTCTTTTAGCAATGGTTGATCAGGAAATAAACAACAGTTGATATGACGAAATAAAGATTTTGTGTCTTATATCACCGACAATAGGCCCAAAACTGGTTTTTCAAACGACCTAGCGATGGTTGTCAGGGATATCAACAACAATTACTATGAAAATAACAAACATACTGTGTCACGTGACCTCAGAATTCCTATAAATGAACTCAAACTTGATATTTCACCCCTGTGTCGTTCAACATCAGTCAATGGACTCTAAACTGCTTTTTCTTTTCTCGTAGCAATCGTTACTAGGGATGTAATCATCGGTTGCTACGGAAATTTTCTCATTGATTCTCGTCGATCCCCGTGTGTATTCGGAATCAGGTAGAGTGATTTAAGCAGTATATGATATTGTTTTTTTTGTTTTACGCCCTACAATATCACTTCTGAGTCTATAGGCGGGTCGAGGAATGGATTCGCTCGACACATTCCACGACCCACTTATTGCCTTTTTTCGTACTAGTGACGGATAAGCTGATGCTCCCGAGAGAATAGTACATTACGTGACTAGTGCGCAAAGTAGGTGAATCCAGCACGAGTGGAGATTGTAATAGTAAGAGTGAAGTAGGTGAAGACAACACGAGTTCTGGATTCACCCACGTGCGAACGAGTTTGCGTATACTATTTTTCGTGCGAAAACACGCGTACATAGCGTCATGCCTTTGCTGCTTGAGTACAACAAAGGTACGATAAGCATAGAAGTACAAGTAGGAGAAAGGAAAGAGCGGGTTTAGGGCGCAGCCTTGGTGGGTTGGGGGTGGAGCCCTCCCCCTCCTTGGACAAACAAAAATATCAACATCAAAAAAAAAATGAACATTGTGAGGGCCAGGTCAGGGTAACCGAATTTCTGCATATAAAGCAGATTGGGTTACCGACTGGGTGGTACATCGTATCGATCGAGGATCAATATATGTAGCGTAGAGATATAAGTATATTTGAATAATCGCGCCATGGATCGACGCGCGCATCCTGTATCACGACGTCGACGACCAGCAGAATACAGAAAAAGGTTCCGCGCCAAAACGAGATTTTATGCGGGAAAACTTCCCGCGCGCCAGCACAGGATTCGCGCGCTTTTGTATATAGCTCATAAGTGCGAGTGAGAGAAGAGATACCTCTCTCTCCAACTCATTGTCACCCTATGCCAATCTCCAGTATAAATAGCCCTGCGAGCGAGCAACATTTATCATTACACTGGTAGCGATCAGACGAGCGAAAGCTCTGCCCGAACTGGGATTGGCATGGGTATATCTATGTATATAACCTAATAAATGCCACTTAGAATTTGAAATCAATCTCTTTTCATTGAAATTGTATTTCCATTTGAATATATTTGTAGTGACTTTTAATACACTTAAAAGTGCCTAAGAATCTCTTCATAGCTGAACTTAGAAATAATTCAAATTAAAGTAAATACAATAAGAAAAGAATATTTCACTTCATCTGATGATATTAATTAATGATCAATACCAAGCAACTCAGAGATTTATTATACTTATAAATTCTCTCTTAAACAAGTTTTAAAGTAAACTCACAAAAACTCTTAATATTTGAATTTCATCTTAATTTTCCATATATAAATTAAGACAATTCAATATTACACAAACCATCACACATTGCAAACATTCACGTAATCTGAGACTGGGTCGCATTGCGCTTCTTGGTAAAGATATCATAGATTCAAAGTATCTGTCTGGGTTGCAGTGCGCTTCTTGGAAGATTACTGAGATCTACTCATAGCATCGACATACGCTCATTATCATCCGGACCAATGACTGTGAGAGATTGAACTGTATTGTACTTTTCGATAATCGCATCGTTGGATTCCTACTTTACTAACCGAGATTGATAGCTCTGATTGTAGTGCACTTTTGGAGTATCATTCTCAATAACCAAAATTTCATTATACTCATTCAAGTCTGAGACCGGGTCGCAGTGCGCTTCTTGGTAACGACTGTCATAGATAGAATTTGTTGTCTGGGTCGTAGTACACTTCTTGGAAACAATTCTATCTACTCATATTTGCAACCATTGGAAGGAAAAAGAACTTGATAATTATAACGTGCAGAATCTGACCCGTTACAACATAGTACTACAAAAAAAACGAACACAGTTGAGCAATACATTTTACATCAGAGCAATATGATAGCACTACTGAAACATAGCAATTTGTTAATTTTCCTTTCTCACAAATGAAATAGAACACCGCTGTGTATATATACTGGACATCTGAACCTTCCGGTGGCAAGCATTACTCTGTAGAGTTTACCTTTACTCTTTTGATTAAATGCTTAATCTTGGCATTTCGACTCTTAGAGGTCTAAATTTTAAATTTGACCGAGTCGAATTGGACAGAAATTTTTGTGGGGATTTTTGTTTAAAAACTAAAATATAATAGTACATACATATGTATATATATATATATATATATATATATATATATATATATATATATATATATATATATATATATATATATATATATATATATATATATATATATATATATATAGAAATGGATTTGTCTCTCTGCTAGGCAGAACCCCCAAGCATCTGAAATTATACGTGGCTTCGTAATAACCTGACCGTAAATTTTTATACTTCCTCGCACTGCAGCTGCCACTCTTCTTCTGCTGCTTCAGCAGCAGCAACTTGTTCTTCTGCTGCAGTTGCAGCAGCAATTTTTTCTTCAGCCCCTTTCCTCTGCAGCCCAAGTCGCAACCTTCCGCTCTTCAGCTAAGGCCGTAGCTGCAACTGCCTTCATCCGCGCAGCTGTAATTGCCTCCTGTGCCGCTTGATCGGTTCGTCGATTTTTTTTTTTGTTTGCCCTCTCCTAAAAAATATTTTATAAGGTTAATAATACTTTACTAATTAAATACTTTACTCTACTATACTATACTATATTATATTAATTAGCCTTTAAACAAATATGACTTTTCCATTATGCACTGCTCATTATGCTCAATTTTTAGCGTGGCGCAGCACAACCTCTCGTGTACGCTCGGTCTTATGTAGAGTCGAAAAAAAGCATCGAAAACGCGAGATTTTAGCTTCAGCGCTTCAGCTCTGGAGAGTTGAAGTGAAACGCCCCATACATGGGATCCAGTTTTCACTCAAAATCATTTACTCATGAAATTGGCTGTTATCAATCAATTCTTCAAAAAGTGTTATCACTGGATGCACAATTCTTTAACAAACTCAAGTATACTACATGTGCTTGTCCAACAATTATTTTTAACCTTTCCGTGTTTTTTGATTTGGGCATGGTACACTGCGAGGTAACCTGAAGGCTATAATACAAACGAATACAACTACTTTGTGAGTTGAAAAGTCATTTTTGGACAGATATACCCTATATATTTCAGTTCGTTACTGAATCACGCACCCTGTGATAACATTTTTGTAACAATCAATTGATATTACTCAATTTTATAAGTAAATAACTTTGATATTAAATTGCACTTAAGGGGGGATATACAGTTCGAATGAAAAAAAAATTCGATTTTTTTTTTCATAAAAAGTTAGTAAATTTCCCGGAGAATTTGCTCCTGAAACCCTTTCTTCGAAATTCGAATAATGAAAATAAAATAAAAGTTGAATGAAATATGAATGAAGGGTTTAAAAATGCGAATATTGTGAATGAATTGATAAGAAAATGGAAAAGATTATCGTAGGTGAATGGTCGGAATATAATTTTGAAACGCAGGAATGTAGATCGCGCGCAGCGCGTCTGAATGTAGCTAGTTATTACAAATATAACAAACCCATTTAACACTAGTTCGATTTTCTTCTACAAACCTTTTAATTTTCACAAAAGATGGATGATCAATAAAAGGCTTGATAATAGTAATATCGACTTCTTCATTAAAGACCCAACAAGGTTGGAAGTCAACAGCTATTCCAACCATGTACTTCACGCTATATGAATATATTCTAAAACTGAATATAAAAACTTAGTACCCTAGACAGTCAGCTATAACATTATAGTCTGCTTCAATTAACTCAAGAGGGCAGTAAGATAAAAATCTGACGGAGATGATGGGAGGGCACTCTTCTTTAGCATGAGCCTTATTCCAGGATGACGGGAAGATTCCTTTGCGCAGGGGGAGTTGAACAGGTTCATGATTTTATCTCCGATTACAAGCAGAGCATCAACAATGATACTCAGAGGTATACCATCATCACCAACTGATTGCAAAGTAAAATGAGAAATGTTCAGGATAACATCATTAACATGAAACGAAAGCCGTCTTCCTCGGAAGCAGAAGAGGTGATATCCCGGTAGACCGAAGCACTCTCATTGTGCGAGATGGACACCTTAGCAGAGTGGGTGTTCAGATCCTCCGATGATCCCATTCAAGTCCTCCTTTTGCTTAGGTAGAAAATGAAGGTTGCGCAATTATTTCCAAACCGTGTTAGTGTCGAGCGCCTCTGACACTTTACTCGAGAGAAACTCTGTACGGGCCTGAGTCGTTTTGCTATCGGAAAGATCACGCAGCCTCTGAAATTCGACGAGCAGGTTCTCATCACCTGTCCTAGTGTAGCGTTTGTAAGTTGCGTCTATCTTTTTGAACAGCAGTGTTAACTCGGCATCAATCAACGGCAATCTATTCTTTCTGGGCTTAAACTCTTTGAAAGGTACCAGCTCATCATTGGTTCGTAAGATTGCTGCTAAGACAGTCAAGTGCAGAGTTACGTTCGTCCGTGATTATGTCATTGTCGTCCACCAGCATATGCGTAGCCCCGTGCTGGATCAGACGCAACGATAGTTCATCAGTTAATTTGCGAACAAATTTTGAATCATCACTGTCTGAAAGAAGATCGGCATTCAGATCACCCATTACAAATTTGTGGCTGAAGTCAAAGCAATGTGTTTTTAAGTCGTTAATCATCGGAGGATTTTTTGTAGAGACAATATGTGGAGGCCTGTATGTGACGACGCTGCGTGACCTTGCTGAGCGGACGCTGGCCGCGCTCTCTGCCGAGGATTGTCGGCTGAGGTGCCCACCTCCCCGGGCAACTCCTTCGATGACTTCCATCAGGTGGTTCGTATTTCTCGAAGGTGCAGATACGCCCCGTCCTCGGGGTCGCTTGGCCGGTACCGGAGATACCACATTCATTGGCTCGGTGATTCGCTTTCGTAGTTCCATTTCGTCACTCACGTGTATAACACTCTCGATCCTGATTTCTGGAGTCAAAGTTTCCCGGCCGATGTACCAATTGTTCGGGTTAGAGGTTGGACAAGAGATAAACACGTGAGGGTTGTATTTTTTCAATTGATTTATTAAAAGATTTAGTTGCTCTCCTGGCGTGAGAAGTGGCTGACTTGCAACTTGAACGCTCAGTGTGACGAAATGCGGCGAGGTTAGAACAAGCCGTGAAGCCGTATGTGTCCGATTAGGCCAAAAATTCTGTGCAATTGAACTGTATAGAGCTGCGCGAAACGGACTCTGCAGAGGGAAACTTTCCTGCTTCGGTGCTTGACGCAAGGGGCCGCTTTTGGCCCTGCGTTTACACAGACCCCTTTCCCCCGTCCCATCTGTCGACTGGCCATGGTGTAGACCCTGGGAACTCGGAAGAACGCCGCCCACCTCCCGCTATCTTAATCAGCTGAAATGCCTCGAGGATGCTTCGTTGCTTCCTCGAGCAGTTCAACCCGCTTTTACAGGACTTGTCGCCTGGCGGGTCGGGTACTCGGACGATCCAATGATCGTCCAGTCTCGCAGCTTCTAGGCCGCGTTCGGCATTTATGGGCCCTGGGCGGATTTCATTTCTTCCGTTTGGTGTGCAAATTTTCATTCAACCCTTTTTCTAATAATGACGTCATAGTGTCCCTCTAGAAAGTCCGTCATACACTGCAACGGAGCATCTTAGAGCAATTTTCTCTTCGAATTCAGAATCAGCATGGAAAACTCATGAAATACTGATAATTTCAGCATTAACAGATCATTTGTCAAAGAGTTATCACAAATAGTTTATATGGCGACATGCATTTTTTCACCTTTCGCTTCATTCTAAATACTATTCGGTCTCATTTATGGTGTTTTCGATAATTTTCCTTTATTCTACGATAAATTGTCTTTCATTTGAGACCTTATTTTTTTGAATCGGACGCTTCACTGGTACACGGCATGATTTTGACACGGAAATGCTCGAAACTTCCCACTGTGTGGCGCGCCGAACTCTTGGCGCTCATGTGTTTCCCCTCCAAGGCTTTCGAAACGCGAGTCTCGCAATTAAAGTGATCTCGATGTTTCGAATTATAAATTTCGAAACCTGATCATACAATCTTGATTTTCAATTTTAGAATTTCACACGCCCGTATACTGATACAGTATCCCCCTTTACTGACACAGCATTCCCCATCACTGAGCCAGTATCCCACTGAGCCAGAACCCTCCTATAACCCTACTACTGAAGTTGTATCCGTGCATTTGTACGTACGCACATAGAGACATTTCTAGAATTCGACATTTTTCGACCCGTAGATTACGAATATGAGGGTCTTGGAGTCCGATTCGAGAGATCGATTTCAGAAAGTAGAGATGAGAAAATAGAAATATTAGACTGAATAGATGTATGTATGGATTATTGGGGATATTCAATAAGCATCTTGAAAAGATTCGTCATGTTTGATCACCCGAAGTTGACAACATCTCCAGTAAATGATGTTTTCCAATCATTTGACTTACAACTAGTATAATTCGTATTCTTGAAATGTGATCTCGAGTCTAATTAACGTTACATTAGTATTTGAACTCCTTATAAATTTCAAAACAAACCCTATCATCATCTATTGAAATAGTGAAATTAAACAGCACTTGTGTGTATAGTTCCATTGTTGCTGTTACTACTGCTCTCTACATGACTTTCGAAAACTTCCGTGGAACGGGAATGCGTCGATGTGCTTGAATCGTAACAGTTGGGACGTTCTCTGCATTGGCAGTGAACCGGCATGATCCGATTTCAGCGTATGAATATTCCGCCGAAAGAAAAGTCTTTTGTACACGTGCATTGTGCAAAATGCCCGGATCTGATGTGCTCGAACAGAGCTTCTGCGCGCTTCGATTCGGAGTCTCACTGTAAAACTCGAGTCTGACTTTGCTGACATGGTATTTGAATATAGTTGCGAGGGTGCATGGTGGATCGAGTAGAGACAAGCATTGGGAGTGCAGGTCCTTGAGGGCCTATGTTATTCGAATGATTCAAGGGAGATATATCGGGGGTAGGAAGTGAAGTGCTCCCTAATGCTCGTTAAGTGAGTAAATGCTGCTAAGATCTGTGATGCTGCTTCTCCGAAATGATGTTTACCATATCAAACCCACTGAAACTCGAAGCTAGAGCATAGCTAAGTTTTGCAGGGAGCACAAAGATAATAGTGTAATTGAAAAATTATATTCGATTTATTTGCATTTTTTATATGTTTTTAAAGACATGTATGATGTTCGGACATCATTCAATTATAGGTGTTATTGTAATAACCAATTTGTTGGGTCTAATGAATTCATTTTGAAAATGATCAATATCCAAAATGGAATGGGTATATTATACATGCAATGGAGATACTAAAATGGGTTTTTCATGTATCGATAGCCAGATTTCAATATCAATACAACGTCGGAGATTCGGTCAGAACGTTCCCGTTTAGCCTGTTCAAAGGCCCGTAGATGTAAACGTGTTTGCTCCAATGTATCGATTCGCAGCTACTCCCTGCGGAAGGTTTATTCGGTTATTCAAAAATGATTCAAATGCATTTCTGTATTTATTTCTCCATAACAACATATAATCTACGAATTTATCCCTATATTTACATATACATGTAAATATTTTTCTAGAGAAATAAAATCTAACGAAATATTCATTAATAATCATTGAGAAGAAGAATTATTTTAATCTGAAATTTGAGGTAAAATACAGTAACATGGTTCAGAATGAAAGAACGTATTCTATAACCAAGCTGTTTTTGAAAGAATCAAAAAGACTTATTATTTATGAAAGACCAGGTGTGATAAAATACCACCAATTGATATAAGTTCTTGATCATTCTACTACCAATTAGACGTGAGTAAGAGATTAAATTCCGTCTTAACATATAATGTTTCACCAACTGCTGTCATTTTCGTATGATAAAATGCACCCTGCGCGCTAAACAATGAACAATTTCTTATAAGTGAAACAACTATCCGACTTTTTTGTTTACAGAACATATTGGTATCCGAGAATTAGGTCGTAGAGAATGCAATTATTATAATGCATCAGAGCAAAGAAAATGTTGATTATGACTAAATTATATTACCAGCTAATGTGAAGTTGAAGGTTTTCTTCCCCCAAAGAATCGTTGTTTTCTGATAAGAAAATAATCATTATGGAAGGTCAACATCTTGAGATCGTGATATGTGTGGTCGTCCAAAAAATGTAGAAAAAGTGAAAAAATGGAGATTTTTTATGATGTGAAACTTATAGAACAACCTAACAATGTTGTTTTTACTTCCTCTCAGGAGGAAGTGAATGCTCCCAAGAAATTGCTTATTTTGAGTGTTTGGGAAATCTAAAAAAAAATTATAAAAAAAGATGAAAAATATAAATTTAGGCTCACGCTGGAAATGAGAATTGGATAGTTACTGGAGTACACTATAAACTCGAGTGATAATTTAGCATATATGAAAGATGAATGTTCATCTTTGTTTCGAACGCATGAATATTTTCACACTCTCAATGTTTAATCGTCGTGATTGAAAATGGTGTCAATTTCTTTTTGCACCCAACACGGCATATACGTGGAATGTAAAACTTTATGTAAAATTCGTTCAACTGCCACTTCATTTTTTTATAAGAATTATTTCTATGCGGGATCTTGTCATAGCCTCGCCCGAAAACTACCACAAAAACAAACAAACGAGGAACGCGGTCGTCGTCCGACAATTCTTGATCTCAGCTCCAACAGAGTAAACACCTTGCCCGGCAGTGACATCCTTTTGTATGGACCCAGCCCATTTTCCGAGGTGGCTACGTGGTCTACCAAAATGCGATTACATGCCGACGCTGGGCTGCGGTTTATGCGTGGTCATTGCAACTCGACAAAGCACATGTAAGCGTGTTCACGTCCTTAGATCAATACAGAGTTGGGATTGTGAAATTCATGATTCTTTGGAGGCTTATAAAGTAGATCACTCAACGTGGCCAGCTTGTATTGAAAAGCAGTAAAAAATATCAACCAAATACTGTTTGAAATTGATTTGTTCATGTGAAGGCTCTGTTGCATGGGTGCATAATCATGAATCATCGACAAATTTAAGAGCCTTTTCTGTCTTTTTCTGATATTGAATGTGACTATTGAATTCTATAACTACCGTTAGTGATGTTATCCATAGATATAAGAATATTGACTTGATTGATAGAATGGATGGTTGGATGACTAGCGGTATGTGAATAACAAATTGAGATGTTTAGTCGAAATTGAACATGAAATATCCAGTAGCGATGAAAAGAAGATTTGAATAATATTGTGTATTTTTTCCTTTCAAATTTTCTTGTAAACTTATGAAAAATAAAAGATGATATACAAACTTTTATTCGACTATATAAAAAATTGAGATTCAAAAGTATCAATTGTTTTATTGAGTTACTCTTTTATTTTTCTGTACAAAATCACTATCTTCGTATCATTCATTTCAAAATTAACGTTGTGTTTGTGCACATGAATTATACAGCTCTTTTATTACAGGTAGTACTCCAAAATTGTAGTTACTGAGAGGTAGTTACTTTGCTATTATCCATTATTCGTTTCAAATACATGAAATGAAGTTTTGTGATAAAGTGAACTACGCGCGTATTACATTGACTGAACTACTTATAACTCGATGTAAATTTTCATCATATACATTAAACAGCTCTGATGTATTTTGCTGGAAATGCGATTTTGGTTAATCATCATAACTGTAAAGCCCATACACCTACACTGACATAATTTTCGATGAATTTCAAAGTAAACCTGATAATTTAGAGGATCGATAATTACCTAATGATAAAATTAGAAAATAAAATAAGAAATGACGCAATGAGAAAGTTCAGAATGAAATCATTCAAGTTATCTTAGGTCTCAATCATAATTTTCAGTATTCATGTTCGCTCCATCGGTTAAATAAGAAGAAAGGAGCAAAGCTCAAACACATATTTGCAGTTCTTTATTGGCATGCGCAAGCTTCTCCTTAGCCACAGGCCCGGCCAAATCGGAAATCCTCTCGCTCGTACAACCGCCTCAGCACAACTTTGCGGCAAAAACTTACCTACTCCGGCTGCCTAGACCAAATTACCACCGCTGAGCTAATTCAAGAGCCGGGCCGAAACTAGTTCCTACGGTCGACCGCAAAACAGGTAAACCCTGCACGCACAACTCCGTCTCGCTTCAATGTACGTACGCGCTCGCACGCGGCCAATTAAACTGCGGTAGCCCGATTAGTGTCAGAAGTTCCAAAAAGTAATTTCAAAATTATCGAAAGCTGATCAGAATTCCAATGTGTATAACATTTCTCAGTCCGGAATCTGCTCACAATCTATGAATTATAACGACTCCAGACTATATATGATGACTGTTGAATTATAATGGTTAGAACTGTTTGGGTATAAACTAAAATCTTCGAGTAAGCAGTTTTTCTTCGGTCACAATTTTGGCAAGCCGTATGATGAAGATTATGAGTTTGTTTTTCTGTACTTGGGAAGATATTGGGAATCCCTTATATTTATTTTCGAGAAGGTTCCGAATTCATTACGTTGGAGAAATATTAAATCTGGAAAAACTCAGTGATTAGAACTGACTTCTAATTCATCAAACTGTGAATATCCAAGAACTAAACATCGAAGAATGAAGTAACATTAATTTTCTTACTTGAATTCATTTGCGTTTAAAACATATTCGTAGCAGAAGTGCGATCCAAAATTGATGAACGGATGAAATTTTGATATCATTCTCTAATTCTTAGTGAAATATATACTTAATGCCTATAATAACTCAAGTCAAAGATTAATGGGTTTTGGGAATTTTCGTAGAGCTCGTATACAAGCAGTTATTATTCATGAACTTGATCATATAACTCCCTATCGCTAGATAGATAGTTTACAGTGATTCAATCCCTCATAAATTGATCCACCCGCCCCGTTTAGTTACGCTTAGTTGTATATAGTTCTCACTCTACTAGAAGTTATTCTCACGTTACCAAAATAACAATTCAGAATACCTGAAAGATGCATTATAAAAATAATCACTCGTAAAACGAAAATTCAACATCACAGACTGAGCAACACACCACACGTCACGTTTGCTCACGTAAGCTTGTCGGGCAAACGATGCCATAGCAGCAAATCCTTATTCTTCAGGAGCGTTGCGCGCAGCAGCAATATCCAAAATAGTCGGCGCTTTAGCAGCCCTCTAACTCGTCGGCTCCGCATCATACAGCCGAATATCTCGGCCTGTTCACGACGCGCCACTAGAACGTTAAGATAACGTTCGCGCGAAGTACGCCGTATCCTCCGCTTACTGGATCGAATTTTGCCGGTCGCCGCGGCTGCTGCTGCTGTCTGCTGTTTATACTGACCGGAAGCCAGACTGTAATTCACTTTGTATTTTTGCACGGGACATCTTACCGGTGACTTTTCGCTCGCAAGCGTTTCTTTCACGTTCTGCTCGGCTGGCTTATCCTCCGACGCGTCTTCTGCCAAGGGCTGCACCACATCGATAGTGGTTTATTCCGATTTTGATGTTTTGCACGGTCGGGTGAGCGGATGACGGGATGATACATTTGCCCGGAGTTGGATCCGTGTGGGAAATATTTATGACACGGACGATTGATGAATGGTGATCGGAGGTACGGACTTGTTTACAGGGATTTTCAAATTATAATGATATAGCAACCTAACATATCTTTCATGAATACAGTGATACTCTTCAGGAATGGAGAGAGAAAGCTTGCACTCGTGGAAAACAAAATTTGAAAAATAGAATTATCTAATTTGAAAAGAATCGGCCTTCTCAATGAATAGTTGTATAAATTAATGTTGATCGGTGAGTGGTCAAACGGTCGAATGGTAGTTATATATCGGTATCATATTTTTATCTTTCAAAATATTAAGCCCGTCATTTTATAGTTCTATCGAGAAAATTCCACATACTGCTCTGAAACGACTAAGGACCAGAGGCCGTGCACAGAATATTTTTATAATTCAAGTTCTCAGTAAATGCATATAAATCTACAATTAATTCACAGCAAACAAAGTTTACAAGATTAAATATATACTTTTGTTGCATTTTCAAGAATATTAACATTTTTTATAGATTAAAATCGAACCTATCTTCATTCACAGCATTGAACGTCGTGGAAGTAGAGCAAGACGCGGTATATGTCAGACTCGGATGTAGAATTGCTTCTTAACTGACAAGGAGAGACTACCTCCAGATGTCCAATCACGATGAAACTTTGTGAGATGGTCCATGGGTAGCCCAATATATGTATATACAGCCGCACAGTCCAACGTTACGTTTTCCTGAAGATATTCACGGATCATTATACAATGATTTCAGGTCAATATTGGTTTCAGGCCATGCTCAGTATATCTATATCTATGGATCTTGCAATATACAGATATACTGTCAATGCTTAGTATCCAATATGTTTATCAAGATATCTTGAGGAAAACGAAACTTTGGAGTGCGCGGCTGCGGATATAGGCTATTAGGCTACCAATGAACCGTTGATTCGACACCCGGAGATAGTGTCCTAACCTTGTGAGTTTCACTCATTGTTATGGCTGTAATATGTACAAGATTGATTTTCCAACGAGAGTGGACCACCAAAAAATAGTATACTTTGCGGTAAAATTAGCGCGTGAAATTTCTAAGACGCGTGGGAACGTGTCCACGAGTCCACGAGCCGGTAAAGCCAGCGACGTGTGTTACACGTTCACACGAGTGACTAAAATTGAACGCACCAGTTGAATACGATATTTTATGTTGTGACTGCTCGTCTGAAGGACATTTAAAAAATTCACAAAAGCGTGAAATGTCATTTCACGCACCGGATAATATAAAATAAATAATAAGTTAAATAGGCGTCAATGCCCAAAAACATTCATATATATTCTTCTTTTTTTGAACACTAATATTCTTCTTTGATCTACGAACCTATGAAAAATACCATAGCCATAGTGTGTGAACAGCTTAATTGCCTTTCTAAGTACTCGATGATAATTCTTATTTGTACGAGCGAATGGATAAAGTGGCTGAACAAACAGAATCACAAGCGACAGCGATATTCAAAAACTCGCACTTGCCCCGCATAAAACAGAACGCAGCAACAGCAGCGGCAGTGACGGTGGCACCGTAGTTCAGAAGTCGCACTGTTCTGCATTCTCAGTACGTACGGGGAAAGTTTGGTGCGCACGCAAAAGCGAGTGTGGAGGAGGGGGAGGGGTGAAATTCGGCCGAGCACGAGCTATATACGCGGCGGCGTTTAATAGCGCAAACGTGCACACGCCGCCCGGGGCTCGGCTCGGCTCAACTCAGTTCGATCCTTTGAGCCCGGGACGAGCCGAGCGCGCTTGAATTCGATTAGGATATACTTGAATTGGCTACATTGGTTGTTAAAGTAACACTCGCCATCGTAATCGATGATCGCGACGAACTGTGCTTGCAGGTTTGATCGCCTGGAAGTGTTAACGAACGGAGGACTATTGCGACTCTTAGCGAGCTGGACTACCTTCTCTGATAATGCCATCACCATGGCCAATAACAGACGATTGAACATCTCGTTTTTGAAAATTTCAATCAAGTCAGATTAAGAATGAAATGGAATGAATTAATGATGCATGTGTCGTTAGTTTTGACGAATTTTGTTCTTGTTAGGTGATAACATTATTTTGAACTATTACTTTCTGGATAGAGAAAATCGATTATCTAATTTTCGTTTATCAATATGTATTTTGGAAATATGATCATGAATAGCATGGGAAAATATAAATTACAAAACTAATTCTTAAATTGTCGTAAAAGTATATCGCACGAAAAGTATATCCCTAAAAATAAATGACCTGTAAAGTGAAACGAGTTAACTCATAATCTGATTGGTTTGAACTTAACCAAGAAAGTGAGTGAGATATAAGTAGATATAGATAAAAGTGCGGTTAAGAGAGAGAAGCAAGGGGTGCTGAGTGAGGCTGCCTCTTGAAAAAAGAATAGGTTTGTTGTCAAAATAAATTTTGAATAGTTACGTTCAATTATTATTGAGGATTATATGGATAATTTTTAATGATATGAATTTTAAGGTTATAACGATTCAATCTCTTTATTCAAAAACTAAAAAGAATATATGTACATAATTTCAAAACGTGTGAATGTAGAAACCGTGCGCTGCGTTTGAATTTAGTTAGTAATCAATAACAATTCTCCAAATAGTGTCATATAAACAGATGATTTTTCATGAAAAAGGTCAAATCATTAATGATGACATGTAAACATATTCTGAGTGTCACTTCATTTTTTTTTGAAACTGATAAATATATTAAGAATCCAACAACAATGTTCAAGAATGAAAATTTGATAAATTAATTTTTTACGTTCACGAGTTTTAACGATAAATATTGATTTATCAGGCTTAGTGAACTATTCCAAATCATTGAAAAAGTTCACTAAGCTTTGAAAATTTGATAAACTCACAAAATTCACGTTATAAATTAATCAAACTTTCAATGCCTATCGATCCTTTACTCAAGAGATAACTTCATCATAATACTTATTTCATACTTCGTGATTCCGTCAACTATAGTAAATATATTGTGGTTGATCAGATTTTCAAGCACTTAAAATCGAGTAAAATAGATGAATTTTGAATAAATTCTCGCAGAGAACTGACAACATATTTCGCCAAAACTTTTCTTGTTCACTGACGCCAGAAAACTAAGAAACACGTGCTGTATATTTTAAAGTGCTCCTTCAAAAAGCTTTTTGGCAAATCTTCGCTTGAGGCTTGCTTTGATCCGGCTATTTTTCCAATTTACTTCTTAAATCATGAATCACAAAGGTAATAACTTTGCTACTTCTTTTAACTATCTTTATCCTAATTTCTTACTTGAATTCCAAAGATTTAAAATAATTCACGGAGTTTAGTCTGTAGAGTCGCCATTCCAATCAATTATCCCAGAAATACGTGATGCACGGAACCATTAAAAATATATTTTTTTAATCATAAAAATAACTCGTGAAATGGAATGTCACTTCGATACTAATTTGAAAAATCTGATATTATGCCGCGAATACATGTCTTTTCTGAGAATGTTCTCTGGGAAACGGTTTCCAACCTCGTTAAGTTCAAAAGGTCCTTGTCGATGGAAGCGCTAGTGCGAGAATGCAACAGCGGTGCAGGTAAGCCTCGCCTCGCCTCAACATATCCCGAGCATTTCTAGGTACTCGCTCCATTAAGCTTTTCCCGTTAACCTGCTCCTTTTACAAACAGCGCCGGCCTGTTAGTACAAGAGCGGCTTCCCAAATGAACGCACGGAATGACGCGCTTTAGAGAAGCCGTTAATAGAAAAGTGCCGCTTCTTTCTCACCACGACCAGAGAAAGAGAGAGAAGAGAGAGAGAGAGAGACAGGCAAAGAGATGAAAGTGTCGGGTCTTTGCATTTTCGCTCTCGCCCTTCGTTTGGCCTGCGTAAGCGCTCGAAGTCCGCCTCAATAGACGCATTACGCTGGAACTGAGCCCGCGGGACTGGCCCGCCCCCTTTATTCGATGCTTTTCACGATTAATTCGACTTTTGATGCCAAGCTGGCAGGTTGCTGGAGCTGTCTTCAGGCAAGATTCACCGTCTAACTTGGCCAAGGGTGATACTGATCCTCCTTCTCACAGAGTTTGGGGACTATCAGAAATACGCTTTTCAAGCTCAGAATCATTTTGATGAGTGCTTGATCGATATCGGAGTTGCTAGATGGAATTGCAAAGACTTGTATTTTCATTTGAGTGAATTTATTCGACTTTAATTAATGTTGGGAGAAGAATGACCGTGGAATTTGATTTGAGAGTTGTGCATAGTAAACAGATTGGCTATATATGAGAATATAAAGGGAGATTCTCAGTTCAATGCGAAACATTCACAACGCTCTCCCAGATCCAAATTAACCATAAGTAAATAAAAGAAAATTCAATTGACTTTTGAAGTTTGAGGTATTTTATGAAAAAGATGATTTAAAGAAAACAGATATTTTCGTATCAAGGACGGTGTTCCAGAACAACTTGCTGATTTGATCGAGTCCATATTTTTCAAATTCTCTTCATAAATTTCATAAATTCCTCTTTATTGTTATAGGTGTGATACTCGCCGTGGCGGTTAAATTTGAAGCCGCCAAGTAAGACGTATCGCGGCGACCACTGTGTTGAGCTGTTAGGGGGCGTATGTTTCTCCTCCACCAATTATTATATTTAATCCATAAAAAGAGGAGAATGCAGAGTGAAGAAGTGATTGTACTTCTTCACAGACGGTAGGCCAAAGAGTGTTTGAGTTGAACGCTCTAAAGTTTTTGAATAATTATTATTGAATTATTTAATTATTTAATTCGACTGTTATCAGTTTCAATATTAATTCAATTTTCTAGTTGTTTGGACATTGAATGATAATTTGAATCACCATCAGAGATAAAAAGAAATAATGTCAATGAGAGATGTCTTCTGCCATAGACAGATGAAACTCAAACTAATTGATCATAGCAATGTTTGATATAGGGATATCAACAATAGTTGCTAGGTATATCAGCAATATTTTTTACGGGAAATACAAAGATTCTGAGTCCTTTGTCCTCAAAAGAAAGGAGATTCAAATTAATTTTCATTCCCTTAGCAATGGTTGCTACGGATATGAATATCAATTTCTATGGAGAATACAACGATATACTGTGTCATATGATCTCCAAAGTTCTATAAATCAACTTTTCTCGATATTTCAATCCCAAAGCAACGGCTGCTAGGATAAAAAACAAATTATGTTGATAATTGAATTCAGTTTTTATCTTGCCATTACTAGCATGTGAGTTAAATTTTAAAAGGAAGATCAGACGATTCCTTCGAGCTATCGTGTCAGAAAAAAAACCACAGATATATGATATACGTTCGTCCGCATATACAGACATTTCTGGAATCCGACATTTTCCGACTCGTAGACCACGAATATGAGAGTTCCAAAATCCGATCCGAGAGATCAATTGCCGACCCATCACAAAGTTTTCTCTTTGAGAAAGCAAAAATGAATATATAGCTTATCCTAAATGAAGATTCGTTCGTGACTACGATCACTCAGCTATTCATAAGAAAAGAATTTTAATTACTTTGCTGAATAACCTAACCTTAGAAAATATTATTAAGATCAAACAAGTCCGCTCTGGAACAGACGGAAAAGGCACTATAGGCCAACTGGTGATCGGATGGGGTCGAGGGTCACATGATCACCTATGATGATAAGTTGCATCCTATATCCGTGGTGCGAACATACTAAGCTTAGATATGCTTTTGGTCGTGTTTTTTTTTGGGTGTAAAGTATTCCACGCCTGAAGGCAGTTTCTATAGTAACATGGTTAAAAAGTTGAAAAGAATCAGTTACTACGGCGTGGTTACCATAGTAACTGCCTTGGGCATGAAAATAAACTGTACGCCCACAAAACATGACCAAAATAGTTCACTTTACGGCTACTATGGCCAAAAAGAATTTATTATACTTACTTCATAAAAGTTTGTGTTTCAATGAGAGGTAAAAATCACAGTAATGCATAATCACCAATCGTGCATAAGTTTCACATGATATTTTTTAACATAACCAACTATAAAGTGCTGACTTCTCCCCCCGACCTTGGGATAGTCAAGAATATGATCGCCGTAATGATCAGACTCTGAAGAACACTACTATATCAGAAGTGAATTATTGAATAATTATTAGACTATCTAAACTAATATAACATTATAGCCTACGATGCTAGATTATTGTAGAAAATGTTATTCTTATTTCGAGAGATCCTCTGCTTCATCGATGAGTGATTCACGCTATAAACTAGCTGGAGACGCGAGTCACAAGTCTGCTCGCAGCCACTTCCACCAGCTGTGCGTGAAGCTCTGCTATATCCTCCCTATATGAAGTCTGGTATAAAGTCTGGCCTCAAATTTTCCAAGACTATCTCAAGACAAATCGAAGAGTCTGGCATAAAGTCCGGCGTTGAACCACGCAAAATTTTTGTGAAATAAAGAAAATTTGGCGTAGCGGACTGTGTCCCACTTTTCCAAGACCTTTACCAGACTTCGAGTACCAAACTATTGCCAGACTTCTGGCAGACTTTTTTTTCACACGGGTCAAGCATGTGGGAAGGTTTGACTTTGAAGACCTGCATCATGCTGTATGACAGCGCGTGCCCCAAGTTTATGTCGGGCTCCACGTGATGCATGAAAACACGTGAAAACCATTTCCTTTTCAGGCATTTGCGCACAACGTGCTAAATTGTACTACCTTTCCATACGGAGTGCGAATATTTATAGAATTTCGTGCTGCACCCATGTGAAAATGGGGGGCTCCACGAATAGAATACATGTATGGGAATTATACTCTCTGAATGTGAAAAAAGAATTAATTATATCAATGCCGTTAGAAAATGTTGATATTCTAATTTCCGCTTCAAAAACATGTAACTTCAATATATTTTTATGTACTCATTTTATACGCCGCTTCTCAGATTCATATAGTTAAGCCATGGAGCAGGGAGGGTGGGGGCAATACACAAATAAAAAAGCTGAAATATATCTCTAATGAGTGTACCCAAGAAAAACGGAGAAAACGAGGGAGACTGCTGCGCGAACGTGAAGATGAAAAAGACAATTTTTCCACAGTCTGTGAGCGTGGCAAGTCGTATAATTGCGACGCCATTCCGAGAGCGTCAGAGGTTGTGTCTGGAGAGCGCGAGAGTCATTTCGGAATTGCTGGGGAAGAAAGTCACACATGAGGGTTTGCTGCGCGAGCTGCTGAAATGAAGTGTTGCGGCTGCCGTTGAAGAGTCGAGTGGCTAAACTTTACCTGCTTAATGTTTGCGTGAGAAAGGCGCGCACCATCTGTCTTTCCACGATTCCATTCCTCTTCTCTCGTTTCAACTATTTCAATAACTAAACGTTCAATATTTGATTCCGCATATTTCAAACTTCCCAGACTCTGTAGACTAGCGTTGAATTGACTTTGATGGGAAGAGTTTTTGAAATCAGTATTTCTGTATCCACTTACGCAGCGTGAATGATTTTACACTAGCAACTCTAAAACACAATCAGAATGATAGAAATGGTCATGGAATAACTAGCGAATACATAATTTCTATTTAAAATGAATAATAGCGTCTTGTTAGGTGAAAAATTTACTTTGGTTAGAATATCTATTTAAATTTTACAATGTCGTGATCCTTCTCTTCCAAGGAGTTTCGAATCATTGATTCGATTATAGGAGGAGGAAATTATATTTTGAGAAGTAATATAGTTCACTCAAAATTATCAATAAACTTCATTCAACTGCTTTGAAAACAAATAAAATACAATTTCATGTAAACATATGGAACTTGATTCACAGACAATATACCTATTGTGAGTCGATCGTGCAAAAATTGCACATGATATTTTTTGACTTAAGGTGCAAGGGGAAGATTCGACTTCTAACCTATCACACTCACGTACAGAGCAAGTGCTCTGCGTAGCGCGTGAAACTCGGGCTTGCTTGTGATGCCCCCCCCCCCCCCAACAGATTCAAAACTTGAAGAAATCTCAATATTCTTTGAACGTTAGTAAAAAAGTTTTGTGATTTCAATGTACTGAAGAACAAACCTCTTTATCTCTTCGCCTTATCTCATTCTTTAATGTAACGGAGCTAAAGTAAGCAAGACTAACCGTTGACGTATTAACAGAGCAGATTGTCCCCCGGCAGCAGCGGAGCGCCGTGTGAGCGATAGCTCGAGGCCTTTCCTCGGTGCAGGCACCGGATTCATCGATCAGCCGGGCTAGATTGCATCTCTCGCCACGTCGACTCTTGCGAGCGCTTTCGCGCTTCTTTGAGCGAGGCGAGGCTGGGTCTCTTTCTCCTCCCTCCCCCACTCTCTCTCTCTCTCTCTCTCTCTCTCTCTCTTCTTCGCTCTCGGGGTTAATCGAATGCACTTGAGGTGGATCGCTTTGAAGTTTATTATGCCACGACTTCTCCGGTTCAGCTTTGAAGATCGATTCTGCTTTCGAGCACGTGATTATTAGATGAGATCTTTAGCAATACGTGTAATACCGTCGATACTCTTCGTTCTACATCTCATGTCGCTCTTTTGTGAGTACTCAAAGATTCGCTCTGAAGTCACTTGAGCGCTACTCCAAGATGTGACCTGAGTGTTATTATGTACATATGGGTCATAGTAAGAGTGGCATGAAAAAATTATTGATTCGAGGGAAGAGCAACTGTCTTATTTAAAGAAACTACTTCCAAAAACTATATTGATTTGTGAAGTTTTCAAAACAAAAAATTTTCTCGTGTATTATTTTCCTGAAAATATTTTTTTATCAGTCTACAAATTATCGGCAGTTATCATTTTTCAAAATTGATGAAATGATAAAATCAGCAAAATCAGACTAAAGAGCCTATTCAAGAAAACGCAGAACATCTTTTTTTTTAGTGTAAGGGAGCATATATTTTAAGCCCAGCTCATTTGGCCACTCAAGTGGCGTAATTTCTGAACTCCTTGTAAGTTAAGACATTACGAAAGTGAAATTGAAATATACATCCACTGCTAGCGATAAATTTAGTTAGTCTATCAGCATATTTCAATATTAATTTCAAATTATATACGCTTTTCCATTGAACCTAATTATCGAGCATAAATCCAAGTTTTTTGAAGAGACTTAATCAGCCGTTTTTCCCAACGAAACCTTCTAGAACACCCGAATAAGCTTCTGCACTGATAATGAGAAGCCAATAAGTGGAAACTACTCGGTTACACCTGTAGTCCTCCAAATGATTAAGCGTTGGCTTTTGGAAAATAACATTTATAACAAATTTAGAATAGTCGATTCGAATGTTAAAGCAAGATGAAGATGAAGAATAAAAAAACCCGGAACAATTCCAGTCGCATCGTACTTCCATTCATCAGCTTCTTATTGACGTCGAAAGAATGGAATCCAAGCTCCATCATCCGTCTCCCGCAAGCTCTATCGCGAAGAAAACAACCCGATGGGGAGCTCACTTCGATCGGCTGAACGCGTCCCGCATGACATCTCGGGCGCCTCTGCTCCAACCTAATATTCGAGGCGCAGCCAAGAAAGCGCCAACTCTAGTGAGTGAAAAGAAGAAGCCCACCAGATGATAGACCGCGTAAATTGTGTCAAGGTATACGGTAATTACGCGCCCCATAGTTCCTCCTTGAGACGGCTGCAAATTTATTAACCCCACGCAGCTCAGGTTCATTCGCCGAAAACGAAAGGAGCGTGAGAAAATAAAAACCGTAAAATGACTGCACAGCCACAGCAGGAAGATTCAGTGGGTGAAAAGGTAAACTTGGTTGAGAGCTCATTGCCCTGTGACTTTTTCAGCATTAATTTTCTTTTCTTTTCTTTTCTTTTCTTTTCTTGAAAATTCCAGCATAATTCAAAGGATAACAGCTTGAATCAGTATATTTATTGGTTTTCCTGATAGAGAGGAGTTATTCAGATTATATTGCTTGCAAATGTGGAAGATGTCTTTATAGGAAGATTATCATGACATGAAACGCGCAAGGAAAAAATTCATGAATATTTGTGTGTGTGTGTGTGTGTGTGTGTGTGTGTGTAACGTTTTCTTTGTTTCGTTGTGGCAAGATCTAGCTCGAGATCAATTTTTAGCAAAATCCGTTGGTTATTTCCCTAGCAACCGTTCCTAACGTGTTTTCTCACAAATCCTTATGAGTGCTCATTGGGGCAAGACGGAACATCAGTTTAAGCCATACTCAATGGCCATGGACACTGAATTGTTCTATTTTCTGCCATAGCAACCGTTTTTTACCTCTCTAGCAACCGTTACGAAGGTTGGAAATTATTAATTTATGACCTATTTCCATCATTTTTGACGGTAAAGGACACAAAATCTTCCCAATTAGCTCCTTAGCCGTTGTTCATCGCCCTAGCAACCGTTGCTAAGGGGAAAAAAAATTCATGTAAGTTTCGTTTCCAGTATTTTCAACGTGCTATAGAGAAAATTGGAAAAATTTGGTGTCTTTTGCACCCGAATATGATCAAAATAGATTTTGAATTGATCATTCCTAACCTCAGCCGACGAAAATGATCAAAATGAGTCTTCAAGTGTGCTAAATACGGACCGGATCGATTTTGACCGCCATTAAACCGTATGACAATCACAAGATGAATTGATCGAAAAGTTATGCAGGTCCAAATGTCTTGCATTGTGTAGAACCTAGAACCGTTTGCTTTGTTTTTTTTAGTCATTCGTAGTGGTTAGTAGTTTTCATAATTGATATCATAAAAATATAATAATATAAAATTATCATATCATAGTAAACATTCCCAAGCTAGTGGTCTCCACAACGCTACCCCAACTCCGCTGTACGAGATATATATACCTGAAATCGAAAGCTCATACATCTATATACCTGAAAATGAAAGCGTGTAAGGGAAATTAACACTCGACTTTTCTTAATTTCGCCACACTCTCTCGAAATTTCTAACTGTATCTTTTCAGAAATCCCTTGATCCGTGAATGTCAATATTCATACAACAAGGGAGTTAGCATTCACGAAACAATTAAAATTTCTATCATCAACCGTACAATTTCCCCAACGACCTTTTATATAAGTATTAATATTTCGATACTCTATCATAAAATCGTATACGATTATATAACTTGATATATAACTTATAATGTAACTTGCTCACACTAATATTGCTAAACAATATGGCCGTGAATTCACAACGTGTCATATCAGAGGCATACACAGTGGACGGAATAGAATCAACAGCGCCTGGTTAGAATGAGTAGAGCGGCGCAGGAAGTCCCGGTCGGGGGAATGAACAGCCACAGCTCGGTGCAACTTCCGAAAGGCAGTTCCGACAATTTCCAGGGCTCGCTCGCGGTCAAGCTGGCTCTGGGGAGCTGCTCAAGCCTTCGGGGACGCGCCGATTCGAGCCATACCCACCGCCGCTAAGATGACGCCGAGATCCCGAGCGGAGATTAATGGATGCAGCGAGTGGAGAAAAATTCGCAGCTGCTCAAACACGTGAGTGCGCAAAAAGAGCAGTGGACCTCGGCCAGATTTGCCCGTGAATCGCCCGAAGTAAGATGAATGCCCAACTTTCCAACGAGCGAGAGTTCGCGGCAGCATTTGTCAATCGTGTTTTGACGGCTGGCCACCTCTCACATTTTCAAGCGGGATTTGCCTGCGTTTCTTATTGATTTTTGTCCACCCCCTCTCTCTCTCTCTCTCTCTCTCTCTCTCTCTCTCTCCATTCTCTTACCCTAGGGTAATTTTGTAATTTTGTTTCTGACTACGAAGAGTTGCCACATGTGTGTACAATCGTATTGTCTTTCCAGTTTTTATCCGAAATTAGAAAGAATCTCTGCAGTGCATGTGTATACTAAATCACACAAATCCGATTACGAAAAGAGTTGCGAATGCACCATAAAAAGCCCCGTGTAGTGAACGAATATGATTTTGCTTTGAAATTGTTTGCCCACTTCAGGCCACAGAGTTCACGTGAAATATTTCAGACCATTATGCGAAGTCAATATGCTTCTTGCCAGCAAAGGTGTTCGTCATGTGTCTCTGTGTACAGACTCGCCTCATAATTATAGGTAGCTGGTTTACTATACACCATGAAAAAAATGGTAAGCAAAATGTGCAAAATAGTGAAACCTAAAGAATTTATTTATTATTGTAGATCCTACCATCTTTTTTTCGCAACATTACTTATAACACTGTACTAGCTTCATTCAGACGCGCTACGTGGGATCTACATTTCTGCGTTTCAAAATTATGTTCCATTTACTTATAAATTCATTTACAATGTTCAGCTTTCCAAAACCTACATTCAGATTTTATTCAGTATCTGGTCAAAAAGATTTGCATTCACAATCTATATCTATATCTTACTTGACTCGTCACGTGGTTAGGTCTACATCAATCAAATCACAATTTAACTGGCTTCACTTTGACCTCCATCACTTTTAATATAAAAAATAAAGATAATGCAATTAATTCATAACAATGTAGTATTTTACATGTAATGAATCCCTCAATTCTTAAGTTAAAGGCTAAACACTAAAAGTGAATCTGAGAAACACTCACAAAGGATATAAAGAGTAGTCAGGTTGAATGATGAAAATTTATTTTTGAATCAAAGAAACATCTCAGCTGGAGAATAGTATATTTTGTAACAAAGACCAAAAATTATTAGCTGTGCATGCCTTCTAAAAGTAAAGACCAAGAGCCACTGGTATCTGATCTGACTGTTAGTTTCTCAAGACTTTGAAAAATCCAGAAGTAAATCTGTGAAGAGCCTCATACTATTATAGTTTGATACAATGGAGCACAAAACGATTGTAAAACTATTGATTATTGATTATGGATATTTCCTATACGACTACGAGTACAGATTTTTTATTTATTTCTCACAAGCATGACTGGAAAACGGTATTTTATAATGAATAATTTCAAGGAATGTCTTGATCAGGCTCATGATTTTTTCGTTAGCCAAGAAAAGCACCATGTTGGTTTTTCTACTTGACACACTTACCACGCCATATTAATATCGAAGGAAACCTCAAAGCTATAGGGATAAGGCGTGAACGTCTTATGAAAGGCTCTACTTGAGAGCCTCCGTCACAAGTTCTTTTTTCATAAAAAACGTGTATCGCTCGAATTTTATGTAACTCGAGCATCTAAGACTAGGAAAAATGAGGAAGCGAAAAGAAAACCACAAATAACGCTACTTTTTACAAAATTTCCCGTCTTGAAAAGGGGCGCAGCGGAATGCGGGATAACACAACAGGATGAGAGAAGGATGTAGAGAGTGAGATAGATACTCAGAGCAGAGAAAGGAGTTGGTGCGTGTACCTGTATGTATAATATTTTCCGGCCGCAGCCGGCCGAATCACTGATGCAGCCTGAAAAATAAAGGAACGCAGTCGCCCGCGGAATTGAGGCAAAAAAGGAAGTCGAGGAAGGAAGCGGCGAAGAAGAAGAGGGTGTGCGAGCAGAAAATGCGCGTGGCTAAAAAGCGCCGTGCCGTAAAAAGTTTAATAAAAAACCGCGAGATAGAGCGGAGCTTCCACAAAATTAATGAAATGTCAGAGAGAGAGGAAGAGAGAGAGGGAGAGAGAGAGAAAGAGGGGGGGGGAAGAGCAGACATGTTTCCGCCTAGAAAAAATAACAATTGGTCGTCCGCGCGCGAAAAATGGAATCGAATTCGAGCGTGGGCAATAAAATAGAAAAGGGATGGTGGAAAGTGCAGAGTGAGAGAGAGAGAGAGGGAGAATCGAACTGTGCAAGAGAGTGAGAGATAGAGGTCAAATTTATTAGCGGAGAAGTTTCGGCTCCCGTATGGCTGACTTTTAAGTGCAAAGTATGAATTGCAAGCGCGCGAATTATTACCCTAGCGTGCAAGCTCGCGTGCATTTACTAACAGCTGCTTGCTCATGTACAAATGTGTAAGTTAAAATTATACTGCGCGGGTGCATAGCTATGGAAACTATGATGTCTTACTAATTGTTCAGAATGTATCAAACTGAATATTAGCAAGATATATCGTGTAATAGAAACTAGACAATGATGTAAGGACTACTGGGAAAGGAGTCAACTACAAAAAAATATCGTTGATCAATCACCAAACAATTACAAGCTAATCTCTAAATGTTCTAACTCTAAAAATCTCTAAAAGTATCTGACCTATGAAGTAACCTATCAACCACTTCAAACAGTATAATAACCACGACAGCTGCTCATATGAATACCTAACTTCCAAATTGTTCAGCTATAATCCATAAAAGCGTTACTATATATATATATGGTAATTTTTCGATCCCTGACATTGAACCTGCAAATTTGAATTTCTAAAGTTAGATATTGGATTTGTCTTCAGCAACTCCAAAACTCTTCATTTATAAATGTTTGGTGTTAAAGGTATTATCTCATTAATCAAATAGGAAAGTAAATCAGGTCATATTTAGCAAATTGAAACATTGGAAACAAATTGCAATTGGAATAATTCGTAGTAGGCTGTGATGCTTTAATAAACAGTTAAAGGTTTAATTATATTTCTCACCTTTTTCCATGTTACTATTGACCGTGAGTTTCTTTAGAACGATCTAAATTGCCGAAATTTGAATGTAATGCTCACAGCAAAGCTTCTTATCATATTTGTGTTCATGAATAGTTTTATACACAGGTTTGATACAACCACCCTGAGCGCGAAGCGTGCCTTGTACCCAACGGGTATGCTTTATAACTTATCCTACAGTTTTAGGTGTGTTCCCAAAAATCAAATCGTAGAGTGGTTGATCAGGACATTTATTTTTTTCTTTTTAAATTAAAGATTACCGTCCGATATTCGAATCATAGATACCAGCACGAGAGATCGTGAACACTAGTCCACACTCACAAAAATAAAGTCTTGAGACTCTATTCTTGGTTCTAGATAAGTCTGTTCAGTACGAGAATAGATCTTCTTGCTATAGCGTCAAACCGATTTTTCTTCTTGAACCAAGACTTTATTTTTGTGAGTGCAGTAAACTGCTATAGTTCTTATTGTAATTTTTAAAATAATATTAAATGCAATGATAATAATATATCGATTGTTTCCAAAAGTACTCAATACAATTCCAGCTACATAATATCGAAAAATTTTGAAAATCTTTACCCGATAATTGAAAAATTCCAAATTAGGTTACTCCTGAAAAAGACCAAAACTCGAACAGAAATTATGACTTTCAAATACCATCATCGCGATTTCTCTCGAAAATGTACACTTTCAAGTATCACGAAATGAGCATTGAGCTCTATTCTAAAAAAGTTTTGATGAAAATAAAATCCGTGATGAAGAAAAGGGAAGAGGTAAAACAGACCGTGCATGCAGAAAAAAGTCAGAAAGCGCACAAGGTATGTATAGGACAGATCGAGAAGCTTCAATTTCTTGCTCGACATCCCACTCGTAAACTTCTGTCTTCCCTTACGCTTCCTCAAAAAAGAAATAGGGTGTAAAAGTTTAAACCCAACGTGCCACCAAGTTTAGGAGCTGAATATCATTTTCCTTCACCTCTCACTTAAACGTGGCTCCCCTCTGGCAAAAACGACCGTATTTCCTCGAGTCTTCAAAGGAAAATCAGCCGATGATGAATGCCGCGAAATTTTTCACATTTCCCAAGACTGAATATCAAATATCGTTCTCCCTCACGATGCAGAGTAATTTGCGCGACGACTTCCTCGAAGGAATTGATTGGAACTCGTCGATGTTCACGACTTAATAAGTATATTTAATTTATTCGAGAGCTTAAAATGGAGAATATTTAAAAGACTACTTATAAGACCAGAACATATAGAATGCTAACCTGAGAAGCAAATTAATTTAAGAAAAAACACCGAAATCTTCTATCCAGGAAATCACTTGTCATTTGGTTCAATCAAACTTGGTGCTCCATAGTTACCCCAACAGATAATTCATCCAGCAGCCATTCATCCTAACGTATCAATTTCCCGGAGAAATCGTTATCTTTCTACACAAAGAATGTAGGTATAACTATTCGTATATATATGTATACATACGCATACACATACATTACATGCATAGAATCAGCAATGATCAGTTAATCCTCCCGGAGAATCAAAATATTAGGACAGAGGTTTTAGTTGGACTGGAGATTAAAATGAACGATATTCTCCTGGTTTACTAGATATCAAAGTGAGCATAATTTTTTGGCCGGCATCTCAATTCACAAGTATATAGTTCGCAGCTATATATACATATTGACACGCGCTTGCAGCGCTTCGATCAATTGAAAAATAGAAAACAACGACAGCAATGATATTTTCATGGGACCATCATTTCGTTTTTATAAAAGAGATGCTAATACTCAACTTCGTTTTGATTGAATCGTTTGATAAATATCAGTTATTACATTATTATAATTATTTATATTAGATAAGCCTCTTGTCTTCGAGGATTTCACTAGTCAAATTTCCGTGCACTTTTAATGCTCGAGTGCTTGAAAGCATCTTATTAACTATTGAAAAGTGAGTCTAGAAGATAATAAAATTCAGAAACGGTCGCGCTTCTGGTATTTTCGCTTGGGAAGTTCGACCCTGAACCGGACCGAAGTCCAGATTCAGGTCCGTAGTTCAGGTTCCCGATGATGGTATTCAAAGAGTGTATTCCTGGTATTTTTGATTGAGGAATCCGACCTTATATAACTACCTGGACATCATTTGGGTGCAGGATCAGCTCCCCAAAACAAAAATACCAGGAGCGCACCCTCGGAACATTGCTTACAGTGATGGTGTACCCGCTATTTCCCAGGAGAATTGTTTGAGAAAAATATGTGAAATTATGATATAGTGCGATTCCAGGCATGACCGATAGGAAAATAATCGAATGGCTTTCCATATTCCATGATTATATTTTAAAAAAATTGATGCGTGTGCGCAAAATAATGGAAAAAACTGATTTTCAGCAAATTGTCTCACCAAAATCGTTTAAAAATCTATGAATCAGCGTCGTGATAAGAATTCTGATCTGAAGGATCGATAAAGTTGATTGAGTGCTTTCAGTTTTTATCGTGAAAAATTCAAAAATGTCGGTGCTTGGGCGTGAAGTACGTACTTAAAAATTGGTATTTTAATTTGTAATTTGAGTGCGTTGAGAAAAATACATTAAATTATGATATAGTACAATTTCAGGTATGACCGATCGAAAGAACATCGAATGGGCTTCCATATCCAAGGTGAGAACTTAAGATAAATTGGAAAAATTGATATATATACATATATATATATAAATGTCCCGATGCTAGCGACACCACGGATGTCGATGCGTGCAAATTTTTTGGCTACTTTATCAATTAAACATGTTTGAATCAGTTTGGCTATGTTCGCCCATTTATTTTTGACCTTTCAAGTTATACGTTGTACATACCTTTGTTCGATAGCTTGAAAATGGTCTCATACATTTTTTGGGGAAGTTTCAAAATCTCCTGCAATTAAATTCTTTATTCTGCAATATCACAATCCCTTTCTTGTTAGTTTCAACATAGCATTCATGTTGAAACTCACAGTGAAGATATCATGGCTTCGGGTCATCAATTTCAACCAAACTCTACAGATATGTTCCCTGATACTGGATCAAGCTACCGGTAGAGTTTGAAGTTTCAGGGCTGCCTTGGTCTAGAGCTTCATATGACGTAAGACTATCAATATATAGATATACTTATCTGCCTTGATTTATCTGAAATTCCCATAATTTTTGTAATATCATCAAGAATATGGTGTATTTCACCTTTTCGGTACTGTTAATGAATATTAACTCATGCCATTGGTGGCGCATTTTGGGTGTACCTACCTTATATTATTTGATGTTGGTGCTATTAGCGTTACTATCTTTGGTGTAAAAAGTGGATAAAAGAACATTAGATTCAGATTCAGATTCAGGAAAAATGTATTAACTTACATTACGTTGTACAATACTTATGTGTAATACAGTACGTATACAAAATACAGCATGTGCTGATGGCAATGAGGATATGTTCTCGGTATTTCAAGCTGAAAAAGGGGGTGAATATGGTTGATTTAAAGTGGGGGGGGGGGGAAATGAAATGATATTTATTATTTCAGAGGGAAGGGAGTTCCAGAGGTAGGACGCAATTATATAGATTCATATGCGCGGATCGAAACCAGAGACAACTACGGAGGTATTGCATGCTTTTTCTCATTTATTTTGGAATCAAGCACCACACTTAGATTAGGCACAGAAAATTCAAAGGGGATTCTGGTGCCGTGTATAGCGTTAGCTGTTGAATAATTTTAAAACGTCCGTCCTACGCGCCTATTACTTCTAAGTTCGGTAAGACCCGATCCTAGCTCAGGTAATGCTCCACAGCTGGAAGACAGGTTAGTGCAAAAGTGGGAGTGAATTTCATTGTTTTAAGGGCTCGAAGCCGCCGCGACATGTCGGACACGACAGTGTCACCGAGGAGCCCCGAGCGGAAAGTACCTTGAGCCCTCGTGTGTTTTCCTTACCATGTAATTGATTTACCTAGTAAAGTAGTCTGGGTATTTTAATATACATATAACAAACAATTTTCCACCATAACTCAAACCCTCCACAAGTTTTCCTTCTAAATTCAATATCATTATTTTTGATAGTTATGATATTAGTGTTATTTGTCACGGGGTGAAGTCTATTGATGTGTGCGGAAATAATGTAACAGATAATTTACGATATTTAATGAGTCATAATTTGTAGTGTTGTCTTATATAGTGCGAAAATACTAAACACAATAGCTTTGGTTTCGAAAATATTTCATGTTCGCGGCCCAACTGACGATGTATTCGGCAGTCACGCCTAATCTCTCAAGTGCCGTTGCTAGATCCTTGAATGGGCATTGTAGATATATTTGAAGATCATTAGCGTAGAGAAGATAGCGGATCCCGCATTCAAGTTCCTTTGCTCAGAGTGTGAGAAATTTATATAATGTGCAAATATTGTAGTGAATACTTATTTAATTCATCAAAATGAAATCAAATCAACTCTTTTTGTGAAGAATAGCAAATTTCAAGACTCTCTCGAAGAGTAACACATTTCGTGTGAATTTTTCGATTTGATTAAATATTGAAATAACAGTCGAAAAATTACTGAACAATGTCTTTGCTGGGAGTTACAAAATTTGATAGTCTCCTTGAATGGATTGTTCTATTCGGATTGTTCTACCGCGGCATTCCGAAATTTTCAATTCTTCGCAAAGGGCGTAGAAATGCTCTATATTATCTCTGATTCGAATAAATGAGTGAAGATACGGTTTTTAAAACTAGAAAGTAGATAATTTCGGTAATTACTAGGACTGTAAAAAGTAAATCGACTTTTAAAAAAATGAAAGTTTTGCTTTGTTCTAGTGAATAGCCATTCGAACCTGGAGATTTTTTCCTTGGAAAAAACTATTACAACACCGGAAAATCCTTCCAGTTTCCCACTCATCAAAGTCCAGTTCACTTTTGTCCGGCGATTCATTGCTGTAATCCTTCCATTTCATCAACTTCTGAATTACTAGACAAATGATGTTGTCATCGATAAATAATAAAACTCTTCTGAAATTAATCTTAATCAAAGAAAACTCTCGATCGCATTAAAATCTACATCAATTACGGAAGCACGTTATACAATCATACTTCACCGCATCCCACAGTTCTATGCTGCGTATGCAAAATCATTCAATAACTCAAAGTGTCGGAAGAAGCTCCATCATATCGAGCATCTTTCATAGCTAGAGATAAAACGAGGACAGGTAGAAAAAAACAATAGAGCGGAGAGGGTGGAGTGAAAAGGGAGAAAGTCGAGTTGTTTGAAGTCCCGTTAACCATTTATCAATCTGGCATAAGTTTTTTGTATCACACAATTAATGGAAGGTATTCCGCGGCCCGCCGAAGAAAAAATTTGGCTCCGGAGCTAAGCTGTGCGCGTCTCGTGCATGAGCTTTGTTGCCCAGCTGATATACAGCTTGCGCCGTATTTTCTCCAAACGAGGCAAATGGCCCAGAAAAAAAATGCAATGATACGTGGACATGTCAAACGCGCGTTCTCTCCCAACCTCTCTCTCTCTCTCTCTCTCTCTCTCTCTCTCTCTCTCTCTCCCTCCCTCCTTTCTCTGGAACGAACCAAGCTGTGTAAATGGTTGGTCAGACAGCTTTTTTTCATTCCGCTGAAATTGTTTGAGAATTATTATTTTATTGCAAAATTATTTGTAAAGTGGTATAAAATATACTGTTCATGAACTTTCAAAATATGTCCAATTCTATTGTAGTAACTGATTATAATTATAAATCCTAAAATACATGTCAGGTTAGATGTAACCCCCGCCCTTTTCATAATTAAATTCAAATCAACAGAAATGAGTTATAGTTTTCATGGGAATTCATTTTGATTCCAATTTATAGCAAAATGACATAACATCTGTATAGGTGTCGTAGGAAAAGAGAGTCATCTTATAGATGTAGACTAATATACTCTCATTTGGTTCTGCAGTCCACAGTCCACACTTCTGCAGTTCACAATGTCGTCCCGATACAATGATGCGAAATTGGAAAAATCGTGAGGTACGCCCGATGATCAGCACTAGTCAAACTTAATTTTTAGCAGCCGTTGTCAAAAGCAGAGAAAGATCGATCTACAAGTTGAGCCCCTCAAACCCGTAAGTAATAATTCTTCGTAGTATTAATTGAGAATTCAAACAACTCTAAATCAAGATGACATTAGATTAATGAATTTGAGAGGTACATACAAAACTGATTCAAAACAACATATACACTGATATTTCGAGAGCTTAAGTCAACACGCATATTTTGCCAGCCTTCCTACGAATTTCGTGAAGACCAGCTCACCATGTACTCGATGATCTATACGCACATCGGCTCAACATTGAATTATTCATCCTATCGGCGATCGCTTCTTCGAGCAAATAATCGCAACGGCACAAAGCCGCCGCAATACGACCCATTAATGCCGGCCGACTTAAGCCCTGATCGCACATCGTGGCTTCGGGAATTTCAATCGGCATTTCCGGACCGACTATCTGCTTTGCTGAGCTGGCTTTAACTATAGTCAAACCTGGATCGTTCAATCATTTTTGAGTTTGAAATTGATTGACATTTTTTAAGGACAAATAGTAATTTGAATTTTCTCGGGTCACATCTTTTTAAGATTCCAGTTCTAATTGATGGAATAGTTTTGTATTGATGTTTACTTTCTCAAGAAGAATGTGATATATTTTCATAGAAAAATCAAAATGATGACTCCAGCTATCATGAATAAAACTTTATGAAAATGATTGATTCTTCTTACAAAGTTGAAGACTACTAAGGAGAGTATCAGACCTTCGGGTGAAGAATTCTAATTAAATTCTACAGATATGTTCTACCCTGGCATTACGGGAAGCTTCAAGTACACCGTAGAAAAACAACTTAGTTAAACCAACTACATTGTATATCACGAAAGACCAAAAGAATTATATTGTTCCGACTCCATAGAATTTCGAGGGGCTTCTCACTCCAGTACTCCATCCAAATTTCGACGGTACTTTCATCGTTTTTTAGTACTCCATCGTACTAAATTTGATGGCATTCAAATTTCTGTCTCGTCAGCATAAATTTATTGACTTATTGCTGAATATAATATTGTCAAGAACTCCCACCATTGTTCAAAACTTAAACGAATGGTCGATCTTTGAGAGCCAATTCAGTGTATAGTGGGAAAGAAAATTACAAACTCCCCCACATAATTTCCTCTTACAACGCAACGTTTGGCCAGCAAGATTCACTATCCTCATCAGGCTAAATTTATTACAAGAAACACGTAACAAGTAATACAATCTTTGTACAAAACAATTGAAGAAAAAAAAACTACAAACTATTATTTCTTAATAGCGACGGCTACCCATGCTGAATTTTATGTGAATTAATTTAAAAACTCGTGCGTATGTACAACGTGTGCGTATGTAATTGTTACGTATGTACGTCCGCTCTTCTGTCACGCGATAATTCAAGAAGGAATTGTATGATCTACTTGAAATTTTGCACACAAGTTAATCGTAGTAGGATGCAAACCAAATTAAATTTTCAACAACATCCGTTGTTTATTTCCCTAGCAAACGCTGCTAACATGTTTTTAGAAAGTTTCTTATAATTCCTCATGAATGTTCGTTGGGCTTGAATACTTACAAGGATCAACAAAAATTTAAGAGATATTTTCCATAGCAACCGTTGTTGATATACCTAACAACCGTTATTCTGGATTGTGAAAAATCAGTGAGATCCATTTGACGGAGGCGAAAGACACAGAATCTTTGTATTTACCATAGCAACTGTTGTTGATATCTCTAGTAACCGTTGTTTATATTCCTATCAACCGAGTCTGCAGTCATTTTTCATGACGAAGGGCATAATCTTGGTATTTTCCCTCATCAACCTCTGTTTGTTTCCATAGCGACCGATTTTTATCTCCCTAGCAACCGTTGCAAAGTGAAAAATTAATTTGCTCGATTTTAATAACTCTTGATGGGAAAGAATACGCAATCTTCATTATTTATCCATATAACAATGCACTTGTTGTTAAAATTTCTAGCAATCATCGCTACGGGAAGAGGAAGATTATTTTTAGATCTATTTTCAGAACGTTCGAAGGCGGAAGAAACATAATCTTTCTATATAACGAAAGCATTCTGTTAATCCAGTTAGCAGCAATTTTTTCACATCACCACAAAGATGAAAAAGTAATTTGAAAAATTCCGACATCTGGGATAAATACTCCTTATATAGCGACAGATATTACAATCAATATACTTCCCGTTTTATGATAACACACAAGTTGGAAAGTAATTTGATTATCAAACACTGACGAATGGATGTATGATACTAAAAGTATTCTTTAAAACCAATATTTTTGAATGAAGATGTGATGATGGAGGATGGTATAAAAGTTTCCTTGTTCTGATGGCTTGCAAATTCAATTGAGTTTCTTTATGAGTAATGTCCATGCTGGTAATTTCATGCTTCGCACAAGTCTCAAGTACATATTACACATCGAATGAAACCTCGATTTCAATTTTGGAATTTCCATGAGAGTGATCACGTACATACATTCAGGATACAGGAGCCACTCGAGCTAAGAGCTTTACCATCAGGATAATTGCGGGAATTATGCACGGGCCAAACAGTGAAGAGAGCAGGGAGGTAATTACTCGAAAACGATTTCACTAGTAGCGATGATTGTCCTTGTCGTGAGTCGTTTTCACGAGAATTCAGATGCATGACTTTACTACAAAATTGGCTTTTTCCGAGTGAATACGCTGTAAATTTCGGATTTTGGTATGTTTTTGTGTTCTTATAAAATGCTATGAGAACTTAACTCATAAGAGGATGGTATACGTATAACGACAGTTGAATTTTGAATAAATTTCACGAATAAGTTTTGAAAGGTAATTTTTGAGGAACCGATTCGATCTTAAATATTCTTGGGAAATATTTGAGAGTGAAATACAGATACGAATATTGAATTTTACAGTGGAAATTAATTTCATTCGTGAACCAGAAAGCAAAATCAGTCTATCCATCTTCGTTTTGAAAGAAAAAATGGTAAAATAAACGTTTTCCACCATTTTTTTTCGCGTAACTAAAAAGAACTGATTAGAAAATCCACCACGATAAAATAACTAAGAGAGAAAAATTTTAATTCTGTCGACTTTCACTATTCACTAAAATTAGAATTAAATTTGATGCATCTTCCTTATTCCTGGTTACTCAAGTTCGCGAGTAAAAAGTCGATATTGAACAAGATATCAAGAACCAATCTTGAGATACCGTAAATTTTATGCCGAAATTTTTATCGAAGCCCGTTTAATCTCTCCAAGTTAATAAAAAGATTTCATTTTCGGTACCACCGGTACTCTAGTGAACTCAGTCTCTTCAATTTTTTGATTAGAATGAGAAAGATTCAGAGAGAAAATCCTCTGTGGGAATATTCTGGTTAGTGTTAATACAATAGTGCCAAATTTCAATCGACAAGCCTCGTTTTACCCCTATATATATGTGCGAAATAAAATAAAATTAACATATGTACAAATTTCATAACATATTTATGGGTAGGGTTCATTGAGATATGGGTTTGGAGTGGCAGAATCTAATAAAATTCTGTACCTTCAATGAGTATATTCAATGATAGTACCCTCACCCACTTTGAAGTAATGCTCGAGCTATGGTTCTGGGAACCATCTTATTGCAGTATAAATAATACGGACCTTGAAGTTAGGTGAAATTTCACTCAGAGGTTCTGTTTTTTCATACAGTCATATACTCTTTAACTACACAATGCTGTGGATTGTTCAAATTTAAGAAAAATTAATGACCCATGCTGTAAAGTGCGTGCACAGATACATGATTACTCATCCAAATTATACTTTTGAAGCAATTCGTGGAGAATGTATAACGGTAGTGCTGTAGAAGCCAACACCCACCTCAGCCCACTGTGACCCGGAAAAAAGCACGCAGCCAATAATAAAAAGTCAGCGAGCACAGCTAGTGAAAAGCCTATGCAGTGTATGGAGGAGTATGGTTGTGTGAAAAAAACCGCTGCCAAGTGCCTTAGCAGTATGCTTTCTCAAAGAGGCTTCAACATCACCCACAAACGCATCCCAAACCTGTATTTTCACCATTCCACTAGCGTAGATACTATCATTTATTTTTCAAAAATTACAAAAATATTATTTAATCAGTTTAATTCGTATCTTCGTGACTGTGTAAAGTGTCGTTCTTTTTCAATTGACCAAACTTTGTCGCGACTGTTGATGTCTGCCCGGGCTCTCTTATTATTTGATCAAATGCAACAAAGCAAACGGTTCTAGGTTATACACGATGCGAGACATTTGGACCTGCTTAATTTTTCGATCAATTCATCTTGTGACTGTCATACGGTTTAATGGTGGTTAAAATCGATCCATCCTGCCCTTAAGTCTGTATTTAGCAAACTTGAAGACTCATTTTGATCATTTTCGGCGGCTGAGGTTGGAAATGATCAATTCAAAATCTATTTTGATCATTTTCGACGGCAAAAGACACCAAATTTTCCCAATTTTATCTATAGCACGTTGAAAATACTGGAAACGAAACTTACATGAATTTTTCGTTCCCTTAGCAACGGTTGCTAGGGCGGTAAACAACGGTTGCTAAGGAGCTAATTGGGAAGATTTTGTGTCCTTTGCCGTCGAAAATGATGGAAATGGGTCATAAATTAATGATTTCCAACCTTCGTAACTGTTGCTAGGGAGGTAAACAACCGTTGCTATGGAGCAAATACAACAATTCAGTGTCCTTGGCCATCGAGTGTGACTTAAAACTGATTTTCCGGCTTGCCCCAATGAGCACTCATAAGGATTTGTGAGAAAACACGTTAGGAACGGTTGCTAGGGAAATAACCAACGGATTTTGCTGAAAATTTAACTCGGACTAGATCTTGTCACAACTAACCGGTGTGCAAAATTTCAAGACGATCGGATCATTCCTTCGGGAGTTATCGTGGACGAAAGAAACGAAAAAATAGACACCTTAACAACGGTTGCTAAGGAAATAAACAACGGATTTCGCTGAAAATTGAACTCGCCCGAGATTTTGCCGCGATTAACCTGTGTGCAAAATTTCAGGACGATCGGACCATTCCTTCGAGAGTTATCGTGGACGAAAAAAAAACGGGACGCACACACACACACACACACACACACACACACACACACACATACATACATACAGACACTTTTGGATTTCCATGTTTTTCGACCCGTAGATCACGAAAATCGAGGTCCCGAGGTCTGATTCGGTGGGTCGATTTTTGTCCCATTACAAAGCTTTCTCTTTAAGAAAGCAAAACAGAGGCATAGGTATAGGCTCAAGAGATGGAGTGGGTTTGACCCCACACTCGCGCGACGGTCACTTTTTGCGCCCCGGCATTGTCACCCGTTGATTCCAAAAGCAGTCCTTCCGGCCTGGCGCGCGCGCGGCTTTTCATCGATCCTTTCGAGGAATTGGGCCAACGCTGGTGTGACGCACCGTCGGGCTCTCTCTGCTGGCTCTGCCTTCTTCCAGCATCATCGCACCCGCTTTCGCGCGCGCGCGCGTCCTGCGTGCCTATTCGCTTGCTGCACAAAGCCTGATCGGTGGCTTCTCTGCTAGTACATGGGATCGATTTGATACATACACATGGGCTGTGGATACATGTCCTAAACATAATCTTGTCAGGTTAAAAAAACCAATAATCATTCTTTAGCAATATGAGTCAGATGAAAAAAAATTGTATTGCGTTAAAATGCATTCATAACACAATGGTCAATAGAGGTACTTGGAGTATTACAAGTCAAATCGAACGATGAAAACCTTTGACCATCCTAAATGAGCTCATTTTGCTTTCTCAAAGAGAAAGCTTTGTAATGGGGCAAAAATCGACCCAACGAATCAGACCTCGGGACCTCGATTTTCGTGATCTACGGGTCGAAAAACATGGAAATCCAAAAGTGTCTGTATGTATGTATGTGTGTGTGTGTGTGTGTGTGTGTGTGTGTGTGTGTGTGTGTGTGTGTGTGTGTGTGTGTGTGTGTGTGTGTGTGTGTGTGTGTGTGTGTGCGTCCCGTTTTTTTTTTCGTCCACGATAACTCTCGAAGGAATGGTCCGATCGTCTTGAAATTTTGCTCACAGGTTAATCGCGGCAAAATCTCGGGCGAGTTCAATTTTCAGCAAAATCCGTTGTTTATTTCCTTAGCAACCGTTGTTAAGGTGTCTATTTTTTCGTTTCTTTCGTCCACGATAACTCCCGAAGGAATGATCCGATCGTCTTGAAATTTTGCACACCGGTTAGTTGTGACAAGATCTAGTCCGAGTTAAATTTTCAGCAAAATCCGTTGGTTGTTTCGCTAGCAACCGTTCCTAACGTGTTTTCTCACAAATCCTTATGAGTGCTCATTGGGGCAAGCCGGAAAATCAGTTTTAAGTAACACTCGATGGCCAAGGACACTGAATTGTTGTATTTGCTCCATAGCAACGGTTGTTTACCTCCCTAGCAACAGTTACGAAGGTTGGAAATCATTAATTTATGACCCATTTCCATCATTTTCGACGGCAAAGGACACAAAATCTTCCCAATTAGCTCCTTAGCAACCGTTGTTTACCGCCCTAGCAACCGTTGCTAAGGGGGAAAAAAATTGATGTAAGTTTCGTTTCCAGTATTTTCAACGTACTATAGAGAAAATTGGGAAAATTTGGTGTCTTTTGCCGTCGAAAATGATCAAAATAGATTTTGAATTGATCATTTCCAACCTCAGCCGTCGAAAATGATCAAAATGAGTCTTCGAGTCTGCTAAATACGGACTTAAGGGCAGGGCGGATCGATTTTGACCGCTGCCAAGTGCCTTAGCAGTATGCTTTCTCAAAGGGGCTTCAATATCACCGACAAACGCTTCCCAAACCTGTATTTTCACCTTTCCACTACCGTAGATACTATCATCTATTATTCAAAAATTACAAAAAAATTATTTAATCAACTCAATTCGTATCTTTGTGACTGTGTAAAGTGTCGTTCTTTTTCAATTGACCAAACTATGTCGCGAGTGTTAATGTCTGCCCGGGCTCTCTTATTATTTGATCAAATGCAACAAAGCAAACGGTTCTAGGTTCTACACGATGCGAGACATTTGGACCTGCATAATTTTTCGATCAATTCATCTTGTGACTGTCATACGGTTTAGGAAGGTTTGTCGGTGATATTGAAGCCTCTTTGAGAAAGCATACTGCTAAGGCACTTGGCAGCAGTTTTTTTGGATGTGTTATCTCTCTATATTAAAAGCCAGACCGCCGCCGCCGCCGCCGTGGGAAATTCTGTCCCCCAAGTTGCTCCCCCAAGTTGCTCCCCAAGTTGCTCCCCCAAGTTGCTCCCCCAAGTTGTTCCCCAAGTTGCTCCCCCAAGTTGTTCCCTCAAGTTGTTCCCCCAAGTTGCTCCCCCAAGTTGTTCCCTCAAGTTGCTCCCCCAAGTTGCCCCCCATTTTTCACCCTTTTTTCCACCCTTTTTTCACCCCATTTTTCACCCTCTTTTTCCACCCATTTTTTCACTTTTTTTTCACCTTTTTTTCCATCTTTTTTTTCACCCATTCTCCACCCGCGTCTTCGAATAAATTATCTATTTCCAATAAATATGTAATGGTCCGATCTCCTGGAAATTTTGCACATAGGTTAGTCGCGGCAAAATCTAGGCCGAGTTCAATAAAATCCGTTGTTTATTTGCCTAGCAACCGTCCCTAACGTGTTATCTCACGAATCTTCATTAGTGCTCATTGGGACTATGAGAGTTGAATCAATGAGAATCGAAGAGAATCGATGAGATATTTCCCATAGCAACCACTGTTGATATTCTTAGCAACCGTTGCTTCGAAAGTTTGAAAATCAATTTTAAGTTACACTCAATGACCAAGAAAATCGAATTGTTATATTTGCTCCATAGCAACCGTTGTTTATCTCCTTAGCAACCATTGCGAAGGTTGGAAATGATCAATCTATGACCCATGTCCATAATTTTCGATTGCAAATGACACAAACTCTTCCCACTTAGCTCCTCAGTAACCGTTGTTAAACGCCCTAGAATCAATGAGAATCGAAGAGAATCGATGATATATTTCCCATAGCAACCACTGTTGATATCCTTAGCAACCGTTGCTTCGAAAGTTTGAAAATCAATTTTAAGTTACACTCGATGGCCAAGGACACTGAATTGTTATATTTGCTCCATAGCAACCGTTGTTTATCTCCCTAGCAACCATTGCGAAGGTTGGAAATGATCAATCTATGATCCATGTCCATAATTTTCGATTGCAAAGGACACAAAATCTTCCCACTTAGCTCCTCAGTAACCGTTGTTAAACGCCCTAGCAACCGTTGCCAAGGGAAAGGAAAAGTAAGTTTCGTTTCCAGTATTTTCAACTGCACAGGATACAAAATCTCCATTTTACCCATAGCAACTAAAGTTAAACCCACTATTAATCTGAAAACCGCTGCCAAGTGCCTTAGCAGTATGCTTTCTCAAAGAGGCTTCAACATCACCCACAAACGCGTCCCAAACTTGTATTTTCACCTTTCCACTAGCGTAGATACTATCATCTATTTTTCAAAAATTACAAAAAAATTATTTAATCAATTCAATTCGTATCTTTGTGACTGTGTAAAGTGTCGTTCTTTTTCAATTGACCAAACTATGTTGCGAGTGTTGATGTCTGACCGGGCTCTCTTATTATTTGATCAAATGCAACAAAGCAATTTATACACACATACATACAGACACTTTTGGATTTCCATGTTTTTCGACCCGTAGATTACGAAAATCAAGGTCCCGAGGTCTGATTCGGTGGGTCGATTTTTGCCCCATCACAAAGCTTTCTCTTTGAGAAAGCAAAAACAAACGTTTAACATGAATATAGCTGACATTAATCTTTTATTTTGATTCGAATCGTTCGTTCAGTATTCTTTTCAATCGAACAAAATCGAAAGTTCAAGTTTAAAGTTTTGTTGTTTTGAATGTAATTTTCTTTTAATTATTACTATACACTTATTATTGAAATTATTGATTTCTAAAGAATACACGGGGGGTTGGCGAGCGAAGCGAGCAGGGGGGTACCCCCCTAGTCGACTTAAAAAGACCGCTTCAGTTTCTCAACTTTTTTTTACTTCTTCTAACTTATAAAATTGAGGTTTCTTCAATAACATTTTGAAGAACATTAATGGTGGTATATGTAGCTTTTTTTGGTAGCCTAGAAGCATTTCGGAATGTTTCGTCATGATTGATCAATCAAGTTGTAGGCAGCATCTCCTAGCGAGTCACGCGTGACTGTTTTCAACTAGAATACATTTGAGTGACTCGTGGCTGATTTTTGTCTCCAAGTATGAATCACAGTAACACAAATTTCTCTGAATACAAAACCAATTCATAATGCTAACTTTCAACCGTTGAGATACAAGAATGTTTCGTGTTCCTTCGAGATACGACATTATTCTGTATTTCTCCAAGATGCAACTTCATTTTGGGTTTCTCCAAAATACGACCTTATCGTTATGCCCACTCGAGATGCGAGCTTACGAACAGGAAAATATATCGATTTATCACATTCTTTACTCAAATATGCAAAAAAAATTCACAAAGAAATGTTTTATTTTTATATTTTTTCCTCTGCAAGATAATCTATCATACATTTTTGTCGATTTTGTAAACAAAAAAATATTTGAATATAAACAGTAAAAATGAATCTCGCCCCATCCTCATTTTCTGGTGAATGAGCGTTGTTTCAGTACATTATTTCACAAGAAAAATTTCATAAATGTAAAAAATGTCTAAATTGACGTTTTCCAAAAAATAACTTGATAAACCTCAATTTTGAAGGTTATAAAACGTGGAAAACGAGTAAAAAGTAGTACCAATCAATTCTGATCTTCTAATAGAGTGACCAAACCAGAATATTGTTGTTTTTTTTTTATTTTCCAATTGTGGTATCCGATGAGCATTTAGGCTAAGAGGGTCAAATATGTTGGGTCTTGGTGGCTAAGGTTCCAAAGATAGGTATATTGATGTCAGGAACATGCTCCAATTTGAAAAAGTTGTCTATGTCAACCGCAAAAATTGAGATTTTACGGACCGAGTGATATTAATATTAAATTTTACAAGTAGTTTCATAAAATATTCTTGAACGTGAAACGGCATTTCACGTGCCGAGTTGTGTGCGTGATATGCGATATCACGCAATAATGCGTGAAATAAAAAAAAAGTAGGCACTAGTGCATGAAATAAAATAAAAGTAGGCACTAGTCCGTGAAATAAAGTAAATGTAGGCACTAGTGCGTGAAATAATAAAAATTGAAATTTGAGTACTTTCAACGAGAGTAAGAACAACTGATTTTTACAACTCGCGTATTTTACACAATTCTCTTCCTCAATAATGAAAGACAAAGGACGATTCAATTGGATAGTTATTCAACGTGCTTTAAAAAAGATCTTAAATTATCCAATAACATTCAGCTGTTGGATAGCAAGGAGCTTGTATGCAGTCGATAGGTTCGGCAAAGCAAAATTTTCCAGGACCGCATTTCTTTGTTTTACAAGGACAGTAGGCGGATTCTGAAAGAATTTCGTGAGGTTGTAATTAGTTTATGGCTCTTTGAGATTCGTTGCTCAATCATATATGCAGAAATTTTAATTTTTCACGACTTATAAAATAAAAGATTTTATAGGAATACAGCTATAGTAATTATTTGTAGTTCATCATTTAAGACTACTAGCTACATTCAGACACACTGAGTGCAATCTATAGTTTTTACTCTTTTTACAGTTTGTACAGATTTTACCTTCCTTATCGATTGATTTTTTTTATTTTTTCTCTCATCAATTTATTTGAGTATGTACATTTTCAAAACCTACATTTATATTTTATTCAGTTTCAAAAAAAGTGATTTGACAAAACTTTATTTTCTTAGCTTCCTCGATTGTCAACAAAACAATATGAATTGCTCTACAACCAAAGAAAGTCTGTCTTTTTAGCCCTAACTTATCCTTTCTACAAATCGTAACCTTGCGCAGTGCCTTCTGCTTCTCTTTCGCCCGCACAGGCTTTATCTACAGTTATATCTTACTCAACGCGTCACAATAATATAAACCAATACTGGCTTCCATCTACAGGCCATCACTTTTCATATATTGCAAATATAGAATATTAGGAAAATGAAAAAATCGTCATCATTTACCCAACTTACCATGACAGAAATTTTTGTAACAGCAACCAGTGACTCGGCATTGGAGGTTACTGGAACACTATAAATTTTGGTTACTAATATATATAAATTAAAACTTAAATTTGAACTTTTCATAGAACTTGCAGCTTCTTGATGAAGAAGCTGTAAGTTCTATGAAAAGTTTTAATTGAATTTTGAGCAATTATATTTTCCCAAAACGTTTTTGAGATTGAAATGTGTTCTACACAACACAATCCCCTGCTCGTACTTGCCTGAATTTATTATAAGTTAATAATTGAGATTAATGATATATATATCGGATCTGATTATTTCATTAAATTCTATTAGAAGCGCACATGTCATCATGCACTTGTAAATATCACTAATTTTACGAGTCTTGTAGAATTTTCAAGAATCATAAAATAAAGACACTCAAATTAGAAATTATTCACCTTTATTTCTGCTGGAGTAGTGAACCCCAATATGGAGAGAAATATTGCTAGAACTAAAATCTGATTTAAATGCATTCCTCCTGAAAAATAAATAATTGAAATTAGTAATGACTCCACATCTATTGAGTGGTGACTTTAAAAATTTAGTTGAAAACAGAAAATGTGAATCCTTGAATAAATCTTCTTCTATCTCCCAGAAAACTCAAAAAGCTACACTTACAGATTACCGGTGATAGCTTGTACGAATTTCAAAATTGTACTGATGTTCCTGACTTTTTTTCACTTTTTATGCATCTCTCACGTTTAAGCAAAATGTTTGTTATCTTATTTCATTAAGTGGGTACTAACGATTCATACAAGGAAATTCTTTATCCGTTTGTAAATAGAGAATACCGTTCACACAAATAACGTAAATAGCATGAATAATCATTCAAACCAATAGCGTTTTGAAAAGATTATTTTTAATTGCGTGAATAACTCTTGCGATTATCAATGTTCAGTTTCCACGAGTAAAGACCTGCTGAGGAAAGTTACAGTTCACGCCATTTTATTGGTAACTGGGGTTTGCTCTAAATATTCAACATTTAACGTGTTAAGACTTGTTTTATTGGCCTTCCTTGGATTCACGATTGATGTTGGCGTTCTGAAGTCTGGATGTCGTAGCAAGTGATTCAACAGTATGCTGTCTCAAAAAGGCTTCACGTGGAAAAAATAATGCCAATAAGAAATGCCTCCCACCATCGACAGATAAACCTCAAACTATTTGACTGCTATCCCGTAGCAATAGGATATCAACAATTGTTGTGATATTGCTGTGAAAGAAAGGCTGCTGTGAAGAAATAAATAATTTGCAATCGAAAGATGGGCCTCAAACTGGTTTTCCACACTCCGTTATACAGCGGTTGCTGAGGATATCAACAACGGTTGCTATAAAAATTCTTGTTTATTCTCACCGATCCTTCAAAGTTCATCCCTGTAAGTTTTCGAGCCCCAAAGAGCATTTACGAGAAATTATAGAAAGCTTCCTAAAAACACTTTAGCAATAGTTACTAGAGAAATAAACAATGGATTTCGCTGGAAATCAAACTCGGTTTACATTGTGTGCCATGACTAACTTGCGGGCGGAATTTCAGAAAGGCCAGACCATTCCTTCGAAATTTATCGCATCCCAAAAAATAACCTCATACGCAAATACGTATACGTACAACATTTTTGAGATTCGACGTTTTTCGACTCATAGATTACGGAAATCAAACTCCAATGGTCCGTTTCGAGAGGTCGATTTTCACCCCATTACAATACTTTTTCTTTGAGAAAACAAATGGGATACATATTTTGTGCGTTCAATGGGCCTTCTCATCAACGCTGTTAATGCAATTAACAGCAGTTTTATATGGAGGTGATGATATAATAAGTATTTATAAAAGATATTTTGGCACTCATCTTAATTCTCATAACTCTATCTTACTAATGATCTCATGTAAAAAAAATAGGATTAGAAATTTATTTATCCAATATTGAGAATGAATGATACATTGTTGCCTTCAAATCTTGAAGCTTTAAAGTCAATTGGCATAACTCACATTGAGTTAGATGCAAATACAAAGCTTTCTCTTTGAAAAAGCAAAATAGACCATTCATATTTCATTCCTAGGCATATTTAGGAATACACTCTGTAATTGGGTAACAAGGAGCTCGAACACACTGGACATCCTTGGGGAAGCAGTACTCATACGCTCTACAATGTTTCAAAGGCGTATTGCAAGGACAGAATTCAGCTTCTGTAAAAAAAAGAAATAATAAATAAATTTAATAATTGTTTTGGAGCTTTTTCACAAATTTTCATGACACAGTATTTGGATCTATGATATTACATGCTTACTCACTCAAACCCTTCAATTGATGTTTATATTGGAGAGTTGTCATTCGAGACGTCTTTTACATATTTTATAGAAGGCGTATCAAAGCTTAGCGGATTCCAATGTTTTCGAGTATTTGAAACGGAAAATTACAAAATAATAGTGATCTCCTTCAACAATTAGTCTCAGAAGAAAGAATCAAACTCACGCTTCAATTATAATGCATAAAATAAAGTATAGATCCAGTTTGTAAAACAAAATTTTCAACTATTTTTATCAAATGATTTCGGAGTAAAATGTGAAAGTGTGAAAATAATATGTGAAAGTTTCTTACCTCGGCAGGACTTTTTATAACAGCAGCCAGTTGTGCATTGAGAACTGTATGAACACTATGGAACAAAATAGGTTTATATAATCTTCAAGGCAATACTACATACTTATATTAATATATATTATAATATTCATCTGTCTTCACGATTATGCTGCACGTATTAAAGTTATGTTTCATATTATTCGCTGGTGTTTCCAATATAATCATTTGAGTTAGCCATACTTTGAATTTTATTTGGGACTGACCTTATTTCGAACTTTAGACCATACTTTCAGTGTATAGTGTATAGTGTGTATATATATATGCCGAAAGGTCATAAATCGCACACAGAAAATTTCTAACTCAGAACCACGCACAGAATGGTTCAACCTCAGAATACACCATCAAGGTTTTGTCTCAGAATCGAAGAATTCTTGAATAATATTTGAATTCAAGAATGTTCCATATTAAAGAGTATTCAATACTTTGCAATAGTAGGATTATTTAAAATTTAAAAATAATGTAAAATGTATAGAATTTTTTAATTTGATCTTTTTGAATGCGAATCTACGTTAGGACCTTTCTGTCCTCGATTTTGAGTTATGACCTTTCAGCCGATGATGTATGTTCGAATAAAGATTAACAGCTAAGGTACGTTGCAAAATCCTTGGAATTTACAGAAGTATTCTTTTTTCAAAATGATTGAACAAAATTTTATTGTAGTATTTTCAAAATGCTGGATTCTCTATTTTAAAATAATTAAAAGCTACTATTCCTAAGTAAAAATTGCTCAACTAACGAATACACAATAGTGAACATCCACTCAAAAAATAATAGTTCTTTTGGTCCGGCAAATCTGAAATAGTATAATGTGGTGTTATGTACCATGATGAATTAGTACATTGTGTAACGAGCGCAGAAAGTTTCCAATTGCATACGCGGGCGCGTTGGCGCGACATGTCGCCTAAGAATGCTATTGGCAACTGTACCGTGCGAGTTGCTCATAATATTTTTCATCACAGGCATAAAATATGACGTATCGCGTAATAGTTTTGTGGATGCAAAATGGGTGATTGTGCACTCTGTTGCTATAGTGTCATTTCGTAACGCTAGATGAAAAGTATGTTATGCACCCGAGCGAGGTTAGGCGATTTCGACACGAAATAGTACATTGTGTAACGAGCGCGGAAAGTTGCCAATTGCACACGCGGGCGCGTTGGCGCACGAGCGCAGCGAGTGCGACATGTCGCCCAAGTATGCTATTGGCAACTATACCGTGCGAGTTGCTCATACTATTTTTCATCACGGGCATAAAAAATGATGTATCGCGTGGTAGTTTCGTGGATGCAAAATGGGTGATTGTGCACTCCGTTGTGATAGTGTCATTTTGTAACGCTAGAGCGTCATGAAATGACGCGAGAGCGTGACAAAATGACACTATGGCAACGGAGTACACAATCGCTCATTTTGCATCCCCGAAACTGCTACGCAATACATCATTTTTCGTGCACCCGTGATGAAAAACTCGTTGCGCTCGGATCGCAAGTTTGCGCGTGCCGAAATAGCCTAGATGCGAGCAAGGTGCATATACTAATTTTTCGTACCCCGCGAGAAACAAGTGTCATTCTTTGTAAACGTGAGGACGCAAAGTCTGTACTTTGCCACCGATGAAACGAAAATAGTATTATGCATCTAGGGAAGTGGGAAGTGGGCTTCGACTAAAGCCTGTGTGTGATTGACGTCCGAGCGAAGCGAGATCGGTTGTCTAGGTGCGTATCATAATATTGTCACCTAAATTTAGTGATTACTTTGACCAGTCATTGAATACGATGACTAATTACCTGTTCGTCTATGTGAGCTTCTGTCAACAAAACTACGGTGAAGAATATCGCCAAAACAGGCAATAATATTGGCCGCATTTTCTCTGAGAATGAAACTAAACAGTTTGACTTTTTATTTCTCACTCAGAATGAAAAATGTTTCAAAATACATCTTCATAATGAATATGTGAATTAATTGAAAACTTACTTATGTAACTATTGATATGTATCTTCTCTACAAGGTTCAGAAACTGATAAGTTGAGAAATTGTGTGCCTTTTATACTTCTTTTTATCTTGTTTCGTTCAAATCTTCTTATAAATATATTACACAGGAATAAATTAAATTACATGCAGAGAGATATTTTTCCTTATCTCAAAAATAAATCACAGATAAGAGTCATTTTACTAATTTAATTTACAGATTGCTGAAAATGGGTTGAAAAAAAATGTTACGAAGAATATTAGGTTGTTTAGCCATCAAATCTGTATATTCCTAGGTCAGTGTTTCTTGTTGGCTTTGAAGTAACTGTAATTTTGGTTCTAATGCATCTAATTAGATAGAGCTGATTAGCATAGGGGTAATCATTTTGTATAAAATCCCTCCAAATATCTGATATTGTAAGCAAAGCTCAGTTCTTGAATTTATTGAATCTTTCTATTCACAATGAGGACCCGGAACTGACTGACATGGACCCGAACATTCCGTATTCAAAGTTGCATTCGAAAACTAATCAACCATGTTTTATATTTTCTTATTATTATTTGATGTTTAATATTACGTTTCAGCAAACATTCTAAGCTATTTCTAGAAATCGATGTACTCTGATGTTATGAGTTTGAAATTTATTGAAAAATTAAGTGAAGAATTTTTAATACATCTGCTGTCTCAAAAATAGCCTTCCGATGTAAGGTGAAAATTAATTCTGGATTCTAATCAAACCAAAGTCGATGTTTCAAAAACTATAAAAAGTACAGGAAGTTTGCAATTCACTCTACGAATAACATGATGATATTTACTTTACTGATAATGAAGTTGCAATGGCCATTTGTGAGGTTACAATTGTTACATTAAGAAGAAAATTCCCAAATTAAGAAAAATTGCTTCTTTCATGATTATTCTATATCAGAATCACAATGGACATATCAACACTTTTATTATGTAAATAAGGCTATGACATACTAAATTACGGTCATCAATTCGAACTTGTGTCTCATAAATAAAGCATGAGTAGTATTATCCTCAGGAAAGTGCTTGCGGTGTTCATAAGTGTGGATCTAGAAAAACAAGAAAGTAATCATCTAGAGACCTATAAGAGACAAGTCTTATATATAAGATTCTCCATGGATATTTTTGACAGCGAATATTTTCGAATAAATACAAATTTGATGAGCTTCATGGGACTATGGCCTCATCAGAGTAGAAGAATCAAGTTGATTTTACGCGGAATCTTTACGTTTCTTATGTTCATGTCAATAGTGCCGCAGGTAACATATTTCGTATGACTATAATTATCTTTAAACGTATGAAAAGCAATTCGGATATTCACGTCATTGATTAAGGGGTAATATAATTTTGTGGTCACCGAATTCGAGGTCATTTTCAAAGATTTACCAAGCACACCTTGAGCGCACAAACATTTTTTAAAATATGGGGTTTGGTACATATCGAAGAACTAGTCTTCAATTATAAAAAACACACTTTGATCATTTCGAGAGATACAAAGTAGCAGCATACTAGAGCATAAAAAAAATAAATTGTTGTAGGAGTTTTTATCATAATGACTTAATCAAGGAGGGAATCTTTGCGGTTCAAACAATTCCGTAAATAGAACGTACACCCTTATAAATATATTTTATTGTAATTCCATTCTGTTATATTTGATTGTCTCATTTTGGGAGTATTAAGTGGGTTATGAAAACTGATCAAGAAAGTGTTAAACAATATTCAGGGGCGCGCTAACGCGCTTGTCTTGCCAGTAAAGCCAGCTAGGTGCCTCCTTATACATTAAATTTCGGTTACGGAATTTTCAATCTCATGAAAAAACCCAGATGTCAATTTTGGAATACTATGCACCGACAGCTTATCTGCTGTCACAAATATTCCGGAGTGGAACCAGACAGGGTAATACAAGCTGTAGCTACTACGTCTTACTTATTAGGAATTTCTGCAAAGTATTTTTTTACGATGCTGGAGGAAGAAAAAGTAAGGAGCTCCGCAAGAAATTGGTGAATCTGAGAAAAAAACAAATATTTTCTACATTATCTTGAGTTGCAGATAACATCAATAATAAAAAATATAGTAGAAAATTGGAAAATCGTAGAAGGTAAAAATGAAAAGGAAGTACTTTTGAAATATTCGAGAAATGGGAGATTATTGACTCTTGGCTATATAGGTATGTACGTGCTACCAAAAGCACTGGAAATCATTACTAAAGAAGAAGTTCTATTGAATTGGAGCTATATAGGTTTTTTCGAATTTTTCTGATCCAAAAGTTCATTGGGCTTATCACTCATTCTGCTACAGGCCTCTCTATAATAATATATTTTAATTCTAGCATACATGTCTGTGGCTTTATTATGTTTCATCAGTGTGCCAGCACTTCCAAAACTGATTGATATAATTTTCCCAATAAATGGATCTCGGCCATTAGAGTACACACTTGATGGCGAATATTTCATGGAAAGAGAACAGAATTATTTCAAAATTTATATTTATGAAAGTTGTACGTGTGTATTATCGGTATTCATCTTAATTACTGTCGATTGCACATGCGCAGTTTATGTACAACATTTTAGTGGTTTGTGTGGTGCGATCGAGTAAGTATTTAATTCGGTGACTACTCTGAAAAAAAAATATAGTAAACGCTACTATATTATAGGGCAAATACGACCACCATACGTGTTTGGCGAATCCTACAATACAAAATCTAGTAAATCTTACGAGATTAATATAGTCAATTTTACATGGAAATATATTGAAATTTACTCAAAATGTAGGAAATATTTGAAAAAAAAAACAACAATTTTTCATGATGTTTTGAACCCTTAACCCATTAAAACCCATGGAAAATCTGAACGGGCTGAACTCAAAGTAATTATTAGAAATAGAATAAAAGTATAGGAGATGAAAAAGCTTCGATGAAAAACATAGTTTTCAAATTTTTCAAACAATAATTGTTTAAAAAAATTATTCGAAATTGATTTTTCTGAAAATCTGAGGCCGGTAATCGATTTTACGAGAGATATTACGTTGAGAACATACATTTGTTCTTTGACAAGTTTACTTTTTATTTTGCAAAATGCTCATTAACAAATAGATTTTTACTTGGGATTCAGTATTCACGTAAACGTTTCGCGAAGCAAAAATATAAACTTTCCAAGAAAAAAAATAATTTTCTAAACGTAATTTTCCCCGTAGAATCGATTGCCGACCTCAGATTTTTTCAGAATATTCTTGTTTTGCATAAATCACACGTTTTACGTTAAACTTTTTAAAAAATTATTTTACTTCTTAGCCTCAACGTTATTCCCATGACACCTTATTTTTCGAAGAAAAATTAAGCAAGAATTTCAAACATTTACATTTTTCAGGCAACGTTTAATATTGGCATCAAACTACACAAAAAAAGGACAATTACTTTCTGCTAATCCGGAGCATATTAGATATAAATTAGTAATTAGGTCTATTAAACTTCACAAAAGAGTTCTAAAGTTGTATTTACTATTACTATTGTAAATTTATCTTAACAATTCTATAATTGTATAATTCTTCTAACCTAACTCTTTGTTCTCTGTTAACACATTTAGATTCGCCGATATTCTTGAATGTGTATTTTCGACACATTTTTTTGTGTTGTTGTCATTGACTGGACTACTTATTTCTGTTGGAGCAGTTGTGGTGAGGGATTTTCCTAATTTTATCCATATTCCATCATACACAGATTTATGATTTCCCATCTAGGTTTTAGCCCACATGGATGAAATTGTAAAATTGATTCGTTTTGGCATGATTTTTATTGGAATAGTGATTCACATATTTTATCTCAGCTGGTTAGGGCAACAAGTTTTCAATAGTAGCTGTGAACTTAATCAATACATGTGAGTATTCGTGGATCTTAAATATATTTGTTTGATTACTGGATTTTTTGGAAATTAATAATTTATTATGTGTTAGCTATAATTGTAATTGGTATGAATGGCCGGTGAAAACTCAAAAGATTCTAAAGTTTTTCTTGATGCAATGTCAAAAACCATGTCATTTGACTGCTGGAGGAGTGTACGTTATGAACCTTCAAAATTGTACTCAAGTAATCCTTATTTATAATCATACAACTTTTGAGAATATCCAAAATAAGAAATAAGTCATTTTTCTACTTGTCAACCTCAAGTCACCAATCAAGAGTTTTTTTCCTCATCACTACCTAGGCACAGCGTATGCGCTGAAGCCAATCAAGATAGTGAGTTGGTTCTTGGGTTATACCCAAACAGATCATAAAACATCAATTTAGCCTAGATCTTTGATTTTCTTTTGCGCGTGCAGCATTATGTCAGAGGTTATTTTCCTAATCTTACCAATAATGGTTTAAGAGTGATATTATATCTGAGAATTATTGAAATGTCATAGTAGTTACATTATAGTTTAGTCTCCTTTTATTTAACCCATACTATACGTCGTGATACTATTAAATACACTCAGAAAATTGTAATTCTGATTGAATATTTTGGAGCATTCTCATTTTATGTAAATTATACATCATTAACCTAACAATATTGAATATAATTTTATTGAATTTCTAAGCTGGTTAAAACATCGGCGTCATATATTACAGTAATTACAAAGCATAGATGAAGTTTCAATCAAGTCTGATAAAGTTTGTAGAGGTTGATAAAGTTGAATAGAATTTGTGTACTATAATGTTGTGAGATAAAATATTCTGATTTTGAAAAACTTTTGTTTATTTTTACTGGAATTCATCTAAACTAAGTACGAGAGTGGATACAACCTTTGAGCCACAGATCATTATGAATCTTTATGAGAGGTTTCTCGGGTACCCTGCTAGTTTACGTCAACAGTTATCCTTATAATATAATCCTTGTCCTTTCCTTATACAAAGAGTGATGGTGGTGAACGTAGATTTTGAAATAAGAATGAATTGATAAGTAAATGGAAACGATTATCGTGTGAATAATTGGAACATCATTTTGAAACGCACAAATGCGTAGATCAGTATATCTATATCTATGGCTTCCTGTTTATATAGATTTTGTAGACATGAATAATGAATAACAAATAATAAGATCTCAATATTCTACTCAGTTTTAGTAGAAAACCAGTGTATACAAGTTAAAAATCACTGTAAAAAAGTGTATGAATAATTATTATGAAACTGCAGCTAATTTTTCTTATGATAAAAATAAAAAATCACTTTTATTACATGAGAAATTAACTGTAGTTCCACTCAAAAATTGTTTTCAGGAAAAAAATTAGAGTGTACCCAATATGCGGCACCTAGAAAATGCGTATTTTATGTGCATGCATCACAACTTGTCTTTCAGTTTTAAAAAGTTCAATGCACTTAGGAAAAATCAGAGGTGCCTTCGAACGCCGGGGTTCGAACCCCTAACCCTCTGGACGAGAGTCAATAGGTTTATCCACGCACGGTGCCATCGCGGCTCTACGCACGATGTTTTGATACTACCGGTTTCGTGGGATAGTAAATATTTACTCTCGCAGCAATAGCAACAAAAATTTTGCATTGAGCCACGACAGTCTTGTAGCCAATCAGAGACGCTCGTCAGCCCAGCGCAAGTCAGCCCAGCAAAAGTCGCTCTCCCCTGAGTGAAATCAATTCGCGAAATGCGTACTTTCGGCCAGGTCATGAAGAAAAGATTTTTATTAGCATATAGGTGCAATGAATAGAAAATAATGAATTGATTTGACTTGTTTGAAAAATCATCACTCTATCGATCAACATTGGAAATTTTAAAACACAGAAACGTGCTTATAAGATAATTGCTCTAATAAATATGATTCACACTTAAAAATGGATGGCCTAAGTGGGAAAGAATAACGATTAGACAGCGAAAAGTATAATGATGAAAAGAACAGTTTCCAAGTGGGCTTTGCATTATTTGAGGACCTTGGGCCATACCATCAAAAGTTGAGGAGTTGGACAAGACATTATTAATTGACGATTCGGGTGTCGAGTAGCAATGGAATAAAAAAGAAATCAAAAGTATACAATTAAATACACGAAACTCTCTTTGCCATTATTTTTTTTCATACAAAGCCTCTGAGAATTCATACTATTAATGCAGTTAGCAACAGTTTTTTCTTCCTAAGGCTATAAAAAATCTAAAATTTAGATTTTGTGAAGATACAGGTGTATTAGCTCAATTGACTTTAATATATGATTCATATAGTGGTAGAGCTTTTTTGGTGGTACATTGTATATACTCTTAAAGTATTATGATGTGAGGTAGGTGTATCCAATAAAGCCCATTCTTTGGATCTCATTTGCAGTCAGCCCCGCTTCACAGAATATTGTTGTTAGCATAAAATATTGTCTAAAGATAACGTTTGAGAATGTGTATACCAGTTATTAGGAGTCATTCTAGACATTTTTTAGTAACCCAAACTGTCCGACTGATTTCCCTCATGGAAGTATGAACTTTTTTTTATAGATTGGTCAAAGGATCGAGTAAAATATCATTCGAACTATTGGAATTTTACCTTCATAATACACCTTTTTATCCATCCTATACATCCTTTTTAATAATTATTTCAATAGATCCTTCAATAGATCCAATCATTCTTCTGTCAAGGGAGCCCGATAACATTCACCTCCTTAATCAGATTTATATCTAGATTTCACAAGTCTAATGACTGTAAAATATGATTTCTCAGCGTAGAAAAGTCCTAGTCCGATGCTTGTTGGGTACAAGTAACTTATACGTAATCTCATGCACGTATATGTACATTATCGAAAGTGAAATATTGTTTCGATCAGAATATACTTGTCTTACTTAGGAGTCGTACTCTTCCCTGATTCAGGTGATGGAAAATGAATTTATTCGATCTACGAATATTATTTTAGCATATAATTATTTCCTCTTAATTAATATAGTTGATTTAACGACCGAATTTTAACATCGTGTAAATACGGTAATGAACTTTTTAAACAAACTCCATTACTGTGTTAACATAATATTTTTAAATGAAGATTATGATTGGAAATTATTTTTATATTTGATCGCTTGGAAGTAGGTCACGAAATAAGTAAATTTCCTAAAACCCGAAAAGAATAAAAATATGACAGGACTGATAATGGCCATGAATCAACGATGAAATGTAATTTCGAAAATTCGAAATTAACTCTCTTTATAAAAGTATAAGTTAGTCCTAATCAAGTCCATTATTCGATGAATCATTCAGCTACTGGATTGATTATATACTGTAATGAATTGCGATGGAAGAAATGAGTAACTAATGAAAGTTTTCCATTTCTCAGTCAGTTAATTGGACCTTCGAGAAGAAATAAATTCAGTGAAAGAACAAAATGTATCATACAGTCCAGATCACTCGCTTTGACAATCAAGAATCAAGAAATAACCCCTCGCTGCGTGCGACCAATAATTTGCGTGCATTTTATTAGCCCGCGATAAACACGTAGCACGGAAGTTGCGTCATCGTATCGGAAAACACTTTTGCAGATAACGCGAACCACGCGCGGCAGTAAAAACCGGTGGCGTCGTGCGAAACTTTTACATTGGTGAGAAATAATAGGTACGCCCCTCCTCCACCAGGAAGAACACGAATAATATATTTCGCGCGCGAGCGGAGAACAACGCCGAGTCTCCGGCATAGTTTTTTGCTCGTTCTGCAGTCATCCAAGCTCTGGACAGAAAAGCTTTGGAGCGGAGGAAAACGATTCGAGCTGGGGGTGAAATTTCCCCGGCGTATTACACGATGGGAGGTAACGAGAGCCACTCGGTGGGGTCTTATGTTACGTAATCCGGTATACATCGGCCGTCGGATAAGCTGGGATTGCACTTCTTCTACGCAGTTTTCTTCTGTTTATATATGTGTGTGTGTCAAATCGTGATCTGTTGTCTCGTAATCGATCTGAAGATGAGCTTTTCCAGCTTGACAATTTTATCGGGCTCGGTTTGACTTGCCGTAGCGATGTTCATGGGGAAAATTTTCCGATCAAGGGAATAAAGCCACGAGCTATCCAGATGCGAGAGTGATTGTTTAATGAGAGACGGTTCAATGATAGATTCTCCATTATAGATTGCTTTTTTTTGGCGTGCGTCGAGGGTGTTGGACGCGATAAAGGAGAAGATAAAAAGTTCTGACGAATGATCGAAAAAAAAATCGAGCACTGCACTGATTCACTGATTAATCGATCCATGCAAGAGAGCTCCTTTCATTATACGTAAACAATAAATTCACCTGAACGGGATAAACACGCCCTAGTCCCGAAAGGATTGTGCGCAATCTGTGTGACTCCTGTGCTCAGTGTGATTCGTCATTGAGTAATCGTTTTCATTCCGGTACTCTCGCGATTTCTTTTCGTTCACCCGTAATCCCTCTCTCCTCTTCTGTATTTCTCTTCCACCCTCTCGGCCTTTTTCAAACGTACGCGGCATAAATATCAAAGGCCCTCGGAGCGAATAAATTGAACCCCGCGACTCGCTCGTATATATTCGTCATAGGTGCGAGACCGTTCAAGCTTTGCAACGACGATTTGCACAGGCTTACGAATTTTTTTCATATCCTCTACGTGTACGTTCGTAACTCACTCCTTTGACCCTATGCTCCACTCTGCTTTTTTATTCTGCCGTTTCACTCCCTCCCGCTAGAAGCAGAAAGAAGAAGCTGAGTTTCAGTGAAAACTCAATTTACGATGCCGCTACGCGATATCGATGGCTTCTCGTATTCACTCACCTTCAAGCGTACAGCTTTGCGTGCCACCACCTGCGAATATAGAGAAAACAAGTTTAGTTTCAATACTAATCTGTAAATTAATTGAAAGAGCATCTGGATTTCAACTTCTTTCAATAACTTCAAGTTATTAAGACTCATTCAAAGAATGGATTAGGAGAAAGGACCTTTGGATCTTGAAACATAATACAACTTTTTTTGAGACTGTTTTTTCAATTTAACAAATATACCCAGACTCCAGACAGAAACCTCCTAGAACCATCTTGAAACCGCCATCTTGGATACAGAATTTCGAAAATCTAATGTCAGATTTATCATCAGCGCCCCCAAGAACCTATTAGTCCAAATTTTTACGATTCTCCGACTAAAAATGTACAAAATCATGAGCCGCCATCTTGAAACCGCCATCTTGGATACGGAATTTCGAGAATCAGATTTTGAGAATTTGATGTCAGAATCGTTATCAGCGACATTGAAAACCCCTGTATACGGAATTTCAAAGAAATATATCGAATATGGAAATGAATGCTTTAAAATATAGATAAAATGAAAATCCAAAATATTGATTCCCGTTTTTTGGCCGCCATTTTGCTGGAAAAAATCATAGTCGAAAAAACTCAACGAATTTGGAAAGTTCAAATATTTTGTGCACTCTTGTGCATATTTTCGACGGTAAAAATAAAATTCCTTCTTCCTCTGATTTTGGATTGAAAAAAAAAGTGCTCCAAAAAATTGCATTTTTTATTTTAATTTGTTAATTATTTATTGAAAATCAATTTTTTCCATCCAATCAGTCTTTTTAACCATTGTATCGTGTAGAGCATACCCGAAGATAGTAGGAATGACTATTTTGCAATGAACCTTCCGTCTTATTCATCAAAATATTTGAGCTCAAAAGTACCAATAAAATTTCTGCAATCTGGGACTTAATGGGTTAAAGCTATGCATATGTGGTTTAAAATAATCAATCTTCTTCAATATTTTTTTTTTCGCTATATAACTTTTTCATCATAGTGACCAATATAAATTAATTTTGAGTTGGAAGTTAATTAGATCTAAAATAGAGAAGAAATATAGAACGATCTAGATCACAACAAAATTGACTAAAACTTCCCCTCAAAAGTTTTCTTTAACATGGGCCACACCCGAGAATAATATAGTTCAGCAGCTGACCTTTGCCTTTGTCGGTAGAGGAAACTACGCATTCAGTCGGGAGGACAGTTGGCAAAGTATGTTTTTGATCTGAAACTCCCTGGGACTGACAGGGGGAGTTGCAAGCTACCACTTGTACAACTAGATGCAACAATGACGTGAATGCGCTGATGTGTACCAGTATACGATTATTGTCAGTTGGTGATGAAAATGCTGATGGAAACGACAACATCCCCAAAAACACTTTGGCAACGGTTGCAGGGGAAGTAAAAAACGGATGTCGCTGAACACCGAACTCGATTCACATTTTGCCTGAATCTGATTCGAGAAGTCGACTTTTACTGCATCACGAACCTTCCTCTTTGAGAAAGCAAAATCACTGTATGAAGGTGGATGAGTGATTGAGTGGCGCTGCAGTTAATTTGTCATGTAATCAAAGTAAATTTTATCTCTAGTTTCATGGGTTTTGATAGCAACAATTTTTACAAGTTCAAAAATCAACGCTATTAAAGCTCATATGGAACAGAAGCAAAAAGTCACTTCGATAACATTATTTTTTTTTCACCTTAAAGTTTTTCGAGAGTACGGACTAGCTTTAATTCCAAATTTTACATTATGAAATCTTCTATCAACGTCGAACCGCTCTGCTACTGTATATCAAATAGTAACTTAACAAATGTTGCTACTGTATATCGAACAGTATTTTCCATCGCGTGTGTGGAAAAATAACGTCCAAAGATCAACCTTTCCTCACACAGTATTGAAGAAGTATCTGATTATTATGTGGTATAAATAAAATTTGTTAAAAGTTGATTTTTATTCGAAAAGTATCTTTTCCTTTTTTCCGTAGTGAAACTGTAATAGTATAAAAGAAAATTCATAAAGTGAAAATCCGATATAGGTACATCAAATCAATAGTATTCCGTCGAATCACATTCGCCGATGAGCGAATGTCGCGTCGTGCCTCTCTATATAAGTTTGTGCTACAGGGTGTCACTAATATTTACGCGCCCGCTAATTGGGATCGCGGCTCCCGCCCTCAAGGTCGGAGACAAAAAAAATGCGTGCAAGAGCAGCACGCGCAGTTTGTCGAGTTCACTCGAACGATCGATACTTTTAACCGTCACAACTTACTAGGAGACCGCTTGGGATGCGGGTCACCAATCTTGACCAAAATTTTTTTCCTGGTTCCTGGTGGCCATAGTAGAGAGAATCCAGAATTTCAGGGTCCAACGCTCCCAAACTTCCCAGATACTAATTTATGTACCCTGGGTGGAGACGTTGTTCTCGTCCCAAATGACAATATGTCATCTGAGACGTATTTCCCTCACTGCACTGTACTTTCACTGTTCCAACTTGACCACCACATCACATTCTATCCTAGAAAACATATAAAAGGAGTAAATAGCGTGTATATGCAACAAATCTTACTTTCATGTCTTACTCACATAGAGTAAAACATGAAATATATGAAAAAATCAACGATTATTGACTTTTCACTCTGTGCTTGGATACTGAAGCAATAATAACATGTATCCAAGCACAAAGACAACAAATGCAGTATAATTGGACGACAATTCACGATCAGAATTGATTTTCACTCATGAAAACTTCAATTCTGCGCATGTGTCGACCAGTATCATACTATAACCAATAATATTAAAACTTATCTACTCACAGTTTTCTTCTCACTCCAATGCGATTTCTGGCTCTGTACAGCGTACCTGGAACACAAAAATTATCACAAAGAAACATCTTTCAAAAATATATGAAGAAAGGTAAAGGTTAAGTATACTTATCTGAATTCCCTTGCGCCTTGAATAAAAATTATCCTCATCAGCTGCACACGATCAAGCTCCAAACTTGCTGGAGAAGACTGTGGTGGAGATTAATCTGGAAATTTTTCTTACAATTACTCAAACTGTAGAGAGTAAGCAATGTCTACTTGAGTTGATTGAGTCGAAAATAATATATCTCTTGTTCATTGCACTCTACAAAAATATTATAAATCAAATAATCAAGAACAACTCCTTTCCTTAGACATATCCAGCCAAAGGACAATCAACGACGAAGTAGAAGTACGAAACGGAATGAGAAAATGTAGCGGCCAGCCAAGATCTAAAAAGGGTATAAAGAAAGGGACTTGCACTTAGCGAAAGTTCGAACTAGTATATATTATATATTTTATAAACGTATATATGTGTATTCGGAAGAGACTCACAATTGAGAATGAAAACGAAAAGTAAGGGGTGGACGTAAGTGCGGGATTCATAGCGACAGCGCCAGATGTTGCACCGACGACGCGGTGGTGCGTACAAACTCCGGGAAGAGCTGCAAGCGCCAGCAGTCTTACTAAAGAGTTTTCTGCTTGTTACTGTCACCTTTATTGTTCGTTACTTTTCTGTAGGTGATATGTTATTTACTTTTTGTGATGGGTATGGATTTTTTTAATCCCCGTTAACTCATATTTGGATTCATTGAAGAATCTCCCGCTTGTACGCTCTTTTTCATTGCCTCTCGTAAGCCTCAAGTTTACCGACGTGAGCATCGAAGAAGTTTGCTCTATTTGTCAAACAATTATTATTTTAATATTTTGGAACACCATTTTCCAAATAAGTATAGTTGAGACGATCTTTAGGGCCAATACTTGGAGATTAAAATAATTACAAGTCCATTTTTGGTGGGCTCATCAGCCCATTTTTATGAAAAAAAATTAAATTAAATAGTACACCTAATTATGAATTAAGTGAATAACCACATATTTATAATTTTGAGCAGTGGAAACAAAGGTTTTCATCTTCACAGTCGTAAGTGTGATTAAGGAGTGGTGAGAGCTCGCAGATAGGGTCTCATATATACTATTTGATGTATTGGTGTGTTTGTTTTGGAAAATTCTATTCATTTTCTTGTGTGTGAGTATGAGTGGGTGGGGGGGGGGGCTGAGTGACTGTGTGTCTTCCTTTCTATTGAGAAGACTTCCCTATATGTGAGATCATTGATATGTAGCATTTCCGAAATTAATCGCTTTTTATGATTATTTCTTTTGTCTAGAATTTTAACATCGTTCCAATTGAACTTATATAAGATATTTTCTACAATGCGAAAAAACTGTTCAGCTTGTTACATTAGCGAAACTAAACAAAATTTACAGAACATAAAAAATGAAGAAATAAATTACTGCCTGTTCCTCTTCACATTGCAGAGAATGGCGCACATAATTTCAATTGGAAAAATGTTAAAATTGTAGACAAAGAAAATAATTATAATTAATTTGGCAAATCCCACATATTAACCCATAAAGGAAAATCTTCACAATAAGAAGGAAGACACACATTCACTCAGCCATACATATATAAGAAATTGAATTGAATTTTTCAAAACAATTACACCAATACATCAAATAGTATATGAGACCCTATCTGCGAGCTCTCGTCACTCCATAATCACACTTATGACTGTGTATATGAAAACCTTTGTTTCCACTGCCTAAAATTATAAACATGGGATTATTCACTTAATTCATGATTGGGTGAGAAAATTGTTATTGCACTTGTCGTTGTGATGTTGTTAATTTTTTTATAAGTGTCATATTTAATTTGATTTGTTTTCAATAAAAAACAGCCTGCTGAGGCCAGTGGACTAAGCTGGCGAAACTTTACAAAAATAAAATTGTAATCCTTTTAATCTCCAAGTATTGGACCTCAAAGATCGTCTCAACTATACTTGATTATTTCTTCATGTCCTCGTGTTTTTTCAAAAAGTTCAAAGTTACGTACTTCCACCATAGACTAAATTTCTTCATCATGTGACATCTACGTTCCTTTTTCAATCCCTAAGTAAGGGTGCATGCTTCATTTAATGAATCTATGATTCAATACCAAAGGAAAAAAAATATGATAGTATTTGATACTAGGATCTCTCAGAAAAAAATGATCAACCCAAACTATCCGAATGCAAGACACAGCATTATTCTTTTTAGTAATGTCTATTGATATAAGTCTATTAAACTGCACCCTCTGAGTCTTGCTATAGAACCTGAACTTAATAATTCAACTTGAAGTCTTATGACAAATAATCTGCCTATCCTGAGCTAAACAAAAAGATCGAATCATCATGAAATCTCCAACTCGTCACCTTTGAACTTTTGTATAATCCTGATATACGCTAGAGAGCTGGAACTATAATACCACCTGCACCTGGTTCCGCCACGACTGGATTGACTCCGGCTATTTCGAGCGGCGAGTCCGGGGAAATAGCCCGAGTCGGCGGACAGGAGCCTGTAATTGAACGGGAGCACAGTGAGGCGGTTGCGTGCGGTGGATTTCGATGGCTAATCCTTTGAGCAGCGATTTCTCAGCACGCTGCTTGTTTGCTCGGGCTCGCTGGCTTTAGCTTTTGCTTCCTCGAAAAGAAAACTTTGAGGATTGGATTTTGTTCGATTTTGACAGGGTCAAAATCCAACTTTCGAATTTCAAGTCCTGACGAAATTTCGTAGGCACACCCGTCTATGACTAGTTACGAATCCTACCAATTTTGGTATCGATAGTGTATCAATATTGCTTTGAGCACCATTCATTATTAAAAAATCATGTAAGATACGATCTTTGAGGTCCAATCTAATGGGGCATAGAAAACAAAATGAAAACTCCATATATCGTAATTTTTGCGATGTTTCGCCAACACAGTTTACTGAATTTATCAAGAAGCAGTTATTTAAATTCACGATGATTCACATCACGATCCGGAAGTAGATGCAACGAGGTAAATGCATAAAATCAATAATGAATCACGAATATTTCAGGGAAATGAGATATTATGCTAAATGTCCGCAGATTTAATCTATTCAGCTACCCAAAAACTATCAAAGTTTAATTGGGATTGGACCTTCGGAGGTTTTATACTCTCCTTGTTAGTCTTCGAGTTCGCAGACATCTGTTAGCTTCCAACAATTATGTAGTAAAAAAAAATAGACAAACATTTCCCCGTCTTTGAAAGAATCGCCATAATAGAGACACTGTACACAATTGTATTATAGCCTCCGCGACTCACATCCGATCAAGTGATTTTGTTTTTATTGTCACACGGGCGTGAGGCGGTGCGCGTCGGCATCGAAGTGATCTTAAAAATAAATCAATTTTCTTGCTTGAGCCATGTAAAATTCACTTCGAGATTCTCTAAAATTTGGACTAAAATTTTCCCTTAATAGTTTGCACTATACTCTTTGTTATTTTTATAGGAAAAATTTTCATCGATATAGGAGAAAAATTGCATACTGAAAGTTTCAAAGAGAACACGGTCTTTAACATTGATAGTAAGGAAAGAATAGAAATGTTTGAGAAGAATTATTGTGAAAATATCGCAATGCAAAACGAAGTTCAAGAAGGCAAAGTAATCAACACCGATTTCCCATAAGCGCAGAGACGTCCAGGACAGTGAGATTGGTTTTAGAAAGTTTCTGTGCAAGAGTGAAGTAAGCTGAACAAACTTTACCCTTTGGTCAAGTATTGCAGTCACCTTGATGTTGTTTCCAAGAGAATTTAAAGTTTATCCTTTATTTTCAGCTGATCTCATTCCATGTTCGGCTCGCTAAACTTTTTCTTTAGTCTTCAGATATATTTTGTTATGAAAGATATGAACAACTTGAAAACCTATAACCAATTTATTTTATCTGTTATGAACGCTTTTATCTGAGAAATCAAATTTACCTTCAATTACGATTACGAATTTTGTTGATGATTACAAAATATATTATTGGAATTGAAAGAATGCAGATAACACCCTCCCGTGACCAGGAAGTGAATACGAGTGAACGAGCAAAATTATGCAGGTTTATATAGATTGAATTGATTGGGATCGAATTTTATGAAAATTAGAGTCTATGAATTGGCGAAAAGAATAGAAATGTATTTCTGAACCTATGTTTCCATAGCTTATTTCATGTTTATGTCGCGTGCATGATAGGTTCTGTTTTTTAAAAATTTCGTTACCGTATAGTCTAGTAATTTATTAAGAGTGTAAGATGTCAGAAAAAAATACCTCATCTATTTATTTGTGAAATCAACCACGGATAATATTTCAGAGGTTAACGTTAAAATCGATGTTAATGAATTTAATCCTGAAACTAGCTCTCGAATCCTCGGTGAGTTTCTTGAGAATAATGATGAGTATTTACGAATGGTAGTAAAATAAAGAACTCTAAGCACTGCGACGCGCTTATCTTCAAGTGCCAATGTAATAACGGTCGAATGCATGGCCCTAAATGATGCTCTGGACACTGCATTAAGTATTAAAAACGAAAATATTTTCATTTTCTCGGACTCTCTGAATCGGCGTGCTTCAGAATCGGTCAAAACAAATATCAAAACCAATATATTTTTGAAATGGAAGAGAAATAAAAAATCCACTTGAAACAAAAAGATAACTAATGTGCCATAGAATTCTATTGGATCCCACCACATCTCAAAGTTTGGGGAAAAAAGATGTGGACCAACTAGCGAAGGAGGCCGCTAATGGCGTTGAGTACGATGTTTTGGCTGTAGCCAAGGTTCCACATCTGGCTCGAGACAAAACTTATGAATCAAACGCAAGAGCATGTTCAAAAAACATTACGAAGAAAGTCGAGAACCTTGGTTATCTAAAAGGAATACTCACTCGTTAATCCATGCCTATATTCGTACAGATCACAAAAACGTAATAGTAGCATCGCTTGCTTGCGTAAAAATAATAAACAGTCCGAAATGTAAATGTAATAGCGAATGGGGAGACATCATCCATGTACTTTGGCAGTACGAGCTATATGAAGTGGAGCGAATGAAACTTATAGCGATTTTGAGGAAATCGCATCTTTATCTTTCACTAAATGTCGAGATGCTAATTGCAGGGACAAAAATGTCGACCCATAGATACCGAAAAATAGGGTCTGGAGGTCTGATTCGAAAAGTAAATTTTTGCACAAAGCTTTCTCTTCGAAGAAGTAAAAAGTTCAATGTTTTTAAAGACAACATATATCTATGCTCGTAACTATGGGAAAGTTCTCAATCAACCAATAATTACGTAAAAGTCGGTGGTCACCTTGTAGTAATTTAGTAGCACACAATAAGTAATTACTTTCAACAATCACCGTAAAAGGTTCACCCTATTATCATGAAACTTGCTTCGTGTGCTGGACGTATTAGAATTTGGAATGCTCCATTAATTTTAAATAAAATTATATTCGCTGAGACTAACAAATATCTGTGTCTTCAATGAACAACATGAAAACACATCAAAATTTCTCTCTCTCTTGCGACATTTCTAAAAACGTTTTAAATTCGCAAAATTTATTTTGTACTTGGTGCTGATCAACTCTCACTTTATTCTAATATTGTTTCAGATTTCATTTGTAAAACGACTAAATAAGAAATAATAATCAGAAATTTTAAGTATAACTTTAAAAATTGACCAATACATGATCATATGCTTATCGTTCACGCTGATCGTGTACCTGCAAATCAACATAGATGTCGTTACGATGCTCCATACATGAATGAAGACTGAAGAGGCTGTACTGTTACCACGGTCGTATACACATTGTTACTATTGTTAGTAGAAAATTAGTGCACCAACCTTTTCAATTCGAGAAACTGCAATTTCATATGAAGATTTCTTTTGCTACCACAGTCAATAAAGCACAAGATCAAACGCTCAAATACGTTGGAACTGATTTAAGTTTATAATGTTTTTCACATGGCAAATAATATATATATATATATATATATGTAGGATTATTCAGGACAGATAAAGATATTGATGCGTTTCATTTATAGGTTATTCTTTTTCAAAGTTATTTGCTCAATTTTTTTCAGTTATCATAAATCAGCATTATAAGACTTTTAGGCTATTATCGATACTGATCTTAGAGAATCAGGGAGAAAAAAGATAGTTTACATTGGATAATATTTAGGCACTACACAAGAATTGGTTTGACCATCAAGTAGACCCGAGTATACAATGAAAAACTCAGCCTCATGATTAACCTCGGTCCAGTTAAATTTTGCGAACACACTAAAGCAACTTTTTGTCTTCGTTTCAAGCTACTTTATCCCCAATCCAGGTCAATAATCGAACAAATATTTATTTAACTATCTCAAATTATTTATACTACATTCAAACGCGCTGCGCGCGATCTTCGCTTTATTTCATTATGCGCAATTTCATAACCTGTATTTCGATTTGGTGGTTTCGACCTCAAAACTTTTTATTTTCTTCTTGAGACTACAGTACGTGCCTAAGCCCTAAATCTCAAAATCTATCGTTCTTCTGTTTATCGCTTGCCTACATTCACTATCTATATCTACGTGGTTAGGTCTACACCAATCAAATCACGAGTTAAATGGCTGCACTTTGATCCCCATCACTTTTCATATAAGGATCTTTATTTTTCTTTCTCATGACAACAATCAAATAGTTTGTTCGAAATTTTCCAATGGGAGACGCAGATCAGTTTTTTTCTGAAAAGGTGAAAATTCGACTACATTAATGGGAAACCTTTAAAAAACCTTTGCAATTCAATTGTTGCATGACATATCAGGACGTGCTAAAATGGGGCATATCCTTATCTAATGAGATATGTGAAATGAGACGTTACTGTATGACCATTTCTTGGAAATTATTGAGAAATATGTGCAATTTTAATATTATAAGATTTCATCTGAAATTAATAATTGTTTATCCAATATTAGTATCATTGCACATTCTTATCATTAAGATTTCGAAGTAGCTCTATCATACTTATTCATTATTGAATGTTATATTGTTACCAAATGATACGAATGTTATTGAGTTATTATTAAGTCAACATTCTCATTTCATGTCATATCCTTCTTTTGGTTTTTGAATAATAAAAATATACATTGATATGAAATGATTCTTATCATATAAAATTAGTCTGTCATTAGTCTGTATATCTTCAAATATTATCTCGCTTAAATCAATCACTGATTATTCATTCATATATAACAAAAATCGAGATCGTAGTTAATAGTCAATAGTAGCCCGAGTGGTTATGACAATGTATTTCAAAAAATCTGTCAAAGTTACATTTATTACATTTTTGAGAAAAAATAGAGACAAAATAAATTTTTACAGAGTAGATAAATTTACATAATAGACATAACAGAGGACTTTCACTTTTTAATTTGTTGATAAAAGGAGCATTTAAGGAGAAAAATATATCCGAGTTTATTATGTTGCATGCAACTCTAAAGTAAGGGTGATCGCAGCTTTTTCCTCGGCATTTAATTGTATAAAAGCAATACCTTCATTTCTTGCAGTAAATGCAAAATGCAAATACGTATAGAAACGAATGATACAGAAAGATTACGTCTCTGAAATACATACATTCTTACATCAAAGGAAATGACAGTCAGCATGACCATCTTCTATTGACATACATATTAACGTTTCGACTACTGTCATAACAATGAATATAGACTCTGTTTCGATTTGGCCAGTTGTTGTAATGTTTTCGTTTTCTCAGCCATAGTATGATTTCTACTGTGAATATAAAGTATTTAGTAATCCTCCTGCACACGGAGTCAGATAAGACAACGAAAAACGAAGCTACTGATATCTTACGGATTCATAACTTTTACTTTGTATGACCACAGTCATGAGCTCACAGTGAGTAATCACTTATATCATATTTATAGCTTATAATAGTTCAATGCAGCTCGATGCATGGGTATTCCAAATATAATCGCACTTTATTAGAAGAAAATTTCATTCGACATTGAGACCCCAAACATACTCGAAAACATGAATTTTGTCTGTTGAATTATTATTTATATTCACATCTTATAAATTAGATAACATTCAAATATTTTCCGGTTTCCAAATATTATATAGCTATATTATTAAAGATCGAGAACAATATTGGAAGCTCGTCTACTTCTAAGTATATTGGAACAATTCATAAAAGAATAAATACCTCGAAATACAATGGAATCCGCCAGTAATTGCCTGATTCGAACACGATATGATGTTCGTATAGCATACGAAATGTTCTTGTTTGGTAAATCTACTGCATAAGAAGTTACATTTCATAAATAAAATGATATCATTTTCTTCTAGTGTTCTGTTTGTTACTAAATAAAGAGTTAAAGATTATTTATAGTCGATACAATAATAAAATTGTGATAATTAATTTAATTTATCAGAAGACAATGAAGTATATATTGATTAATACTATAAATAATCAACAAATAATCTGTTTCTAATCATTTTGCATAACTCAAATTCAATAGTCGTTTTCACTCAAAGTAATATAATTTTTCATTGAACAATATTGAATCTTGCCGCCTTTGAGCTACTATTCGAATGAAAAGTTATAAGAACTGGTTGTATATTCGCTGTGTCATTCATTTCTTTCGATTTGCTTGGAATCGTTCGGTCCAGCATGTGTGCAAAGTTTACTATACACAAGTTAATTATACACAAGTAGTACTCACGGCATTTTCCGTACATTGTCTTCCGTACACTGTAAACTTTCCACCTTTAATTGAAAAAAAAACAAACCCTACGATAGACGTATGAACTTCCGATGACAAGAAGATAATCATTGTAGACAGAACACAAACTATATGATTTTCTCATTCTTAGATCAAGGCCTCCCCACCAGTTCGTGTTACGGCGAGAGAGGCAACATTAGAAGCTTACGTCTTAGACAAACTGGCGTTAGCTTCCAATGTGAATAGTTATTTTAGTAGCATTACAGTTATTATGATAAAGTACTTATGATCATCTGCAGAAATTTATTAGAAAAGAACTTGAAAATGTTGGAAGACTCTTAATAATGAAAGATTCCAGTATAATTGTTTGAATGGAATTTCCATATGTGATAGATACATAGATATATGTAGTGAAATAGTGATAATGACAATAAATATGCTCGATCTGGTTCGAGGGAAGCATAGAGAAGATCCTAGAGAAATTGATTTTGTAAGTGAAAAAACTTTGATTCCTAAAGTATTTTATACCAGTATCTTGAGTATTTGCTTTGTTTTAAATATGTCTACTAATATATTAAATAATAAAGAAGAGTTTCTATCTCTTGAATATTTTATCTTCTGTTTTGCTATGATTCTACTTCAGTCCAACCATATAATTGTATACATTATATTCCTGTATTCTATCTGTCTATATTATCTTGTTTAAATTGTATCTATTCTATCTTTTCTGCCGTTATAAGAATTTTATTTTGGGTTTTAATTGAATTAGGTATTATAAAAATCCCAGGAAGATAGCAATTGTTGTTGTCCATTTTTGATCTCCACTATGCAAAAATAGAAATCTATTTTGATAAGCTTATATTTTTATAAAAGGTAAAAAAAGTGGAAGAATATGGCTACACAGCCAGAGAGTATACATTGGCGAGGGAAGGTTACAGTTTAACATTACATCGGATTAGTGGTAGTCCAGCAAGTCCTGAAGCACCTGGAAAGAAAGTCGTATACATCCAGCATGGTCTGTGCATGTATAGTGCACATTTTATCTTCCAGGGTGCAGGGAAGGATATGGGTAAATCAATTGAAGTATCAAATTCGATTACTATCATGGATTTTTTTTTTTCCTAAGACACCTGATATTTTTCAATGGAGATTATTTTTTTCAAGCACTCCTATTAGCAGATGAAGGCTATGACGTATGGCTGGGAAATTTGAGAGGCAATACGTATTCACGACCAGATGAATCTACAGAATCTACATTTTGGAATTTCAGGTACTTCTATAAATTAATATGCAAAACTTTTGATCAATTGAAAAGATTTGTATCAATCAATTTAAAGCGATGTTTATTCCATATAATATGTCGATAGTTTTGAAGAAACTGCTTTAGAGGATATTTCGTTCTTCATTGATACAACCTTGGAAGAAACAGGACAAGAAAATTTAGTATATATTGGATATTCATTAGGTACTTCTCAAGGATTAGTTTTATTATCAAAACGACCTGAATACAATAAGAAAATAAGTTTGATGATCAAACTAGCTCCAGTAGCATTTTGGGACAATAAGCATATATTTGTTGACATTTTATCTCAAGTAATGAAATTGACTGCGGTAAATAATAATAAATATATTATTTATATCTGTGCTATAATAAGTATTTTCAAATGAATACATATACAATCTAGATGAATCTTACTAATGAATCTTCATACTTTGCAACTCTATAGCTCACTATGATTTATTTATTTCCCATGGGTATACTACATGTGAAAATGATTAACATTCATTAACGTTGCAATGGAATAAATTAAAAAAAAAGTTAAAAATTAATAAATCAAGCTTTGAGACATATGAACCTAATCTTTTGTATAAATTGGTTATTAGAGTATCATCAGTGTCACAGGGATGGGCGAAGTGTTTCCAGGAACAGGGTATTTGAGAAAATACGGAAGGTTTGTTACTTCTGACGAAATCGTAGGTAAATTTGAAGTATTTTTTGACTTCTGGTCAAGAGGAAAGTTTAAAATTATCCGTGAAAAAGTTTTCGATTTATTGTCAAGATTAGGAATTTATATATTCCGGTTATTTTTACTATTGTTGTCAATATTTGGTGTCAATCATACATACTTCAAGAAACTCCCACCATTGATTAATTTGAAAAGATACGATATGGTAAATATCTTGAAGGAAATTATTCTAATATGATTTAAAACTATTGGAAATTCTCATACATTGGTTTTCAGGAAACCATACGATCACTTGTTCGAAATTACCCAGCTGGCACTTCAACGCGAACGGTGATACACTTAGCTCAGAATGTGCAATCAAGTAAGTTGCAACAGCAAACCACGAAAATATTTTACATGAATCTCATAGCGGTCTTAAATTAATGGGAAGATCTTCTAGAAAATTCTCAAAACTTTTTGATAAAGATAGATTGAAACTAGTGCTGTTCATGTTTTCATTCCTTCATTTCATTATGCTAACTAAAGCTAATTTATGAAGAGAAAACTCTTTTATGGTGAATTTTCTACATGGCGACAGTTGTATACTATTTTTTTGCTATTTTAACGAGCTCCTATTCCAAAAGAAGTCAATGTATATCTTTTGTTCACAGGATCAAAATTAAAATCGAAAGGTTTACGAATTCATAAAAAAATAATTCATTTCGTGGAGGTCATAATTTAAGATTATGTAAAATTAAAAATTTGGAAAGAAGTTCTGTGCGATTTCAGCATCTATTCAAATTTCAAAATTCAAATTAGACATTAGTCAGTCGAAATAACTATCAATATGTTTTATAGGAAAATTTCAAGCATATGATTTCAAAAGAAAAAAAAATATAGAAATATACGGAAGTGAGGAACCACCACAATACAATTTAGAGAATGTTAATGTTCCAGTCGTCATATTTTACGGAGACACCGATATATTTTGTAGAACACAGGTATTAAACGATGTAATTATTATTTTATGATAATTCCGAAAAACTTTACTATTAAAAAAAAAATTGCGTCCAAATAGGATATAGAAACCTTGAAAGAAGCTCTACCAAACGTTGTAGAATGTAAGAGAATAGATAATAGAGGCTTTAACCATTTCGATTTCGTAAGCGCTAACGATTTGAAGCAATTCTTCTATGATGATCTTCTAGAAGTAATAAAGAAGCATTCTTATTCTTGAAAATATGCCTCTTGTCAATTCAAAAATTTAATGATTTTACTATTATGTAAATAGAAAATGCATGAAACATATTCATTCGAAATAAATATAATAAAAGGAGGAAATAATTCTTTTCAAACAATCGGATTCAAATTATATATAGTTAGTTATACAAACAAAATTACCTTTACCTCAAATATATCCATCCATTCCACTTTTTCCCGTTGAATAGAAGTTCACAGAAAACTTTTGAAAGTATTAGTTTTACCATATCCAAAAAATGAGTGTGCCTTTGTTTTCCCGCGTGCGTGTGTGCAGCTCGTTCATGAACCAATTAGTTGCAAAACTCTCTCGAGTAAAGTTTTGTCAAAAACGAATTTTTAAGTTTACGAATGAATTTCGACAAGAGACAATCTATGTCAAGGTATTTTAATTACTAGAAAACGATTTCGAATTCGAGTTTCAGATATTGCTGAAACAACTTAAAATTCGATATTTTCAATGCAATTTAAAGCATTACATTACACTGTATGGGAGCATTAGAAATGTCGAATTCTGAGTTGTGCTTTTCTTCGTAAGGGCCGTCGGTATGAAGGGTGTACACGAGTCAGCACCCACTCGCAAAGTCAGGTGAGGTCGCACCTGATGGCGGCGCGCTTTGACATATTTAAAATGACGATGTGCATACCACATCATATCCAAAAATTAGCTATAACTAATTCATGGAGTTTTTTTTACCATCGGCTCCCTTACCAATACGTATCCATAAGTAGAAATGTACATCCATACGACAATCCACGTATATAGATGCTCATCCTATGAATAACCTGATCGGTTATTATCAAAAAAATCAAAACGTTACGACGAACGACTACAAATATAACATATAAAATACCTCCAGAAGTTTCAGTAGTATTCGAGACCTTGGTTAATATTTTAAAACTGCTGAGGTTGAAAGATTATCATATTCACGCCATCTTATCAAATCTAAGAGATTTTCATTTCGAATACATGTTCCTCGTTGTTACTACATCATGAATAAACTAGTCTAATTAACACTTTAAGACAAAGGCATCCCGTGACCTCTTATTGTTTTCAATTTTGCTGGCAGCACAAATGAATACAAAATCATCGTAGAGTGAAAAAATGCCTCGAACGAAAAAAGCCTTGGTGCACAAGAATGCCAAGGAGTGGAGCAGTGGGTGCGAGGAAAAAAAAGGTCTTGAAAAGAAACGGAGCGCAAAAAAAGTTGGAGGAGCGCGAGGCTGTACGCTTGAGGAAAAAGCAAGGCGTTATAGACGGGCGCAAGATTCATTTGCGTCACGGATTTTCCACGCGGCGCTGCGCTCTCTTCTCTCACTCTCGTTCACTTTCGAGCATCAACGCGTGTGCGCGCGCGCGCGCGCGCGCGATTTTCGAGACTTACGCAGTTAAGATCACGGGTTGGTCTAACGAGCCGTAAAAACTCGTGGCGGAGTCGGGGATGAACCGGAAAATGAAAGGAACCCCGACTTGTGCCCGCCGCCCGCAGGGCAAGCGAATCTCACGCCGATATAGAGCAGCCCGAACTGAAAGGGCTCGTCTTTTATATTGCTCTCTCCCTCTCTTTTGCCGAGCTCTTTTACGTGACGATACGCGGGTGAGCTTCCATCTTCGGTTGCAACGAGCTCACAAAAGATTCTGAAATAATTTATTCACTAACTGGTTTCATTTCAAGATAAGTTGATCATCTCAAGATATTCATATGAGCTAGTCATTTCACTATCAAACTTGTGCTGATAAACAATCATCTTATCATCAGTTGTGTAAGCCAATATTCCACGATGATACGATTTTAACAAGTATTGCAATGATTCTGTCATTGAATCCCAGATAGCTTCATCATCTGGATGTATCCAGGTCACTATGCCAGCAGAATAATTTTTAATTCATGGTCAATGGATAAGCGTTACGGGCGTCTAACATTGGTACAACCTTGACTCAGCACGGATTTCACAAAAAGCTGGTAAATGACACGTGATTCGATACTGCTGAACCGAAAAAGGAATAGTGTAGGAATTTTCAGACTCGCATAAAGTTACCAAGCACCCCAAACCCATCCAGTCCATCAAGAATAAACAGCGGTTTCGTATCCTCGGCGCAACGGGGCTAACCCCTTCAAAAGTCCATCGGCGCATCGTTGTGCTGCACCTCGGCCCGAAATAAATAGGCGCACAAATCTTGGCGCACGCCTCTCGCAGTCGTTAGCCTAACGTACGGGAGCAAAGTACACACACGGAGAGGAGTTCTCGAGGCTGCAAAGCCGCGGAAGTCGTGTACGTGCAGATGCTCGCCCGCCTTGCCTCCTCCCCTACATTACGGCATTAGGCGCGCCGCCAGACTCCCCCTCCCATCCCCCCGCCCCTCCCGACTCTCTGTATCTACAACCCTCACAGCACTGCGAATGAGTGGCAGATAATGAGTGTTTAGAACAAACTATCGGGAAGAGCACATGGCTTCTACACGCATTATATGGACTTGTATAAGCCGTTTCGATTTATTAATTTATCATAACGTATACCATTGGGTGTTTATTACTTTATTACGAAGGGACACATTGCTGGAAAGTTTTTGCGATTGAAATCTGTTTGATAGATACTGTATTAGTGAGGTCAGCGTAACTAATGTACCACCTTTATGCCACTGGTGTGACCGGTCGTGTATAAGGGTTTGTTGCACTTGCATTAAGCAGTCAACATGAATTATCCAGTTGCTAGTACGCATCTTATTTCTTTCATATGATCATTTCTTCGATTGATTGACCTTGAGCAACATTTCCTGTATCATATGATAAGACTAATTCAAAATCGATGGAAACATTTTATTACTGAACTTGGGTGTTATTGAAACTGTTTTCATTTAGAGAAAGAGAGATTTTCATTAGCTACTCATTTCAGTTCAGATTCAAAACCGTTTTATTCAAAAACTCAGGAATCATCAGGAATCGAATTTTTGCCAAATTTCCCATCTTCGTATCGGAAAGTTATAAGCTAAAAAAATTCAAGAGTTCTCATTTAAAAGCTCGTGTGCGAACGAGAGAAAGATCCCTTCTTCTCTTATTTTTTGGCTTCATTTGAGGCAAGAACTCATATATATGCGTTCCCATGTGCGGAATGACAGTTTGACACATTTGTTGATTCAATACAATTGCTTACTTGCATTCTATTGATTAAGATGGGACTAAATAAATTGCATCAAATCAACAAATGTGTCAGAATGAACCTCACTTTTGGGCTGGTCAGATGTTTTCCTAGCCCCACGTCACGCTCGTTGCTGCTAGCAAGTTCGTTGTCTGAGTTAGTGGTGTTTTGGTAATGTTAGCCGAATTTTTCATGATCATTTCCTCAGTAGCTCAGTTGTGGAGTCGATTTCTTTATACGTGCTCTGTTCGGTGTTGGTATCGGTATTCCAAATAGAAGAAACCGCGAGCTACTGTGTCGATGTTTCGGAGTTGGATCAATCTTGATCCAAACCCAAACAGGAATGCCCGCAAGCCTCCCTCTCCCGTCGCGTTTTCCAGCGCTATTTATGCTTTTCAGGCCAGAAAAAGTCTGGTGAGAGGATCTGCGAGCGAAGAAAATTCAGCCATTCTACGTAGTGTGACTGGAAGTATAGCTTTTTAGCCATACAAAAAATATATGAATGACTTTTAAGTCATACATTGCAAAAAGGTACTATATAATATGGTATGGATAGAATTTGATATGTAGATGCGGGGGATACAGCTCTGAACGATAATTCCAAAGCGTAAAAGATTTTGTGTATAGAACGCAGAAAAGGCATGAAAAAACTGCTAAGCAAAAGGATATAAAAAGAGACTGCGAGCATAAATTTCATATTACGACCGATCTAAGTTGAAACGGGGGAAAGAGTAGAAAGTCAGAAAATGAGAAACGTAAGCAACTGCAAAACTGGTTGATAAATTAGAAAAAATCGTTCATATAAGGAATAGCATACTGTAGTTGGATCTTAATCAAAAGAATATAAGAACAAATAATCATTTCAGAAAATAATTAATGTAATATACGAACTGGACAATCCTTAAATGATATAAAACTACTAGCAAATGCATTAGCAGTATGTTTTCATGAAGAGATTTTATAATTTACTGCGGGGTGTGAAGGATTGCATAATTGTCAATATGACTTGGGAAAAATTCAATAAAATTGAGATTACCAAAATAAATCAATAATTGAATAAATGAAAGTCTACGCACGGCCCCGGAGCGTCAGTCCTAAGGGAGACCTGCAGTGAGACGTCACGTGCTTGTCCCTTGTGTATCGAGCGGTTATCTATAATAATACAAATTTAATAGTATCTGTGCTAATCATTTGATTGGCTCTTGCGTAGAAATACGAATCCCAGAATCTTTCCGCGAACAAAAATACATCTTAAATCTCCCCACAATGGCAAAAACGACACATCTAGCAATCATCCCGCAAGGAAAGGACACATCCCAGAATCTCTTGATGTAGGTAAACATATTTCATATAGTTTATTTTAAAAAACTATTTGCGAAAAAGGTTAAAAGTGAATTGCAAAGTTCCAATAATTCCACCGTTCCGTCGACAGAAATACGAATTACGAACACGAAGAGTAAGTCAGCTGATAGTGGGTAAAAACAGTGTTCAATACGCGTGCGAAAGATGATTCTCGAATCCTGTGATCGTCAATCGAATGAAAACCACTCCTGTTGCACTATTATCGTAATCTACTACTTTGATACCATGACAGAGCTGTCTCTTCAATAAGACAAAGGAATGAAATTGACGTTTCGGGTGTTCTTATTTTCGTGATGAAACTGACTCCACAGTTAACAAAACTAACTATTCTTATTCGTTATATTCCAGCTCATGTCGTAGCCCTATTGAAAGAAAGGACAACAATAATTTGAAAATGTAATTGCAAATGAATGTTTATAAATAGGGAAATATGTTAGTGCGTGAATGTGAAAAAATATTTAAACAGAATAGAAAATATTGTTTTTCATAGGTAAAACTGAAATGATGAATCTGTTGTTACATGTTGCGCTCCCATCATATCGATGCAGTGATATTTGCAAGTTTGTCATTATAATCATATGGCAGTGCTCATGTTTCTACGTATTTTAATGAGATTCCTTTTCAAAAAGAATAAAATGTAAAACGAAGTGGAAATCGTGGGGAATGTTCACCTCTTATTCCTTTTCAGGCTCTCTCTCTCTCTCTCCCACTATTCGCTGTTTCTGTTTATCACTTTCTTTTCCATTCGAGGTAACTCTTGGTTTCTTTAATCACAACAGTATAATGTAAGTACTGCTTTTCAAACAAGGAAAATCATTGAATTGGTAAATATACAAGTGGTTTTCTCATTAGTACATGGATTTATTCTTGTCTTTCACATATTATATACTTGAAGATTATTTGGAAAATGAATGTTATACAACGACTGTATTTTAAATACATCATAAAAAATATTGTGTCTCGGAAATAATTTTTATTTCAAAATTTTCTATTTTCCTGTGTGAACTTATTCCAACGGTTAAAGTAAACAAAGTAAAATCTCTTTCTTCTTATTAAAACTATAATGTTAAATCTTTGAATTATGCAACTGCTCGATACTGAAAAAAAATCTATTGATACTGATTAATTAGCTTACATGATTATGTTTATACGACTCCATGTTATGTCTGATTCGAACCAGCATATTGATAAATGATATCTAGTTATACTTGAAGCATTTACCAATGAAAACTTCCAAACTGATGTAGAAACGTGGTTATTCGTCGGCTCAAGCCATCTATTAACAGAAATCCAATATTCTGTCGATGTCCCGGGTTGACTGGAAAAAATGCTTCTCCCTGAGAGTCTTTTGCAATAACTTGTAAGACTGTCGTACCTATTGATAAATCGCTGGTCACTTCTTGCTTGTGGACACTAGAAAAATTCAGAGAAACTTTTTAAGCTTCAAAACAATTCGGGACCATCGCCAAATTTTACTTCGATGGTTTCATTCTACAAATTTAACTAAGATAAACAGCTGTCTAGTTATCAACTGATATAATCAACTCAAAAAGTATTAAATTTCGAATTTTCTCCATTTTTCTGATTAATTATAAAAAAGATAAAATTATCAGTGGTTTCGCTGATATTACATCTTTTTAACGCTTGTCAAAAAAAATAGCTCTAGCAGATTTTTACGGATTCTTCTTTAGGTGTTAACTATAAAGTGTAACAAAAAGCTCTGATAGAGAATTGAATGAAAAATGATTGTTTTTGGTTATTTTTGTTCAACTCCAGAAAATAGATTACACATTTTGACTAAAATTGCGGAAGGTACTATAGCGGATTGATGATTCATAGATGTACTATCTGTACTACTGTTATCTATATTTAAATCAATATCGTTACAATCCTTAATCAGCATTACCTCCCTCAATTTTTAATAGAATCAGTAAAACAAATACTACGAAACAATTGTTTTAATAACTTAACAAAAAAAATGAGCAAATGGAATATTTTGTGCAACTTTTCTACTCCCGTAAAGACTAACTCATTTTCGCTTTCTCCCACAAAGGCTATGATGGGATGAATTCAGACGGTAACTTCATTATGTGTAACAATTAGCTGATTTGATTAGATTTTACAGCAAGTAAGAAGAAAACATGTTAATCTTACACAGAAAAAACTATCATCGTAAATCTAATTTTCGGGAAGAAAGAATGTATCATTCATTCTTTGTAGGGAGAAGTTTAAAAATATTGCATAAAGATAACATTTTTTAAACTTGCTCTTCTTCAAATGAGACATTGATTTGAGCACCCCTGAAAATATGTTCAAATAATTCAGTCTCAAAACAGTTTCTACATTCCTCACCTAATAAGTTCTTTGTAAATTTTCTTTGTAACATCTATGTAGGGCTTCAATTCATCTTCATACTGACACAATGTTCCTCCGAGTACCAGTAACTCAAAGAGACGAAATATGAATTCTTCCCTTTCTCCAGAGTTGTACAGTCTGTATTCGTCACATTCTTCATCGAGTATCATCTACATTCATGGAAACCCCTTTTGAGTATTATCATTATGAATTTTCTACGTGTATAAATGTTCAATGTATTATTCTGAATGCCTACTCCTCTAAGATTATCGTCCACAAGAAAACCATCAACCTCCAATTCGTATCGTTTACAAATGGCACCTGAGCTCCGAACGACTCCATTATCCTGATTAGCCAGTTTATCGAAAAAAGATGTATTCAATACTGTACATGGTACCGGAGTGACTTCAACTGACGTAGCTTTAATTCCTGCGGATGAAAATGGAATCGAATATCAAATGTTCAAATATGATTTTAATCAAATTTAATACCTTTATTAACCCACTGGTCACCTGATCGGACTAACAGAAAGTTGGCGACTTCTTTATCCTTGAAAAATCGCTAAAAGTACCATATACTATTAGTGAAATAGTTTTGAAAGCAGAGTTGATTAGTGCTGGATTCTTTGAAAATATTTACTGGAATTATTATTTACAGTATATCTTTTAGTCGAAAAGAAGAAATATCACAAAAATCAAAATATCTCAAATAAAATTGTTGGTACAAAAGGAGTTATTAAATATTCTAAACTAGAATTAAATTACCTCGGCAATATGATATTTGTTGTACGGTTGAAATGGCTCGTTGAAACAGAAATCCTGTATACTAATATTACCCTGTAAGCCCCTGGAATTGAGAGCATGCGCATGAATTATTATCAAAGCAAATAAACATCTACTAACCAATGCAAGCAAGAACATGACAATACAAAAACAAACAAGAATAACTTCTGTGATTGATATAATCAGGGTCATTTATTCAAATAAACGTTACGAAGATTATTTTTTTTTTTAATTGCTCTGACGCAGATGTTGTCTGTCAAGATTTGCAGTTATGTTTGTTTCTTGAATTCACTTGATATTAAGAGCCGTCGAAGGTATCATCATAGACAATTATAATTATAAGGGAGAAAGGAAGAAGCATTACCATTTTCTCAAATACTCCTGGGTATCTTTATTTTCAATTCCCATGTAGTGCCTGGGGGCGAGCGGAACAAACGTGTAGTTCGGATCGAGTTCCATTTTCAAACAAACCTCCTCGTTACCTCGGCAACTGCTCTAACAAAGATTACGCATATATTGCCGGTGAGACTACGGCTAGGTAGACATCGCCCGGGCATTGTACTGTTCTCTTGTGCGCATGCACTACGGCAACCCTATTTGTATTGACTCAGCCGGTGAAATATAATTCGAGTATTTGATACGCCAAAAATGCAACTAACAAATTTTTTATTTATTATATTCCTCTCACCGAGTATATTTCAAATCATGAGATTCACGCAGATTTTCTCTTATCTGGTTTCTTATTTTTCGGCAAGTACAAACAAACGCAAACTACACTTATGCTCATGTTACAGTTTATTCAAAAGATTCATTGGAAACCATCAATAAATACAAAATTTAGAAAAATGCACCATCATATTAGATCATCAAATTCATTAACGATTTTTCACCATTGTTAGGAAACTTTTTCAAACAATTTTCAAACAATGAAACTTTTAAAATATTTAATGCCTGTTTCTTTGCTTGCGATTTTTAGTTAATCATTATAATATAGTTTATAAACATTTTTCATATCATAAAGACTCCTTGACAGTGTGAGAAAAGTCAAAGATTGAAAAAATCTCACCATGGTGAGCTTTTCAAAATTTACTATTTTTTTAAATCATCTTCTGCCGATAGTTTTGAAACAATGCGTTATTTGAAGAACTCACACTTTTCTCAGAAATTTTCAATTCCTAAAGCCTCGTTGCGGAAAAATGATTTCAAATTCATTTGGGAAAAGTGTTTTTTTGAACATGGCTTCACCTTTGCAAAGAATGACATTGTAATTTTTCTGGTAAGTTTTTCTTCATGCATAAAATCTTCATTCGATATAATGGAAGTGACATGGAGTTAAAGAAAATTTCGTGTACCGATAGACTCTGAAATTGAACTAGGTTCATTAATTCGATATACTGTGTCAAATTGATTCCATTCCGAAAATCCATTTGGTTAGAAAATATTACGTGACAAAAAAATAGTTTCAAACAATAATAATATACACACTCAAGTATACAGATATCTTTTAGTAGAGAAATTTACACAGTACATTCTTATGCCAACTTTGCTTGATAACACCATTTGTAGAATATTTTCCTTGAAAAAGCAGAAGGAATTAAGTAATAATGAATGTATCAGTAACTACTGTCTAGAAACTTGATTCTTCTTTACGTCCGTTTCCTCAACCCTGAATATGGTTCATCCCAGAATATCAATGTAAAGAAGCCGACACTCGATATCGACATCCTCCTCCTTTATGGGGTACCGGCATCAGCCCACCACAGATCAGTTGAGCCACTTACCCGTTAAAATGCAGCCCGTCTCGGTGCAATCTCATTCCGTTTCAATCCCTGGGTTATGCTGGCGATTCACCGTCGGGCCAGTGGAAAAAGAAACAAAAGCGAGTCGAGTGGACGAGAAAGTCATTTCGCGGCGAATAGAAATGATCCGCGCGGCGCAGTCAGCTGTGGCTAATCGGGCTGTTAGCGAATATCGTTTAAGGATCGAAAGAAGCCCGATCAGTTAGAATTATCTTCCAACCGTCAGGTGCGCATAATTGCGAAAACCATGAAGGCTCTTCTGAGGCGCATATATACGTAGCACCAATCTCGAACGCGCCAATCTCGACGAAGAGCTGAAGAACGAGCTTGCAAATAATTTTTCTTCGAGGCTTGTCCGGAAAGCTCAGGTTCATATAAATAGAGGCCACGAAACAAGACTAACAAAAGGAGAGTATCAGCCGTTCGGGTGGCCAATTCCTGTAAAACTCTGTAAATATGTTTCCCGTGGCACCATGGAAGCTACCGGTAGAAATTGGCGACTTAACGCTGCCTTATTGCAGAGACATATATGGGTTCCACAAGCTTATTTGATTGTATGTCTTTTCTCCTCTATTCCTGATTCTGCACATGATCACTGCTTTCCCATAGTATATACCAATGCACTTCTAGCATGTCACTCCTTCTTGATTAGTATGTTCTTAAACTGATAAATATACTTTCACATTAATAAGATCCTTTGTGCAGCTAGAAATACCGCCTTTATACAAGTTTAATCCATTCATCTCTCAACTTTGCCTTAATTTTACTTATTGTAAACAAAATTGAGAAAGTGGTATTATTATTGTATGTATGTATATATATATATATATATGTATTATATAATACTGCATAGAAAATGTGCCTAAATAGTGAAACTACTTCACAATTTCATTGAAAATCGGGTCGTTAAATCTTGATTATACTAGTGTTGATTTCGCTTTCAATGAAAACATGAAGTAGTTACACCGAGAGACTGCACACGTGTTTGCATTGATTTGTTGTGACATAGATTTCTCGTTCATGAACGAAATATTTTTATTCATGTACCAAGCATGTGCTAGACAAAGCATACTTTTCCACAATGTATTTCAGGCATTTAAAATTTTTCCTTACTGATTAGAAAGCTTCATAACGATGTCAGAATGCAAAAATCGGAAATGAAATGCAGTCTCTACTAACCTACACTTTTCGTCGTTCAATAACCTCGGGAATAGATGCACTTATAGTCGAGTGTCGACATTGTCTAATCTTATTAAATTTCTAAAAAGTTTGGCTCGTAGTTATTTTTAAGGCTGTATCCACGAATAAATTATATTCTTTCTATATTAATCAAAATCTATATTATCTCCAATCTCTATTTTTGGGTTTGCCTCGCGGATAAGATATAAACTCTCGTTACTGAAATGTCATTCATTTCCATGTATAGCAAACTAATGAATTAGCTTTATTTATTTATCGCTTCCCTAGTATAATCTTTAGTATGACGTAAAAAGGTTTTCATACACAAAGTCAGATAATCATATATTTTCTGCAGTGAATACTGATCATTCTGGTCATACTATTGAATTATGTAATTCATTAATGAATGAAGATCGAGATATGAATAGCTGATTCTTCTGAAAACATGATAGTCTGATCACATAAACATTTTTCTAACAAGATGTTAACGAGACAATTAACATAATTTTTTATCTTGTCAAAATTTCATAAAACTGGTCAAAGCATGTGCGATACTCGGTATCTTATCCTCAACTCTTAGTTTTCTTAAAAGAGTATAGACATAACTGATCATTATGTTCTTATCAAGAAAAATATTAGAATTTCAAGGAATCGTCAGAAACATTAAGCGTTACTACATACGATTTCAATTGTATTTGATTCTCGAATGTTTGTTTTCCAAATATCAATGAAAACAAACGGCGTAAGCTGTTACGAAAGTCTTCCCTTAGTTGTTGAATGTTCGTTAAGTTGCAAACGACTGATATGGAAAAACAATTTAAGTTTTTCTATTTTAATTTCATCGAAATTCACATTGTCACGGGTTAAAAAATACATGCACTAAATGATAAACAACTAACTAGGAGACCACTTAGGATGTGGGTCACCAATCTTGACCAAAATTTTTTTGGTGTTTACTTGTGGCAAGAATAGAGTGTATCCAAAGTTTTAGGGTCCAACGCTCCCAAACTTTCAAGATATTAATTTATGTATTTTAGTTAAAAACGCTGGTCTCGTCCCAAATGACAATATGTCATCTGAGACGTATTTTCCTCACTGCGCTACACTTTCGTTGTTTCTCACTGAACACTACATCACATTTTGTCCTCAAAAACATATAAAAGGAGTAAATAACATGTATACTCAACAAATCTGACTTCCATGTCCTACTCACATAGAGTGAAACATGAAATAAATCAACGCAAATCGACTTTTCATGCACGGAGAGAAAAGATGTAGTAAAAATTACCATGTTCTTATAGTAACGCAGGGACAGACGGCCATAATGAGGCTTTCTACATAACCTTCCAGGAAGAATTACTAAGAAAAGCAAGAAAAATCACTAGACCAGATAGAAAAAATTACTATGGACTATTGTAAAATTTATCACGTTGGAAATATTCCCTGTGGGCTCTGGCATGTTTTACTAGAAAAAATGGTAATTTTGCTTATAACAAGTGTTGTGCGCATGCGTGACGACTCGTCGAGTGCCCGCGTCGACAATCGTCTGCACTCTACAGATCAGCTGGCATCCACCGACAATAACCTATGTAACGCAATTGACATACTCTCTCCGCAAATACTGATATAATCGGCTATATATGAATATTGCCAGGTGGGAGCTAGAATGTGACCATTCGACTTCGCCCTATATGAAAGGTAGCAGCTCGTATGATTAAGGTATACGTGTGCCTTTGATAGCGCAAAGCCGAGTTGTCGCCTTGGCCATTGCTCCAACCCGACGGGATAAAAACTTCAGTAAAGAATGCGCATGCGTACCTACAGGTACATATACACGAACACTAGGTGGCGCTTCACTTTTCGCGACTCTCGCGAGTGGTGGAGTTAGTGCCTCGTTTGTATATAAGGACAGAAATGTCAGTGCATGTACAACATGCATTAATATGTATATATATAAATATAATGCGATCCTAGTGAAATCGTGCGATATAATATACGAAGTTCACTAGGATCACTAAAAAGAGAAGTTCTATATCTCTATAAAATAAAAAAAAACTAAAATGACTTGAGCAGCATCCAAATAACCAAAAGTTTCAAAGTACGAAATTTCATAAGTGAGAAACAATCATGTATAAAATTTTTCATTTACGATACTTGAAAATAATTTTCACAATTATTTCTGTAAAATATACAATGGAAAATAGTAAAAATTAACATGTGATCGAAGCCTTGGGGACTATACGAAAAATTACCATAGTCTCTAGTAAAGTTTACTGAAGTGGCCGTCTGTCCCTGCATTACTAAAAAAAATGGTAATTTTTACAGATTTTTTTTGTAAAATTTACTGTATGTTTTCTCTCCGTGTGCTGGGCTTGGATACTGAAGCAATAACAACATGTATATAAGCACAAAGACCACGAATGTAGTATCATAAGACAACAATTCAGTGTCAGACTTGATTTTTATTCATGGAAACTTCAATTCTGAACATGTGCCGACCAATATCATACTATAACACACACATATTGTTATTGCTCCAGTATCCAAGCACAGAGTGAAAAGTCGATTAGCGTTGATTTTTTCACATACTTTATGTTTTACTCTATGTGAGTAAGACATGGAAGTCAAATTTGTTGAGTATACACGTTATTTACTCCTTTTATATGTTTTTGAGGATAAAATGTGATGTAGTGTTCAGTGAGAACAATGAAAGTGTAGTGCAGTGAGGAAAATACGTCTCCGATGACATATTGTCATTTGGGACGAGACCAGCGTTTTTAACTAAAATACATAAATTAATATCTTGGAAGTTTGGATGGATGGATGGATTGAAATCAATGCGTCAGTGAAATGTGGAGTACTATATGACAATGAATTCTCACTGTAACAAATTTAGTGGAAAGAGTTAGAAATATTTTGATTATAGAATTTTTTACAATGATACAATTTTATTCAAAAACTATTTTTGCTGTACAAAATTTTCCATAGACTTCTCGGAGAAGATTGATAAAACTAGCCGAATTTTTGTTTGAACAAGTCCTTGACGTCAGCAACAGCTTCATGCCCAGTAGTTTCCAGATCTCTATATACTGACTCAACAGTATTAGTTTTTTGAGTACTTTGTTGACTACTTTTCTTTCAAGCACGATCTCTTCATATATTGTTCGAATTTCATTCATCAACTTTATGCCTTTCTCCTTGATTATATGGACCACTTTTTTGGTTACTGTGAATCTGTTTAACCTCTTCTTTCTATTCTCAACCATAGTTGAGTCCATTTAATTTTCAACATATCCAATTTTTCAAAGAAGGCACGTGGAGTTTCTTTGTCATACAGAATAAGAATTGTCAAAATTGTCAAAAATGTCTTATTGAAAATTGAAGATGAAAATGAGATGCAGGTGATATATTACTACTTCAGAAAAGAATACCATGCTATTTTTATATCGAATTCTGAGTGTCAAAAAAATTGATTCGTTAATCAATACCGATTCAATTATAAAATCTAAATAGTTCGTAGACATTGTCCGCCTCATTGCTTTGTCAGTGAGCGTCTGCTTTTTCATTAATTCAGCTAGCTTCATATCTTTTGGAACGAGTCACTTGAGTTGCCGTCACAAATATCCACAAGAAAAACTGAATTCAAAAATCAAATTTGAACAATCTAGCTCTTGGGTACTGCACCCTATAAGGTATAGCCACGACATATTAGGCGAAGGTCTAACGTCTGTGAAAAAGCTTTTACGCTTTAATCACTCCGTGTTTCTTTAATCGCTCCATGTTTATTGATATTACGTATGAAAAATGATGTTATAACGAAAATTCCACCGTGATCTTTTAGAGCACGTCAAATACAACAATTTTATTCACCGTACATTTTCAAGCCCTTGTCCCATGTTTACTATATACAATTCCTGAAAGTGGCCGTTTTACCTGCATGTGTTGAGGAAACGGTTGTTTTTAGGCACTTCTCACTTGCGTGAAAGAGGTAAAAACTTGAACTGATTTGCTACTAACATTTTCATGCATAGAAAAAAGGCCAAAATAATTTTAACGGATAAGAATTTTCAGCCAAAAGGTATCATAGTCCAAAACAATAAGGGATGTCTATTTATTAACATTTGTTTTCTGCGATAATGAATAGTTATAATAATTCATACAAATGTGCGGTTAGAAATTGAATAAGTATAATCAGACAATAGTATATTATGCAACTAGTGCGTGAAATCGCATTTCACGAGTTGCATACGATATTTTATGTTATAAGTGATCCAAACGCGAATTTCACTCATCGAGATTTGAGTACGTGAAATATTTTACGCATCGGTTTCCGTGTGTGAAATATTTCACGCATCGATTTCCGTGCGTGAAATGCGATTTCACGCACTAGTGTGTGAAATATTTCACGCACGGAAACCGATGCGATTTCACGCACTAGTGTGTGAAATCGCATTTCACGCACGGAATTCGATGCGTGAAATGAGCGTTTATGATCACGTATAACATAAAAGTCTTTTGCATTTTGACCGTTGTTCGACTTTTCTAGCTAAGTTCTTTCATTCCTCCAGAAAATCTTTAGCGTCGATAAAAGCTTCGTGACCGGTTTCAAATCCTCGTATGTCTTCTTCAACGTTTCATAAAGTACTTCAAGCCTGACGTAGACTACTTTCCCCTTTTCAACGATCTCCAGGTACGTCTTCTGGACTTGATCGATCATCTGCAGATCCTTGTCTTTTATGATTACCTATTTCTTTCTGGCCATCTCAAAATTATCCACACTCTGGTTCTTGATTCTCGCTACCCTGTGACATTCAATATTTATCACCTGAATCTAGTTTTTTCAAGCTGATTCAATCGGTCAATGAGATCATGCGATCTATCTCTGCCACATACTGCTTTGTCCAGCTTTCACTCATTTGCACCAAGCGATGCCTATATCGGCGGTGGAAGATCAGGACTTTGTCGTCAAAATTGAACCTACGTTTAGAAGATCTAAAAGTCTGAAAATTTGCAGATATACTCATTATTGATAACAATGCCATTTTGGACAAAAATATTTGACAAAAAAATGTATACAAGGAATAGTGGTTTGAAAAACACACGACTTCTAAGGTGAATTAGTTAGCTACCGATAGAAGACACATATAATATACGTATTTTTATTCCGACGTTTCATGGTCGTCATCACAAGAGACAAAATCGATTCTACTAAATTAAATATTCTGAATTATCAGTTACAGCTGGCTTCTATCGAACTTTCAAATAATTATACTTGATACGAATTATTTCTTGAATGATTAAAATGAAAAGTTTCATACCATGAACACCGCAATAAAAATGTTCAAAAGCAATCACATTTCTTCCCAACCGTTTAGTTATAGTTTAGTACTATAAATCTTTTCATTTTTATCGTTCGCCAAAATTACTAGATTTACTCTACATTGCGTGACATTTTCTTGACCAACTCCAAAATTGGGCTCTGATCATGTCTTGTTACAATTGATTTATGTGCCAAATTCGGAAATATTATACGGCTCATTCAGAAGACATACCACTGGACAAAAATTGAGTTATATACGCACGAATATTTCTGAGATTCAACATATAACTTGACACGGTGGTTACAAAAAACGTATGATATAACAATGCACCATTAATATAAGGATAATCTTATGTGTACGGAACACATGTTGTCGGACGGTTGGGGGGGAGGGAAGTTGTGAGCAAATGCAGTCTTCCTTTTTCAATAAAACCAGATTTAGAAGTACCAATATTTTTCAAAGTTTGAAATATTTTCCATAGTTCAATCTATTATCTAAAACTTATTTAGAAGTTTTCTACGTATTTTCAATATCTTGGGGAAAAATATAAAATTAAAGTTTGATCTGAAATTACAAATAAATCAAGAATAAAACGAATAAGCTGATCTTGATACATACTGTTTGGCTTGCACATATTCGAGCCTTATACAAATGCTATTGAGATTTTCAAGGATCTATATCGAGCAGCGAACCAAATTATGAGTGAATCTGAGGAGTAAATGTATGTTTCATCACCTGTGATGAAAAATATCGCTTGATACACGTTCAAAATGTGCAGGACTCCACTGTTTTATATCCCTGTCGAAAAATCCTATTACTCACTTGTATGTGAGAAAGTTGAGTTAACCCTCGAGGATTTTCAATTTACTTTCGAATTCATCGCATGGATAACAAATATAATTGTATGCAATTCAAGAATGACCTATTTGTGTCCATATGGTAGTTATATGTTCTGATCACTACACCCTCGATAACGCCGATCACAAATCATGCAAAAGAGCTAACTACATACCCTTGTTACATGATATACTATTTTCGATCCATTTTGAAATTTGCAAGTTACACGAATCTATCTTTAGCCTTTGAAGATCTAATATTGTACTTATGTTTTACATCCAAATTAGTTAATCTATAGTCCTAGTTTTTCAATTGGAGATGTAAACAGTTTTGAGTAAAAATATACAATGTAACCCATCAGCTAGAAGAAACACTGATGAATAGTTATTTCCACTCGACTCGTTCGGAATCAGTATTTTGTAAAATGGTTACATTTGAGTATTTTGTAGAAGTTCAAAGTGGAATGTCATCCATTGGATTGTTGTTCTACAAAACTGCGTCCCACGTGAAGCTCTCGACGAATGAAATCCCTTTCAATTAAAGTGTAATGAATTTCATGAACCAATATTTTACTTTCAAGTGATACAGAGCGAGAAAGTTAAGAGAATTAGTACGACCTACACTATTGCTCTCTGACTTTGCTATATCAGAACCATGAAGTATCAGAACCTCACATACCTAGATTCTTTCTCGTTCTCTACGTCAGTTAATCAGTTAATCCAATAAAGAAATTGCTTGCGTATTTGCCGAAGTTTGTGAGAACAAGCTTTATAATTATCAGTTTGACCACAAATTACTACATATCTGGTATACATAAAATTGAGAAGGATAAAAAAGTTACGAAATTAAACAATGTACCCTCGTTTGGTACAAAAAGCTTCAGTATATTCCCAGCCTTACTCCGAATGCCCCGTGACAATATTCTAAAAGAGCCGCGGAGTGTTTAATTCCAGTTCCTAACGAAGCGAAAACGAAAGAGAAGAGGAGCAGCTGCAGCAGCAGTGACTACATGGTCTAGGGTACAGGCAAAAACAATCCATTCGTCGCGCAAAACGTCGCGCAGCAGGGTGCCTTAATTAAAATTATAGAGCCGACGGCGGCAGTGAAAGGGGCCAGCAAAAAAGCGAAATTCAAGGATTAAACAAAGACAAACTGAAGAGGGCGAGAAGCAATCCGTTCGCGCAGCGATCCTCTTTCGCCTTTACATTCGCTCGCGCAAGCTATCGACCTGCGACGTGGGAAACTCGAAGTTTGCGCAGACTCCAGAGCACAAGTCTCTCTCTCTCTCGCACACCCCCTCGTCCTCTCTCGCTCGGTTCTCCAATCGATTCCAGATTTTCCGCTGGCAGCACTAAACGAGAGGAGCCGAGCCGAGATCGCGGCCACCCTTTTCGGACGTTTATCCGTTTAGTACGTCCTCCCTCGCCTATTTTCCAGCGCAAAGAGTGTCGAAAATTATTCATTGGCGTTTGAAGCTTGGTGGAGCACTTCTTTAGGGCTCTTTTTGGCCAGCTACTTTCCTGGCTCTGGCAAGTTTAGAAAACGCTGGTAGAGAGGGGTATTTTGCCGAAGCGCGTTTCATCAATTTACTCCTTCCCAAAGACGATTCGGATCCTTGGAAGGGATACTGACTGCTGCCAGAGAAAGTATTAAAACTATGATTTCTATCGATTTATATCATTACCGCAATTAAAGCGTGCTTTGCGCGCTTGATTTTAACATTTTCAATTTTCGACAAAGACTACACCATCCGATCTTTTTTCACGTGCTGCTAATACTTATTCGTCACGTTCTCAAAGCCAATCGAAACTTTCGAAAGATTTCGAAAAATTTCAAAATTTGAAATCACAACAATAACAATAATGCTTTCTTTCCCAAAAGCAAGATCATAAACTTTTCGGAGGGGGAGTATATAGCTCTAATGGATATAACAATGAATGAAAATTCCATCCAGTTCTAATTTTAACCATAACTCATCTATAAAATATCTAAATAGGTATAATACTCCCACCAAAAAGATGTTTCACTGTTATTCTTTAGGGTGTATATTGAGTAATGTATTACAAAAATAACTCAGACATAAAATGCATATTATTCAACTGCGTACTGTAAATAAAAAACAGTATTCGGTTGTCAATGTTCGCACGATCTAATTTTAACACATCATCCCAGCCATAGATGGTGTTCCAAAAGTGCACTTCTGGAATTTATGGTTGAAAAGAGTAACTTATTATATACCCGAACGATATTCAAGTGATTGGGTTCTGACCAGACGATGTTTCGAGGCTGCGCTGCTTCAAATCTTAGAGAATACACATCATCTTCGTAATAACGCAACCGACATCGTCGACCCTAATTACCTAAACCTCTGGGTCCAAGGGTACTTTCTCGAAACAAGAAGTCCTGCACTTGAAGTACTTTACTTGTATATAGAAAATGTATCTGATTCAAAATGCTTTAATAAATTGAGTAAGATTAGAGATTGGTAATAATGTATCTGGTTCGATTTATTGGAAAGATTCTTTAAGATACTGATATACTTACTTTCCAGTTGAATAATTGAATAATCAATCCTTATTTTAAAAATACTTGTGCTGGTGAGTACTAATGAGTATCTAAGCCATCAATTTATTAAACATCATCGACCGTTTTTATCGCGGATCTTTATAATGTATAAAAAGGACTTTTGATTTCTTTATATGATGTAGGGAACACTTGATCTACATAGAATGAAACCAATTGAACTCACTCCAGGTATCGTTCTTTGTAGTTCGAGTTTCCTGTATCGTACAAAGAAATCAAAAGTCCTTTGTATGTGTATGTTCGTGTGCATGCGTACGCGCGCGCTGTAACAGATTCAAGGTCCATGAAATAGTTTATCATCACTACCATTCTGAAAAATGTTTGATTACAGAAAACATTTCATTCCAGAGAATTTATAACTTTCATTCAACTGATTCTATCAGCAATACAGAAATATTTTTCTAGTTGATTATTATAATCAATCTATCTTGTCCAAATGACTTTCATCATTGATTAAATATATTCTTCTAATCATCGGTGTTGGTTAAGAACTTATGAAATTGATATCCATGGGGAAAAAAATTTCTAACTTTGTTCCGAATTCATCTCAAACGAGGCAATCGGTTTAATGAGATCAGAGGTGCATTTTCAGAACGTGATGAAAAAATCACAATTTTTTCATATTACACTCAATTCAACAAATTCTATTCACATATTTCTTGCTGACGAAACAGTTCGATAGATCAAAATTTTGTCAACTTTTGTCCCGTGTATCAGTATAAAATACTAATACTAAAACTGAAAATTCGATTATTTACACTGCTATGTTTAGCATCTCAAAGTCAAACATTTTTTGATACTTAATTTTAATCTTACGGATTTTGAAGTTTTTTTAGAAAAATAATATCATGGTTAGTGGTACGTAACCTTCCATTAATCTATTTTCTCTATATCTATGCAATTTTGGACCACTAGTTTCCTAAGAAGCTATTCAAACTCACCTTCGTCCTTACGAAGACATATAAGAGACATTCTCTATCGTATACTTCTGCGTTAAACAAAAGGAATCATCAGAGAAGCTTGCGCGAGTCGTATTTTCTGTCAATTCAGCAACCCTGAATCAGCGTGATTATTCCAAATTATTATGTTTACTCTGTCGGATAAAGAACGTAATTTCACTAACATAATATCTGAAAGAGTACCAAAATATCATTTATTTGAACTTATAGAATTAGGTCACGAGAAAAAATATTTCAAAACTATTTATTATCTCATCCTCATTGATTGATTCTACTGAATTATTTAAATTAATTGACATAATTGATTGATGAACATGGGTACGAGTTGTGGCGTCTGAAATGTACGAGGGGCTTCTCACTCCAGTACTCTCAGAGCGAGTACCACGGAGTTCTTATGGAGTACTGTGGGCTTATGGATGAATCGTACTCTTTATTCTGGCCAATATTAACCAAGAGCTATTCCTCAGATTAGGACAAGCTGGATCAAAACACGATAAGTTTATGCTGACGAGATAAAACTGCCTAATGTCATCAAATTTAGTACAATGGAGTTCTAAAAAGCGATGGGAGCATCGTCGAAATTTAGAGGGAGTACCAGTAGTGAGAAGCCCCTAGGAAATGTATGTACATCGCATTCACCGTGGATAAACACCAATGAGCTAACATTGAAAGTTATGGAAAGTTAGAAATTTCTTCAAATATATCTCATGTCCATCGATTCCAGAAAATAATCGATTTCATCACCATCTTATCTGTTAATAAGAGCCAAAGGCAAAGTTAAAAAAACCGCGGATGTTACTATTTTCCCGGATTCCGTTACTATTACCGCAAGCTCGAACGGACGAGCGCAAGCAACAAGCCCATTAAAGCCGGAAGCCTGCGTTTGCTCTCGCAACCAAAGCCCGTGAAAATTCTTTGTTAACCGGACGTTCGGGCATTAGAAGAGTCGCACACACGCACGGGCGCACGGTTAGTGGGCAGGCGCGGGCACAGCAGAGCTTGGCTTGAGGAACTTTCGAGCTCCAATTGCTGTGAGCGCGCTGTTGTCTGGCCAAATCCCCGGAGGCGAAGCCACCGCGACCACGAGAAATGTCAGCTGACTTCGTGTGCGAGAGATGCATCCTTGACTCGCGCTATAGTTCGGATTGTCCTCTCGCCCCTCGCCATTGGTCTCCACCAGCGTTTATATGCTAATGAGAACCAACTTGCCGGATGATCTTGTCCCGGCACAGCTCCCCTTTTTGGGGGAATGAAAACTGACTTTTCAATTACGGGGAAACGGATGAACTTGCGACGTAATGAACGTTCCAGCATAATTAGGCGAAAACATTCTTTACCTGTTTTTATCGACCACCGATTTTTTTTCCATGCATTAATGTTGGAGTTTGCGACGCATATAATATAATTTGAACAGAATGGAAAATTTGAGTTATTCTATTACATACCAAAGTCAGATAAAGTTAATTTTGAATAATGGCTCACTTACTCAGAAAATAAAAGTAAAACTTTAATATACGTTCCCCATCTAATTCGCTCTCCGTTTCCAGCTGTCGGTGCCAGGTTGGTCAAAATTTCGCAGTCGAAAAGTCTAATGCGTAACGCTAAAACACTTTGCATACATTTTCGACGACAATGCAATGTGGTGTAAAAACATCTATCTTACTCGTACATTTTTCAATAAAATTGAATTTATTGAAGAAATCTCAAGTTTTGGAATACCGTGGAATCAAAGAGCTCCGCTCATTTTCAGTAGCCTTGCGTGATAAAACATAATTTTTGAAAATATGATTTTATTAGTGAATACTATGTACATTCAATATTTTTCCACGTAGAATCGATTTGAAAAACGAATCGTGAAAATTTGCGTACCTAAATTGCACTGAACAAAACGCTTCTTATAATAATTCATCAAAAGCTATTTCCTTGGGACATAAAGATTCAATACGAACTAACAAGCAAATGTTATGGCAACCACTTTTCCGGGGGAACAAAATTCACCTGACGATATTTATGCGATTTCTCTGGAGATCTCAATCAATTGGAAAGAAATTCCAATTTTCCGCGGGACCTTCCTTCCCTTATAAATCTGTCATTTTTATTGGGTAATCAATTGGACGAATTTCAGGGGTCGAAGATGGAGAAACACAAGAAAAGGAGGGAAAGGAGGGAAAGGAGGGAAAGGAGGTCCTGAAAACGTGGGAAAACCCGCGAGATGCCGGATACAGTACGGCGGAGAAAAAGCGCCGCTTTAACTAGAAGAGAATTTACCGTCGCTCGTTCTTCACCGATTGTATAAGCTCTGCTTCTCTCTTTCTCTGTCTCTCTCTCTTTCTCCCTGTTCTTCTTCTTTCATTATTCTCTTTCGATGTCTCCATTTCTCCTGCGCTTTTTGGCCCTGCTTCTCTTCTTCAGTCGCTCATTGTCCTCTTCGATTCTTTTTACGTATGACTTCTCTTCTGTATGATTCTAAAATATAGTCACAAATGAAATGATGCCAATTTTTTAAATAGGGTACATTTTCGAGGATTCGTATTTTCATTGAAATCATTTTTCGCGGCATTATCGATTTTTGTGTTTGTGTTCAATATAATATTACAACTATGCCATTTTAAAAATTTATTTCTAAATATACAAAGGATAGGTAATTGAATATAGTGTTGTTGGAAAATGTTAGTTTGTGAAATGATAAATCTTATCAATAAACTTCATTGTATCACATTTCATTTGAACTTGAAGGTAGTCTTTTGGTAACTGTCAGGTCACAATCGAGCCTTCAAATGGAAATGTTGCTTAGCAAAATTAACGAATTTTCCATGCTAATGGTTTTTAAAAACCATAGTTTCGTGGGAAGACTTATAGGAATTAAGAGTTCCGACAATCGTGACAATAAATAACACAGATGTACGGGTACGGTGCACTCGAACATCCAATAGCGGATAGACGGCGGCGAAGTATAATTTCCCGCAACGGCTAAGCTCCAAGATTCCCTCAATTAGACAAAAGCGTGAAAATCCTCTATCAAAGGTTCCTCTACGAGATTTAATCTTGTTTCGACTTCTGAGCTCCCAAAGAAACTATATCTTCTCTACAAGAACATAGTGTCTATATACTCAAGTATTCCAGTGATGTTCACTCTGTGATTAATAGTTAGCTTATGAATTAATAAATTAATAAAGATGAGGTGCGAATAAAAACAAAGTATTGTGATTTTTTTTTATAGAAGAACTACTGTATTATTGTAGTGAATCGATTATTATTTTTAAACTGTTTAGTTTTATCTTTTGAATTCCCTCTGTCGCGTATTGTGCTCAGTAAAATTAATTATTGTAGAACATTCCATGTTCCTCCGAGCCTCAAGAAGACAACGAAAAAAAGAAGCTGAGGCATAACACTGATACCCAATAACGTATAATACCAAAGAATGCTCCCCCCCCCCTTGAACTTAACATATACACGCGTCGGCAGAACGTGGAAATCAGGAATATTGTTGTTGAAAAAACGTTGTGATCAATGATGAATTTATCCATTTTTCTATTTATTTCTCTTGTAACTGGGCGTCTCATCTGATTTCCTTTCGAAAAGTAAGTGATTTTTAATAGACTTGAAATGGACCGAACAAATTATACCCTTGTTACTCCACGATCCAATTTTTTTTTATCGAATTTTTTAATGGAATTTTCTTTTTTTGTCGAGAGATTAAATTATGCCTTACCCTCTGAAAAATAATTGATCGTACTCTAGATTTTATAAAGCCAACGACCAAAAGAAGATTTCTTCGGCCTAGAAAGGTTCTTATTTGGTGGCTTATTTCAAAGGTCTCAAGTAGACCTTCCATTTGCCACAAGCTGCGATGGAAAACACGCTTGGAGTGAAATGTACTGGCTGATCGAGTTTAGGTAGGCATTATTAGGTACTCGTACCTTATACTCTACACTCACTGTCAATCATAAGCATGATTGATTCGACCTCCAGCCAGATTTGAATAATTTTCTCATTGCTTATTTGAATAAAAGTGAACTTTCAAATATTTTCATTCGAAAAAAATTAAATCAGTCCAAACTTAAATCAGCTGGGTTTAATTGTAGATAAAGAGAAATAGAAACACATTATCTAGCATTTTCTCTTAAATTCAAACTCTTAGACAATCCACGCTACCATTTCATACCTATCGTTGTTGAATTGGGAGCAGTTTTACTTTTTCTCCCCTTTTTCTATCTCTTAACTGCGGATCTCGGTGATCAGCCGATCCATTTGCAATCTCGGCCTCTTGAGCATCATTATACCCACCAGCCATGTGTATCAAGGGATCTTTATAGGTCTCGAGCAAGTCTCGATAATTGAAGCCTGAAAATGTGAGCTCCAAAAACATTTCTTGGTATTATTGCGTTAAAGCAATTTAGAGAATTCGTTAATGATTGAGAGATAGAATTTCAATTGGATTAAATGATTAGAAAAACGTATAAATTCACATTGCTGTATTAAAATTTAATTAATTAACACTGGACTAATAACAAGCATAGAAAATAATGAGTTTCCAAAACAAGAGATTAATTTCACCAATGACGGTAATCTTGTTAATAATTTGAATGCTTTTAGTTAATAACAATATTAGACTGCATTTGAATGCCACATTATCTTTCAAACTCCTAAATTCTCCATAATTTATCTTTGCATTATTTCGCATAGTATAGTTATTTATTACACGTTATCAAAAAAGCCTATTCAACATTACACATCTATCTAAAAAACAACCTATTTGAAAAACCATTGGTTGATACTCGTATTTTTTTTAGAACTGAAATTTTTTTCCATCAATCTCATAGAAGTAGACTTACATTCCATAATTGAATTTGTACACCTTTTTATCCACTTAAATATTGATAATATGCACATTTTGACTTTGAAATATATAAAAGAGCAGATTTTAATGAGAACGAGGGTTGATAGTTGTTCAGCAGAAATTAATGGTCGATTTGAAAAACGAAAAATGTATAGAATTAGAACATTACAGAAAGATTCAATATTTAGTGTGAAAATATTTCTTTTGAGGTAGAGAATTCAAATGAGGTATATCGTTGGAAATTATGCATTTAACATGCAAAGAAATTTAGTGAAAGTTGTTCCCAAATTTTTAATGCAAGATATTCGACCTTTTGTTTTACCCTCATGATTATTAATTTCATCCTAATGAGATTGGAACAATTTTATCACTCATGGTATATTAATTGCTTGAAAATCTACTATACTATATGTAGAAAAATTTGTTCGACAGTTGTTTCGACAGTTGTTAATAATTGTCTTTGATTCTTTAGAAGACGTTTGAAAGAAAAACATGACAAACGTCTGAAGTCAATTAGTTCTGAAAGTAGGAAATAATTCCAAGAAATGATTTAAGAGAATTAAAGAATAACAAAAGCAATTCACAAGATGGAGAAGCTAAGTTCAAACGTGAAGATGATTTACATAGTTAAAAATTATTAAATATTCAGTTTACAAGAGAAAATAAGTTCTTCGTCACATCTAATTTGATTCAGAATTGAACATTAAAGGTTAACTCAAAGTCCAGAACAAACTTAAAATGTATCAAAAGATTGATTTTCAACGGAAATAGTAGGAACATTTGAATTGGTACCTTATACTTATTATAACTTTAAGCAACAGAATAAAATGTATGAAATGTGTGTATACTATAGATATAAATATTTTTTTCACCCATTCTCTGTTTATAATGATCAACTTCATCTAAAAGCTTTAAATTTCTGATATAAGGTTAAGCAAATTTTGCTTTTTTCCAGTTTCAAAATTTAAAAAAACTTTGGAGATCTCTTCAGAACTTTTATCTACTCATTGCAATGATAGTTGTACAATTCCTCCTGATATTTTCTATTTTTAGTTACATTTTTGTCTATTGACACATCTGTTGGTGTGAAAAAAATTAGCAGCTGAAGACAGACGTTTTGAAAACAGTAATATTGAAAAATCCGACTTTGTTCAACAGAATTTGGTGGACCTACCAAATGGAAATCAAGACCTGGCAGTTATTGCATACATTTTAGCCTGAAGAGGGTGACAATACACGCCAATACACAGCATTGTGAAATAAATGATTAAATAGGAAGTAGCGGTAAATCAGTTTATCCATCTTCTCCTTGGAAAAATACTTTAGCAGACTTTTACAGCTATTTTCGTAGGTACTTTGAAGAGGATTCCTAACAATTAACTAGGGTAATTTTTCATGCTCTTTGATGATCAAATATTAAATTATCCTGACAGAAAAGAACTGTTTGCAATAAATGTATACATAATAATATACCACGAATATATCTGTGCATGAATACTAATATCCACGAGGATAGCTCTCTACTTAGTTTGCAAATTATATGTTAGTGTGATTACTAATAAATCAAAGGAACGTTTTTCAAATGTATAAATGGTATCTGAAATATATATAATAAAAATCTTATTATCCAGTTCTGTAATGCGTATCTACACGACATCTTGAATCATCTGTAAAATAAAATTAATTAGCACAAGCGTACCATGTTAGATGTAAATGATGAGTTTATATATGGGTCAATGATTGTCTTGATTGTTTAAATATGCTTGTGATGAAAAAATGTACTTAGTGCTGCAATTCATCGCGAAACCAATAAGGAAGGATGTCCACAAGTGTCCACAAGTGCAAGGGTCCGAAACTTCGAACTCCAAATGTGTGAAAACATCGATTGTTCTCCATCACTCATCAGCTGTTTTTTTTTACTTCCAGGGGTTATCCTCTCTCATCAGCTGTTCAATGCCCAACGAGCAACAACGCTATTTTGCAACTCTAGTTTGATGACCTCTCTTGGTCCTCCATTATTGTCCCTCCGCATGCGATTGGCTGTATCCTGTTTATCCGCGAAATTTTGAATTGTTTCGTGAAAATTAGAGATATTTTAATTTGTAAATTGGCATTTCTTGGATTCGAAATATATAACTATCTCTTTTTAAAATATTCTCTTTTGAAAAATATGTCTCGGAATATTGATGGTTTTGGAAGTGCAGCTTTGAGTCGCAATATGATTGATTTGAATAAAACGCAGAGTAAATATTTTGCTTAGCAAAAATAGTCACGAGTTTTTACAAGAAATCAAATTTTAACGTGAATTTGGAACAATTCTCAGTAATTTTTGTCCATTTGGGTGAATAAGTATGTAGTAGTATAAAGTATTAACAACGAATATAATATTAACACTACATTCGTTAGTATTCACGTTACCATAATGGCAAGAGTAGTTGTCTAATATATGTAAATATGAAATGGCTGAGGTAATGTGGATTCAAGTGAGTATAAGTCACCGATAAAACAATGACGAAGAATTTTATTTTGTCTAATTATATTTATTTGTTTGTGTAGATCTAATGTTTCATATATATGCTTAAATACAATTTTCTATTAGAACAGAAAATTACGAAACTTAGGTAATGTACACGCTGTATATTAAATTCATAAATAGATTTCTTTTGGAAATTTATATCAGTATGAGCATCCAATTGCAATAAGTGGTTATATATTAATCTCAAGTTCTGGATGCTTCCTTGAAAAAGGAGTTATCAATTGATTATCTTGACAAAAGTATAAAAAGAAAATCAACAGAAAGATACTAGTCCTATACAATTATTTTTATAGAAAAATTCTTTTTTCATACATTTGAATAACATCTCGATTCAATGATAATTCAATTGTACATAAGTATAGAAGAAATAATACTTTTTTCCACGGGCTTTGACCACGTTAGAAATCTCTTTCACGTCACTTTTCTATCATCATTGATTCATGCATTTCTTGCACTCTCCATTCACAAATCATTTTATAATCTAGGAAAGATGTATAACTTGAAGTTTTATGATGATTGTGATGTAAAAACGCATTTCGCTCGCATATAAAGGCGGTAGAGTACCTAATTGTCATGCAGTGTACACAATCCTCTCTGGATACTTGTTTTCTCTAAACAAATAACACGAGGTTGAAAACGCGTACACCGTTTTTATACTTTCCTATTCTGTGCATTTAATAATCTTGAGAACACGCTATGTGCAAGAAACGCATATTTATATAAATGTATAGTATATATATATTAGTTTCATAAAAATTCGTGAGATTTCTGAAATGAATTGTATGCGATTCTTTCACACTGCAATTCACACTTAATGCACTTCTCGTATATGAAATATTTTACGCGAATACTGCGTAAGAAAAGAGAAAAGTAGAGATAATTAATTTAAGCGACATTGTACCATGAAAAAACTTTTCTTTTTGTGTTTGTATATATCTTTGGTAGAAACTACTAAATAAATATCATTGTTTGTATAGCATATAGTTTTTCATCTCAAGATATCAGACATTTTACCTACAAGCTCAGTAAGAATTTTCATTTCACGCTTTAGTGAGAGTTACACTCGTCACTTTTTCAAAAATTTCACACACACACATACACATATACACGTCATGTACATACGAATAAGTGATTTCCAAAAGTAGAAATGGAACAGCAAAAAACCAACAATATATCAAAGTAATATGTTTTCAGAGGATTTTCGTCGGGGATGTAGTTTTATTAAAAAAGTTTGTTGTTATTGATGTAATTAGCAGCGTTAACATTTTGATTTCACCATCAAGTTTTCTTTTACAAAAAATTTCGGAAAAATTCAGATGAGGATGTCATTTTATATTAAATTCACTTTCTAGTAAATCAATCGATTTTTGACTTTTATTTTTTTTTAATTGATCAACAGACGAATTAAAAACGAATTCACTCATTTGATGTAATATCAATAGATGTCTCTTTTTCTTTATTGAGTAACTAATTTATAGGTAGCCTCTAATGCGCGCTCAATAAAGGAGTCAAAGTTGAGAAATACTCTGCCGTCGTTTATGTATACTTGAATATTTGAGACATGCCATCATAAATCTTGTTTTCTGAAATTTTGGTTCAACCTCTCAAGAAATATAAAAAAATAACAATTTCTAACAGACTCATACTTAGTTCAATACTCCTTTTTTGTTTCAGATTGACTTCACGATGTAGTATCTCTGATTCAATTAATTAGGTTTCTGTGAACCTGTTCAAACTATCTCGCAAGATCTCAAAACACTTAGTACTTTTGTCAATTTCGAAAATATTAGTTATTTCATTGCATGATTGAATTTCTTAATTAGATTTTATCAAAAGCTTTCTATCCATTGATCGATTATTCTTGATAATCATTGAATGTTACATTGTCGAAGTATAAAAATACCGTCATGTATTATTGATTTGTCGCAGCTTACTTGAGATTTAAAAAACTATTTCCATTTTCTGGTTTGGAGAATTTGATAACAGAATTAGAAATTCACGACAAATTGAAGTATTGAGATTGATTCATTATCGAAAATTGAAAAAAATTTTAATAAGTATAAGCACGCTTATGTTGAAAATGTTATCTCTGCTTAGAAAATAAATCCAAATTGAATCATCAATTTATTCAATTCAGTGTCATTATAGAAGAAGTTATTGTGGATTATGTAATCCGTTATAAATTACTGAACACTTAGTAATTACTGTAAATTATTTATCATGTTTATATTATATATCTACGTCTTACATAAAATGTACAATAAACACAATATCTTGAAAATGGTGTCGAGTCCCTACTCTATATATAATAATACGTAACATACATCATATACTTTAAAGAATTGAATCGATATATTTTTCTATTTACAATACCGATTCTACTCTCATTCTTATATCAAGAACAGAAATACGAATTGAATTCACTTCAATTATTAGACTTTTTCTCTTAAAAATCCATCAACATATAGAGTCAGAATAAGGTCTCTTTCTCCCTTGAAATAAAAAGTTCAGCTTGAAAGAGTGACCCCATAGCGGATCGAATAAACGAGTTCATTTACCTCCAACATTAAATAGCAAACAATATTGCAATATTCGAATTGAGTACGTGTCTCCTTAGTCTTTTGGATTTGGAAAATTAATAATATTCTCCTGAAAATCACTAAAGAACGAAAAATCTCGACTGCCCTCGGATTCCAAACAGTGTACGTGCTCGACGAGTTGGAAAGCTCTGGGCAAGCGATCCACATGGCGTCGAACGCGCGCTGCCACGATGCTGGCTCACGTGAAAACTAGTACGAACGTGTGTCTATGAGTCTATTAGCAGGGACGAAAGCCGCAAGTAGAAGTTCGCACGGGAGGTTCGGAGGCTTCAGCAAGAGGAGCTCTTCAGCTCGCCTATGTCGGCGATGTTCTGCAGCAGGGCCGCTCCGGCCTCCTGCAGGGAATTGCCGTTGCTGGCCGACGAGGCAGTGTTGGAGTTGGACTTGGTGTTACCGGCGTGGTAGCGCTCCCTCAACGTGCTTAATGCGGACAACAGTCTTGTATTCGACGACATGAGGCGCGAGTTCGCCGCGTCCAAAGCGGCTATCTGCTGCTCCTGCGCGTCGATCACGCGCTGCTTGTACGACAGCGCCGCCGACATCTTTTGCTGCTCGCGACGCAGCTCCTCCTCCACGGATATCAACCTGCAATACACAATTCATTTAATATATCGTCAAGTAGCTGGTGCTAGATTGTGGCAAGCAACACCGCTGCTGGATTGTCGGTCATACGACGAGTTTGGCTTAGAGTAGCCCAGCCTAACGCGTTTACGGCAAGGCCTATTTGGCTAACAGCACCTTTCCAATGAATTCATTTCACGGGATATTATTTTTCCAAATCTCTCTACATTTTTGATTACCGATGTGAAAATAAAGCTAGTGGAACATTAAAAAGCACGAAATGAGTTTCGGATGTGTTAAGCTGAGCTGACCCTTGATGATTATGATATCTGCATAATACATAAGGAGATTTACTCATTAAGGTAAATAACGATTGAAGTAAAACAAAATATATGTTTTTAACGCAGGGCACTTTCAATTTATATTAATATTATTCATAACAATGAAATGATAGGTGAACATAATCATCTATCGAATTGAAAGTGATCTATACATATATCAATTGCTTACTAAAAGATTATGAAATATACATGTGTAATAAATTAAAATTTGTAAACGTTTTCACGATACAAATACATTCCCAAGGAGCTTCTTTTTACCAGTGATTGAATATATTTTTCTTACTAATAAAATGGTCTTTGGGTTCCTGTCATAATACTTTAAACGAGTTGGTATAAGTAGCTCCTTATTGAACAGTTCATAAAATAAATTACACAACACCAAGTGGGTAAAACAAAAATAGAGTGCAGGATTTTATACTTGTCATAGAAAGTATACATCGCAGTACAATAACTTGCACGCAATAAAGCGTAGAAAAAAATGAGCAACCAATGTTACAATAATATATGCAAGTTTAAAAATGTAGCTGATTGAATTAATGTTGTGTGTTTTCTTTTAATATAGCTGTATCATGGCTTGTTTTGATAATTCTTAGAGCACAAAGCAATCACTGTATTTACAAATAAATTTTTCACGTAAAAAATCAATCTTACGCAATAATAATTTGTGAAACGCAGAAAAAGCAGTATTGTGTATTGACAACATTGTGTCTATATATTTATATTCTTTGAAAATAATATCAATAATCAGTCAATAAAACAAGAAAAGGATTTCATGACAAACCAATACTAAACACTTGATATGTCTTGAATATATAGAAAGCTTAGATATATATTTTGACTCTTACACCAAGATCCAGATCAAGCCAGAGTTTACCAAAAATGCAGCAGATAGAATACACAGGAAACACAATCGGTTAACATATCAACTTGACATGTAATATACTGTCACACCGCAGAGTGACACATTGTTCCCAAAAACATTTAACTACCACAAATTTTAGCTACTAAAACTTTGAATTCAATTTATCAATCAAATTATTCTTCGTTTCACTCTGGCTATCGTCATGATTTTAATATGGCCACGCCCATTATAGAAATTTTCAAAAGTATCGAGTATTTAATTTGAAGCGAAGTCGCATAGCGATGAGTGGTCAAGCTTGAATTCAATTGAGAAAAATCATTGAAATTTCGATATAACTTTTTCGAATATTAAACATTGTATCTATACATAGAACGATATCATTGCTATTTATCTTTTCATATACGATTGATATATTCTTAACTGTTATTTAAGAATTTGCTCGCATATTATCAGATGAATTATTTATTCCTGATGATGATCGAATATATGAATATGAAGTTGAATTAGATAAAATAGCATGGGATGGCTATGAGTTAAGTAATAAACATCCGAGGAATAAATGAAGTAAGCGCAGAAACTTGTTTTTCTGTGAATCAGCAGATTTGAACAATGCTCGACATTGATACTAAATTTTGACTAGTATCCAATTTGCACGTCAACGAATATTTGAATTAGTCACATGAAACTATACATTAATACAGTCTCCCAAATCACCATCATTAGTTGAACCCGTAAGCGGAATTTGATTAGCCAATGAGAGTTTAGAGAATACAGAAGAGTGAGTCGGAATATCATCGAGTAAGTGCATCATAGCTGGTCATCAAAGATTAGTACCTGGAGATAATGCTCTTCATTTTGGTGTCCGGTCCGGGACCCTCGACATCGCCGTCCTCGACGGCACCGAGCCTAGCGCGCAGCCGGTCGACGCTGCTCTGCAGTCTCTCGATTTCGACCTCGTACTGGAAATGCGAATAGAGCAAGAAGTTTGTTAGTTACACAGTTAAACGGTAGATAGGGGTGATGATGTGTGTATTGCGATGATTCACGATATCGGGAAGGTGTTAGTAACAGTGTTAATTGAAATTAGACTATTTTGAAATGTCATATCCCATCAGCAAGTTCTGAATTCGGAAAGTTAGTAGGTAAAGATGCGAAGAGTCAAGTAACGGAGAATATCTCTGAAGAACGAAATAGATAAATTAATGATATATATAGAGAGAGACGAGATTGAGGGACGGCGAGTCAGTCGATGAGGGTCGCTCACCTGGTCAATGCTCCTGTGACTCCGGGATTTGCTTCTCCTGGTGGCGCAGCTCTCCTCCTCGCTCGTGTCGGACAGATCCCTGGTGGAGTCGAGCGACAGCCTCCTCCTGAGTTTGGTGCAGCAGACGCTGTTCTGCGACTGCTCATTGTTCGCCTGCCTCAGGGCGGAGTTGTTGGGCCTCCACTGGTGGCTCGGCAGGCCGTTCCTCTGGAGGTTCCTCGCGTTCTGCTGCAGAGGCGGGGACGGGCTGAGGTCGACGCCGCGCACCCCCTCGACCCCGCCGTTGCTGCTGCCCTCCCGCTCGTCCGAGCTGGTGCTGCCCCTTCTGCCGTTCCTCCCGTGGTGGTTCGCCTCCATGTGGTACACCGGGTTGGCGAACGCCAGCGGGGCGTTGCTCAGGATGTGCGAGTTGGCGTTGTTGCTGAGGTCGACGGGACTCGAGCTCTGGCTGTAGGCCGCGAAGCTCTGGTAGCCCGACGAGGCGACGTTGCTCAGCTGCGAGATCGAGATCTGCGAGCCCTTCTGCGACTTGCTCTCGGAGACCTCGTCGTCCGCGTACCTCAGCAGGTCCGACAGCTCCTCGAGGTTGCCGTTGGCCAGCTGGCCGTTGTTGCCGCTGGCGCTCTTCGAGCTGTGGTAGTTGTTGTTCGGCTGGTGGTTTATCGACAGCGTGATGTTCGAGCCCTGGTGGTTGTTCGCGTTTATCGTCGTCTTGCTCACGTTGTTGTAGTTCTGCTGGTGCGTCTGGTTCGCGTTCTCCTCCTTGTGGCAGTGATTCCTCGAGGCCGACCTCGTCATGTTGTAGTTGTGATTGTAGTTGTCCTCGCACCTGTCGTGGATATCGAGGTTCTGTAGCCTGGATATGTTGTTTCTGTGCTGCGCGAGCACCGCGTGGTTAGACTGGTTACCGGTGATGTTGTAATTCGAGTCCTTCAAGTTGTTGTGGCTCTCGGACCTCGTCGGACTGGTCATTTGACTGGCCGTCTGGCAGTGGTTGACGTTCGCGAGGCTGGCGCTGGTCGTCAGCCTGTAGCCCGGCCCGCTGCGGTTGTTCCCGAAGATGTTGCTCCGCTGGTTGTGGTGGTGTTGCCTGGCGATGGGCGTCGGCGACCTCGAGATGAATGCCGGTGGCTCGAGCGCGTAGTCGTCGTTGTTGATCTGCAGCTGGAGCTTGCCGTTGGTCGGCATGTACGCGTTTCTCGGCAGCGTCGCGGCCCTCACCACGTTGGGGCTCCTGGACGAGTTGTTCGTGTTGTGGCCGAGGGTGTTGCTCTGGAGGATCTCGGTCGAGTCGCCGATCGTGCCGTTCAGGGTGCTGTGGTTGCTGCTCAGAGTCGACGTCGCCGAGATCGACAGGTTCGTGTTGCTGTTCGCTATGGTCGGGTCGTTGTAGCGAAATATGTTGTTCTGCAGGTTTGTGTAGCGCATGGACGACGGCGCGGGACTGGGGCCGGGCTGGTCCAGAGCGTGGGAGATCCTTTCGAGGATCTCGGGGAGACGAGAGGGTGGCGAGTTTGGCGAGTTCGATGAAATCGTCGTCACACTCTCGCGAAGCAGCGCGTGAAGCAGAGACAGTTGTTTGCCAAGATCGATGTAACCGTCGAACTCTGTTGAGCTGCTGGGCACGTCTTTGTTCGAGGAGCTCTGCAAGGACAATTTTCAGTTGTTAATCAAAGAAACCCATCGATGTCGAAAGTAAATGCGTCAAATCAATAATTTACTAGCTAACCTTCATTATATTCTCAAGTAACTCAGAAAACTAATGTTTACATGAATTTTGATGCATTGAGTTTATGATATATTTTACAAATTATATAGTTTAAAGTTGTTGTGCTCAATAAAACCATTATGCTTTCAAATATCAATTTAAGTAATTTCTACTTTTAAAAAGACTGTACCGTTGTATTTTACAAACAAAAAAACTCGCCGACGATTTTATTCGTCTTTAAAAAAAATCACGCTCTGAAAGTTAAAGTAACCACTCGACTCATCTCATAAAAAAAATAATTATACAAGCATCTCTTCAAGTTCTCCAAGAGAACTTTCTGAAGCAGAACAGTGAATAGAAGATATGAAAGTTTTGTAATAACTGTTGGAACGAAATTATTATCTCGCATACTTTCGGAGGGAAAAAGTTTTACGAGGACTCGCGTCGTCGTATCTGAAATGCCACTATGAATACTTACACTTATTAATTGTAAAAAGGTCTTCATCGACGGTGCTTCACGTTCCAGGACGTCGTTCATGAATTCCATAAAATTTTCTTTTCCCTGGAATCTCGTAAAGTTCGCCAGAGTCTGCAGGGTCTTCGCTACTAACGTAAGATTTCTCGCTGCTTTTTCGTTCGGGTATTCTACGGCGACAAAGAAGAGAAGAAACGTTAGTAAGCAATCAAACTTTTATCATCAGAGAATAATAGATCAAAGAAAAATCAACTTTTGTATAACTGATGCTTTAGCTTATACGGTGAATCACAATCCTTTCATACTCCAGAATATTAAAATGTAAGTTAAAAAGTATAATTTCATACTGTCATAAATTCTGGTTGTAATTCAATTATAAGCTATTAGTATATGTTATATTGGATGATTATGATATTAGTATAGTATTTTAATAAGATGGGTATTTTGGGGTTTTCTTTAATTAAGGTTTTATGGCGCGTAAGAACGTGTTAGGAATCGTATTTCAACATTCTAAGCAAATGTATGTATGTATTTATGTAAGCGTATATGAACAAGAGTAACTCGTAATCTTCTTGGCCAGCTCTATTGAATCTTCTCTTATTTCATTATTTTCTCATTGTTTTAAACCCGATGATGCAATTTGTAAACGCGCGTAAACTGCAATGAAGAAAATGGGACTATGGTCCATTTTTGAGATTATATTCAAGTAATTTGATATTTTCAGAGCTTGAATTTTATCCCTAGAACTCGAGACTTTAACAGAAGGCTTCTTGAATTGATGCTCATAGGAATAGCTTAAAATTTGTGAAAGTTTGCAGGACGACCTATTCGAAGGTATGCTATTCAGGTGTTTCATGTCATGCGCACATAGTTGGTATCGATTGACTCACCGTGTGTAATGTTGAAGAGCGAAGGGCTGAGAATGGCGGGGCAGAGGAACCTGAGGAAAATTGACGCGGAAATGAGATTGTCGGCCATGTCCTCCCTGCCCATCTCGGCGAGCCTCTCCCTGAAGATGCGGAAGCACTCCCTCAGCTCGGCGGGGAAGTGCGAGTGGCTGGCGAGTATTCGGCTCCAGGCGAGCTCGACCGCGGCCCGCAGGTTCTGCTGCTGCTTGTGCAGTGCCGCGACGGACGCGACCTTGAGCGGGTCGACCTCGCAGTCGCCGCCCTCCACCGCTCCCCGGACCACCGCCCCGAGGGTCTCTTGGAGGTAGCGGTCGCCCGTCAGCTTCAGGTACGCCTCCATCGCTTTGGTAGCCAGGCTGTTTCCACGGAACGTCAACCTTTCGTCGTCTGCAAGCAAGAGCAGTTTTCGCTTCACATCAATCGCCATTCGATGTATGATTTATATTGTTGGGATATTCGGGATGAATGTACGAGATTCAGTTGTGGGCGCGAGCCTCTAAGCTCATGTAGTAACAAATTTTCCCGCTTATATCGTTGGCAACATAATTCGACTGAATTTTATTTTTTCCATACGACGAAGTTTCCAAAGTCACTTGGAGCTCAGAATAAAATTCCGAGGCACGGGCAAATTTAAGTGGAGACGCGAATAAAGAGAAAATGAACGAAACTCACCGATTCTGTGGATATCCATCATGACAAGATCGGCGAGGAATTGAGGCGCCCTCTTCTCCCTCTGCATGACCGCGACAAGAGCAGTGGCAATGTCCTCTTTGGCCTTCACTCCAATCACGGGCTCGAGCTTCTCGCACAGAGCTGCGTAGTCGGTCTTGAGGTACTCGAGGAACTCCTGGTACACCTGGACCGGCAGAATGTCGACCGACTGGAAGCGACACTTGACCCGCAGCGCTGGCGGCTCCTTCAGTGGGCCCTTCTCTCCTACCACCGGGTACCATTTCTCCGTGAGGTACCGCGACGTCACGTTGTGCACCGGTATGTTCACCGAACCTGAATCATTTCATCGATTTATTACTCTCTTGCTTCCGATCGAATTTTTAGCTTGAAAATAAATCAGGTGAGATTGAAATGAGGTATCTGCAGACTATAACTGAGCCGATGATGAAAACTTAAGATTCGAGATTACGAGCAGCAAGCAACGTTTTCAATTTTCAATTTTTTCCACGGAACAAAATGAAAGGAAGACCCGCAGATGTAATATACCCAGATTCTCGTTTCGTTTTTCTTTTTTTCTCCTCTTTTGTGCGACTGACTTTGAGGAGCGTGCGCGCGTCACGTGGCGCAAGTCAACGATGAATGAGATGCAAGAGGGACGGGACTTTCTTGAAATCGGAAATTGTATGTCCTATTTGGACTGTCCGGCGAGAAGAAAAATCGATTTTAAATCACGCTGGAAATTCTACCTCCCTGCTTGGCGTTTAATTCTTTTCATTTCAGAAGCATAAACTAACATGTTCATTTAAAAATAGTATTTCTAAATTTCATCGGGGATTAAAATCATCCCAAATGATTGCGGTATCTCGAAAGAAAATTGCATTACTCATGTGAATAAATATATGTCCTAAGAAATACAAAACGATATATAATATGTTATTGAGTTATCAATCAAAGTGTAAGAATATTTTCTATACACTAAAAAAAAACTCTTGTGTGTATGTGTGCCATAACTTAGATCCTGCGACTTTCCAGACTAGCTGTGGACTCGAAGGAGAAAAGCGAGAAACGCGAAATGAAATGGAAAAGAAACCATTTGGCCCGGGGGCATGTCGGAACAAGCTACTAATCCCGGAAAATCCCGCGCGTACGTTTTCCTGTCCTAAGCAAATGAAAACGTTGGAAACGGCGGCGGTGCGCGGAGGCGCCGCTGCCACATAAATCGCATTGGAGAGCCGTTCGATTCGTCAGCGCGAAGGCCCCGCCGGCCGGCGCGTCGTCGTATACAATTCGTCGTGTACAACAATCGCGCGCGCGCGCGTTCTCAGGCCGGGCTGACACACGTGAAATCGTTCATGGGCGCACGGCACGCGCCGGCTCCCTCCCAAGACGGCTGATTTAGGTGAAAGGCGGAAAAGTCAGAGGCAGAGTGCGACAATGGGGGAGAAGGAAGCTGGCAACTCACCGATCAGTACGTTCTTGTCCCGCTTCTTCTTACGGTCCGCCTCGCGGTAGAGGTTCACCTGGATCGTATTGACGGCGGGCAGGTGGTGGAAGTCGAACCGCTCGCCCCAGAAGCACAGATCGGCCTTGAGCTTGGCGGTCGTGCGAGCGTACAGGGTCGAGTCGAGGCACACCTCGCAGAAGTAGCGCTTCTTCGCCGGCACGCCTTTCGCCTCCAGCAGCCAGATCTGCAGCGAGTTGTCCGTTCGGCGCGTCTGCTCCGCCTCTGGCTGTACTGATTTGCGCAGGCTACGCACGGATAATTTTTTTATATTTTCCTCTCCTCTCTCTCGGTTCAGAAGGTTACGTTCCGAATCGTTTCGAAGATCCGATCGATAAGTCGTTTTGACATTGCCGCGCGCATGAAAGTAATTTCGGATGGAAGATAATACGCTGGCACAGCTGCTCGAGAGGCGCGCTTGACGAATGTCGCACGCCTCCAGGCTTTGTGTATTCACGCGGTTACAGAAACTACACAAACATCTCGATAGGAGAAAATGAAAGTGAGAGATTAATCGTTAAACTCGAGGGCAATAGTGCAATTCCAAGTCGTCGAAGCGGTAAGTCGTTAAAGAGAATAATGGAAAGAGCTTTTACAATATATACGTCTTCTCGTCAGTCGAAACTTTTACTTTTCCCAGATAAGAATTTTCTCAATGGTCTACGGTGAGTGCAACACCCAGCATCGACTACACTGCACACGAGCGCTCGAACAAACGCGTGAAACCGCAATGAATTAAAGTTGTTAACAAACCTGTGGAGCCACTGGTCCCTCTCGTGGGCGGTCCTGCAGCTGAAGTACTTGGGCCCGCCATTGCTGGGGGTAACCTGGAAGCAGTGGGGCCTGCCGAGGAGGCTGGGGTGCAGGGGGGTGACGGCGGCGAGGTCCATCGAGGTGACGGCCTGGCCGCAGAGGAGGGACTCGTGCGAGCGGCAGCCCCGGAGGCCCGCGGCCGAGCCAGCCGCGCCGCCGCCCCGCTGCTTCTGCCGCTCGAGCTTCGTCACGCTCTTCGTCCTCTTCAGCGGGTTCGAGCGGAACGACCGCTTCGAGAAGAAGTTCTGTGGAAAACGCACGCACTCGGTTAGATCCTGTTATACATGCACACGTACATCTCGGGCTTTCTTATTTTTATCGGCTGTAGTGGGCGCGAGGCAATGTTGGCCGAAGATATACGAGTGATTGGGACGAGAGAGGCTTTGGCTGTGTATTGGGAGCTCATCGAGTACTGCTTTTGGGGAAATGCAGTAGGTGACACTCGCGCGACGTGTTACCAAGCCGAGAAACGGAGCTTGGTCCCATACATTTTCTCTATCCACACACTATAACCGTAAATTCCTCATACTAGAAACCATTGTCCACTACTTAGAGGTCACGGTCCGGATCACCGTAATATAAAGACCACTAATGTCAACAGATGGACTCGCTTTCCATCGTAACAGATTCGGCACTCGAGGACCACTAGACGTATTTGAAACCTCACGCACCAACACTTTCTTGTATCGACACTGGTCGGACGATTGGAAAAAGGCGCGGACTCGTCTGGCCGAAGTAAAGGAGGAAGCGCGACTGACGGGCGCAACCCGTCGATCGGCCGCGGCTATCGGCGGATTCTCTCGATGGAACGGGTGAAAGGTGGTCTAGCCGAGGGGACTTTCGTTGCAAGCATGCGCGTATCCACTTACGCACGAGCCGGCTAATGGAACGAATGCAGCCCGCGAAAGCTGACAATGCGCCGATGAACGAGGATCTATGGCTCGGCTTTAATTGCGCGCAATTGAGTTGGATCGCTTCTCTCTGTGCTTCGAGAGAGCTGCTGTGGTTTTCTAGGTGCAGTAGCGGGCGCATCCTAGGGAAGGAGGTAATTGCTGTACGCTACGATTGATTAATTAATAATTATTGGTTTTCTTCTCTCTATAGTTCAGATTGAAGAGAATAAATTAGTGTCGACTGGAACTCGATTGTGATGGTTTTCGTTTCATTGGGACAGTCAAAATAATAAAGCGATATACCTTTGAATATTCAATAATTATCGGAACTACAGCTCCTTACACGCCGAAAGTATAAAAAGCGACCTTGATATTCAGAAGTATAAACTGGAAGGAGGATTTTTCCCAACATAATCGAGAGAACTCTAATTTCTCCTTGAGCAATTTCAAACATGGTATTCCTCTGTTAGATCTAGTTTTTGAACGAGGAAATGAAAAGTCAAAGTCTGTTCAGTTTACATCGCTATTTGTACGGCGTAGATTAGATGGATAAATGATCAAATCTTTCTTTTGAATTCTGTTACAGGTGGTAAATCTTCGTTGATCGTCTGAGCCGAAAGAATATTGTCTATGATCAAATGGTACCCACAAAATACACTCGAATAACGGTCACATTCTCTTCGATCAGTATTAAAGATGACCTTCTTTCTCGCGTATTTAGATTGAATCCTGCCGAACAAAAAGTCACCTGTACTCATCGAAGACCGTCGAAGACTATCGAACCGCTTCATCATCATACAAAAAATATAAATATCACACACCGGTTATCGGTCGATTGCCTCATACACATACACGCGCACACCGCAACGGGAAAAACGTATAATACGCATGTGATGACAGAGTAATTGTTTGTCGACATCAGTTATCCTCCTGACACTCCGCTTCTTTTATTCTCTCTTGAATAACTACTTTGTATACTTATCCGATCGATATCTCTCGCGAACATAACTTACAAAAGGAATTTCATCACAATTTTTTTCAGAGATGAAAAACATCTTCAATATTTTTCGAGAATATTTTTTTCTTCTAACTAAACCAACAAATGAGTTCATAAAAAAAAAGAGACGGAGAGTAACATTTCTCTAGGCTAAATTTTATCAAGTCGCCAAAGAGAACTCATCATACGGCTCTCAAGGAACAACCGCGCCCAATAAAGTAATATTTGAGCTTTCGGGGAAGAAGTGGGGAGAATCGGCGTTCGCGTGATAATTACCCTGCCGGTGAAGTATCCGATGATGGCGTTGACGACCTTGTCGTTGTCGTTTTGCTGGCAATCGGACTCGAGCTGGCACATGGTCCGCGTCCTCATGGACCTGCAGCGTACGGGTCTCTTCCGCCTCTTGACTCTAAAGCGCCCACGACGAGCTCGGAAACACATGTACGCGCATCGCTGGGCTGATTCGGCGGTTTCTCAGAGGGCGGGTTAAAGGCGGGTCGCTCTGGAATCACGTCGCTATAGATGATGTTTCGATCCTCAATGGGCTGGACGGCCGGCTCGAGTGGGAGGCGAGACGATGTGTACCGTGATGTTTCCCGACTGCTTTTTGACGGATGAGCAGTGCTCGTATGCGTGCCTTTGAGGGCTCGCCCGGCAATTGGTCGCGACTTACAATTCTAATTTCAAAAGGGTGATTCGAAAATCTTGATCGTGTTGTATGTTAATAATTGATCGCCGCGCCGAGGTGACAGTGTACAATGAATTGAAAATAAATATTAATTTTAAATCCTACGTCCAATGACAGGCGAGTATTATAAATGCATTCGAATGTTGATGCCACTTGTTGAACAGGATAGTACTCTAAAAGTGTGATTCGTCCGTTAGAATTTTTATATATTCAACTATGTTAACGATTCGTTGACTAACGTTGATGACGTGTTCAATATAGTTTATCACCGATAACAGTATTTATAATCCAATGACGTGATTTAATTGAGGCATGCGTGAGAAAACATACAGTATCCATCGTCGTTCGCCTTTCCTTCAATCGATGCATGGACACCGTTCAATTAGTTCGAAAAAAAAAACAAATGAAAAATCCAGGCATCGTCATCGACATTTTTGCTTTCAATCATTCAGACTCGTAAATCTTTTCTGAAATCAACAACCACTGGCATTGCCCCGGTTCCATGCATCAACCCGAGACCGATCCGCAAAATGGTTTCTCAATAACCGTGAATCGCACGATTGGTTGAAGTAACGCTTATCAAGCACGCACCTCGTCGTCAGCAGCGTGGCTCGCGATCCTCACTGTCTCTCAGCTGCGCATTTTCCTCTTGCTACTCGTGACGCTCCGCGAGCGTGTGATTGCTCGGTATCTCGCAGATAAGGTGTATTGGTCTGGTCCGGGCGAAAAACGCACGCGGCTACCGGGAGCCAAGCGATAACGCGTGTTTTGCGCGGTCCGTTGTATGTCTTGCCGAGCCTCGGCTGACTCACTTGGCTCGTTTTGGAGTAGGATCCGAAATTTCCCCGGGCGGCTCGCTCAGATAAGGCCAGTAGTTCGCTCTGTTTGGGAGAGCAGCTCGCTGATGGATGCGTGTGTGACCGCGGCACAGTGTAACGCAGGGTATATCTCAGAGCGAGCAACAAGTCTGACTCTCACGCACCGGAGGGCCTCGGAAATTCCGGCACAATTTCACGCGTGTCAACAGAGGAGCAACGAGCGGCAGGGAGTAAAAAGCGCCGCGACCGCAACGAAACGAATCATAAAGCCTTGTAATAACAGAGCCGCGCCGGCGTGGCGCTTTAAACCCGCCGAGGCGCAAACTCCGACTGACGCGCGGGCTGGCCCGAAATTCCACCGGGCGCTATGCGCGCCGCTCCAACTTCCGCGCTCGGCCAGGTATATATTCTCGGCCGGTGAGGTGGGCGGCCAATTAGCATCCGGAAAAGCGGCCGGGTGGGGGACCTCGGCGCTTTTTTCCTTCTGACCGAGTTTCCCAATCGGATTCGCGATGCAGCGGGCTCACACAGGTGGCTACGTGCGCCTTGCCTCTGTGTGTGTGCGTTAGTGCTCTCGATTGGCCAACGGCTGCTCGCGACTTTTTTTTATCCTCGCCGGTCGGCGAACAATTGAATCGTGGAGGCGTGGATAACTGTAAAGTAGAGTATTGTCCGCTGCTGCTTTTGTTTTAACGCCCTGCTACACACTCAATGTCTTCCTCAACACTTTATTTAAAAATAGTTCCGGTAGTTGCTCTCGCAGATCTTGGAGGGTAGATTATAAAAACACTGGATGCACGAATTTTCCCCATAAACTTCGAAAAAATCAAATACAACAACTTGTTCACTATATCTTGGTCGCACTTTGTTGCGCACTTTGTTACAACACTGCACAATGGTAATCTTTCAACTAACGATAACACATCTATGTAACAAAGTTCAACACGAAATGAGCGCAAAACAATTAAACAATCGAGTAACACGTGAAATCGAGGTAGTTGGCGGTGGGCTCATTCCCAAAAGATACTCTTGAAACCGTAGCACCTCAAGGGCATCAACGATCTTTTCGCCATTTCTCGCTGCCGTCTCTCCTCCTCTTTCTCTCCCAGTTTCGCTGTGCGCGCTGTTCCCTAGCGCGCCACGCAAAATCTCGACTACGACTGATCGCCGCAGATGCTCATCCGGCGCAGAGGCCGACGAAGAAGAAGAAGCAGGGGCTGCGTGCGCGCGCGCGCTCTCTCGTATAGGTGCGTAAAAGCGAATGGTGCATTGTGTCGGGCCGAAAAGCCAGCCCCTCTTCTCCGCCGCATTCAGGTGAGTCGCGCGGGGCGAGCGAACGAGCGAGCGAGAGAGAAAGAGAGAGACGGAAACGCGGCCGACTCATTCGGGGGTAAAAACGGGCACAAGCGGGTTACAAGTAGCAAATGCAGGACACGGCTGCACAAAAACGTCTTCGAGGGTCGGTCTCTCGCTCTCGAGCAGTCGATTTTTCGAGGGGTCGAGTGCGCATGTAGATGTGCACGTGTGTATATATATGTGTGGCGAAAAATGGCATTGCGTTATGTATAGGGGACGACGGCGGGCTCGCAGCTCGAGAGCTCTGTATACGCTCTCAATACCGCGCTGCTGCTGCTGCTGCTGGTTTTTAATTTTCGTCCAACGTTGCCTATGGGCGTTGCTCGTGATTATTCCGTGATTTTGCTTGCGCAATTGTTGCGCTCGACTCGGTACGTTCGTTGTTGTCCAATTTTATTTTCTACGTCAAAGTTATATCCACAGCGAATACGTGGTAGCTTTAAAAGTCATGGCTTACACGTGAAATCCACACAGAATTGATACATCCGCGAGTTGATCCTTCTACATATTTTCTGGGATCTAAAAAAAATAATCCGCTTTTCCTTGGGTAAACACTGCCGAAATAGTAATAATGCTTGCTTATGACCTTAGGGATCCATAGGAAACATGGCATCTGTAGAGAGAAAAAAAACATAATCCTTATGAATTTCCGTAGTAGCACGTGTCAAAGAGAGCAGCCGATCACATCCGGTGGTGATGGCACGTTTTACGCACAGGCATATACCTTTATATATCACGGTATGAGATCGGGGCGAGCCGATCGAAATCTCACCAGGAGAGAAGGGAAACGCGCATGTGGAGAATATGACAAAACAGGGTGACTTTGGATTTCGAGTGACTCGATGGGAGACTTTTGGAAAATATTTTTCAACGATTTAATGAGCGTTGGATAGGACGGACTGGTCCGCTCATGAATTGAATCATTCATGAGATTTCTCCTTCACCATTAACATAACTTTTCATCTTGTTATTTTCGTCAACGGATCTACGTCAGCCGTTTCAGAGAATTTTCTTTCAATCTCTAATTTTTAGAGACTGAACTTATTGATTCAGTCATGTATTCGTCTAATAATTACTTCATATATTTATATGTTCATTATACTACATATCCATAACAGTGGAACAATAAATAATAATCTATTAATGATTGAATGAACTCTAAATGAATCTATGTAAGAATCTTCAGAACAAACGTAATTTTGTTGAATAAATCTTCTAATAGATTCCTAGATTATCGACAGAGTGGTATTATTCATGTAATTATTGGGAAATTCTTCACTGAAAAACAATGAATGAAAAAGAACAAAGGAGTGAATTTTAACATGAATGCCGTTAAAATTGTTTTCACTTTTCTATATACTCTGAAATAAATACATCAGAATAAAATATAAATAATGAGAACAAATACAACAAAATAAGAAACTCAACAAAACAGTTTTAGCACCGTTTCTGGTATTTCTACATTCTTGTCATATCTATCATGATTCACACTCCTCCCCTGCGACACCAAGCGACCGCTTTCCAACTAGACCGTGTGGCCTAATGGATAAGGCGTCGGACTTCGGATCCGAAGATTGCAGGTTCGAGTCCTGTCACGGTCGAAACAGTTTTTTGCTGAAACTTTTTTTTTTTATTGCAAAACATTTTATTTCAATGGATGCCAAATCTTATCGTTTCACATCAATTATCGAACGAAGTTAAGTATTTATTTTATTGATTCCTGCTTATACTCTTATTTTTAGAGTCACACAAAATCGTTGTTGAGCAGCAGCTCAAAAATAACGCGAAACCAGTTCTCCCCCTTTGTTTTGCGCGCTATAACCCAAACCCTTTCGCGCCTCCTTTCCCTTTTCTCTCCAGCCCTTTTTGTCCAGAGTCAACTGCCGAATCAACGATTAGTCGTCTCGTGTGTACCCAGTGATCGCCTCTTTCAATTCCTTGATGGACGAGTGCAAAACCATTTTTTTTACGGGCAAAAAGTTGATAGCGAAATACTCACGAACTCCCTACATGAATTTATTGCCGTAACTTCCCCCCTTTTTTTCCATGCGATTAAGTTTTTCCCTTCAAGCATCGAGAAAAGAGGATTATGTATAATATTATGCCACGTACTCGAGCGATTAAATTTCCGTCTTTCATATTCGGTAGCGTGCAGAAATTTGTGCGTTAATTTTATATACTATAACCGTAGTGTGTTTGCGCGCGCGTATGTGTGTGTGTGTATATGCATGCGTGCTGAAAACGTTTAAAATGCTTGAGTAGGTTTTGATGACTTAGTAATCTAGCTCATTCATTACTTTACAATGGCTTATGGAGAATTTATGAAGCTTATGATGCAAATGATGTAATATACGTTAGCTAATTGACGTACTCTAATCATCGTACTGCATAATGGAAACATTTCTGTAAAGAATGTATTTTTTTTTAAAAAATGTTCAGCTAATTTTCTATGAGTATAAGAGCTGAGAAACTTTCAAATATTCCGCAACGGTTCAGCAGACTCCAAAGAAAATCAGGAAGTTGAAATCCACACCGATGAAATGTTATATAAGAGTTCCTAAAATTAATTGACCGATTCTGTCTCATTCATCAACGCTGTGTCCCCTGTGATTCTCATACAAATTACCCTAGTATCCGATGAGGTCTCGAATGCCCCAAGCAAGAATAAGAAATAGCTGAAACAAACTGTAAAGGCAGGAAGGTATATTTTGAAACAGAATCTGCGATGCGATATTCTGTGCGAGGGTCGCTCAGAAACAAGAGCACACTTCAGTCATCGAAAAGAAGCAGGAGGCAGATCGATATTCTTTTTACTCGAATGCTACACTCGTCTCGGTATAGCAAGAGAGATTCGGTCATTTGTATATAGCCGTAAAGTCGATTAGCAATTGAATGCGCCTGAAACTTTTATACGTAGCCGAGCTACTCATCGAATTGAATATTCACTGTTGGTTGATTATTGGGCTGAAACATATGATTTAAAGGAAAATTCTATCGACCAGATATACCTTCACCTCCATAATGGATTTCTATTTTTATGAATATTTCAAGCTCGCTTTCTAGTGCCCGTCGATATCATAACGGTGTCAAGGAGCAACTGAAAATAAATATCGTATCCATTACTATTCTATATTCTTCCCAATCATATTGATCCATGTACCACAAGTTCATTGAAAAATATAACTTTTTATGTCGTACATAATTATTTAAAAACAATTGAAAAGCTGATATCACGGATCAAAGTAAAGAAATGCCAAACAAAAGGCGACGAATCCTACAAAGACATTTAAATTTCCATTTTGTAAACAACAGGTTTCGATTGTCCCCTGTTGCAATGACACAACAAAAGTCCCCCGAGCATGGAGCAGGGCACGTGAAATTTTCACTACTGTGAAATCACCGATATCCTCGGTGGGAGTTCTTGAAAATCGAGACAATCGAATGCACGAAAAAGCAGCAAACAATGACGTAAGCGCGACAAAGGAAAGGGCTGCCGACGCGTCGAAGGCTCGAAGGCGTCATTGGTAAAAACCACCTGTGCATTATTGCGCTCAACTCGCACGTCTTGGCGCGACTTCCGGAGGCGATACCCATCCGTAATTTCGGGAGGACGTGAGCAGAAGCCCGGAATCGGGATTTCGTGAGCCGAAAGCCCAAGAGGAGTTTCCAGAGTGGAATAGGCAATGGTAGAAGAAAAGCAGGCGGGATCGAAGGTCGCGGCAGGAAGCGGCCCCGAAAGAATGCACTTCCGCCGAGTGAATCTCTCGGAAAAGCGGCTGGGTTTCGCTTTATTCGCAATTCCTTCGAGGCGGGTCTGCGAGCCTTTTAACTCGCTGCACGATGCTCCTGCGTTTAGTTGGAGTAATTCCATTTAAAATTCCAGCATTCAATCTAATGCAATTCGCGTGTTTCAACTTGGTAACAGTCATCTCGTACCGGTACTCATTTCTCACTTGAAGTTATTCCATGATTCTCGAATGAACAATATGCCCGTAAAAGTTTTCAATACTAGGCGAGCTCTAAATTTTCTAACTGAGACATTTAAATCGTTCCCCGAATATGTCATCCGGTATATCTTTTCGATCCAACATCTGGAGGCCATATAATATAATCTTTTGATCCTTTCCCGTATTACTGGATGAAAATCCGGAAGAAGTACGGTGACTTCAACGATAATTCGATGATGACTTGGGCTCCTTTTGTAAGCAAGACCTGATCTCATTTGGCGATTGATCTCCGAGAAATATGAATCACACTGAAACTGATGTCCATGATGAAAGAACTGTTTTTCAACTCGTATGTAAAAATGATACTGGCAAAAGTGAGGAAGTGGAACTACTTTCAGAACATTGCTTTCTTAAATATCCAAACTCATTGAATTCTGCAATGTGTAAATAAATTTCTCACACTAATCCGATATTCATGAAATTAACTCATAAAAGTTTCATTGAAAATAAAATCTGAAAATTCAACGTGGCTAGAGCTAAAGTGGAGATGATAAAAAGTTCCACGGTGAAGCCTAAATTTCAGTGTTTCTGAGGACAACTTCTAAGTTACGACCGATTAAAAATGACAGATATCGAATCCAAGAAAATGAATGATGAAAAAGTTCGATTGTATAATAGAACCTCTTTATCGTATAAAACGTGGCTAGATGAACAGATCAAAGTATTGAAAGTAACCACGCGTGCGTGTGAATATCAGGAGGATCCGCAGCAGAGGATGGCATCAGAATTCATCGGAGCTGCGAATCAATCATCGGCATTACAAGCCTTGATTTATGAACGGCGTTTCTTGTTTCCCATATATACTTACCGAGGGAGAACGACTCGACGCGCAATCCTTCACCAGCCGAAATCTCACGCGCGCCAACCGCCAGACGGACGTTGGCAATCAATCTCGACCCTTCGTCGTCGTCGCCGTCGTCGCCCGTTTGCGCAAATATCATTTTTACGCCGATCCGCAAGAAGCGGCCCAACCAGTATTCGCCCATTGATATGAAGACACGGAGAAAAATCACCTGTGGACCGGCAGGCCACCGCGGCAGTTTGTTTACGTCGGCCGTAATCGGCGAGCTCCTCCCCCTGCGCGCGCGAGCACACTCGCGCGCTGCCGGATGAAAAATTTTTCGGACAGACCGGTTATCCGAGGGGTAGATTTTTACGCGATTGCGCGCGGTGAGCGACCCGACTCCCATTAGCATATCGCATTGTGCACGCGCAACAGCTAGGGGTAGAGCTGTTACGATGCCGAGATTATAGGTAATAAAAGGGTTATATTCGATCGCAGCGAGGCTCCATTATCGAGATAATAAATTGTGCCGTAGATTGAGATGTGGAGGCCGAGGCAAAAATTAGCCCGACTTCTTTTGTGAGCCCGTGCAGGTGTTCGTATCATGCAAAATATGACTAATGAAGTGAATCCTGTGATTATACTCGTGCGATCAATCATTTCTTTTTAACCAGTGATAGTCATTTCCAATGGATGCTGCACCATTTTGGCTTTTATTGATGTGCCCGCGAAGGCATTGCTAGGAGAATTTTTTACCTGGAAAATCATGGGACTGGTCCAACCGATGAGCCACCCTTCAACGAGTGAGTTCGAGGGCTAACCGCAACGGATTTATGAACGACTGTTTACTTAATTGTCCTTATATACCTGCCTAGCTGTATGTCTACTGAGTGTAATTAATTTGTTTACCCTTTAGTATGACATCAATCAATAACGGATTCTCCACTAACTTTTCTAAAACGGAATGAAGCGGTCGAAGCGAATGTGAATGAGTTGATAAAGGTTGGTGGCCGGAATAAATTTATTCACAAAAGCCTATAACAGGAGCACTTTTTTTGACACACTGGTACATAGCAGAGTCGGCGCCTGCTGAAAAAACATCCCAGTTTGATAGCCTGACAAGGGGCGGATTGAACAACTCGCAATGACGAGGATGTTTGCGTTGCACAGAACAAAGTTCTTCTACTGGTGATATGCATATGCCTGGACTTCATGTCAAACCGCATTCAAATGAAGATCCGTGTCACTTCCAACGCCCAAGTACACAAATCAGAGATTTTTTTGTCGGGCCACTTCCAGTACGCAACGATCCCGAAACCCCGAAATACCGCTGAACGTTCAAAAATCAATCAATCACCCATCCACTCACTCCGCACCAGGAAAAAAATCTGAATATCCATGAGGCAAACATCCCTGGAAGAGAGAAAAATGCAGGCGAAAACAAATGGAGCAGTGACCCGTTAAATATTTTGACCGTTCCTCGGTGGCAGATACCGTTACGTCACAATGCATGTCGTCGAACGTCCTCCGCGGAAAAGCCTTGATGAAGCTGGTTCGCCTGTCTATCCAGCTGCGACGCGACGCCTCGGCTTTCACACGCTCCCTTGAGGAGCCGCCCCGGGGCCAGGTGAATTTGCACAAAGCTCGAAGAGGGAGATAGGCTGCACTGATCGATGCGCCGGCACGTCGGGACTCGTTTCTACCACTGCCACGGTTTTTCCTTTCGCCGGATCACGTCTAACGCGCCCCCCCCCCCCCTTCGAGACACGGATTTTTCGGGAGCGGAACGGAATATGCTAATGAGGTGTAGCGATACACATATATACATGAGTGTCGGAGATGTTTTTCGTCTTTGGCTGGGTCTAAGAATTATGATTTATAGTTTCGTTGTAGAGGGAACAACTCGATGTACTTTTTGATGAAGTTCCGTTTGGAATTGATCGTGTCTGCGCATCATGAGCATTGATTTATGCAACGATCTTTTTCTATTCTCATAAGTTCTATCAATTCAAATTGGTCGAGAGAATGTAGATGACACGGAGTTTCAAATTGAAGGAACGCAACTGCCTATCGTCCTTATTTTCCACGCGTGCGAGCACGAATGTCCTCCTACAATACACAGCCAAAGTATAATTTGGAGCAATTTCACGGAGAAACGGAGAATAAGGAATCTTGGGGTCTTATACAATTTGGAACTTCAAAAGAGCAAATGACTTAGATCAGATACGATTCTTCTAGCGCAGCATGCAGCAGCAGCAGCTGCAGCTTAGTCCCGGCAAGAAATTCGGGAGAAGGAATTGGGCTTGAGGTACTTACGACAATGCGATTGGGGGTGACGTCGAGTGGACGTGCGCCGAGAACGGGGGTGGCTGGAGCACTGCCTCTTCTGCATGCCTTCTCGTACGAAGTGTCTGAAACAGGTGAAAAGGACCAAAACATCAAGTCTCTGTTTTTTTCTTTTTTTATAGGTTTATATGAGCATCTAAAACCATTTTAATAGAATAAAAACTAGTTCACAATCGGAAGATATTTTATCGAAAGCGCTGAACAGCACTTCCTAACAACACATTTTAGTATCCGGTTAAAAAAAATAACGATCGGCGAAAGACAACGCTGTTTTTTTCAAACCATCGGTTGAAACATACATAATAGCAATAGAAAAAAATTGGAGCTTTATCATGTCGTTTAGATCTCTACTACCCCTGCGATATTTTTATTTTCCTGTTAATTTCAATGAAATTATGTTTGGGGGCGCACTCCGTTCAGGGAAAAAGTTGAAGCAAGCGTATACCCATGTCCAAAAAAAAATACCCGACATAATTTATCTCCCCCCTTACATTTCAACTTTACTGGGTTTCGAAATTTCCGCGGTCGCTAAACAACCTCATCGACGCACGTCTCCCCATCTGTTCGGAGCGACGAAAAATGACGTGCAAAGTGGAAGTGTAACGCTGCGTCATAATAAAAAATCACCGACAGGAAACCCTACCCGACTTTTCACGTCCGCAGCCCATTCTCACGCCCCGGGTGTGGCTTGCTACTACCCTCCCCGTTGCGCGGCGCTGGTCGGGCGCGAAAAAATAGAAATTCGGAAAAATGGAAAGTGACAACGGTTGGAGGGGGTGAGAAAAGAACTGAAAAAGCGGCGAATTGGGTCGAATACGTGTGTGCCAAGGATCAAATGATAATTCGGTGAAAAATCTCGGCTTATTGTTCGAATAAGTGATGAAATTGTTCAATCAGTGAATTGAAAAAATGCGCGTTGAATTAATTATTACATGTACGTAGAGTATTTTTAGCTTTTAGTGTTGTGTGAAAGGAAAGATCCATAAATCCGAATAAGAGTCGTCTTAAATGACTGAATCGCAAGAAAAACATTCCATAAATTGAAAATTATCAATGTACTTTGATAATTTATTATGCACGGACGTAAATCACGGATACAGAAAAGAGAAGGAGAAGGAGGAAATGGACACGAAAACACTCATAATCTTTGGTGAACGTCGTCCCAATGAGCTTAAGCTCTCCAACGGTTCGTCTCTAATCGAGCGTGACTTTTTTCTCCTCGTAATGCGCCACCGGGGCGATACATCAAGCATTTCGCGCATGAAGGGTCGGCCCAAATCTCCCTCGAAATATCCTTGCAACGAAGAAATGAGCAGGCCCTGGCTGTTTTTTGTGGAGAAAGAAGGGATTGAGTCGGCGATTTAAAGGAATAGCGCCTTGCGCGTAAGACCATTAAAGCGTAATATCGTCGATCACGAAGTGGCATAAATCCACGCATGGCCGCGCCGACACGTGAGCCGACGACGAGCAAGATTTTATCGTCTCTCTGTCTTTCTTCTCTAATCGCTCGAGAAAGTTTGCGCTTGCTTGGCTCTGCGCGTGCGTTTGCCAAAGGTATTTGCCGCGCTCGAACCGAGTAGATCTATGGGACTCTTGCTAAATGTTGGAGAACGTGAGAAAGAGCGTTTTCATTGCACGTAAATCCTATGGGCTTTTTTCTTTTTCACTCGGTTTTAGAAAGTTTCCGCGCAGCCAATCAGTTAGAAATGTGATCGCAACAAAATGGCCCCGGGGAAATTCACGCTTTCGACGGAAGCGCATCTATGGATAACACGCGGAGAGCCGATAAGAAAGGAGAACAAAAGTTCGCAGATCTTCGGCCTCTGCATTGAAGGTCACTAGAAACTATTTTTCCGAGAGATGCGCCTCCTCGCATGCAGATATAGCCGTAAACACTCTCACGTGTCACGGATCCTCCTTACCCTTCTGTCCATTGTCGCGATGCTCCCTTCGGGCGGGACATACCTCCGTTGAATGGCAGCGAAACAATGCGCATCGACGCGGATAAAAAGGAAGAGGCGCGCTTTTCTTCTCTCTCTCTCTCTCTCTCTCTCTCTCTCTCTCTCTCTCTTTCTCTCTCTATCTCTCTTTCGGTGAGTGAGTGGAGGGGGGGGGGAGAAACTCGGCGGGAAACGCGACCCACGCAGGGGCCTTTGTCACTACCGAGTGTATTCTTAGCCGAAGAATGGCGAAAATTCTAGTTTCCTTTTCTGCTGCGGCAGAGCGAGCCTCTTGTAAGAGACGAGACGGGTTGCTAATGATTTTTGCGGTGCCGCTCGCGCGCTCGCTCGCTGCAACCCTCATTGTGCATCTGAATAACGCTACAATTCATTATTCCCAAGTGTTTTGGGATTAGGTGCACCGAGAGCGGGTTCTAGAGTAAACGTGGATCGAGAAGGTATTTAATTGTTCGAGGAAGTGCGTATTGAGCTTTAAATCTGTAGAGTCATGAGCTTGGAAGGAAAGTAATTGTTGGCGTTGTAAATTATTAGGCGTGTGCGATAAATTTTTTATCGTTTTATGATGAACGCGCGTGGGACATTGTGATGATGACTTTCAACCCAGACTCGGGTGCGAAAGTATACTTTCGAGCTCAAGGCAAAATAACAGAGTGCGTAAGTAATTTGTAGAAGTAAATATGCATAAAGAAATCCTGTCGCTGCGTTCTCCAGCCTCGGCGACCGAGACAATGAACCTCTTAAGAGTGTCAAAAGCGGCTTAATAGCCGTCAGTCGAAGCGATAAAGTGCATTGGCGTTTGGTAGCTTTGAGAGAGAGAGTCCGTTACGCCCTGCAGTTGGCTTCCGGCTCGCCATGCGCTGCAGCATAGAGAGAAGAATGAGCGAGCCGCAAGCAATTAACACCCTCGCCGAAGAAAAGCCGGCCGCGGCGTACCGAGACGAGAGGTCAAGTTCCCCCGGTCTGCTGGTGGATGTACTATACGGTCAGCGGTTCCGCGAGCTCGGCGGGCCATTTAAATGCCATTTCTCGAGTACACTGAGGCTATACGCTCTACGGACTCACTTTTAATTCTGAAAGATTACGCTTATACGGACATGTTATGGGCATTTGATTTTTATTGCAGCCTAGGTTCTCGATACGTATTTTCACGTGTCTCTCGTTTTGGTAACATGAAATTTCCGACAACTTCAGAACCAGACTGCAAACAAGGTTCTTGGTTTCTAATGATAGCACAATATATCAAACCACGGTTATTCTTCTTGAATTTCAACGGGTTTTTTTCCAAACAGTCATATCCTCCTCGAGCAATCATTATACCACTGGAATCTTTCTCTGCTTCATACAGGCTCCTTCAAACTATTTTTCCCGCCCTAAATCTCGACCACGTTCTCCGGCTGGTAGCTGCGGCTCCCCCCGCACACAATCGCGTCCCGCAATTCAAAACCGCACAGCGGTGCTGTCGCGCCGTTACAGCAGTACCAGCAGCGACGGCGAGTCTGCATTTGTATATAAGGACGCACGTGCGAGCGCCCGTGTGCGCCTTATTATGTATACGGCGGCGCATTCCGCGCGCCTCCGACGACCAAATTACGTAAGAGCGTGTGTGTGTGTGTGTGTGTGTGCCGAGCTTAGCAGCTATTCGACTGACTTTGCAATGGTCGCCTCTGTGCGAAATCCGTGAGTATAATGAGGACAGGAGGAGGCTTGCGTTGCCCCCGTGTGTTTGCGAGGAATTTATTTCCACTCGTTATGAATTAATTGCGAACGATTTGGAAATTACCGCGTGCCCCGAAGCGGCGCTGAGTGCTGTTTGGGGGGTCATTATTTACGGTGACTTTCCAACAAAGCGTTCACCAACATTTACGAGCAAAACATTTCAAAAGGCGCCCGTATGATTTTGGGTCAAGACGATTGACCAAGGCGAATACTTCAATGTCTATTTATGACATTGCTATAACCACTGGGCATTTGAGATCTCCCCGCGTGATTTAACGGTCAGCACCCATTCCATGAAACGAAGACGTGAGACGTGCGAAACAGGTTGACCTCAAATATAGCCATCAATTAATCAGAAGAATTGATCGAGTTACAACAATCTGAATTTTCAAACATATCGCTGATCGCATATTCAATCGCAATCTTAGCGGGTAAGAAAGAATCAACAGAATTCTAGTGCGTACATGTGAGCGTAGCCCCTGTAACACGGCAGACAGTCTCGCACCGGTGTCTAGCGGCAAGAATTCATTTCGGGCGCAACTCCGCTCCCAGCCTCGATGCGCTCGCGTCTCGGCTGGCCTATACCTTTTGAATAATGGAAAGACGCAAGTTCCAATTGAAATAGATAGGATACGATGGGTGCAGAGCCGGGTCTTCAGGCATTTTCACATCATTTTCAAAGTGGACCATAGGTCTCGTGATTCTCTCGACCCCAAGGAGCTTATTGCTTGCGCGCGCGTGCCCTCGCATTACCAACTCATTATAAATACGCGGGAACGATTCGAATGGGTATAGGCTGGATTCGAGGTTAATGGACCGTGAGTCCTGGCCAAGCTAGCTTCTCAATTGATATTGTGCAGCGCTACTCAAGTACGATCCTATCGTTCTTCCTTCTTCCTGGTCAACCCCTACGAATTCTTCGATTGAAATTAAATTGAGAGTATATACTGGAAAACTTGACCATTTTGAGATATGTGTAAGCGGGATGTTATGAGTACCTCGACAATACTTTTCTGCCGAAATGCAAGGTATAAGCAACAATTCTATCGAATCGTAATACCACACGAAATCATTGGTATAAATTTACTAATATAAGCTTCCACGTCCAGTCATACTCTGCACCTCATTATACTCCGACAAGGAGGTGGGCTTGTCGCGTCTTTGATCATCGCGAAAAGAACTTTATTTGTCAATCAACCACCCGTTGCGTCTTCAAAGTCACCTTGTCCTCGGCTTATTTCTCCGGCGTGTATACGCGTAAAACCGGTAATCGCATTCACTCGCATTAAGCTGGTGGCGATTATCCGGCGGCCGGCGCATCCAACAGGTGACTCTGGCTTCGCGTCGGATCTCACGCGATCGCGTGCTAAATTCGCATAACAGCATAGTCGAAAAATGCCATAGAACCGAATGATATCCAGGACGGAATCGTAAAGCGGGGCTATCCGACGATGATACCGCTCGAGTTCTAATTTTATCCTGGCTCTGGGGTATCATAGGGTTTTATGGTCATTGCAGGATGCATTGGGTAATGAAAATTCTAATCAGGCAATCCTGTTAACTCTCTACATTTTTGCATGTAAATCTGTTGATGACGATGAGCTATCGCTGGCCAATAGCCGTTACAAATAATTGAAAACTCTCGTATAAAATTTGAATTCAAACTGATGCGGTGGTCCATGAGTAGCTATATTACATCCGTATATTCAATGAAGATGATCGTTTCTTCTCAAATATTCTTGTAGAAAGCATAGTACTTGATTGATGTTCTTCAGGAATAGTCAAATAAGGACACGCCCCTTAATCAAAATAGTAGCTCATGCAAAATGCGCAAACTGTACTGCCGCCAAACTCATTCACGTTGTGCATACGAATTTATCATTTTTTTACTTTATTGTATTCATTAAAATTCTTGCTCGATTAAGACCCATGAATAACGAGTCTATATACATCGACGCTCGCGTATTTTCAAGCTTATCGTTTCTAATCTTCTATGATACCATTTTTATGGCCTTATACGCGATAATTTTTATCCAAGCAATCAAGTTGTTTCCCTATAGTATCGTTTCCTGATCAACCGACATTCTCTCTCTACACGACGGTCGATAAAAAAGAATAAATTACCCGACTTGAATTTTTCAAATGTTATACACACAAACAGCTAACAAATTCGCACTCCGTTATTTCTTGCAGTTGATAACAAAGCGAAACAGAGTGAAAAAAGAAAAACAATGACTCTAATCGTAATTACCTAACATGTCGAATTGAGATAGAACAGACGCGATAACGCGATCAACGATTGGGCGATTCGTGCTAGATTAAGCAATCGTAAACTCGCAGTTGTAGAAAGGCGTAACAGGATAAAAAAAAAGCTCGTAATCAAGAGCCCTACAGGAAGAGAGTACTTCAAAAGACTACGCGAGTAGCAGAAAGGCGTGTATACACTCGCAGAAGATCATTAATAACCCCTTGACGAGTTGAAGCTATATACACGAGGCGTACACACACACGTGCGTTTACGATCGGCAATCCGATGAATATCTTGCGCACTTCTCTCCCGCTGACTGGGTGTCGCGCGCAACCCTCCGGCCTTTTACTGGCCCACCCTCAGAGTCGCTTTTTATTCCGTTTCGATTTCAGTTGAGCCGGGCGAATCGCCAACAAAAGGCCAAAGTTTTTCTCCTCGGGAGCAATGCCGAGCCAGCGCGCGTGTACACTGCAACATCGATAATGCTCCCTCTTTTCACTGCACTTCTTGTTACGTTACTTTTTACTCTCCCTCCTTTAGCTCGTTTTCATGCAGTAATATTATACGGTTTTATCCTGCGTCCATCTGGTTTTGTGCGTTCGTTTACGCGTAAACAGTCGAGGGATTGTTATCATCTCTTCGAGAGTATCTTTTGTCACAACATTCGAACTAATTAATAGCCTCGACTGATATAAAATCTTCATCGGTACAGTTATAAGCTCTAGCAGAGCGTATAGGTAGAAGAAGCCTCAGTCTCCCGAGAACGACTCAGGCTTTTCAACCTCGCTCGATCTCCCTGTACATATGGTTTTGCAATATTCGTTCGTGGTTCGTGCACTTCTGCGACATTAACGACAGCTGGTGCAGCTTGCTTCACTCAGCACTGAGAAAAAGAGAGAGAATCATTGTAACTGACAGAGGGAGAGAAATATAAGGATGATAATTATTAGGGCAATTGGCATTCAGCGCTGCAGAACTAACATAGCCCCTTGTGGGCGTGGCTCGGAAAGAGAGAAACCCTTTGGGCTTCTGCGTACAATTACGATTTGAACTCGAGACCTTTTTTACGAGCCCGAGTGTTTCAGCCGAGTGAAATACGACAGTTTCGTCAATTATTAGCCACGTGAGTTAGTGGGTGAATGTCATCTGGGCCTATTCAGCAACGGAGTTATGAGCATTGCTTGTTCGCGCAGAAATATGGTCGTTGTCAAAGTTGACAATCAATCACATAAACGGTGTGATGTTATGTGACGTGTTAAATGGCCGTGTGCATTGTGCGCTAGACCGCGTTTATTTAATGATAGCCATTTTTGACATGCGAGCAAGAAGATAATCATTATCAAACCGCATTTGAACGCACATATGGACTTGGTTGAGTCAATGTTTGGAGAAATGTTAGTCAAACAGTTTGGTCAAGATTTTTTAATCAGATAATTAAAATACTCTTTCGACAGCAATAAATGAATATTTTCATAGGTAGAAAAATTAAGATAGAGCGAAGAGACTACCAGGAAGAGAATTTAGACGATCAAGATTTGAATACGTGTTTTCGGGCCTGTTGCGACAATAGCGATTGTGATTTTTCAGGGCCAACCTTCAGCATTCCGAAGTTCGACTGACGCAATCGAGAACGATAGTAATGATCGAAATCTGAAAGAACGACTCTCTACTCTACGTCCTGTTAGCAGAGTGAGGTAAATGTTTTGAATTTGATTATTGCTAGTCATGAAATTAGTTCTCGAATCAGATAATGCATGATCAATATCTGTATTTTTGATGTTCAAAGTTATATCGGTGTTTATGAGTTTAAATAGACGCTTTGTATAGATCAGCCATTTGTCTAGAAGGAAAAAAACATTTGGCATTGCTCAAAGACAGAGAAAACAAAAAATGAAATCGCAATCTTGTGCCATTATCAGATTGATCGAGTTCATTGCGACCACAAGGAGTGCAGTCAATTTCTCATTTTCGCCGATTGATTTTGAAGGTCAACATATCTCCACGTTTAGAATCATCCACCCGGAACTCAATCCAGAGGCTGCTCCAGTGAATAACAATCAGAACAATCTACATACGGTTTTTTCTCGAGTCAACTAGTACTCGCGTGAAGGAAACTTGAAAATTAGTCGATTTTTTCATTCCTCGATACACAGCCACCCGGACAACACAGTAGGAGAGAATTCAAGGCTCGCCTATAAATTCGTGGCTCGCTTGTCTTGACGGAACTCGTGGAGTGCCGCGATCTTATCGCGCTGTAGCATAGTCGGAGTGAGTTCATCTGTACAACGCAGAGACACGGTGGCGATTGGTTTATATCGGCTAGAAAGACAATAGGCCTCCGTGGACATGCTGGTTTTAGCCGGGGACCGCGCCGAGGGACGATCGGATACTGTTTACGCGGAGGGGCGCCGACGCGGATTGTTTGATCGCTGTGACGAGGATCGATTGTTACATGACGGACCGGATGAAAAATTTCCCTTGTTTTTCCTCTGGGACTATTTTACCGGTTGACAATGCTAATGAAATCATAGTGATTCCAATATTTGCTTTTCGTAAGGTGTTACCAGAATTTCAATATTAGATTCGCAATCGTTTGGAATCACAACTATTCCGATTGAAATCATGAATGCTCGATTCAGACGCGCATGTTGCAATATCATTTGATTTCATGCCATTGCATAAGTTATCCGAGACCGAAAAAAAACTACAATCACGAGGTTGGCCGATCGAATGTATAAAATCGCGCGGCACGAAACGAGTCGTGCCATTGACTCGGCACTGAGTTTATGTGTATGTGTATAGACACGCACAAACTTCCAACAGATTTCGCTCTCGGTCTTATCAGGTAAACATTCGCATTGAATAAGAGCAAATATCTGAAAAGCCCATTCACCTATTGCCGGCTCATTACAAACATTCGATCGCGATTCCTTCCCGTCTATGTGTACGCGCACCATATAAAATGCCAGGGTATTGCACAGTCTCCATAAATTTTGCGCGCGAGCAAACACACAGCAGCGAGACACTGGCGCCATTATTTATCGCGAATTATTAACGGGAGTCGTCCATACAAAGTGGCTCATTGTACCTCCGCGTCGCGCGCGCGCGGCTGCAGCGGCGAGCAGCTGCTGCGCGCTTCGCGCCTGGAAAACGGACCACGTCGACCGCCCATTACGCTTTTCCACACGCCCGAGCCGAGGCGGAGGCCAACGCCGAGTGTCTACGTGTAGCACCGTCTGCATGTGAATATGCTCACCCGTCGTACGCCGGGGTAATTCGGAATGGCGCTGTCTTATTCTTTTATTTCCCCCCTCGTCGCACTTTATTTGCCCAGAACATGTATGCATTATGCAGGCGTGTGTCGCGATGATTACATTTTTCGTCTAGTTCGTGTGCGATTTTTCGTGGTATTCTCGAGTTTCACCCTCCAACCGAGAGCTATTCGCGAGGCTGCGCGCATTCAAACGTTAACTTCATTCATTTCGCAATGATTCTGACAGAGTATAGTTATCCAAGGCCTCCACGTGATAATAGTTTATACTCGAGCGAGCGCGCGCTTGAGCGACCGCGACGGACTGTCCAAGCTCGAGCAGCATCGAAATTGACAGGGGAGAAAAGTATATCGCGGTGAGACCGCGGCGAGATTTCTGCGCTGTATATATGATTCATGCGGCGGATCACCGCACGTAAATCAGACGGGGCGAGAGATAAGCCAGAGCTCGGCGGAGCCTATCAATCGGCCGATTTGGCCCGGGGGAGGCACTGTTATGAGCTAGTCGCTGACACGCGCGTCAGATTGGTTAGTCTGATACGACGCGCGAACCTACGGGCGATTTCGCCGCGCCGAGCTTGAGAGATGGCGTACACGTGCTCGGGCTTGCTGGCGCTCAACAGATCTTGTTTGAATATAGGCATCGTGAGTTACGCTGGTGATTTTGAAAGGGAACTGCTCTCGACGCTGTGTTATGACTAACGTATGTTCCAAACGCGCGAATAATTTTTTTTTCACAATCTCATCAGCGGAACCCGATACTATACTGTTTTTAGCAGTAAGCGCTCACTCCTATAGTTGCGATCGAGGAAAATCAATGAAATATGTTAAAAGAGTCTCCACGGTCGAACTTTGACAGCTAATCGAATCACATTTATTTCCGCCCTCGTATCGAAAAACCAGGCAATAGTATTCTTTTCAATAGTAGAATTATCGTCGAGTGAAGATTGTAAATGCATCTCCGGAGATGTAACGCAAACGGCAGTTAAATTGTTATAATGTGAGAATTTCCCATTTGAAATTCACTTTGTGAAACTTTCATCGCGCGTTGTTCTCGACATTCTCGCACTCGCGTGCCACTCGTTCGCGGTCCATCTCCGCTGCGTCGTGAGCGACGGGCCGGATAAACCGGAGGAGCGTGTACGCGTCGGATGATCAGCGCGAAAACGCCGACATGACGCGCGCGTGCGAATTTCTCCGATCGCTCGCGGATCGGCGATGAGTGAGCGCGCGCGCGCGGGAAATTCAATTAAAACGACGGCCATGTTTTTCGTCGACTCTCGTGTATATACACGATCGGCGGCCGCACTGCGAATTCTCGAGTGACGCTGCGCTATTCGCGTCGTCGGTCGTGTTGAAATTTCTCATCAAGCTCTCGAGTCTGTTCGCAACGACGCAAGTACTAATTATATACGCCTCTGGAAAAATCAATCCGCCACAGGCGTGGGGTAATCCAGCCGATGCCGATAGGCTAATCGAAAAATCGCGGTAGTATCAACAAAAGGGAGAAAGCGGGCGGGTTATGTGTCGTCGTGAAAAACTCCCGCAGTCCACACGCATTCGACGTTTCATCATCGCGGCTCGAAACCGGCTAATCTGGCATCTGGCCATTGTTGCTGTCGGCGACTCGCCGTAGAGACACAATGGAGGCACGCGGCGTCGAAAATCGCCGCCTCGGAGTCACGTAATCGACTCGGAGACGCGCCGGTATACGCTTGAGAATTTACGGAAAATCCAGCAGGATGCACATTGTGCGCGGGGCAAGAGTTGAATGGGGCCCGTGTAGAATGCGCCCCGTAGGATTAAACAAGCGCGCAGATTCTACGGCCGCGCCGCCGACCAGCCAGTCAAAATCCATGCACGAATTTATGCATGGGGGGGAGATGCAGATTTTTCGGGCCGGCAGCTAGTGATTTATGGCGACTCCGTATAATCTGATTAACTCCGTGATGTGACAGATTTGGACGGGTTGAGTCGGCGCGTACCTTGATTAATAATATACGCTCGCACGTGTGCACACATACAAACCAGATTGCTAATTCATTTTGTATGTTGTATATCGACTCGAAGCGATCGCCTATATTTGCACGCGTATGTTTCCGCTCCAGATTATCAATTATTGGTTAATTCTCATTTGACTTCACGTTTGAAAAAATAAATCGTCTATTCTGAATCGACCTTGACCTGATCGATGCAGGATGCGCGTCGCCGCACGGACGCCTCGTATGACATTTATCTTTCGAAGACGCAAATAACTATATGCATCGCACGCTAGAACGAGCTCCCAGCGGTGGAATAAATATAATATTTATATCTCTCACGAAACTACTCTCCTTTGCGTCACTCGCTGCTGGATATACGGTTTCTGGCAACCGATTCCAAAATCAACAGCCGTTGCGTGAGACTCACCTGTAACAGAAAAAATAAACAAGCATTATCAACTATTCGGTGCGGTCACGAAATATTCATGTCATTTCAGTAGCGACGAACGAACGAGAACAAGCTATTCTAACGGGCCATATTTCATGCGTGCAGTGGGCACAAAATTAGAAGCAACGCGCGCACTCGAAAAGCGTCTCGGGCTAACGAACTCCTTGCAAACGAATTTCATTCGTAAAACATCATTATCGTGCGTCGCCTGCTAAAATTCGAGCACAACGGGGTTAATCGCTGGCAGCGTCGGCCGGGCATATGGAGCCGCGCGGGACGTGCAGGCTGCGAGTCGAAGGGGTTAGAGCAGCCGGGCAAAATAAAAGAGAGCTGCGTGGGGTCCGAGCAAGACGCATCGCTTCACGCGTCGGCTGATCGGACCTCATGCTGACGGCCGGCCCGCGCCCAACTCTATTCTGCTCGGTCAAGTGTCCGTGTCGCTATTGTATTTATATGTGGGCGTGATGGATACGTTGCAAGCCCAGCTTTCAGCTGTGCAACGATTTTTGGGTTAATGGATGTGATACGTCTGCCGGTAGGGATGTGCAGCGATATATCAAAATCTTCATTTCCTACTCGGACAATCAGCCCAACTGCCGGGTATTGTATCGAGGCGAGGGTAATTGCGGTGATCTTCCTAATGATGGAGCGACGACGGAGCTATGGAAAGCTTCAATATACTGTATACATGCGAATCGAATAGCGCGGTGGCATAAACAGCTATTAAAATTGGAAAAAATCATCCTTCCTCGTTGGCTACCGAAAGGAAATGGACACGTTTTTGCGACAATCCTGGTCATGAAGCAGCGAGAGAGTTTTAATCGTAAAACGGAATGAAAATTATAGTCGTTACCGCGTCGTCGTAACTGCGTTTATCCGCACTGTGCACTTCCTGTTTCCTATTGAACGGAGAGAAATCGGCTGGGAAGCTCAAGTCATAAAAGTATAAGTATATATACACAGGGTGTGTTCGAGAATAGAAATACTCCAGGAATTAAAGACTTCCAGGCCAGAGAAACTACGTGGACTTGGAAAAATCAAGGAATATGTAGAATGTAGCATGAAAAAAATGCATACACGACGGCCTCAGTCTGATTACAAGTTACGTACTCGACGACTGCAGTTTGTGCAAATTTTTAAAAGAAATAGGCTGGGAAACAACTCAACAATTACCATGTGCTCGACAGGAGACTTTAATAATAGAAAAAGACGTTCACGGCGAGGTAAGAAAAAAATTATTTACTAGAAGAATACGAATAAGACATACATCAGGAGATGTGATCCAGCTCATCAGGATGATTCCATTAATGAAAATTATATAATGGATTTCGAAAATAATTCCTGGAAACTTTTTTCTAAAGAATAGTTTAATTGGCGATTGAGACTCAAATCGAGTGTTAACCAAAGCGGCTTGACACGAACTCGCTCTAACTATAAGTCGACGAAATTGCCGTCTACTTCCACACCATTACCCCATGAATAGATCCATTAATGCGCTTCTGAATGTAAGGCAAAAAATGAATACGACGCTCAGATTAAATGGTGCACAGAGAAAGTCGTCCATTCAATTATCATTTATGGATTATTCGACGTCTTAATAAATGTATTGCGATGGATATTTTTTATGATTCGTGCTTTTTATATGTATTTATTTTCCTACAAAAATTAAACGCAAGAAAGGAATTTCAAAGTATAATTGACCACATCTGTCTCAGAAATTTTCCGTTTTGTTGTCAGATTTATTTATAATCACGGGATACATTGATTAAGAATGAAGATAAAATATAGTCGCTCAAACATGTAGTACATCATACAGGCTGAGTGTCCACTCCATTAAACTATACCAGATTCCGTGATGATTACAATGTAAAGAAGCTTCGCATATTCTCGCATACAAGAACTACAAGAAGCACGAAACTCCGTACTAAAATTATCTTAGCTCACGCCTGGAATCATAGCTTCGTCATCACTATGGTGATCAACCTTTACAAAGTATGACATAGGGGACAAGCGCATCAGAAAATCCAGCGGAAGCATAGAGCTCGCCGAACGCACGGCACAGGGGGTTTAAGATGCCGTTAAAGTGTTTTATGGGCCTAAACGCCCCGAGCAACGCTTTTACGATTATCTGCCCGCGCGAAATTTGACAGGAGGAGCGCTACAAATCGCCCTATTAACCTTTCAATTGTTCGACATTTATGTCGCTCTATTGTTTTGTTTCTTTATCTGCGGTCCACTACAGTGTGCCCTTTTATCATAGACGCTCCAGATTGAGACATTTATGGGACTATACTCTTTTATAACTCTGCGCAGCAGGAATCAGGTACCGTTATATGAAAACGTTCGTGTTCTTTACGATACACCCTATTGTCACGATGGAATATGAGCAAAGTTATATTATAATTATGAAAACTTTTTACCCAGAATTATATATGAGATCCAGATATAACCCGGCTTTTATCGCGTTTCTAATGAACAATATCATTACACAACATGATGCAGTGAAAAATCTATGAACCCATCGCAACAACCGCCACCAGCAAATGGCTTATCTCGATTTTTTTTTTCTCACCGCTTCAATCGACGAGAAAAAATCCAACCCCACCCTCCTTTGCAAACGAGAGAATGAGAGAGTAAACTCTTTTTATCTCGCGGTGAGATCACTGCACATTCGGAGCAACAATGAAGCAAAAGTCAACATCGCAATTCATACACGGATGACTTGCAGAATCTCATTAAGTAAACGCGTGCGGTGTAAATGAGTAGAAGAGCCCGACCCTCCACATGGGGGACTGGTATTTCACCATTTTTTAATTCCCAAAACGAGGACCACCCCTCAGAGGTGTATCGCGCACCCCTTTCCGAGCCGAGCGCGGCTGGTTGGAATAGAAGAATAACTCGAGCCAAAACTGCCCCGCGCCGAGGTCAGTCAATCGAAAAGCGATGACTGCCACATCCTGAATCTCTCTTTCATTTTCCACTCGCTTTTATCTGTATAGCCCACCCCTTTTCTCGTTCTATGCCACTTCCTGCCCCCATTGTCACCTCTACACTTTTTGCGACGCGCGTTTTAATTTGTGATTCTTTAATGACGACATTCTTTATGGCTGCAGCCAAACTAACGAGGCCCGAGAAACGTGTACAATCGAATAAATTGCGATATATTATTTTGATTACGTCATCGGACGACTTTTTCAACTCCCATCGGGGTTAACTGGAGCGGCGACTAAAAATAATACGCCATACACGCGATGAACATTTTCGTTGGACGCTATAATCGTACGGGCCCCACGGGTTTGTGAAGTGCATGCATATCACCCTCAACAACTTTCTGGCGAAAATGGCCAGGCCCACGGTCGAAAAACATTAGTCGTCCGTAGTGTCATCCAAGCTCCGGCGTCGAGGAGGCCGTTCAGCTGTTCGCCAACCCCATTGTACACCTTTCGGGGAATATTTATAGCCGAAGGATGACCAAACAATTTGGAGCGGCGCGCGTGTCCATGCGTACATCACGAGCGAGTGCATTGTTGTACGTTGCCATGCAAGATCAGCGATTCATAACCAGAAAACGCGCGCGGATCTCATCCTGCACCAGCGTACGACCAGTTTCATTTGTTTGACGCGAAAACCTAGTTTCAATAATTGTCTGTAGTGATTTCCTCGATATAGTAGTCACCTTCTACTTTTTTCATATCTTACTAACGACGATTATCCCAATCGGTGTATTTACGAGTGCGGAGCACCTGGACAAGTTGAAAAACCGTTACGATCCGGGAAGGATGCTTCGTGTGGGCACACAGCGTGCAAAGTTGTCCCATATCATTGCAGCTATTATTCGGCCAGTCAAATCACAGCGAAACAGCAACAGTACTCCCCGGCGTTTAAGCAAAACGAACTAGCGGCGACGGCGGCGGTGCGGCCATTGAGCTGGCCGATGAGCTATTCGACATGAGTTTACGAGCTCGGTAAATTCGTGGGGACAATGGGCGACAACAAGCGAGCGTTGGAGAACGCGCCCCGCAGCCCGAGCTGTGCAGTAGTACCGAGGGCGCGAGCAGCGGCAAAGAGCGGCGAGTCCATAAATATCCGCGATCGCCCGTCGATTCTACACGCCAATCGGGCCCGCATCGCTGCGCTTTTGTGCCCGCGCGATTCCTCGAAGGATTTATTCATCGGTCAGATGCGCGGAGCGCTCGAGCGCATTCAGAGCCCATGGCGCGCCCGCGCCAATGAGCCCTGCGGTTTTACAAGGGCCATTCCGACACATGTGGGCTGAGTGCCGCGCCCACAGGATAATATGTCATTGCGAGAATTTTAACGAGGTGTGGCTGGCTAAAATGTGATTCGAGAGCTCCTTCGTCAATGATTTTTGAGACTAACCAAATGTATCGGTATATCTTTCAAGACTTTTCACTTCTTTTTAAGAATTTCCGAGGTGTTCAAGTTAGAGAAATGAAATCAGCAAACAAAAAACCGTGATGCATTCGTTCTCGAATTTAAGCTTGGTATGCGTAACTCATACGACCAGCAAAAGCGGTTTGACCAACATCAATAAGAAACGCCACTCAATCCCCTCGCGTTCATTTTTTTCTTTCCACGTATTGAAAATATTCCCGTGGAACGCAAGAGCCGAGTGGACGCTCGTCACCTCTCCCGATCGTGCGTTTTTCCCAAGTGTATCTGCTGTGCACCCCTGGACACGCGCTTTGTTTTGCGGCTTGCTGTCGATCAAGGGATCTCGGACGCTATATTGAGCAGTATAACGGTAGGGGAGTGACGTCGAACCGACTTTTTTTGTCTCCATGTGAGAAAAATTAGATCGTGACGTTTCTACCGGGGTTTTTCCTTTTTCTCCCGTAATGCATTGCCCGTGACTTCTTTGGGAGCCTCGGTCACGACCGGACACGATGAAAAATATCCGGTGTAAAATTACCCACGAGAGGTTGCGTAGACAGGCACACACTAGGAGAGCCGTTGACGCGTGTGAGCTTTTGAGATGGAGACGCACTCGAGTGCTACTAAAAGGACTTTAATTTAGTTCGCACGAAGTGATGATCAATCGCCAAGCGGGAGATTGATGATTGGCAAAAAAGTGCATTCC